>LR738552.1:940677-2140677 GCA_902685375.1 Neostethus bicornis | reverse complement strand
TGATTTTATGCTGACTTTAGTGTCTTAATGACATGTTAAACTCATTCATTTCAAGCTAAATTAGCTTTCTGAAGTGGTTGATTAAATTTTAATTAAACACAATGATCATTTAACTTTAAAAGCTTTGGTGAAGAGCCAACTTGTTACTTTATCTGACACCAGAGATCTGTGATTGAAACCAAACCCTAGACTTCTTACAGATCCTCTTCCTAATCTAATCCTGCGAGAAGACACAGATTACTTATTCATTTGTCCGACAACCTGCGGATTTGTGATTTAAAAACATCCCGGAGGAATAACGTCGAGGAATCAGTGGTAAATCAGTGGTAAGGAGAGAGCTGAGCCGAAAAGCAAAGCTCTCAATTTACAAGTGGATCTACGTTCCTACCCTCACTATGGTAACCAGGATCTACCTTTCTACCCTCACCATGGTAACCAGGATCTACGTTCCTACCCTCACCATGGTAACCAGGATCTACCTTTCTACCCTCACCATGGTAACCAGGATCTAAGGTTCCTACCCTCACCATGGTAACCAAGATCTACATTCCTACCGTCACCATGGTAACCAGGATCTACGTTCCTACCCTCACCATGGTAACCAGGATCTACATTCCTACCCTCACCGTGGTAACCAGGATCTACGTTCCTACCGTCACCGTGGTAACCAGGATCTACGTTCCTACCCTCACCATGGTAACCAGGATCTATGTTCCTAACCTCACCATGGTAACCAGGATCTACGATCCTACCCGCAACATGGTAACCAGGATCTATGTTCCTACCCTCAGGAGCTCTGCCATCCTAGAGGAGCCTGGTGTCACGTCACTCCTCTTCCAGGTTGAGAGAAGATAGATGGGGTGGTTTGCCCGAGTGCCTCGCTGGCGCAGTGTTGCAGGTCCCTCTGGGATGAGACCAAGAGGCAAACCCCGGACCCGCTGGAGAGACTATGTCTCACAGATGGCTGGGGAACGACTCAGGATCCATCCGGATGACCTGGAGGATGCAGCTCGGGCGAGAGAAGCCAGGGCTTCCCATTCCTGGCCTTAGACCCTCTTTCACATTGAGGAAAAACTCCAAAAAGCCCAACAGTGAGGAAAAAAAAAGAAGAAGAAACCTGATGGAGCCCACATGAAGGAGAGATCTCTCCCCCAGGACGAGCAGACTGTTATTCTACTCTACAGCTTTGTATCTAAAGAAATCAGTAGATGTTCTTCATCCTGATGGAAACGGGATGGTAGATCAAACACAGAGACCTCCTCAGTCTGACCACGCCCAGGACAGGAACACAGAGACCTCCTCAGTCTGACCACGCCCAGGGCAAGAACACAGAGGCTTCCTCTGTCTGACCACGCCCAGGACAGGAACACAGAGGCCTCCTCAGTCTGACCAATCCCAGGACAGGAACACAGAGGCGTCCTCAGTCTGACCACGCCCAGGACAGGAACACAGAGACCTCCTCAGTCTGACCACGCCCAGGATAGGAACACAGAGGCCTCCTCTGTCTGACCACACCCAGGACAGGAACACAGAGACCTCCTCAGTCTGACCACGCCCAGGACAGGAACACAGAGGCCTCTTCTGTATGACCACGCCCGGGACAGGAACACAGAGGATCCATCAGGAATCTGAAACAGAGGAGGAAGAAAGAGGTGGACACCATGTGAATCATACTGAACCAACTAGTGGTGGAAAAAAACTAAATGAAGACATTAGAGAACAATTAATGAGATGGAAAGACAGTGATCAGACAAGGAGGATGTGGATACATCAAGCACCAAGACAGTCTGATAGAGAATAGTAGATAGAATTACAGGACAGAACCCCAATGTGCCATACTTTACCCAGCCTCTCGTACAGTGTCTGACTCTCTCTCTTGAGCTGGGAGCTTATTCTATAAAACTGGAGGTTGGAGGGTAAAGACTCTACCTCCAACTGTACTTTTAGAAACTCTAGGAACCTTTAAATTAAGATTATTATTCCACATAAAAGAGCATAAAAAACTCTTGGATGACATTAAAAAACATAAAAATAAGACTTTATTTATTCTCAAATGTTATGAAACTGATTACTTACTTACTTACATAAAGCTATTTTCAAGCAAATGAAATCAAATTAACCAAATATATTAAGAAAATGTGTAAAAAATCGGAGACTAATTGACCAGTTTTTTCAGAAAATGTCCATTTTTTTCCACAAAGCTTGTTAAAACCTTTGGCCAAAATCCGTCTTAGACTAGTTCATTTCATCCCATTTCTCATGAGAAATCCATGCAAGTTAATATTTTGACATTCCGCAAAACAAATACCGTAATTTCACAACCATAAGACGCACCTAAAAGTCTCAAATTTTCTTCAAAATGAGCAGTGCGCCCTATTGTGCGGTGCGCCCTATCTGATTTGTGATTTGCGGACGTATTAGAGAACCATCAGGCGGACGCAGTTGAGAACATGAGAATGTTAAAGGGTGAAGTGTGTGTGTGGATTATGTATAAAAGAACAGGTGTGTGCTTTATGCAGAACATTGCTGTTTTAACAACACTGAAAATGGAAAAGAGACACGCTTATGAAGCTCAGTTTAAACTGATGGCGATCAGCTGCGCCGGGCGAGTTACACCACAGTTTGCCAGTGGATTGTAGATGCTCGGGCTAACGTGTCTGCTGGCACTGTTGTCCGAGCTTTCCCAAAAGCAGGCATCATTTCCGAGGAGCTGCACGGTTCAGAAAGTGACTCTTGACAGCGAGGAAAGTGAACCTGCGAGGTTGGATTTAGAGCAGCTGTTAGATTCTGAACCAGAGGATGAGGACTTGGATGGATTTGATAAATGACTTTCTGATGACTGTAACTAATATTTAAATAAAACCAACCAGGGTGGGAGGGTTGGTGCGTTCAACTCTTTTGTTTAAATTGTTCATTTGTTTCTGTATTTGTGTTGTTAACATTTTTGAAAACAATAAAGTACAGTATTTATAAAAAAAAAAAAAAAACCAAACAAACAACCAAACTCAGTTTTACTCCCGATCTATTTTTAAATACGTGCGCGTGTGTGCGTATGCGCGCGTCTATGTGTATGCGTGTGTTGTTGTAAGGCGGACTTACGTAGTAGAGGATATGTATATAAAACCCGGGCCCTATCATCAGGTGCGCCTTATGTGTGTGTTAGATACAGAGCACGCAAAATTTGGACTGCAATGATGGCTGCAGGGGTGCATTTCCGCTGGCGGAAACCTGTTTTCTGACGAGATGGCGGCGCAAACTGGCGAAAGCCTAGTAGAAACTATCTTAAACGTCTAACGAGGTGTCAGAAACCAAAGACTTGCAATGAAGTAGTCTGAGACGAACCCTACCACTAAGATGGTGGCTCAGTTGGTAGAGCATTCGCCCACTGTGATCGGAAATTAACCGGAAATTCACGGGTTTGATTCCCACCGAGTTCACGTCTGGGGTTCTTGGAGGAGACACCTAACCCTCCGTTTCTCCCACCATTGGTGCTGTCGTAGGTGGCAGCCTGCTGCGGTGTAATGCAGCACACAAATTTCCCCAGTGAAGGATCATCTTAGGATATTTTGATCATGACCCAGGAGCTCTTTGTTTTTATTTAAATATGAAACGTTAAATTGGACAGAAAAAAACAGCAAGCAAATGTTTCTTTTTTTATGTTCCAATTCCGTACCAAAATAAACCAAACCATAAACCTCAAACCTGTGCTGTTACACTCCTTGTTTTTGTTGTTGTGTTTTCGTGGATTTGCTCGGTTATCATTTTAAATAACCAAACCACCTCTCTCTGTTTTTGTAGGAGTGTTTCAAAGGGAGCTGGGTGTCTCACAAGTTGCTCCACAAAAAAGCAAGTGAGTAAACGTCAGGATGTGGAAGGAAGGAGGACCCAAAGTAGGAAAACAAAACAGGATTTATTAACCAATGTCCAGTAAGGATGTAAGGCAAGGGGGACAGGTCATGGTCAGGCAGCTAGGAAGATCTGGCTGGAAGGGATGGTGATGACATGACCAAGACTTCTGGAGTAACTGCCTTTAAAGGGCCCATCTCGTGCATTGTATCCTCTGCACATACACACGCAAAATATGGGGTTTACAACATGCATTACACCATAGTTATGAAAATATATCGATTTGGTGGAGCGCAGTCACAGACCCGGAACTATGAAAGGCCGGGTATCGCTCATCCCCCCGCCCATCTTGAGAAAGTACAAGCTCCGCCCTCTGCTCTCACTGAGCCGCTATTCCTCCGCCCATCTCTGAGCGGGAGGGGGAAGGCAGGCGTAAACCCGTGCGTAGCTACAAAAAGCGTGTTTCAAGCAAGAAAATAAAAAAGACGCAGAGCAGCGAACCAGCCTGTATATCGGACGTTGAAAGCGAGTTTGTGAGGGCGTAAGGCCGGAGTGGAGGCGGGTGAGGAGGGCGGGCGGGTGGTGAGGAGGGAGGGTTTGCTGCGGAGGGGGGCGTGTGCGAAGACCGTCATACTTTAGACATCTGCTCATTGGTTGTTTTGTCTGAGCGTTCCAGAAATCCTCAGAAAAACGGGCTAAATCAATCTAGAAAGCCCTTTGGTGACATATACAAGGCCCGGACATCATACACACACACACACACACACACACACACACACACACACACACACACACACACACACACACACACACACAAGGCCCGGACATCACTCTTACAAGGTAGAAAACTCTGGAAAGTCACTTTTGCATGAGATGGGCCCTTTAAATAGGCAGCAGGATCCACAGGTGTGTGTCAGACTAGTCACCCTTTGGTGTCCCCAATCAGGGGGATGAGGGAAGGTCCAGGGCTCCCTCTGGTGGCAGGGAATCATGACAGTAAACTTAGACTGACAACATATTAAATCCCAATGTTTCTCTTTGGTTTTGTAATATCGAGCCAAGACAGTATTTTGTGTTTCATATTTAAAATGCTGTTTTACTTCTCCTTCCATCATTTCCCTTCAGGGGGCGCCACATCAAGTCAGTTTCTTCCATCTAACCCTATCTGCTGCAGCTTCTTCGGTCACACCAACTATCTTCATGTCTTCCTTCACTGTATCCATGAACCTCCTCTTTGGTCTTCCTCTAGTCCTCTTTCCTGGTGGTTCCAAACCCAGCATCCTTCTTCTGATGTACTCTCTCTCTCCTCTGCACATGTCCAAACCATCTCAGTCTGACCTCTCTGACTTTAAAACCTCTAACATGTGCTGTTCCTCTGATCCTGTCCATCCTGGTCACTCCCAGAGAGATCCTCAGCATCTTCATCTCTGATACAAACATCTCTGTTTCCTGTCTTTTCCTCAGTGACACTGTCTCTAGACCAATCAGCATGGCCGCTCTCACCACACTGTCTCTAGACCAATCAGCATGGCCGCTCTCACCACACTGTCTCTAGACCAATCAGCATGGCCGCTCTCACCACACTGTCTCTAGACCAATCAGCATGGCCGCTCTCACCACGGTTTTCTACACTTTCCCTTTTATTTTAGCTGAAACTCTTCTGTCACACATCACACCTGATACTTTCCTCCACCCGTTCCAGCCTGCCTGCACACACTTCTTCACCTCTTTTCCACACTCTCCCTTGCTCTGGACTTTTGATCCTAGATACTTAAAATCTTCCACCTTCTTTATCTCTTCTCCCTGTAACCTCACTTTTCCATTTGGATCCCTCTCATTCACACACATGTACTCTGTTTTACTCTGACTAATCTTCAAACCTCCACCTCTCCAGCTTTTCCTCCACTTCTTTCCTCCTCTCACTAGAGATCTAAAGGGATTTAAATTCAAAAAGCTCAGAATAATTTACCAGCAGCACTGGGTACTTACTAGATGAGTCGTCTGTCTCCGCCTCACATTTTAAAAAAGTTTAGATTCAAACACATAAATCTTGAATCCTATAAAGTTTAAATTCTATGTGAATTCAGTGAAAATCTAGCTTTAAATCTGTGTTGTGATTTTTCTCAGAAGAAGACAAGAATCAGAACGAAGCTAAGAACTGTGTGGAGAAAGGAGTCAACACAGACCCATGGCCCGGCTTTCGTTTCACAGGAAAACTGCGTCCCCACTACCCTCTGGTAAGTTACCGGGAAAACTACCAGAACCTGTTGGATTACTGGTGTTATTTATTATGACCTGTGGGCGGGGCATGTAAGTACACAGGCTGTTCATGCTTCTGTAACACCTTTTCTTAAACCGTTATCTAACAGACGATCGGAAAGATTTGAGATATTCAGTTACTCAGCACCGACTATATGTGAACTGATTAGGTTTGTAGGGTTATGTGACCATTCATGAACAAAGTATCTCCCAAATCACTAAAAAACTAACGACAGTTACTCAATACCAACTATAAATTGCCTGTTGTACGTTTTCAGTGTCACATTTATTGAGATCACAATTTTGGGAGACCGCTGGAACCCCTGGTACTCCAGCGGGACGGTCGGACCCCTGGTGCTCCAGCGGGACGGTCGGACCCCTGGTGCTCCAGCGGGACGGTCGGACCCCTGGTGCTCCAGCGGGACGGTCGGACCCCTGGTGCTCCAGCGGGACGGTCGGACCCCTGGTACTCCAGCGAGACGGTCGGACCCCTGGTGCTCCAGCGAGACGGTCGGACCCCTGGTACTCCAGCGGGACGGTCGGACAGCTGGTAAGCTGGTTTGGTGGGAATGAATAATGAAGCATCTTTGGGCGTCCAGTACAAGTGCAATAGAAGTACAACATATTATTATTATTAAAACAAGTGGGAAACGTGATATATTCTAATTTAATGCCTGTTTGTTCCGTGTTTAGACGCCGATGCGGCTCGTTCCAGGCGACATCCAAAGACCTGACTACGCAGATCATCCCAGAGGTAACCAGATCTGATTCATCATACATTTTAAATGCTTTCCTCCCTTTCAGCCTGTCGAGGGGAATTTGCTTCTAAACTTCTTTTCCTACCAAATATAATTAAAACAAACTACTTTATAAATATAAGGTTTTTCTTCTTGTGAATAGATTATTAGATTAATCAGATCAGATTTAATTTGGATGTAAAACATGCGTCTTATCAGACCGCTCTTATGTGATCATCATGAGCTTCGAACCCCGATCTTCTTGCTGTCAGGCCACCGTGCGACCCAGAACCAGAAGTATTTCAGCAATCTGGTAGATTATAATAAAAAATTCTTTATTTATCAAATTACTTTGATTTTGCCACAACCGACAGGCGGATCGGTGCAGCAAAACCGATCCGCCTGCCTCGTTATTGTGACGTCGGCAATAACTATGACGCTGTATCGGTCCGTCGTGGTGAAGAAAGAGCTGAGCCAAAAAACAAAGCTCTGGATTTACAAGTCGATCTACGTTCATACCCTCACCATGGTAACCAGGATCTACGTTCCTATCCTCACCATGGTAACCAGGATCTACGTTCCTACCCTCACCATGGTAACCAGGATCTACGTTCCTATCCTCACCATGGTAACCAGGATCTACGTTCCTACCCTCACCATGGTAACCAGGATCTACGTTCTTACCCTCACCATGGTAACCATGGCAACTATTTCCTCAAGCGAGCAACCGGACGTTTCCATGGAAACCGCAAAAACACAGGAAGCACCTCCTCTAGATCGTCTCCTTCTCCTCAGCTCCACGAGGACTAAACCAACCCTTCCAGCAGCTGGTCGTGCATGTCAACAGAATGACTCCATAACCAGCTAGCCGTTGGAAACTGGTCGTTTGGAGCTAGATGTTGGGAACTAGCCGTTGGGAGTTAGCCGGCTGACCTCCGAAAAATCAGCTGTCCAACACAAACAACGTCCAAAATGACGTCCGAAAAGCGCTCAAAGAAGGAACAGAAACTCAGAAGAGTCTGATTAAACGTGGAAGTAACAGAGAGCACTGCAGCAGGTAGCCGTCCAGGGCAACGCCTCAACCGTTTTTATTGTTTATGGAAGTAAATAAACATAATTATAGTGATGATTGTGACGTTATTAAACCTCAGATTAGATTTGCAGATGATGTTCATGCCCCCCCCCCGCCTCCCTCCATGCTCAACCTGAGGTTGATCCCCCCCACAGCCCTCCAACCGCCTCCATCTGACTCTGATTCACCAGCGGGCTGCTGACAGGTTTGCTGTCGCACTGTGATTTTTTTTTTTTAATAGAAATTATCACACAATGTGATCATTCTAAACCTCTGAGCCAGAGTCATTCATGGTGCTGCCATGGCAACCAGCGCCTGCATCCCTGTCATCCCACCGCGTAGATCCATATTCAGGTAGCCATGGTTACTGTCTCCTCTCATTCTCTCTCGCCTTCTATTCTCTTGTGATTCCGATGCAGGGAGTGTGGAACGTGATTGTTAATCCATCCGTCTTGTCTTTTTTTTTTAATCTGAGACGTGTAAATATCTTGTTCAGAGATGTGAATCTAATCCATAAACACCTGTATTTATATCTCTATAGATAGGGATCCATGTACAGTACATCCCGGTTTCTGCAGGTGTATCAAAGTGTCTGGAAACCGTGGCGACTCCCCTGCTGCGGGGGTCAGAAAAAAAAAAGATGCATCAGACTTGTACACAAATTTGTCTCATGTCCGTGTTGCCAGGCAACAGTTTATGTTCCATCCAGCTATCTTAGTCCCGTGTGTGTGTGTGTGTGTTAATGAATTATAAATCAGGGGATTGTTGATGACGCTCTAACCTTTGCCCGGTGCTTTTTTACTGGAGAGAAAATAGAAAAGAGTTGTTTGCATGTTGTGGGGCGTCTGGTTGGGGAGCGAGGGAGGAGGGCGAGGGAGGAGTGTGAGGGGCGAGGTCACCTCTTTTTTAGAAACGTCTGACTGATCTGCGACACGCAGCGAGTCTCCGGCTGTGTTCCACTCAGACCACCGTGTGAGTGTCTAGTTCTAGTCGCTCGCTGGACTCGCTGCTGATTCGTAGCAACGAAATGCTTTTAAGTAGATTTAAAAAAAGACTCCAGAGAGTTTTATTAGTAAAGAACACGCTGTAGTGCTTCTGCACACCCACTAGAACCTGATTGGTTAAGGTTTGACACAGGGGCCTGGTCGTCGGGGGCAACAGCCTCAGACGGGAGGCTCAGGCTTCTCTCGCCTCAGCTGCATCCTCCAGCTCACCCGGAAGGATCCTGAGTCATTCCCAAGCCAGCTGAGACATAGTCTCTCCAGCAGGTCCGGGGTTTGCCTCTTGGTCTCCTCCCGGTGGGATGTGCCCAAAACACTTCACCAGCGAGGCGCTCAGGGGGCATCCGGACCAGATGGCCGAACCACCCCATCTGGCTCCTCTCAATCTGGAGGAGGAGCGGCTCGACACCAAGCTCCTCACCATATCTCTGAGTGAGATCCCAGCCACGCTGCAGAGGAAGCTCATTTTGGCCGCTTGTATCCGTGATCTCATTCTTTCGGTCACCACCCACAGCTGGTTACCATGGTGAGACACATGTTGACGGTAAATAGGCTCTACTTCTTCAGCTGCTTTCTACCTGCTTTGGCTCAAAGCGCTTTACAGTGTAGCTCACATTCACACACACACTCATACTTGATGGGTATGATGCCATGCACGGTGTAACCCACCATCAGGAGACAATGAGGGGTTCAGTGTCTTCCTCAAGGACACCTCGGCATGCACTCCTTGCAGAGGATCAAACCGGGAACCCTCCGGTTACAGTACGGTCGCCCTACTCACTGAGCCATCATTTTGTTGATACAAATTTCTGATTAAATTACCCTTTTTTTCTAAGTTTTTTTGTTTTAATGATTATAAATCATTTAAAAAAAACACATTTTCTCCAAATATACTGAAGGAGGCTTTGGCTCAGTGGTAGAGTGTTTGTCCTTGGACCTGGAGAATCCGGTTTGAATCCTGCTGAGCCTCGTAGGTGTCCCTAGAGCAGACACCTAGTTCCTCCCACCATAAGCGCCGTCCTAGCTGCCTGCTGCGGTGCAATGCAGCACAGAAAATTTCCCAATTCTGGGACTAAAAAAAGCAATTCTTCTTCTTTTATTATGTGTTAAAGTTATAAAAAAATAAACCCTCAGTTAATAAAAAATATTAAATTATTAACCTTGGAACATTTTTTGTGTAAAATAATCTAATTCAGCAGATTTTTTAAAAATTAGAATAGAGTAAAAAATTATGTTTAAAAAAACACCTAAGAAAAACGACATTTTTTCATAACAAAAAAAATGAAGTGTATTTTTTTTTTTTATATATATCACTGTTAAAATGGCTGTCGTGAGAAAAAAAATGGAGTTTTAATGATGGAATTAAAAAAAAAAATTGTTCAAAGACTAGACTTAAAAAAACTGTTTTAAAAATGGTGTCAAAATAACCCAAAAAATGGTGTTTAAAAAATAACAAAAAAAAATGGTGTTAAAATAACAAAAAAAATGGTGTTAAAAATAAATATTTGACATAAAACAAGGTAAAAAAAAACTCCTGCTAAAAGGAAACTGTTAATCGTTTATGACTCAAACTAGGACTAACTATCAAAACTAACTATCATCTAAACTATCATAGATAGAGGGAGGAGCTCGGAGCAGAGCCGCTGCTCCTCCGGGTTGAGAGAAGCCAGATGGGGTAGCTCGAGCATCTGGTTAGGATGCCTCCTGAACGCCTTGTTGGTGAGGTGTTTCAGGTTACATGAGACCCAGAGGTTTAGACCCAGAGGCAGACCTAGACCTGCTGGAGAGACTATGTCTCCCAGCTGGACAGGGATCACCTCAGGATCCTTCCAGGTGAGCTGGAGGATGCAGCCGGGGTGAGAAAAGCCTGGGCTTCCTGTCTGAGGGTGTTGCCCCGGATGAGCCGAAGACGACGGAACAGAGTCTCATTTAAAACTCTTTAAAGTCTCAAAAAATTAAAAGTATTCATGACAATAAGGATTTAGAAGCTTTGCTTTTTTTTTTTTAAACATAAAATAGTGAAAGAATTCTGTTAAACTGAGAAAATTGTACTAAAAAAAGTCAGATTGCAGTAAATCAAGCTTCATGCAGTGGGTTTAGTTTCTGCTTTAGAAAATAGAAGCTGATATTTAGTTCTTTTATTGATTTTTTTTTTCTTATTTTCTGTTAGATTTTGTGTTAAAGTTTGACTGTTTGTTGTGTTGAAGCTTCCAGAAGTCGGAACGTCTCAGAAGGTAAAAAAAAAAAACAGGAAGAACTCGATGATTTTTAACACTGTTTAAAATTTAAAGAAGTGGTTTCATTCAAAACTCATCTTTTTTTTTTGTTTCTACTGTTATTATTTCCATTTAAAAACATTCCTGAAGGTCCCTGGGGCGTTGGCCCGTGGTAGAGATACCTTCTTTAAACCAGGAGAACCTGGTTTGATTAGAAGTGGGCCCAAGCTGTCCCTGGGACCACAAAAAGAACACGAAAAATGACAAAAAAAAAACCAAAAACATTCTAGAAGTCCAGATATTATTTAAAGACAGTTTGTTCTTATCAAAGTATTTTGTTTTCCTTCACTTTTTAACTGAAGCAGGAAGTGTTTAAAAAAAAAAAAAAAAATGAATGAATGAATTACTCTATTCATCCCTCACCCCCATTCACCCCTCCTACACCGCAGCAGGCTGCCAATGGTGGGAGAAGCGGGGGTTAGGTGTCTTCTCCAAGGACCCTAGACGGTGGTCTCAATGGGAATCAAACCCGCGACCTTCCGGTCCGCGGGCGAGCGCTCTACCGCTGATCCACCGTCTCCCACCAATCATTAATACCAATCAATACACCAATTAATCAACGTGCTTCTTACTGTTTTTGAAGGAGATTTACACTGTGTCATGCACGTGCACGAGGGGAGGTTTTATGGCATGTTATTATTAATCTTTTAAGTGTTCTGCACATGATCAGAGGTCTTTTTACCACAAAAAGAAAACATTCCCGCCAGGAGTCACGTGGCTTGTTTTTACATCTAAAACCTTCAGAAAAACAAAGAAACTAAAAAACATTGTTTTGATGCAACAGAATAACAAATTATGAGACAATTTTATGTTTAATTAATTTTTTTTTTTACTGCAATAAGCTGAAAAGTAGGCGCACTTTGATGACGTCATAGACCGGATAGACTCCAAAAAACGATCTTTTAAATTAACAAAGTAGTAAGAAACTTAAATGTAAGAAAATTTGATGTAAAATGCTTTAATTAGGAGCAAATATTTACCTTTTTATTTATGTCTAAATGTAACGATAAATAAATATAAAGATAAGAAATAACTTAAAACGGCCTGGTTATACAGATATACGGATATCCGTCTGTGTCCACGTAGTGAGGACTCTGGGTATTTTAAACACAAATAAAAGGGAATAAAAATGATCTCAAAGTATTAAAGTTCATAAACATCCTCCACCAGACTTCTTCCAAACTTTCACTATGTTTGTTTGAAGGATTTTATTAAACAAGAGTTGTCGTTTCACTTTAAAAATGATACTTTATTTTACTTACATGACTTTAAGTCAGCCTCATGTACGCCTCACTGGTGAGGTGTTCCATCCCATCAGGAAGAGACCAAGAGGCAGACCCCGGACCTGCTGGAGAGACCATGTCTCACAGCTGGACAGGAAACACCTCAGGATCCTCCTGGGTGAGCTGGAGGATGCAGCCGGGGTGAGAGAAGCCTGGGGTTCCCGTCTGAGGCAGGAAGCCCAGGTCCCAGATAAGCGAAAGATAACAGAACGGACGTTAAGCATTTGCTACTTTTATTCAGAACCAATTCAAAGTTCAGTTACCATGACAACAAAAATTCTTCCTCCTCTTCTTCTGAGAAAAGTGCACAATCAAAGCAGAACGTAAACAAAATATAAAACCAAGCGTGGTCCCGATTTAACGGGGTGTCCATTATCTCGAATGGACACCATGTCGGGCATTACTTTCGGTCAATATCGCATTCCTAAATTATGAGATGAGAATTACCACCCCACAGAAACACAGCCCGTAACCCGCCCCCCCTCCTCCGTCCGCACCCCGCCCTCTTTAATCAAACTGCTCTGATGACCGAGCAATAAATTCCAGCTCTGTGCGTTTCATCCATTCAGCCGTCACATCTGATGGAACCCCGCTGGGAACAGCTCATCAGCACCTGTACTGACGTGTGTGACTGATACCAGCCTGTCTCTGTGTGTGTGTTTGTGTGTGTGTTCCACAGGGATGTCTGAGTCCGAGCAGTTCCTGAAGGGGTCTTCACAGATCAAGATTCTCTCTTCTGAAGACATAGAAGGAATGAGGGTGGTCTGCAAGGTGATGCTCGGGCTCTGTGGTGTGTTCAGGTTCACTCTGTGCATCCTGGTTCTGACCTGTGTGTGTGTGTCTGCAGCTTGCCAGAGAAGTACTGGACATTGCAGCTGTAATGGTGAAACCGGGTGTAACGACGGAGGAAATCGATCATGCTGTTCATCTGGTACGCATGACACAAACACACACACACGCTCAAACTGCATAATTCGTTTCGTCTTCTAAACAAAACCGGCGGTTGCTGGAGCCTATCCCAGCTGATTTCAGGCGAGAGGCAGGATACACCCCAAACAGGTCACCAGTCTGTTGCAGGGCCACAAACACACACAGCCATCCACACACTCACACATTCCTAGGGCCAAATTCATAGCAGCCAATCAATCTAAGGTGTATGTTTTTGGAGGGAACCAGAGAAAACCCACACATCCACAGGGAGAACATGTAAACTACACACAGAGAGAACAGTGTTTCAAGCCTTGTCTTACCTAGTATTCAGTTGAGACGACAGATCCTGGACTAGATCCTAGTTACCGCGGTGAGGGTAGGAACGTAGATCCTGGTTACCATGGTGAGGGTAGGAACGTAGATCCTGGTTGCCATGGTGAGGGTAGGAACGTAGATCCTGGTTACCATGGTGAGGGTAGGAACGTAGATCCTGGTTACCATGGTGAGGGTAGGAACGTAGATCCTGGTTACCATGGTGAGGGTAGAACCCTAGATCGTGGTTACCATGGTGAGGGTAGGAACGTAGATCCTGGTTACCATGGTGAGGGTAGGAACGTAGATCCTGGTTACCACGGTGAGGGTAGGAACGTAGATCCTGGTTACCATGGTAAGGGGTAGGAACGTAGATCCTGGTTACCATGGTGAGGGTAGGAACGTAGATCCTGGTTACCATGGTGAGGGTAGGAACGTAGATCCTGGTTACCATGGTGAGGGTAGGAACGTAGATCCTGGTTACCATGGTGAGGGTAGGAACGTAGATCCTGGTTACCATGGTGAGGGTAGGAACGTAGATCTTGGTTACCATGGTGAGGGTAGGAACGTAGATCCTGGTTACCACGGTGAGGGTAGGAACGTAGATCCTGGTTACCATGGTGAGGGTAGGAACATAGATCGACTTGCAATTCGAGAGCTTGGCTTTTCGGCTCAGCTCTTTGTTCACCACGATAGATCGATGCAGCGTCTTAGTTATTGCTGATGCTGCACCGATCCGTCTGTCGATCTCACGCTCCATCGTTCAATAAAAGAGGAAGCATTAAAACTCCTCGATTAAAAAACACTTACACAAGGTCAAAGGGACAAGTCTTCTTTTACAAGCTAATGAATTCAGTTTAAATGTGTGTGTCTGTGTCTCTGTGTGTGTGTCCAGGCCTGCACGGCGAGAAACTGCTACCCCTCGCCTCTAAACTACTACAACTTCCCTAAGTCCTGCTGCACGTCTGTAAACGAGGTGATCTGTCACGGCATCCCCGATAGAAGACCCCTGCAGGAAGGAGACATTTTAAACGGTGCGTGTCTCTCACCCGGAGCGTTCGGTCACACCCTGACGCTGATCGTTTCCATCCACAGTGGACATCACTGTTTACCACAACGGTTTCCACGGCGACCTCAACGAAACCTTCTTTGTGGGTGAGGTGGACGAAGGAGCGAAGAAGCTCGTTCAGACGACGTACGAATGCCTTATGCAAGCCATCGACTCTGGTAAGTACAAAACCTGGCCAACACGAGATTTTAATCTAACTGCCCGTTCTGACTCAGTACCAGCTGCAAATGAACTGATTCATGGGGACAATCTGTGACCAGAGGAATGAAGATTAGTCAGAGTAAGACAGAGTACATGTGTGTGAATGAGAGGGATCCAAATGGAAAAGTGAGGTTACAGAAGAAGAGAGAAAGAAGGTGGAAGATTTTAAGTATCTAGGATCAACAGTCCAGAGCAATGGAGAGTGTGGAAAAGAGGTGAAGAAGCGTGTTCAAGCAGGCTAGAACAGGTGGAGAAAAGTATCAGGTGTGATGTGTAATAGAAGAGTTTCAGCTAGAATGAAAGAGAAAGTGTAGAAAACCGTGGTGAGAGCGGCCATGCTGATTGGTCTAGAGACAGCGTGGTGAGAGCGGCCATTCTGATTGGTCTAGAGACAGTGTGGTGAGAGCGGCCATGCTGATTGGTCTACAGACAGTGTAGTGAGAGCGACCATGCTGATTGGTCTAGAGACAGTGTGGTGAGAGCGACCATGCTGATTGGTCTAGAGACAGTGTCGTGAGAGCGGCCATGCTGATTGGTCTAGAGACAGTGTGGTGAGAGCGGCCATGCTGATTGGTCTAGAGACAGTGTGGTGAGAGCGACCATGCTGATTGGTCTAGAGACGGTGACTCTGAGGAAAAGACAGGAAACAGAGATGTTTGTAGCAGAGATGAAGATGCTGAGGATCTCTCTGGGAGTGACCAGGATGAACAGGATCAGAGGAACAGCACATGTTAGAGGTTTTAAAGTCAGAGAGGCCAGACTGAGATGGTTTGGACATGTGCAGAGGAGAGAGAGAGAGTACATCAGAAGAAGGATGCTGGATTTGGAACCACCAGGAAAGAGGACTAGAGGAAGACCAAAGAGGAGGTTCATGGATACAGTGAAAGAAGACATGAAGATAGTTGGTGTGACTGAAGAGGATGCAGCAGATAGGGTTAGATGGAGTAAACTGACGTGATGTGGTGACCCCTGAAGGGAAATGATGGAAGAAGAATTCACATCAAGCACTAAGTAAGTCACCGTGTGTGTCCCCTCTGCCCGCAGTAAAGCCTGGCATCCGCTACAGAGAGCTTGGAAACATCATCCAGAAGCACGCCCAGGCTAACGGCTTCTCCGTGGTGCGCAGTTACTGCGGCCACGGCATCCACAGACTTTTCCACACCGCGCCCAATGTGCCACATTACGCCAGTAAGTAAAACCCCGCTCCGTTTGGCGGTCGTCATAGCGACCCCTGGTCCCTCTCACTTTCTCTCTGACCCGCAGAAAACAAAGCGGTGGGAGTCATGAAGCCCGGACACGTCTTCACTATAGAACCCATGATATGTGAGGGTGAGTTTCCTAGGCAACGCCACATCGCTCAGAAGGTGTCGTTTCCATGGCGAGAATGAATTAATCACAGCCTCAGAGAATCTGTGTGTGTGTCTGTGGACATTAGTAGGTATGTACTGTATTTTCCGGTCCATAGAGCGCATCATAAGCCGCAGCAGCTCACACAGCATCACCACGGCAACGTCTCACGTTCCAAACGTGTACGTTCAGCAGCTCCATTACTTTTAACTGAAAAGCCGCGTCATTTCTTCTAGAATTTTTAATGTGAAGAGTTTGTTTACGTTTTCATCTACGAGAAAATGAGTTGTATTTCCAGTTCTTTTATTGTGAAAAGTCTAGAACAGGAAGTGGTGGATGGTAGTGGTGTTCAGACGGTGGATTGGTCCATGTTGTTCTTCCTGCTTCCATCCATCGGTACGAATATAAACATCCGGCGACACTAGCGTCTCACTAGTATGTGGCCGAAAAATGTGGCTTATAGACTGGAAATTACAGCCATTTTTATTCACACAGAACTTCTCACAAATAAAAATAAATAAGTTTTTTGAGAGAACAACAAATTAAAAGCATAAAATAAACAAATAAAAGCAAGTCAATTAAAATGAAGGTAAAACAAGAAAGAAACCGTAGCAACCAAAGGTTTGGATCTTCAGCTGGACCTTAAAGAGTCCACAGAGTCGGTCACATGAAGGCAAACGGGTAAAGTATTCCAGAATTTTGGGGTAACAGATTCCCTTAAGCTTTAAACCTAGTTTTTGGACCCTTCAGCTGGTTCTTACCGGATGACCGAAGGGTCAAATGTTCTGGTACACCCTGCAGGGTCCGACCATATCAATCCTAAACTTCAGTCAGAACTGAGGTGATGTACTTTCCGTTCCATTCCGTCGTCTTCGGCTCATTCAGGGCCGGGTCGCCGGGGCAACAGCCTCAGACGGGAAGCCCAGGCTTCTCTCACCCCAGCTGCATCCTCCAGCTCACCCAGAAGGATCCCGAGTGGTTTCCCAGCCAGCTGTGAGACATAGTCTCTCCAGCAGGTCCGGGGTCTGCTTCTTGGTCTCCTCTTGGTGGGACGTGCCCGAAACACCTCACCAGTGAGGCGCTCAGGGGGCATCCTGACCAGATGCCCGAACCACCCCATCTGGCTCCTCTCTACCTGGAGGAGGAGTGGCTCGACACCGAGCTCCTCCCGGATGGCAGAGCTCCTCCTCCGATCTCTGAGTGAGAGTCACAGAGGAAGATGATTTTGGCAGCTTGTATCTACGATCGCATTCTTTTGGTCATCACCCACAGCTGGTGGCCATAGTGAGGGTATGAACGTAGATCCTGGTTACCACGGTGAGGGTAGGAACGTAGATCCTGGTTACCACGGTGAGGGTAGGAACGTAGATCCTGGTTACCATGGTGAGGGTAGGAACGTAGATCCTGGTTACCATGGTGAGGGTAGGAACGTAGATCCTGGTTACCATGGTGAGGGTAGGAACGTAGATCCTGGTTACCACGGTGAGGGTAGGAACGTAGATCCTGGTTTCCACGGTGAGGGTAGGAACGTAGATCCTGGTTACCATGATGAGGGTAGGAACGTAGATCCTGGTTACCATGGTGAGGGTAGGAACGTAGATCCTGGTTTCCACGGTGAGGGTAGGAACGTAGATCCTGGTTACCATGGTGAGGGTAGGAACGTAGATCCTGGTTACCATGGTGAGGGTAGGAACGTATGCAGCAGATGCTGCACCGATCCGCCTGTCGATCTCCCGCTCCATCCTTCCCCCCTCATTTTTTGTGAACCATTACGCCCCTAATTTACATATCTGTGTGTGTGGGTGTGTCTCTCTGGCAGGTGGATGGCAGGACGACACCTGGCCAGACGGCTGGACGGCAGTGACCAGAGACGGCAAGCGTTCGGCGCAGTTCGAACACACACTCCTGGTGACCGAAACCGGCTGTGAGATTATGACCCGTCGCCCCGACGACAACGGAAACGCCCACTTCCTCAGCCAGCTGTAGCGCGCACACACACACACCCATACACACACATGGACGTACTTGAACGTATGTTAATCCACATGTGGAGCAGAGTGTTTTTTCTGTCGGTACAGGTGTTTTTCTGTCTGCCCAGATGTTTTCACAGCTCTGGATCAGATTAAACAAATGATTTATTCTCCAAAAACCTGATGAAAAACCACTAAAACCCACCAATCAGGAGTATTAGACAGCTTGGGTTTTTTTTCCCTCTGTGTGGAGGCAAAAAAAAAAAAAAAGACCTGCAGGTGTCCAGGAACTGAGAGAGTCGCCATCTTTGTTTTTCTGATAGAAAAATAAACTAAATCTGCCGTTTTTCTGTTTCTTTGTTCTCATTATTGCTCACTTTTTACACATACTCGGGTCCGACTATTTTATTGGTTAGCCCAGGTTTGGGCAAACAATGGCCCGCGGGCCACACGCAGGCCAGGATAAACGGTTTATTCCGGCCCGCCGAACTTGAAAAAATTAAGTAAATAAATCATATTGTTTGATTTTTTTCTGCAATTCTGATGTTTTGTTACTAGATGGTGCCAAAGATACAACAACACTGCTCCCATTAAAATGTGTGTGTCTCCATGATGCCCACACTGTCAAAATAAAGCGTGCGCACAGATATAGAAAGCCATCAGGGCCAATACACGCACGTAAACGAGTGTGTTAGATTTCGAACCTTGTGCACTACTATGGTGACCATCAGGGTGACTACACGTGCATAATCTAGCGCGCTAGACGCATGTTTATGAAGCCCTAGCACGCTAGATTTGAAATTCACACAAAAAAAAGTCATAAAGAGAGTGATAGTGACTTCCTGAAGAATCAGAGACCTTCAAAATAAAAGTTGTTCCTTTTATTTTCAGTGTTTAAAGATTTTGTTGTGATGCTTTTCTTAATTTTCATTAGAAATTAAAGCATGTTTCCTCCAATGAGGTGAGGTTACCAAAGCATGCCATCCATCTGATCCTGTTACGGCCCATTTTTCAAATGTTGGAGCTCAAAAAGTTTGCCCACCCGTGGGTTTGCCACTCTCACAAAATACCAGTCAACAGAAAAAATTTTGTTGATGGATTTCTAAAGGACGGATTCCCACCCTCACCATGGTAACCATGATCTACGTTCCTACCCTCACCATGGTAACCAGGATCTACGTTCCTACCATCACCATGGTAACCAGGATCTATGTTCCTACCATCACCATGGTAACCAGGATCCATATTCCTACCCTCACCATGGTAACCATGATCTACGTTCCTACCCTCACCATGGTAACCAGGATCTACGTTCCTACCATCACCATGGTAACCAGGATCTACGTTCCTACCCTCACCGTGGTAACCATGATCTACGTTCCTACCCTCACCATGGTAACCAGGATCTACATTCCTACCCTCACCATGGTAATCAGGATCTACGTTCCTACCATCACCATGGTAACCAGGATCTATGTTCCTACCCTCACCATGGTAACCAGGATCCATATTCCTACCCTCACCGTGGTAACCATGATCTACGTTCCTACCCTCACCATGGTAACCAGGATCTACGTTCCTACCCTCACCATGGTAACCAGGATCTATGTTCCTACCTTCACCATGGTAACCAGGATCTATGTTCCCACCCTCACCATGGTAACCAGGATCTACGTTCCTACCCTCACCATGGTAACCAGGATCTACGTTCCTACCCTCACCATGGTAACCAGGATCCATATTCCTACCCTCACCGTGGTAACCATGATCTACGTTCCTACCCTCACCATGGTAACCAGGATCTACGTTCCTACCCTCACCGTGGTAACCATGATCTACGTTCCTACCCTCACCATGGTAACCAGGATCTACGTTCCTACCTTCACCATGGTAACCAGGATCTATGTTCCTACCTTCACCATGGTAACCAGGATCTACGTTCCTACCCTCACCATGGTAACCAGGATCTACGTTCCTACCCTCACCATGGTAACCAGGATCTATGTTCCTACCTTCACCATGGTAACCAGGATCTACGTTCCCACCCTCACCATGGTAACCAGGATCTACGTTCCTACCCTCACCATGGTAACCAGGATCTACGTTCCTACCCTCACCATGGTAACCAGCTGTGGGTGGTGACTGAAAGACTGAGATCGTGGATACATGTGGCCCAAATGAGCTTCCTCCACAGGGTGGCTGGGCTCTCACTCAGAGATCGGGTGAGGAGCTCTGCCATCCGGGAGGAGCTTGGTGTTGAGCCACTCCTCCTCCAGGTCGAGAGGAGCCAGATGGGGTGGTTTCAGGGATCTGGTCAGGATGCCCCCGAGCGCCTCGCTGGTGAGGTGTTTCAGGCACGTCCCACCGGGAGGAGACTAAGAGGTAGACCCCGGATCCGCTGGAGACACTATGTCACAGCTGGCCGGGGAACGACTTGGGATCCTTATGGGTGAGCTGGAGGATGCAGCCGGGGTGAGAGAAGCCTGGGCTTCCCGTCTGAGGTTGTTGCCCTCGCAACCCGGCCCCGGATGAGTGGAAAGGATGGATGTCGCATGAACAGAAAACATTAGTGTCCGTAACAAGAAGGACCGAATCCCATCAGCGATTTAGGAGACAGTGTTTTGGATCCATAGACAGTCCAAGAGCTTAAAGCCACGTCCACATTCTGATGTTGGAGGAATAAAAACATACAATCATAGATTTATACACTGATTTAAAAGTTAAACAGTCATAAATGATCGTTTATTTTAATTTAAAATGGAACATCTTCCTCTTACTTCCTACAGGAGGCAGCAGACATGCAGTCACAAAAAGCCATGGGAACTCGTTTATAAATCTTGATCCGTTTATTCTCTTTAATTAAACCACGAGGCTCATTTTTTAGAGTCTCATTCTTAATATAAATGAATTTCAGAGTTCAAAGTTTATGAAGCAGCAAAACAAATCCTAACTTTTTAGTCTAATAAAACCTTTATGGAAGATCTTTTTAAATTAGGTTCCGATATTCTGGTGGTTTTTAAACTGATGTCGATTAAAAGCATGGAGTCAGATTTCTGAGATCACCCGGAAAAGGATGGAACACCCCCTGCAGGTCAGGGACAGAATCCTGCCCAAAGAGGAGGAGTTTCAGTATCTCGGGGCCTTGTTCACGAGTGGAAGAAGTATGGAGCAGTGCGGAGTCAGCAATAACTAGGATGCTGCATCGATCCGTTGTGGTAAAGAAAGAGGTGAGCCGAAAAGAAAAGCTCTCGATTTACAAGTCGATCTACGTTCCTACCCTCACCATGGTAACCAGGATCTACGTTCCTACCCTCACCATGGTAACCAGGATCTATGTTCCTACCCTCACCATGGTAACCAGGATCTACGTTCCTCCCCTCACCATGGTAACCAGGATCTATGTTCCTACCCTCACCATGGTAACCAGGATCTACGTTCCTCCCCTCACCATGGTAACCAGGATCTATGTTCCTACCCTCACCATGGTAACCAGGATCTACGTTCCTCCCCTCACCATGGTAACCAGGATCTACGTTCCTACCCTCACCATGGTAACCAGGATCTACGTTCCTACCCTCACCATGGTAACCAGGATCTATGTTCCTACCCTCACCATGGTAACCAGGATCTACGTTCCTCCCCTCACCATGGTAACCAGGATCTACGTTCCTACCCTCACCATGGTAACCGGGATCTACGTTCCTACCCTCACCATGGTAACCAGAATCTATATTCCTACCCTCACCATGGTAACCAGGATCTATGTTCCTACCCTCACCATGGTAACCAGGATCTACGTTCCTACCCTCACCATGGTAACCAGAATCTATATTCCTACCCTCACCATGGTAACCAGGATCTATGTTCCTACCCTCACCATGGTAACCAGGATCTACGTTCCTACCCTCACCATGGTAACCAGGATCTACGTTCCTCCCCTCACCATGGTAACCAGGATCTACGTTCCTACGCTCACCATGGTAACCAGGATCTACGTTCCTACCCTCACCATGGTAACCAGGATCTATGTTCCTACTCTCACCATGGTAACCAGGATCTATGTTCCTACCCTCACCATGGTAACTAGGATCTACGTTCCTACCCTCACCATGGTAACCAGGATCTACGTTCCTACCCTCACCATGGTAACCAGGATTTACGTTCCTACCTTCACCATGGTAACCAGATCTACATTCCTACCCTCACCATTGTAACCAGGATCTACATCTCGATAGCTCTGACTTTTTGAACCTGAAGTTAACTTCCATCGAATCCCTTTCATCTTACTTTTTATTCTATATTGTTTCAGACTTTTTTTTTTCTTCTCTTAGGATTAACTTTTATCAGCTTGAGGCTCTCCAGTCAATCCTGAGCTAATGAAAAGAAAACCGTTGGGGTAACGGAGTGTTATATATGGTTAGAAGGTCTCATTTCATTCAGAGTCCAAAGGTCACTGCAATATCTTTTATTACTGGACCTGCTGGGATTCGGACAAGCAGAAAATTAAACACACAGTTTGTGGAGACGGGAGTTAATCTAATTGATTTTATTGGTGTAATCAGAACAGTAAACACAATCTTATCATCTCATTACTTTAAAGCCCAGTATTAATTCATTTGTTTTGGGATGGAGCCACATTAATGACGGCCCGGATGCTGCAGAGAAGAGAGAAAAATTAATGAGTAAAACTGTTCAGAATTAATAATAATAATCGAAGACAAAACGAACCATTTGCATTCCTTCATGAGATCAATGGCATCATTGATCTGGTCCAGAGTCATGTTGTGTGTGATGAACTCGTCCAGCTTCACTTTCTTATCCAGATACGCCTTCACCAGCGCTGGAACGCCATCTTTACTTTTAAACCCTAAGAAAGAAGCAAGATGGAGAGGTTAGGGCACCTGGTTAGGATGCCTCCTGAGCGCCTCGCTGGTGGAACATGCCTGAAACATCCCACCAGCAAGGGGCTGGACCTGCTGGAGAGACTATGTCTCATAGCTGGACAGGGAACACCTCAGGATCCTCCTGGGTGAGATGGAGGATGCAGCTGGGGAGGAGAAAAGCCTGCGCTTCCCTTCTGAGCCTGTTGCCCCATGACCCAGCCCCAGATAAGCGTAGACGACAAACGAAAAATTTCCTCATACGATGCATAACCCATGCGTAAACGTGATAAACTTCAGGCCAACTTGATCTCCATCCCACCCCAACCCCACCTCTAGAAATCTAATATGGATCCAATCTTCATTCCAAGCCTCGTCATCACTCTAGACTCAGCACCCAACTTTAAAAACGAGGTCTTTAAGTCTCAGAAAGAAGAGAACTGAGTATTTTATTACCTCCAAAGACGGAGCCTGTCCACCAGCGTCCACAGATGAGCTGACCTGGAAGGATGGAAACTTTCTCCATGGTGTTCCAACCCACGATGACGCTGACTCCCCAGGCCTGTATGCAGGAATCCAGAGCGCTTTGCTAGAAGGACACAAGGACTCATTTACAAACCAGATGGTGTCTGTTCATTTAATTCAACCAGGATCTACATTCCTACCCTCACCATGGTAACCAGGATCTACATTCCTACCCTCACCATGGTAACCAGGATCTACATTCCTACCCTCACCATGGTAACCAGGATCTACATTCCTACCCTCACCATGGTAACCAGGATCTACGTTTCTATCCTCACCATGGTAACCAGGATCTTTGTTCCTACCCTCACCATGGTAACCAGGATCTACATTCCTACCCTCACCATGGTAACCAGGATCTACATTCCTACCCTCACCATGGTAACCAGGATCTACGTTCCTATCCTCACCATGGTAACCAGGATCTTTGTTCCTACCCTCATCGTGGTAACCAGGATCTACGTTCCTACCCTCACCTTGGTAACCAGGATCTACCTTCCTACCCTCACCATGGTAACCAGGATCTACATTCCTACCCTCACCATGGTAACCAGGATCTACATTCCTACCCTCACCATGGTAACCAGGATCTACGTTCCTACCCTCATCGTGGTAACCAGGATCTACGTTCCTACCCTCACCTTGGTAACCAGGATCTACCTTCCTACCCTCACCGTGGTAACAGGATCTACGTTCCTATCCTGACGTGGTAACCAGATCTACGTTTGTACCCTCACCATGGTAACCAGTGTGGGTGGTGACCGATCGCAGATAGAAGCGGACGAAATGATCTTCCTCTGCAGGGTTACTGGGCTCTCACTCAGAGATAGGTAAGGAAGGATTCTGACAGACACATATGCAGCCTGACATTTATTTCTGTTTAAAATCTCACCATCACCGCCGGTTTGCCGACACACTCGATAGAGTAGTCCACTCCTCCGTCGGTCATCTCCACCAACACCTGCTCAATCGGTTTGCTGTGATCTTTGGGGTTTACAAAGTCGGTGGCTCCCAGGACCTTGGCTGCCGCTGCTTTGTCTGGATTGATATCCACAGCTATGATTCTTTTGGCTCCGGAATTTTTACAACCCATCACGGCGGCCAGACCCACCGCCCCGAGACCGAACACGGCACAAGTAGAGTCAGGTTGCACCTGCAGGAATGAATGGAGAGAAATAAAACCAACTGGAGTTAGTCAGATTTTCTGGCAATTGCTCCAGCAGTGATAGTTTTTTTTTTTTCTGTGTAATTTTGTCTCAGATATATTCGAACACGTCTTGGTCAGTTGGACTGATTTGGTAAAGTCTTGTCACAGCTCTCTTTGGAATTGAAACCTTTTCAAAGCATGCAGTGGCTTTTGTTACAATGATTCAAAAATACCTGAAAGAAAATAGACCAGTTATCTTTGAAAGCACTGGTTGAAAGAATCAGGTCCCATTTGAGACAAAGTAAAGTCACTGCAGAGCATGACGGACTTTTTGTTTAGTCTGATACACATTTAAATGTATTTAAAGTTCCATTTTTATCCCGTTCCGTCATGTTCCGCTCATCCGGGGGCGGGTCACGGGGGCAACAGCCTCAGATGGGAAGCCCAGGCTTCTCTCACTCCGGCTGCATCCTCCAGCTCACCTGGAGGATCCAGAGTCGTTCCCTGTCCAGCTGTGAGACATAGTCTCTCCAGCGGGTCCGGGGTTTGCCTCTTGGTCTCCTCCCGGTGGGACGTGCCGACCAGATGCCTGAACCACCCCATCTGGCTCCTCTCGACCTGGAGGAGGAGCGGCTCGACACTGAGCTCCTCTCGGATGGCAGAACTCCTCACCAGATCTCTGAGTGAGAGCCCAGCCACCCTGCTACGCAACCCGGTTAGGGATAGACGGTTAACAAGGTGACTGACTGTCGGAGCGGTTAGCTGCACTGTGATGTCACAGTGAGGTGTGGTTATCGAACTCTGGATTTTTTTTGTTGGGTGCTTCCCTGCAGAATTTAATCGGAGCCCACTGCCAACATTTTCATTGGTCACCGATTTCTTGCGGAAGTGGAATGTCGTCTGATTCAACGGAAAACTGATAAAACGGTCCGGCCCTAATTGGGACAAACCATTTTTTTTTTAAAACCATTACCAGATCTAGTCACCAAAATAGCCCAAGAAAAATGATACGGGACACCTGGAAGTACAAAGTCTTCATCACAATACTTTGATTATTTTAAAATAATTTCCTGTAATTTTATTGGTTCAATGTAAACATGACTAAACGCCATCCTTACCCACCTTGGCAGTATTCACCGCAGCGCCGTAGCCAGTAGAAATGCCACACCCGATGAGACAAACTTTTTCCAGAGGAGCGGCTTGGTCGATTTTGGCCACGGCAATTTGATGGACCACCGTGTACTCAGAGAAGGTGCTGGTTCCCATGAACTGGTGGATCCGTTGTCCCTTACAGGTAAACCTGGACACCACGGATGCGTAGATTTCCTGGCGAATCCTGGTCCTGAACACCACGTTTACCAGTGTGAATGACTCAGTTTGGTTTGTATGGGAGAGTGTGTTTCATGCAGAGTGTGTTTACCATGCCTTCTCACACTGATTGGTGCGGGGACTCTTACAGAAGCGGCATTCCCTGCACTGGCACAGGAAGAGAGGAATCACTTTGTCTCCTGAGGATAGAAATAAAAATATATTACTTTATTTAAGCTGCTGACATTTTTGCGCCATCTGCCCCTCTGACCATCACCAACCAATCACACACACGCCATCCAGACTAGGCAACGTGGGTGAGGCTTCTTGCCCCGGGACACAGTGACAATTTGATCTCAACGGCCGTCCCACTGTGGAACCTGGGTTACCAGCGGCCTCCCATCCAAGTACCGTCCATACCCAGCCTGCTTAGCTTCTGAGGTCTGACGGGATCAGGCAGCCACTTTACGGCAAGGCGTTGGCTCAGTGGTAGAGTGTCCATCTTGGACCGGGAGAAGCAGGTTCAAATCCCACCAAGCCCCAGTACACCTAGTATGATACACTCTTGAATCGTTTGAATATTTGCTACTACCACCAAGATCTGCACCTGCGGCGGCTCCACTCGGGCTCGCACCCCTAGCTTCCATGCGGACTGCGGCGGACCTCCTACTCGTCGCGGTGTAGCCCTTGCAGCTCCCGTTGTCGGCCGGGTATAGGCCACTCATACTAGGTGGTACCTACCACTCGTACTAGGTGGTACCTACCACTCGTACTAGGTGGTACCTACCACTCGTACTAGGTGGTACCTACCACTCGTACTAGGTGGTACCTACCACTCGTACTAGGTGGTACCTACCACTCGTACTAGGTGTACCTACCACTCGTACTAAGTGTACCTACCACCCGTACTAGGTGTACCTACCACCCGTACTAGGTGGTACCTACCACTCGTACTAGGTGGTACCTACCACTCGTACTAGGTGTACCTACCACTCGTACTAAGTGTACCTACCACCCGTACTAGGTGTACCTACCACCCGTACTAGGTGTACCTACCACTCGTACTAGGTGTACATACCACTCATACTAGGTGTACCTACCCACCATACTAGGTGTACCTACCACTCATACTAAGTGTACCTACCACTCATACTAAGTGTACCTACCACTCGTACTAGGTGTACATACCACTCGTACTAAGTGTACCTACCACTCGTACTAGGTGTACCTACCACTCGTACTAGGTGTACCTACCACTCGTACTAAGTGTACCTACCACTCGTACTAAGTGTACCTACCACTCGTACTAAGTGTACCTACCACTCGTACTAAGTGTACCTACCAGTCATACTAGGTGTACCTACCCACCATACTAGGTGTACATACCACTCATACTAGGTGTACCTACCCACCATACTAGGTGTACCTACCACTCATACTAGGTGTACCTACCACTCATACTAAGTGTACCTACCACTCGTACTAAGTGTACCTACCACTCGTACTAGGTGTACCTACCACTCGTACTAGGTGTACCTACCACTCGTACTAGGTGTACCTACCACTCGTACTAGGTGTACCTACCACCCGTACTAGGTGTACCTACCACTCGTACTAAGTGTACCTACCAGTCATACTAGGTGTACCTACCCACCATACTAGGTGTACATACCACTCATACTAGGTGTACCTACCCACCATACTAGGTGTACCTACCACTCATACTAGGTGTACCTACCACTCATACTAAGTGTACCTACCACTCATACTAGGTGTACCTACCCACCATACTAGGTGTACCTACCCACCATACTAGGTGTACCTACCCACCATACTAGGTGTACTACCTCTCATACTACAGTTTAGGTGTAACTAGGGGGTTACACCTAACTCTCCTAGCCACTCCCACCAGACACCCCTGTCCAGTGACCAGGATGGACAGGATCAGAGGAACAGCACATATTAGAGGTTTTAAAGTCAGAGAGGCCAGACTGAGATGGTTTGGACATGTGCAGAGGAGAGAGAGAGAGTACATCAGAAGAAGGATGCTGGGTTTGGAACCACCAGGAAAGAGGACTAGAGGAAGACCAAAGAGGAGGTTCATGGATACAGTGAAGGAAGACATGAAGATAGTTGGTGTGACTGAAGAAGATGCAGGAGATAGGGTTAGATGGAAAAAAACGGCCTTGATGTGGCGCCCCCTGAAGGGAAACTGTCAAATATTTTAGTCCTAAAAGTTACAAAATCCCATAAAAATCATTTTAAGCAGACATTAGGAAGACTGACCGGGCTGAAACTCTGTCACTCCCGGTCCGACACTCTCCACAATCCCAGCTCCTTCATGTCCGAGCACGGTTGGGAAGCCATCTTTGTTCATGCACTCCAGCAGATGGTAGAGGTCTGAGTGGCACACTGCTGTAGCCACAATCTGCACGAGGTAAAAACACGAGTTACACAAGAAACTCTTTCCAGCCACAGTTTGAATCTTTAACGTGTAGGTTTAGAGTTTTCTTTACCTTGATCCGGACCTCGTTTTCTTCTGGAGGAGCCACCTCAATCTCCTCGATCACCACAGGCTTGCCTGGCTCCCAGGCCACAGCGGCCCGGCATTTAATCACCTGAAACAGAGACATTTAAAATAATCAATATGATTACATCACCTTTAATTATCTGAAACAATCCAATGAGGTCACAGGATTAATGGAGCCAGTGTAGAGTGGTGAGGTGAGACCTCACAGTACGTTGGCAGCTGGGAACCACGTGCATGCCAAATAGGAAGGCTTCAATGGCTTCGTTAAGACCTCCGACTTCTAGCCGTTATCACCGTTGTCATGGTAACTATCCTGGCTCTTTTATCTTAGTTATATTGTATAATCCTGGTTTATTTTGATCATTTTTTACCCATAGAACAAGTTCATAACCGGCCAATCAGATGCCCAGATTAAACAATGTCCCTGTGGCACATTTGGGAATGACGACAGAAAGTCACCATCTGACTGTAAATGGCATGGTTCGCAGGACAACTGGTCAGTGTTTTCTTTGTTTCTGAAGTATTCACGGCTGTTGGAAACCAGATCCAAATGGCTCTTTGGGGGGTTAAAGGTTGCTGACCCTTAAGATCTAAACATGGAGGGTGTGAAA
Organism: Neostethus bicornis; assembly: GCA_902685375.1. NCBI lineage: Eukaryota > Metazoa > Chordata > Actinopteri > Atheriniformes > Phallostethidae > Neostethus > Neostethus bicornis. The sequence continues at coordinate 2,111,373 of LR738552.1, read as the reverse complement.
CTCGGTCTGGCACAAATGATGGCCGTATTCTTCCAACTTGTTTTTATCCTGTTGCTATTTTTCCCTCTCAGTGACCGGACTGACCGAAAAAACCCAGAAGTATTCAAACATTTCAACCAAGAAGTCCACGCCAAAGTGGACTTCGTTCCTACCACGGTGAGTAATGTAGATCCTGGTTACCATGGTGAGGGGAGGAACATAGATCCTGGTTACCATGGTGAGGGGAGGAACATAGATCCTGGTTACCATGGTGAAGGTAGGAACGTAGATCCCGGTTACCATGGTGAGGGTAAGAACGTAGATCGTGGTTACCATGGTGAGGGGAGGAAGGTAGATCCCGGTTACCATGGTGAGGGTAGGAAGGTAGATCCTGGTTACCATGGTGAGGGGAGGAAGGTAGATCCCGGTTACCATGGTGAGGGGAGGAACATAGATCCTGGTTACCATGGTGAGGGGAGGAACATAGATCCTGGTTACCATGGTGAGGGTAGGAACGTAGATCCTGGTTACCATGGTGAGGGTAGGAAGGTAGATCCTGGTTACCATGGTGAGGGGAGGAAGGTAGATCCCGGTTACCATGGTGAGGGGAGGAACATAGATCCTGGTTACCATGGTGAGGGGAGGAACATAGATCCTGGTTACCATGGTGAGGGTAGGAACATAGATCCTGGTTACCATGGTGAAGATAGGAACGTAGATCCCGGTTACCATGGTGAGGGTAAGAACGTAGATCGTGGTTACCATGGTGAGGGGAGGAAGGTAGATCCCGGTTACCATGGTGAGGGTAGGAAGGTAGATCCTGGTTACCATGGTGAGGGTAGGAAGGTAGATCCTGGTTACCACGGTGAGGGGAGGAAGGTAGATCCCGGTTACCACGGTGAGGGTAGGAAGGTAGATCCTGGTTACCACGGTGAGGGTAGGAACGTAGATCCTGGTTACCACGGTGAGGGTAGGAACGTAGATCCTGGTTACCATGGTGAGGGTAGGAACGTAGATCCTGGTTACCACGGTGAGGGTAGGAACGTAGATCCTGGTTTCCACGGTGAGTGTAGGAACGTAGATCCTTGTTACCATGGTGAGGGTAGGAACGTAGATCCTGGTTACCATGGTGAGGGTAGGAACGTATATCCTGGTTACCATGGTGAGGGGAGGAACGTAGATCCTGGTTACCATGCTGAGGGTAGGAACGTAGATCCTGGTTACCACGGTGAGGTTACCATGCTGAGGGTAGGAACGTAGATCCTGGTTACCATGGTGAGGGTAGGAACGTAGATCATGGTTACCGTGGTGAGGGTAGGAACGGAGATCCTGGTTACCATGGTGAGGGTAGGAACGTAGATTCTGGTTACCATGGTGAGGGTAGGAACGTAGATTCTGGTTACCATGGTGAGGGTAGGAACGTAGATCCTGGCTGCCACGGTGAGGGTTAGTAAGTCAAACACATCCCTCCACTAAAACCCGGTTTGAGACCTTTATGATCCCAACGTCTGGTTGTATGACCCTGAAAACCTAATCAGTTCATTTATAGCTGGTAATGAGTAACTGTGTTTGGGAGATACTTCATTCACAAGCCTGAGTTTTTAATGCCTCGTCCAGATTCAAAAGGTCTTTGAGTGCAAAGAAACCTCAGACAGAAAAGGGTTAAACAGACTCCCGGCCTGCATCTCTCCGTCTCTGGCTGTGTGACTGATGGACGTCCTGCAGGAAGTCCACGTCCTCTTTTCAGAATGTCATAACTCAAATTGTTTGGCTTCACATTAGGATTTTCAAGCCAGTTCTTCTAAACTTTTGGACGAAGTCGTGAGGACACACTGAGACGTTCCACAGGAGCACAATGATCAAACTTAGTGCCAGAAGCCAGAAAACATCTGGAGTTTGTATTAAAGCCTGCAACAGCTGCTCATTATGTAATCACAGACTCCTCTTACCTTCCCGGTGGTGGCCATCGTGTAGAGCTGAGCGGGGCGATCAGTAGAGCTGCAGAGAACGGGACGTGTTACTTTATAATGCTTTCAGAGGCAGGGACTTTGATCTGTGACCCACAGATAAGCAACAAGGAGCCCGAATAGACACGCCTATAAATCATGTCTGAGAGTAAACCAGCCAATCAGACCGCTTCTGTTTACTTTGTAACCTGATTACTCTGAGTAATAACTGTTAGATAAACACAGTGTCCCGTCGTGTCTCAGGGTGTCTTTAGCAGTAACACTTTTAAAAATATTAGAATTTAATACAATGTTAATAAATTTTATTCACTTCACAAAAACATTAAAACTTACTGCTTTTATTTGAATGTAGAGGTGGATGAGAACAAAATCCTCGGCCAAGAACAAGACCGGGTTCAAAAGTTAGGAAGCATTTATTGAAAAAAAAAGCAATGAAATTAAACAGACCTCATTTTGAAATGTTTTAAATATTAAAACACAGTCTTTGTGATTTAGATTTTTTTTTTTAGACCAGAAAAAACGGTGCAGGGGATCAGATTTATCTGCACATCATGTCAGATTGTTCCGTTCAGTTGTCTTCCTTTTATCCGGGGCAAGATCACCGGGGGTAACAGCCTCAGACGTGAAGCCTAGGCTTCTCTCACCCCGACTGCATCCTCCAGCTCACCCATTAGAATCCAGAGGGGTTCCTGTCCAGCTGTGAGACATAGTCTGTCCCGCTGGTCCGGGATCTCCCTTTTGGTCTCCTCCCGGTGGGACGGAACACCTCACCAATGAGGCGGTCGGGAAGCATCCTGACTAGATGCCCGAACCACCCCATCTGGTTTCTCTCGACATGGAGGAGGAACGGCTGTACTCCGAGCTCCTCCCGGATGGCAGAGCTCCTCATCCGATCTCTGAGTGAGAGTCCAGCCACCCTGCAGAGGAGGAAGCTCATTTCGGCTGCTTATATTCGCGATCTCATTCTTTTGGTCACCACCCTCAGCTGGTTACAATGGTGACGGTAGGAACGTAGATCGTGGTTACCATGGTGACGGTAAGAACGTAGATCCTGGTTACCATGGTGAGGGTAGGAACGTAGATCCTGGTTACCATGGTGAGGGTAGGAACGTAGATTCGGGTCACCATGGTGAGGGTAGGAACGTAGATTCGGGTCACCATGGTGAGGGTAGGAACGTAGATTCGGGTCACCATGGTGAGGGTAGGAACGTAGATTCGGGTCACCATGGTGAGGGTAGGAACGTAGATCCTGGTTACCATGGTGACGGTAGGAACGCAGATCCCGGTCACCATGGTGAGGGTAGGAACGTAGATCCCGGTTACCATGGTGAGGGTAGGAACGTAGATCCCGGTTACCATGGTGAGGGCAGGAACGTAGATCCTGGTCACCATGGTGAGGGTAGGAACGTAGATCCTGGTTACCATGGTGAGGGCAGGAACGTAGATCCTGGTCACCATGGTGAGGGTAGGAACGTAGATCCTGGTCACCATGGTGAGGGTAGGAACGTAGATCCCGGTTACCATGGTGAGGGTAGGAACGTAGATCCTGGTTACCATGGTGAGGGTAGGAACGTAGATCCTGGTTACATGGTGAGGGCAGGAACGTAGATCCTGGTCACCATGGTGAGGGTAGGAATGTAGATCCTGGTCACCATGGTGAGGGTAGGAACGTAGATCCTGGTTACCATGGTGAGGGTAGGAACGTAGATCCTGGTCACCATGGTGAGGGTAGGAACGTAGATCCTGGTTACCATGGTGAGGGTAGGAACGTAGATCCTGGTCACCATGGTGAGGGTAGGAACTTAGATCCTGGTTACCATGGTGAGGGTAGGAACGTAGATCCTGGTCACCATGGTGACGGTAGGAACTTGGATCTACTTGTGAATTGAGACTTTTCGTCTCAGCTCTTTCTTAATAATTTAATCAGATTAAATAAGTTTCCAGAGACACACTGATTGATAATGAGCAGGAATCCCAGACTCAACACGTCCAATATTCTCAAGATTGTGTTTGTAAAAAAAAAAAAATCTATATTCAATCACAAATGTAGTATCAAAGCTGCTGCTTTACTATTTTCTGTTTTATATTGAAAAAAAGAGATAGAAAAATAATGGATCAAAAAAACTGATGACTTAACACTTCTTTATTTCTATGATGTTTGCTCTTCTTGATTTAATTAAATCCTTATCAACAGATAAGGTTTTGTTTGGTTTTTTAAGATGATTAAATTTTAACCTGATTAAAAACAAACGGCTGGAGGAAAAAAAACCAAATGAACCAATAAAAAAAATAATTAAATTGCTTATGTATAAAGTAGAAAAACAAAGATGTAAAACTGACACATTTTCAGACCAAAGAGCAAAACTATACAGTCAGGAAACGGGTGGAATGCCCCCCTCGGGTCAGCGACACGGTTCTTCCGCAAGCGGAGGAGTTTAAGTATCCCTGAGTCTTGTTCACGAGTGAGAGGGAAATCGAACAACAGCGTCCCCAATAATCAGGACACTGCATCAATCCGTCAGTGAAGAAAGCTGACCCAAAAAGCAAAGCTCTGGATTTATAAGTCGATCCACGTTCCTACGCTCACCGTGGTAACCAGGATCTACGGTCCTAACCTCACCATGGTAACCAGGATCTACGTTCTTACCCTCACCATGGTAACCAGGATCTACGTTCCTATCCTCACCATGGTAACCAGGATCTACGTTCCTACGCTCACCGTGGTAACCAGGATCTACGGTCCTAACCTCACCATGGTAACCAGGATCTACGTTCTTACCCTCACCATGGTAACCAGGATCTACGTTCCTATCCTCACCATGGTAACCAGGATCTACGTTCCTACCCTCACCGTGGTAACCAGGATCTACGTTCCTACCCTCACCATGGTAACCAGGATCTACGTTCCTATCCTCACCATGGTAACCAGGATCTACGTTCCTATCCTCACCATGGTAACCAGGATCTACGTTCCTATCCTCACCATGGTAACCAGGATCTACGTTCCTACCCTCACCGTGGTAACCAGGATCTACGTTCCTACCCTCACCATGGTAACCAGGATCTACGTTCCTACCCTCACCACGGTAACCAGGATCTACGTTCCTACCCTCACCATGGTAACCAGGATCTACGTTCCTACCCTCACCATGGTAACCAGGATCTACGTTCCCACCCTCACCACGGTAACCAGGATCTACGTTCCTACCCTCACCGTGGTAACCAGGATCTATGTTCCTATCCTCACCATGGTAACCAGGATCTACGTTCCTACCCTCACCGTGGTAACCAGGATCTATGTTCCTATCCTCACCATGGTAACCAGGATCTATTTTTTTTCCTATACATCTGGCGGTTGACTTGGAACCAGTCCAGTGGCTACCGGTAGACCGTGATCGACTTGTTGGGCACTTCTGGGATAGAGGTTAGAATGTCAGCCCGGCACTAAATGTACATTTTGAAAAAAATTCAAACAGTATTCAATTAAAATGTGTCTGTATCCAGGGACAGATCCAGGATTTTCTAAAGGGAGAGCAGGGGCGTGAGGTCAAACACAAAACAACCACCTGTTGTATTCGCCCCCCCACGCTCCTCTCCTTGATCCGCCTCTGGTATGTATATGTAACTAGTGTTTGTTTGTAATCCCTTTTGAACTGATAATTTGGATGGATACTTCTCTTCCTCTCACCACCACTTATTCTGGATTTTATCAGTTCAGTGTGGTTTTATTTTTCAAAGGCAACAGAAAGCGTCACAGATCAAAGTTATTTAAAAAATAACTCTCTTTAAAAAGCAGTGTTTCTTACCCGAGGTTCTGTCATCCTCTTTCCTCTCTCCTGCACAGCTGATAAAAACACACCAGATTAAAATCAAACCAAAATGTGAAAACTACTTCCAGCTGAAAAAATTTATCAAGATTTTAAACTGTCACAAAAAAAAGTTAAGTCACATGTTGTTATTTCAGAGAAAATTTTGTCTGAAGAAAATTTTATCACAAAAAAACACTACTTTTTTGGTTTTAAAGTTTTATTTTCAGATCAATAAGGGAGTGGTTAATACTGGGTTCTTTAGTGCCAATCCGGATGGAGGAGCCATGGCTCTGAATGGTAAATGTTTCTACTTATCCAGCTCTTTTCTACCCTCGTTGGCACTGAAATTGTAGCTCACACTGACCCATTCACACACACATTCATACCTGATGGTGATGCTGCCACGCAAGCTTGAAACCACCATCAGGAGACAATGGGGGTTTGGTGTCTTCCTTCAGGGACACCTCGACATGAACTCTCAGCAGGGGATCAAAGCGGTGACCATCTGTTTACAGGATGGTCTTCCTACCCACTAATTCATCCCTCTATCTCTGAGTAAGAGCCCAGTCACCCTGCTGAGGAAGCTCATTTCGACTGCTTATTTCCATGATCTTCATCTATGGTCACCACCCACAGCAGGGGACCTGTGGGTCACGTAGATCCTGGTTACCATGGTGAGGGTAGGAATGTAGACCCTGGTTACCATGGTGAGGGTAGGAACATAGATCCTGGTTACCATGGTGAGGGAAGGAACATAATAATAAATTTTATTTGTAAACGCACTTTATATCTCCAGTGGAGATCTCAAAGTGCTACAATGACCAAAAGAAACAACAAACAAACAGCTAAATTAAATAAAACCACAACACAAAAAAATAAATAAAACAACACTAAAAACTTTGCTGAAAAGCCTTTAGAAATAAAAATGTCTTCAGTCTTTTCTTAAAAGCCTCAACGCTCTGTGGAGCCCTCAAGCTCTCGGGAAGATCGTTCCAGAGCCGTGGAGCAGTTGCCTGGAAGGCCCTGTCCCCCATAGTGGAGAGTTTGGTCCTTGGTTGATGCAGGCAGTAGGAGGAGGAGCGCAGGTCTCGGACAGTGGTGTGGAGGGTTAGGAGTTCTTGGAGATAGACAGGTGCAGTGCCGTGTATGCACTGACCCTGGGTGACACTTAGACCCTGGTGACACATAGATCCTGGTTACCATGGTGAGGGTAGGAACGTAGATCCTGGTTACCATGGTGAGGGTAGGAACGTAGATCCTGGTTACCATGGTGAGGGTAGGAACGCAGATCCTGGTTACCATGGTGAGGGTAGGAACGTAGATCCTGGTTACCATCGTGAGGGTAGGAACGTAGATCCTGGTTACCATGGTGAGGGTAGGAACGTAGATCCTGGTTACCATGGTGAAGGTAGGAACGTAGATCCTGGTTACCATGGTGAAGGTAGGAACGTAGATCCTGGTTACCATGGTGAAGGTAGGAACGTAGATCCTGGTTACCATGGTGAGGGTAGGAACGCAGATCCTGGTTACCATGGTGAGGGTAGGAATGTAGATCCTGGTTACCATCGTGAGGGTAGGAACGTAGATCCTGGTTACCATGGTGAGGGTAGGAACGCATATCCTGGTTACCATGGTGAGGGTAGGAACATAGATCCTGGTTACCATGGTGAAGGTAGGAACGTAGATCCTGGTTACCATGGTGAAGGTAGGAACGTAGATCCTGGTTACCATGGTGAGGGTAGGAATGTAGATCCTGGTTACCGTGGTGAGGGTAGGAACGTAGATCCTGGTTACCATGGTGATGGTAGGAACGTAGATCCTGGTTACCACGGTGAAGGTAGGAACGTAGATCCTGGTTACCATGGTGAAGGTAGGAACGTAGATCCTGGTTACCATAGTTAGGGTGGGAATGTAGATCCTTTTTTGTATTATATGATACTTAAAAAAAAAACTTGCCAGACAAACAAATTTTGCTTGAATTTTTTTAATAGTTTTCAGCATGACAAGATCTTCTTCCAGGGTTGTAGAAGGTTTCGATGTGTCTTAATACGACAGCGATCTCATTGAACAGCAACACTTAGAATGACCCGGAGGCTGTGAAACAAAAACACAAATCAGATATTAAATACTCTTATTATTTGTGAGTCAAACAGAAAGTTTTATCGTACCACTGGCCTCGCTTCAGCAGCTCGATCGCACTGTTGATTTGGTCCAACGTCATGTTGTGAGTGATGAACTCGTCAAGCTTCACCTTCTTGTCCAGATACGCTTTAACCATCTCAGGGACGCCATCTTTGCTTTTAAAGCCTTTGTGACAGAAAAAAAAGTGAAATAATCAAGAATAATCTTATGTTTGTACAAAAGTGGGTGAAGAGGATGGTCAGGATTATCCATGACGGTAGAGAGGATGGTCAGGGTTATCCGTGATGGTAGAGAGGATGGTCAGGATTATCCATGATAGTAGAGAGGATGGTCAGGGTTATCCATGATAGTAGAGAGGATGGTCAGGATTATCCATGACGGTAGAGAGGATGGTCAGGGTTATCCATGATGGTAGAGAGGATGGTCAGGGTTATCCATGATGGTAGAGAGGATGGTCAGGGTTATCCGTGATGGTAGAGAGGATTGTCAGGGTTATCCATGATGGTAGAGAGGATGGTCAGGGTTATCTATGATGGTAGAGAGGATGGTCAGGATTATCCATGATAGTAGAGAGGATGGTCAGGGTTATCCATGATAGTAGAGAGGATGGTCAGGATTATCCATGACGGTAGAGAGGATGGTCAGGGTTATCCATGATGGTAGAGAGGATGGTCAGGGTTATCCGTGATGGTAGAGAGGATTGTCAGGGTTATCCATGATGGTAGAGAGGATGGTCAGGGTTATCCATGATGGTAGAGAGGATGGTCAGGGTTATCCATGACGGTAGAGAGGATGGTCAGGGTTATCCATGACGGTAGAGAGGATGGTCAGGATTATCCATGACGGTAGAGAGGATGGTCAGGATTATCCATGATAGTAGAGAGGATGGTCATGGTTATCCATGACGGTAGAGAGGATGGTCATGGTTATCCATGATAGTAGAGAGGATGGTCAGGGTTATCCATGATGGTAGAGAGGATGGTCAGGGTTATCCGTGACGGTAGAGAGGATGGTCAGGGTTATCCGTGACGGTAGAGAGGATGGTCATGGTTATCCGTGACGGTAGAGAGGATGGTCAGGGTTATCCGTGACGGTAGAGAGGATGGTCAGGGTTATCCGTGACGGTAGAGAGGATGGTCAGGGTTATCCGTGACGGTAGAGAGGATGGTCAGGGTTGTCCGTGACGGTAGAGAGGATGGTCAGGGTTATCCATGATGGTAAAGAGGATGGTCAGGGTTATCCGTGATGGTAGAGAGGATGGTCAGGGTTATCCGTGATGGTAGAGAGGATGGTCAGGGTTATCCGTGACGGTAGAGAGGATGGTCAGGGTTATCCGTGACGGTAGAGAGGATGGTCAGGGTTATCCGTGATAGTAGAGAGGATGGTCAGGGTTATCCGTGACGGTAGAGAGGATGGTCAGGGTTATCCGTGACGGTAGAGAGGATGGTCAGGGTTATCCGTGATGGTAGAGAGGATGGTCATGGTTATCCGTGACGGTAGAGAGGATGGTCAGGGTTATCCGTGACGGTAGAGAGGATGGTCAGGGTTATCCATGATGGTAGAGAGGATGGTCAGGGTTATCCATGATGGTAGAGAGGATGGTCAGGGTTATCCATGATGGTAGAGAGGATGGTCAGGGTTATCCATGATGGTAGAGAGGATGGTCAGGGTTATCCGTGATGGTAGAGAGGATGGTCAGGGTTATCCGTGATGGTAGAGAGGATGGTCAGGGTTATGCATGATGGTAGAGAGGATGGTCAGGGTTATCCATGATGGTAGAGAGGATGGTCAGGGTTATCCGTGACGGTAGAGAGGATGGTCAGGGTTATCCGTGACGGTAGAGAGGATGGTCAGGGTTATGCATGATGGTAGAGAGGATGGTCAGGGTTATCCATGATGGTAGAGAGGATGGTCAGGGTTATCCATGACGGTAGAGAGGATGGTCAGGGTTATCCGTGGATTGTCTCTATAATTGGTTCAAAGAGTTTCTCACCACCAAACATGGTGCCTTTCCAGGTCCGTCCGGTGATGAGCTGGATGGGTCTGGCAGAAAAGTCATGCAAATCCGTCCAACCGACAATCACACTGACGCCCCAACCGGCCACACAGGACTCCAACGCACTGCGCTGGAAGGTAAAACAGAAAGTTGTCCAACTTTAACCATCCCAATTTTAAATCTCCAGTGGTCCTTACCATGACGGCCACATTCCCAGTACACTCAAAGGAGTAGTCCACTCCTCCGTTGGTCATCTCAATCAGAACCTTGGAGATGGGAGTCTTGTGATCTTTGGGATTCACAAAGTCAGTGGCTCCAAACTCTTTGGCCTTCTTAGCTTTCTCTGGATTGATGTCCACGGCTATGATCCTCTTTGCTTCTGCGAACTTGCAACCCATGACGGTAGCCAGACCCACCGCTCCCAAACCAAAGACGGCACACGTAGAGCCCGGTTCCACCTGGATGGAAGAGTTCACTTTTATAACAGATGGTGGACAGCATGGCTGGTACACTCAAATACTCAAAGGATCAGCTAAGTTTTTAACGGATATTACTTCATTATTTGCTTCCTTTTCTGTTTATTTCTCATGTTTTACTGAAATAATTACAACAATAATAGATTTTATTTTGAAAGTACTTTTCATTCATGATCTCAATGTGTTCTGGTGAAAATTAGAGCTCTGCCATCCGGTAGGAGCTCGGTGTTGAGCTGCTCCTCCTCCAGGTCAAGAGAAGCCAGATAGGGTCGTTCGGGCTAAGGCATCTGGTCAGGTTGCCAACAGAGCTCCTCGCTGGTGAGGTGTTTTGGGCACGTGCCACCAGGAGGAGACCGAGAGGCAGACCCCTGACCCGCTGGAGAGACTATGTCTCACAGCTGGCCGGGGAACGACTTGGCATCCTTCCGGTTGAGCTGGAGCATGCAGACGGAGTGAGAGAAGCCTGGGCTTCCCGTCTGAGGCTGTTGCCCCCACGACCCGGCCCTGGATGAGCGGAAGACAATGGAATCGAACGGATCGGCCTTTTTAGTTCCAGTGAAAGGAACTCTGAATGCTTCAAGATACCAGACCATTTTAAATGATACCAGGCTCTCAACCCCAGTGCACAAGGTAAGGTACACATGGATGACAGAGTCTGGTGTGGATGAACCTGCTGGACTGCACACGGTCCTGATCTGAACACCTTCGGGATGAATTAGAGTAGAGACTGAGAGCCGAGTCTTCTCAACTACCATCAGTGTGTGACTTCACCAATGGTCTATTAATCCTAGAAACACTCTCTTCAACTTTGTGGGCAGTCTTCCCAGAAGAGCTGAAGCTGTAAGAGCTGTAAAAGGTAGACCAACCTTGTATTAAACTCTGGGTTTGGAATGAGATGGCACAGTTCATAGTACAGGTCAAGGCAGGTGAGCGAATACTTGAGGTGTTAACGGTCTCTAAAACCCACCTTAGCAGTATTAACCGCTGCTCCAAAGCCAGTGCAGACCCCACAGCCGAGGAGACAGACTTTATCCAGCGGAGCAGCCGGGTCGATCTTTGCCACAGAGATTTGATTCATCACTATGTACTCAGAGAAGGAGCCGATGCCCATATACTGCACCACCTTCTTCCCCTTACAGGTAATCCTGGAGTTGGCAAAAATTTTCTCTCCGTAATCTTCAGAAGCCCTGGACCTCACAAACAAAATACCAGCTTTAAATATCACCCTAAAGAAGTAGTTGTAATGTTACGTCTGATGGTTTAGAGCTCAGAAACAAACCCTTTCTCACACACGTTGGTTTTCGGACTCTTGCAGAAGCGACATTCTCGGCACTGAGCGACATACAGAGGAATGACCTTGTCTCCTGCAATTAGATCAGAAAATATCAGACATGTTTCATTCCATCTTCTGAATCATTCCCGAAAGGGCTACATCCCGGTTGATTTAGAGAGGTAGGGTACACCTCAAACAGGCCGCCAGATTTTTGCTTATTTTTGGCTAACTCCAAACGGCTAGCTCCCGACGGCTGGCTGGTTATGGAGTCATTCTGTTGACATACATGTTGACATGCACAACCAGCTGCTGGCTCTCGGAGCCACATCCGTCTGGCTGGGGGAGTTGAGGAGAAGGAGACGGTCTAGAGGAGGTGCTTCCTGTGTTTTTACGGTTTCCATGGAAAAGTCCGGTTGCTCGCTTGAAGAACTGGAGGCGCTCACTTGGACCCAGTGAAATACAAAGAGACCAGTTTGGTGTTCCTACTGCAGCCTGGCTTTATGGACCCATTCTGGACTCCAGCTTTTGGGTTGCCAGGTTGGACACAGTGTGACCGGACTGGGACGCTGGTGTATAGGGGCGAGGCTATCACAAGGGGGAATGTCCTGGCCTTTCTGTGTGGAGTTTGCATGTTCTACTTGTGTATACGTGGGTTTTTTGGGTGCTCTGGTTTCCTCCCACCCTCCAAAAGCATGCATGTGAGGTTGATTGGCTGCTATGAAATTACCCCTTGTGTATGTGAGTGTGTGTGGATGGTCGTCTGTGTGTGTGGCACAGCAACAGACTGGTGACCTGTTTGGGGTGTATCCTGCCTCTCGCCTTGAATCAGCTGGAATAAGCTCCAGAACTCTATGTGTCGCTATCACGATTGGACGGTTTAGAAGCTGAATGAATGAATGAAAAAGTTTGACTGACCCGGCTGAAATTCTGTGACTCCACTACCGACACTTTCCACGATTCCACCACCTTCATGCCCGAGGACCACAGGAAAATCCTCTCGGTTCATCCCCTCACTCAGGTGGTAGATGTCTGTGTGGCACAAGCTCGTTGCCACGATCTGAAGACATAAAAATACAGTGCCGTAGTTTAAAGCTGGCAAACTTCATTTTAAAGACAAGCCATGCTGATTGGTCTAGAGACAGCGTGGTGAGAGCGGCCATGCTGATTGGTCTAGAGACAGCGTGGTGAGAGCGGCCATGCTGATTGGTCTAGAGACAGTGTGGTGAGAGCGGCCATGCTGATTGGTCTAGAGACAGTGTGGTGAGAGCGGCCGTGCTGATTGGTCTAGAGACAGTGTGGTGAGAGCGGCCATGCTGATTGGTCTAGAGACAGCGTGGTGAGAGCGGCCATGCTGATTGGTCTAGAGACAGCGTGGTGAGAGTGGCCATGCTGATTGGTCTAGAGACAGTGGCACTGAATCAAAGACAGGAAACAGAGATGTTTGTAGCAGAGATGAAGATGCTGAAGATCTCTCTGGGAGTGACCAGGATGGACAGGATCAGAGGAACAGCACATGTTAGAGGTTTTAAAGTCAGAGAGGTCAGACTGAGATGGTTTGGACATGTACAGAGGAGAGAGAGAGTACATCAGAAGAAGGATGCTGGGTTTGGAACCACCAGGAAAGAGGACTAGAGGAAGACCAAAGAGGAGGTTCATGGATACAGTGAAGGAAGACATGAAGATAGTAAATGATGGAAGGAGAAGAAGAATCTTTTGAAGACCGGGTGAGGTTGAGGACGAGCTGGTGGGTGTGTAAGACGATTTGAACTAATGTATTGATTACCTTTATTCGGACCTCATCCGTCCGAGGAGATGCGACCTCGACCTCTTCCATGACCAGTGGCTGGTTGTACTCCCATGCCACTGCTGCCTTGCACCTAATGACCTGAAAGGCAGTGACAGTCACACTATTATTACTGTTATGGTTCTGTGGGTGTGCCATGCAAACCACCTGCTGCTCATTACCACAAATAACTCCATCTGTTGGGCATCAAGCAGGGGTATCTATTCTTGGATTAGACCTCCTGTGGGAACGATCGCCAGCCTCTAAAATTCATCTGCTATGGTTAAATCCGGCGCCATCACTGGGAATCTCTACCAAAATAGAGATTGGTAGAGAGGTTTGCACCCCACTGAGTTCACGTCTAGGATACTTGGAGAAGAACAGAATCACCATGGTAACCAGGATCTACGTTCCTACCCTCACCATGGTAACCAGGATCTACGTTCCTACCCTCACCGTGGTAACCAGGATCTACGTTCCTACCCTCACCGTGGTAACCAGGATCTACGTTCCTACCCTCACCATGGTAACCAGGATCTACGTTCCTACCCTCACCATGGTAACCAGGATCTACGTTCCTACCCTCACCGTGGTAACCAGGATCTACGTTCCTACCCTCACCGTGGTAACCAGGATCTACGTTCCTACCCTCACCATGGTAACCAGGATCTACGTTGATACCCTCACCGTGGTAACCAGGATCTACGTTCCTACCCTCACCGTGGTAACCAGGATCTACGTTGATACCCTCACCATGGTAACCAGGATCTATGTTCCTACCCTCATCATGGTAACCAGGATCTACGTTCCTACCCTCACCATGGTAACCATGATCTACGTTCCTATCCTCTCCATGGTAACCAGGATCTACGTTCCTACCCTCACCATGGTAACCAGGATCTATGTTCCTACCCTCACCATGGTAACCAGGATCTACGTTCCTATCCTCATCATGGTAACCAGGATCTACGTTCCTACCCTCACCATGGTAACCAGGATCTACGTTCCTATCCTCATCATGGTAACCAGGATCTACGTTCCTATCCTCATCATGGTAACCAGGATCTACGTTCCTACCCTCACCATGGTAACCACGATCTACGTTCCTATCCTCATCATGGTAACCAGGATCTACGTTCCTATCCTCATCATGGTAACCAGGATCTACGTTCCTACTCTCACCATGGTAACCAGGATCTACGTTCCTATCCTCATCATGGTAACCAGGATCTACGTTCCTACCCTCACCATGGTAACCAGGATCTACGTTCCTATCCACATCATGGTAACCAGGATCTACGTTCCTACCCTCACCATGGTAACCATGATCTACGTTCCTATCCTCTCCATGGTAACCAGGATCTACGTTCCTACCCTCACCATGGTAACCAGGATCTACGTTCCTATCCTCATCATGGTAACCAGGATCTACGTTCCTACCCTCACCATGGTAACCAGGATCTACGTTCCTACCCTCACCATGGTAACCAGGATCTACGTTCCTATCCTCATCATGGTAACCAGGATCTACGTTCCTACCCTCACCATGGTAACCAGGATCTACGTTCCTATCCTCATCATGGTAACCAGGATCTACGTTCCTACCCTCACCATGGTAACCAGGATCTACGTTCCTATCCACATCATGGTAACCAGGATCTACGTTCCTACCCTCACCATGGTAACCAGGATCTACGTTCTTACCGTCACCATGGTAACCAGGATCTACATTCCTACCCTCACCATGGTAACCAGCATCTACGTTCCTCCCCTCACCATGGTAACCAGGATCTACATTCCTACCCTCACCATGGTAACCAGGATCTACGTTCCTACCCTCACCATGGTAACCAGCATCTACGTTCCTCCCCTCACCATGGTAACCAGGATCTACATTCCTACCCTCACCATGGTAACCAGGATCTACGTTCTTACCGTCACCATGGTAACCAGGATCTACGTTCCTATCCTCATCATGGTAACCAGGATCTACATTCCTACCCTCACCGTGGTAACCAGGGTTTGGGCTTCCTGTTAGAGGCTGTTGCCCCTGCGACCCGGCCCCGGATGAGTGGAAGATGATAGAATGGAACGGGATCATAAAGTATACAATATTAATCTTATTAAACTAAGGACGTCACTTGATTCAATTTGAGGTTTTCATCTTTTTTAAAGCAACAGTTTAGACAAAAAAGAAAAAATACTGTGTAAAAATTTGTGTTAAATTCACTGGTCTTCATTAATTTTACATAATAATTAAGAAATATGAAAAGAAAGCCTCATTTTTTTCTCACCTTTCCAGTTGTGGACATGTTTTAATGTCACTGCAGAAGTAGAGGTTTGAGTTGTTGCAGCTCGACAATGAGACGCAGACTAACATGTGGATGGTATGTTTGGAATTAAAGGAGGACTTTAACCCTTAGGGTCCGAGGGGAGTGTGTGGACCGAATGAAGCGTGACAGGAGATAAAAATAGAGGTAATCAGTAAACCTGGATGTTTTACTCTAAATGAACATTTTAAAGGTTTCGGCCATGTTTGATAAAAACACACCTGGATTTGTTTTTGTTTAACTATACAAAAACAAATCCAGGTGTGTTTTTAATCAAACACACCTGTCATGCCTGTTTGAAAAAACAGGCATGGCATTGTCCATGGAGATTCCTCCATGGACAATGATGTTTGCAGATGACATTGTGATCTGTAGTGAGAGGAGGGAAGAGGTGGAGGAAAAGCTGGAGAGGTGGAGGTTTGAAGATTAGTCAGAGTAAAACAGAGTACATGTGTGTGAATGAGAGGGATCCAAATGGAAAAGTGAGGTTACAGGGAGAAGAGATAAACAAGGTGGAAGATTTTAAGTATCTAGGATCAACAGTCCAGAGCAACGGAGAGTGTGGAAAAGAGGTGAAGAAGCGTGTTCAAGCAGGCTGGAACGGGTGGAGAAAAGTATCAGGTGTGATGTGTGATAGAAGAGTTTCAGCTAAAATGAAAGGAAAAGTGTAGAAAACCGTGGTGAGACCCGCCATGCTGTTTGGTCTAGAGACAGTGCCACTGAGGAAAAGACAGGAAGCAGAGATGTTTGTAGCAGAGATGAAGATGCTGAGGATCTCTCTGGGAGTGACCAGGATGGACAGGATCAGAGGAACAGCACATGTTAGAGGTTTTAAAGTCAGAGAGGTCAGACTGAGATGGTTTGGACATGTGCAGAGGAGAGAGAGAGAGTACATCAGAAGAAGGATGCTGGGTTTGGAACCACCAGGAAAGAGGACTAGAGGAAGACCAAAGAGGAGGTTCATGGATACAGTGAAGGAAGACATGAAGATAGTTGGTGTGACTGAAGAGGATGCAGCAGATAGGGTTAGATGGAAGAAACTGACTTGATGTGGCGACCCCTGAAGGGAAATGCCGAAAGGAGAAGAAGATGCCTGTTTGAAAAAAATTCAAAGCCTTTCTTCTTGTTTTTGGGTACTGTTTGACCTTAGCCTAGCCGGCCATTCTGATTGGTCTAGAGACAGTGTGGTGAGAGCGGCCATGCTGATTGGTCTAGAGACAGTGTCACTGATTCAAAGACAGGAAACAGAGATGTTTGTAGCAGAGATGAAGATGCTGAGGATCTCTCTGGGAGTGACCAGGATGGACAGGATCAGAGGAACAGCACATGTTAGAGGTTTTAAAGTCAGAGAGGTCAGACTGAGATGGTTTGGACATGTGCAGAGGAGAGAGAGGATGCTGGGTTTGGAACCACCACGAAAGAGGACTAGAGGAAGACCAAAGAGAAATCACTGGGACAAAACTGACACCACATTTTCTTTATGCTTTTATTTTTTGCAGCACAAAATCGTACACTTTAAGCCTTCATTTGCATAAAGCCTTGATTGGTCGAAGCTTTTATTGCGCAGCTTCTAATCTTGCATGCTTTTTAACGTCTCGGCGAGCTGTGGACTTATTGTGGAGACACACTCAGGATGGTCCGAATGCTGTGAAAAAAAAAAAAGAAACATCAGAAAGGTTTAAAATGTTTAACTTTTATCATTGGATCGGTGCGATGTCAGCAATAACTAGGACACTGCATCGGTCTGTTGTGGTAAAGAAAGAGCTGAACTGAAAAGCAAAGCTCTCGATTTACAAGTCGATTTACGTTCCTACCCTCACCATGGTAACCAGGATCTATGTTCCTACCATCACCATGGTAACCAGGATCTACGTTCCTACCCTCACCATGGTAACCAGGATCTATGTTCCTACCCTCACCATGGTAACCAGGATCTACGTTCCTACCCTCACCATGGTAACCAGGATCTATGTTCCTACCCTCACCATGGTAACAAGGATCTATGTTCCTACCCTCACCATGGTAACCAGGATCTACGTTCCTACCCTCACCATGGTAACCAGGATCTACGTTCCTATCCTCACCATGGTAACCAGGATCTACGTTCCTACCCTCACCATGGTAACCAGGATTTACGTTCCTACCCTCACCATGGTAACCAGCAGTGGGTGGTGACTGAAAGAATGAGATCGCGGATACAAGTGGCCGAAATGAGCTTCCTCCGCAGGGTGGCTGGACTCTCAGTCAGAGATCGGGTGAGGATCTCTGCCATCCGGGAGGAGCTGGGTCAAGGCGGGCCTCCTCCAGGTCGAGAGGAGCCAGATGGGGTGGTTTGGTTATCTGGTCAAGATGCCTGCCGAGCGCTTCGCTGGTGAGGTGTTTCGGGCACTTCCCACCGGAAGGAGACACAGAGGCAGAACCTGGACCTGCTGGAGAGACTATGTCTCACAGCTGGACAGGGAATACCTCAGGATCCTCCTGGGTGAGATGGAGGATGCAGCCAGGGTGAGAGAAGCCTGAGCTTCCCGTCTGAGGCTGTTGCCCCAGGCCGTGGTTAAGCAGAAGACTGTTATCAACTTATGACGTGTCATACGTACCACTTGCCATGCTTCATCAGCTCTATGGCGTTGTTGACCTGGTCCAACGTCATGTTGTGAGTGATGAACTCGTCCAGCTTCACCGTCTTGTTGAGGTAGGCTTTCACCATCTCAGGGACGCCATCTTTGCTTTTAAAACCTACGATGAAAACAGAAGATTGACTCCCTGGAAATTTAGACATTTTTGTGGATAAATCTATTGTTAACAATTTAATCCAAATCCTTTCAGTGTTTTGGGAGATGTTGGATTATGTGAATAAAGGCGTGTATCGTTACCTCCGAAGAGAGAACCCTTCCAGGTCCGTCCGGCAATGAGCTGGATGGGTCGGGCGGAAAAGTCGTGCATATCCGTCCAACCAACAATCACACTGAGGCCCCAACCGGCCACACAAGACTCCAACGCACTGCGCTGGAAGGTAAAACAGAAAGTTGTCCAACTTTAATCATGCCAATTTTAAATCTCCAGTGGTCCTTACCATGACGGCCACATTCCCAGTACACTCAAAGGAGTAGTCCACTCCTCCGTTGGTCATCTCAATCAGAACCTTGGAGATGGGAGTCTTGTGATCTTTGGGATTCACAAAGTCAGTGGCTCCAAACTCTTTGGCCTTCTTAGCTTTCTCTGGATTGATGTCCACGGCTATGATCCTCTTTGCTCCTGCGAACTTGCAACCCATGACGGCGGCCAGACCCACCGCTCCCAAACCGAAGACGGCACACGTAGAGCCCGGTTCCACCTGGATGGAAGAGTTCACTTTTATAACAGATGGTGGGCAGCATGGCTGGTACACTCAAATACTCAGTGGGTCTAAGAATAACTTGACATGCGCATCGCTGGTGAGATGTTTCGGGCATGTCCCACCGGAAGGAGACCATGAGGCAGACCCGGACCCGCTGGAGAGACTGTCTCACAGCTGGCCGGGGAACACCTCAGGATCCTACCGGGTGAGCTGGAGGATGCAGCTAGGGTGAGAGAGCCTGGGCTTCCCGTCTGAGGCTGTTACCCTCTCAACCCGGCCCTGGATGAGCGGAAGATGACTGTCCATATAAAAATTCCATCCGAAAACCGTGGGATTGAAATCTGAAACCACGTTGTTCCTTCTTAAAGGATCCCGGACGGTCCTTCATTTGAACACCTTTTATTTTAGAACATCTTTAACAATCCCTCACAGCTGGACGGCTGATGAAAGATTAGGTACAAAGCGTTTCAATAAAAGAGTGTTTAAAATAATCCAGTTCACACCAAAAGAATTTAACCTCCTCGGTAGGTAAGCCTCCTTTATGCCCGACCGGCTACAGCGAAGATGATTGGTCGGCTTTAAACATATAAATATGGAGCAAAAAAATTAAGAAAAAATGGTGGCCAATTTCTCTTTTTCTAATGCCCATACTTGTCCTCAATGGGGAGATATCTGTGCTGCATGACACCACAACAGGCAGCCATGGCGGTGCCAAAGGTGGGAGCAAATAGTGGGTTAGGTGGGATTCGAACCGGATTCTCCTGGTCCAAGGACAACCACTCTACTCAGGCAATGATGCCCGGTCTCTGAAACCCACCTTAGCAGTATTAACCGCAGCTCCAAAGCCAGTGCAGACCCCACAGCCGAGGAGACAGACTTTATCCAGCGGAGCAGCCGGGTCGATCTTTGCCACGGCGATCTGGTTCATCACGGTGTACTCGGAGAAGGTGCTGGTTCCCATAAACTGCAGGAGCTTTTTTCCTTTACAGGTGATCCTGGAGTCCTCCAGTGACATCACATCGTAACGCTCAGCAGCCCTGAAAAGAAACAGGAAGCACTTTGAAGGACCGTCGAGTCGTAGAACGTTTAAACCTTGTAAAAGAAACCCTCCTCACCATCCCTTCTCACACTGGTTGGTCTTGTTACTCTTACAGAAGCGGCATTCCCGACACTGAGAGATGAACAAGGGGATGACCCTGTCTCCTAAACGGGAGTGGACGGAAAGATTCAGGTTGATAGAACCATCTCAGGCAACACGTTCATACAGAAAGCTGACCTGGTTTGAATTCAGTGACTCCAGGTCCAACACTTTCAACGATCCCAGCTCCTTCATGACCAAGAACCGCAGGGAAGCCGTCTCTGTGCATCCCCTCAAACATGTGGTAGAGGTCTGTGTGGCAGACCCCCGTAGCCACGATCTGTGTGACGTAAACACGACAGTCATGCACCTTGTTTATGGCTGCTTTTGAATTTTATCCTTAGAAAAGATGGAGATATCATTTACACATGAGCCAGGGGTGTCAAACTCAGTTCTTGGAGGTGTCCCGGTGTCCCTGCAGGTTTTCCATATTGAGCGAATTGGCCAAATTTGATTGGCTGTTGATTTCATTTTGTGTCCAAACTGTGTTTAACCAGGAAGACATGGAAAACTTTCAGGGCACCAGCCCTCGAGGACCGAAGTTTGACACCCATGATAAGCGTATTTTAAAGTTTCTGTTACAATGTATTTGTTAGGTTGAGTTTCTTTGCCCAGGCATGCCCGGGCAGGCTGGTCCAACTCTTTGTGAGCCAGGTTGGTGCCACATTGTGCCTCAATTCAATTTGATTTTACTCTGCCAATGAAGACAGGGATTGCAGGCATTAGTTTATGATTGAAGCGATGGGATAACGTCCTGCCCAATCAGAGAGCAGAAAACAGCGTGACATGTGCACAAGCGTCTGTCCGCCATGTTTGTAGTTCTTTAGCTGAAAAAAGGAGATCAACCATGCTCTACGGTCCGTGTTGGCAACGATTCTCTTGATTGAGAGGTCATCCGGATCTGCTGGAGGGACTATGTCTCACAGCTGGACAGGGAACACCTCAGGATCCTTTCAGGTGAGATGGAGGATGCAGCCGGGGTGAGAGAAGCCTGGGGTTCCGATCTGAGGCTGTTACCCCCGCGACTCAGTTGCGGATAAGCGGAAGACGACAAAACAGAACGTATGAATTCATTGTATTTAACTAGTATTTTAACTCTTGAAGGACTTTCTCTGGAAAAGCTGCTAAAATTTACAACATTTTGAGGATGATTTTGATAAAAGTGGGGGACGATCTCACCTTGATTCGGATCTCATTGGCCTGAGGCGGTGAAACCTCGACCTCTTCGATCATCAGAGGCTTGTTGGGTTCCCAGGCAACAGCTGCCTTACATTTGATGATCTGAAACAGACAAAAAAAACAGCATAAATTTAACATGAATTTAGTGAAAATTAAAACTGACAAACATTAAAGTTGTTTTTTTTATTTAGATCTTAGTGATATTAGTCAGCAAGAACGAGGACGCTGCATCGGAGAGTCGTGGTGAAGAAAGAGCTTAGCTGAAAAGCAAAGCTCCTGCCCTCACCATGGTAACCAGGATCTACATTCCTACCCTCACCATGGTAACCAGGATCTATTTTCCTACCCTCACCATGGTAACCAGGATCTACGTTCCTACCCTCACCATGGTAACCAGGATCTACGTTCTTACCCTCACCATGGTAACCAGGATCTACGTTCCTACCCTCACCATGGTAACCAGGATCTACGTTCCTACCCTCACCATGGTAACCAGGATCTACGTTCCTACCCTCACCATGGTAACCAGGATCTACGTTCCTACCCTCACCATGGTAACCAGGATCTATTTTGCTACCCTCACCATGGTAACCAGGATCTACGTTCCTACCCTCACCATGGTAACCAGGATCTACGTTCCTACCCTCACCATGGTAACCAGGATCTATGTTCCTACCCTCACCATGGTAACCAGGATCTACGTTCCTACCCTCACCATGGTAACCAGGATCTACATTCCTACCCTCACCATGGTAACCAGGATCTACATTCCTACCCTCACCACGGTAACCAGGATCTATGTTTCTACCCTTATCTACGGTCACTAGCTGTGGATGGTGACCGAGGTCGCGGATACAAACAGCCAAAATGAGCTTCCTCCGTAGGATGGCTGGGCTCTCACTCAGAGATTGGGTTAAGGAGCTCTGCCATCCGGGAGGAGCTCGGTGTCGAACTGCTCCCCCTCCAGGTTGAGAGGAGACAGATGAGGTGGTTCAGGCATCTGGTCAGCATGCCTCCAGAGTGCCTCGCTGGTGAGGTGTTTTGGGCATGTCCCACCGGGAGGAGACCAAGAGGCAGATCCCTACCTTGCTGGAGATACTATGTCTCCCAGCTGGCTGGAGATTGACTCGGGATCCTTAAGGGTGAGCTGGAGGATGCAGCTCGGGTGAGAGAAGCCTTGGCTTCCCGTCTGAGGCTGTTGCCCCACGACCCGGCCCCGGATGAGCGGAAGACAACGAAACAGAACGGAAAGATATTTATCATTTTAAGGAAAAAAAAAAGATTGATAACCATTCATTGAAATACTTTTAGATGTTTTAATCTAAATTTTCTTGCATTTCTTTACCTTTGTGCTTTTTTCTGTTTACAAGAATCAATAGTTGCGCAATTTGTCCAGTTTGAAACCTTTTCAGAATAAAGTCAGATAAAAAACTGCTTCTGAAAGGAGGTACAACCTTAAACACATGCATGCTGTAGAATGTTCTCTCTGGGATTTTTCACTCACCTTCCCAGCTGTGGACATTTCTGCTGATGAGGATGAAGCTGGAATGTTTCTGAGTGTCTGACCGAGAGGGAGAAGGAAGAAAATCTCTGGATTTGAACTTTATATAGTGTTGCTGGAAACCAGTTGTGTAACAGCCCAAATGGGGAGGGATTCTGTGGGTTATTAATCTGGTCAGATGCCATCCTCTGGGAACGGATTTAAATAGAAAGTTTTTCATAAACGATCTTGAACCTTTAATCTTTTCATACAATGTGGATCAAAAGTGGGGCTTTTTTTTTTTTTTTTTTTTTTTTTACCCGAACCTGACAGGCAGCATTTTGAATTCAGTCACCTTCTTAACCGCCGATCCCTTACGGGGTTACGGGGGTGCCGGAGCCCATCCGGGCTGATTCAAGGCGAGGGGCAGCGTACACCCCGAACAGGTCGCCAGTCTGTCGCGGGGCCACACATACAACTATCCACACACACACTCATTTCTAGGGACAATTTGGCACCGGCCAATCAACCTAGTGTTTTTGAAGGGAGGAAACAGGAATACTAGGAGGAAACGCACACATACACGAGGAGAACATGCAAACTCCACACAGAAAGACCAGTGTTGGTTAGCTTGGCATCGCCCGGGCAGGGGCTTTTGCAGCGATCCGGTAGGCCTAAGACCTCTGTCCGCCGGGTCCATTCATGGTCGGGTTATTCTGTCCTGACGTGGATGCAGGTGGAAGGGATGGTATGACCCGACACGTGAAGGGAAGACAGGCTGCCTGTTTGAAGCCAGATGCACAAAGATCTTCAGGTGTGTAAAATCAGGCTAACAAGGGAAGGCCCCGGGCTCCCTCATCAGGGTATGCCAAGGCAACAACCGCCATGGTCTGCCAAGTCAAGCCACGCCACGATATCCTTGGGGGGAGGTACTATCATGGTTCCCTCACCCACCACCCGTGGGAACCTGGGGCCTTCCCTCGTTTGCCTGATTTTACACACCTGAAGATCTTTGTGCAGCTGCCTTTAAATAGTCAGCCTGCCCCCGGTTGGTGGCGGGCGAGTGAACCATGACAGACTCATACCGGCTGTCACATTTGCAGCCAGTGTGGTAAGAGCTGCAGCTCCCACATCGGCTAATTCAGCCACAGCCAACTCTACACAAACAGATACTGTGAGTATCCAGGTGCAGACGGCATCGTCTCTGGAGATCGAACGATGCCAACAAGAGGAAAAGTTTGGGCTCTTCAAGTAAAAATGAGTAACAACATAAATAAAGAAGCCAAAAAAGAATTTTTATCTCATTTTTACTTGGAATGTCAAAACATTTGAGTCGTACTGTATTTTCTGCTCAAAATTGACTTTCCAGTTTTTGTGTGGTGATGAGTGAGAGGAGGGAAGAGGTGGAGTAAAAGCTGGAGAGGTGGAGGTTTGAAGATTAGTCAGAGTAAAACAGAGTACATGTGTGTGAATGAGAGGGATCCAAATGGAAAAGTGAGGTTACAGAGAGAAGAGAGAAAGAAGGTGGAAGATTTTAAGTATCTAGGATCAACAGTCCAGAGCAATGGAGAGTGTGGAAAAGAGGTGAAGAAGCATGTGCAGGAAGGCTGGAACGGGTGGAGGAAAGTATCAGGTGTGATGTGTGATAGAAGAGTTTCAGATAAAATGAAAGTGTACAAAACCGTGGTGAGAGCGGCCATGCTGATTGGTCTAGAGACAGTGTGGTGAGAGCGGCCATGCTGATTGGTCTAGAGACAGCGTGGTGAGAGCGGCCATGCTGATTGGTCTACAGACAGTGTGGTGAAAGCGGCCATGCTGATTGGTCTAGACACAGCGTGGTGAGAGCGGCCATGCTGATTGGTCTACAGACAGTGTGGTGAGAGCGGCCATGCTGATTGGTCTAGAGACAGCGTGGTGAGAGCGGCCATGCTGATTGGTCTAGAGACAGTGGTGGGAGCGGCCATGCTGATTGGTCTAGAGACAGTGGCACTGAATCAAAGACAGGAAACAGAGATGTTTGTAGCAGAAATGAAGATGCTGAGGATCTCTCTGGGAGTGACCAGGATGGACAGGATCAGGGGAACAGCACATGTTAGAGGTTTTAAAGTCAGAGAGGTCAGACTGAGATGGTTTGGACATGTGCAGAGGAGAGAGAGAGAGTACATCAGAAGAAGGATGCTGGGTTTGGAACCACCAGGAAAGAGGACTAGAGGAAGACCAAAGAGGAGGTTCATGGATACAGTGAAGGAAGACATGAAGATAGTTGGTGTGACCAAAGAGGATGCAGGAGATAGGGTTAGATGGAAGAAACTGACTTGATGTGGCGACCCCTGGAGGGAAATGATGGAAGAAGAAGAAGAAGGTTTCAAACTCAGCATATCTGAATTTGTTTTTAATACTTGTGTTACACACGATGTGGATCGTCATTAGTCCCACAGATGGAAGAATAAAATCTCTTCCAGATGAAAACTATAAATTGTGAACGTGCTTATAACTCATCCCGGATAAAACTCCTGATACAACGTTCCAAATCCAGCTTTGAGCCAGGGCTTCAGAATGTTGGTCCAGCAGGGTTTAGATGTCTCCCTGCTGATACAGATCAAATATCAAGCAGCTTATTGAACCGGGCACATTGCTTTTCACCCCTAAAGCGTTTTAACAGGCAAAAAAGTATCTGGAACAAATGGAGGAGGAAATATTTCAGGAGTTTTGTGTCTCAAACTGACATTTTTATTCATTTTGACTGAATTTCATCAGGTTTTTCTTCCATTTCAAACATTTTCAGCCAGTTGGAGCTGAATTATTATCTTGGCAAACCAGCTCTTTTTTGTTGCCCAGAAAAGGGTGGAATGCCCACTGTGGGTTAAAGACAGGGTCCTGCTCCAAGTGCAGGAGTTTAAGTATCTCAAGGTCTTGTTAACGAGTGGGGGAAGAATAGAGCGGGAGATCGACAGGAGGATCAGTGTAGCGTCAGCAATAACTAGGACGCTGCATCGGTCTGTCATGGTGAAGAAAGGGCTGAGCTGAAAAGAGAAACTCTGGTTTTATTAGTTGATCTACATTCTTACCCTCACCATGGTAACCAGGATCTACGTTCCTACCCTCACCATGGTAACCAGGATCTACGTTCCTACCCTCACCATGGTAACCAGGATCTACGTTCCTACCCTCACCATGGTAACCAGGATCTACGTTCCTACCCTCGCCATGGTAACCAGGATCTACGTTCCCACCCTCGCCATGGTAACCAGGATCTACGTTCCCACCCTCGCCATGGTAACCAGGATCTACGTTCCCACCCTCACCATGGTAACCAGGATCTACGTTCCTACCCTCGCCATGGTAACCAGGATCTACGTTCCTACCCTCACCATGGTAACCAGTATCTACGTTCCTACCCTCGCCATGGTAACCAGGATCTACGTTCCTACCCTCACCATGGTAACCAGGATCTACGTTCCCACCCTCGCCATGGTAACCAGGATCTACGTTCCCACCCTCGCCATGGTAACCAGGATCTACGTTCCTACCCTCACCATGGTAATCAGGATCTACGTTCCCACCCTCGCCATGGTAACCAGGATTTACGTTCCCACCCTCGCCATGGTAACCAGGATCTACGTTCCTACCCTCACCATGGTAACCAGGATCTACGTTCCTACCCTCACCATGGTAACCAGGATCTACGTTCCTACCCTCACCATGGTAACCAGTATCTACGTTCCTACCCTCGCCATGGTAACCAGGATCTATGTTCCTACCCTCACCATGGTAACCAGGATCTACGTTCCCACCCTCGCCATGGTAACCAGGATCTACGTTCCTACCCTCACCATGGTAACCAGGATCTACGTTCCTACCCTCACCATGGTAACCAGGATCTACGTTCCTACCCTCACCATGGTAACCAGGATCTACGTTCCTACCCTCACCATGGTAACCAGTATCTACGTTCCTACCCTCGCCATGGTAACCAGGATCTACGTTCCTACCCTCACCATGGTAACCAGGATCTACGTTCCCACCCTCGCCATGGTAACCAGGATCTACGTTCCCACCCTCACCATGGTAACCAGGATCTACGTTCCTACCCTCGCCATGGTAACCAGGATCTACGTTCCTACCCTCACCATGGTAACCAGGATCTACATTCCTACCCTCACCATGGTAACCAGGATCCACGTTCCTACCCTCACCACGGTAACCAGGATCTACGTTCCTACCCTCACCATGGTAACCAGGATCCACGTTCCTACCCTCACCACGGTAACCAGGATCTACGTTCCTACCCTCACCACGGTAACCAGGATCTACATTCCTACCCTCACCATGGTAACCAGGATCCACGTTCCTACCCTCACCACGGTAACCAGGATCTACGTTCCCACCCTCGCCATGGTAACCAGGATCTACATTCCTACCCTCACCATGGTAACCAGTGTGGGTAGCTACCGAAAGAATGAGATCACAGATACAAGCTGCTGAAATGAGCTTCCTCTGCAAGGTGGATGTACTCTCGCTCATCTTCCATCAAGGAGGAGCTCGGAGTAAAGCTGTTGATGTGACCAAAGAGGATGCAGGAGATAGGGTTAGATGGAAGAAACTGACTTGATGTGGCGACCCGGGGGAGATGATGGAAGGAGAATTGTTTTCAGGTCACATCAGGATTATTTTATTAATTCCAGATGATAAAATATTTAGTTTAGACTCAAATGATTTTTCCTGTGCTCGCTGATTGAATACACTGATGATGTACAGGCTGTAATCATCGTGTGACCACAGATAAACGAGTCTCTACCTTCACGGTTTGTCGTTAAAAAGATTGATCAGTTGGTGCAAACGTGTCTTTTGGACTTGTCGTCCGTCTTTGTGGCTTGCCATGAAACTTTGGAAACATTCCTCACAGAAAGCAGCTGCAGCAGACTCAGCAAAGATGTCCCACGTGCACATGAACGTGCCTGTCCACACGCCCACATGGAGGCTGCGATGCTGCTGAGGGAATATCGAATCCACATTATGAACGCTTCATTTGGAAACTGTTCTGCACAAAAAGTGTTGCTGATTGATGGGTTTTTACTCTTAAAGGCATCTGTTTTTTATATTTTCTTGTAGAGACTTGGTCTCTCCTGCAGGTCCGCGGTCCGAGGTCTGCCTCTAGGACAGAACATCTCACCAATAAGGCATCCTAACCAGATGCCCAAACCACTCCATCTGGCTTCTCTCGAGCTAGAGGAGCTACAGCTCTACACCGATCTCTTCCTGGATGGCAGAGCTCCTTCCTCTATCACAGAGTGAGAGCCCAGTCACCCTGTGGAGGAGGCTCATTTCAACCTCTTGTATCCATGGTCATGTTCTTTCAGTCACCACCCACACTGGTTACCATGGTGAGGGTCGGAACGTAGATCCTGGTTACCACGGTGAGGGTAGGAACGTAGATCCTGGTTACCATGGTGAGGGTAGGAACGTAGAACCTGGTTTCCATGGTGAGAGTAGGAACGTAGATCCTGGTTACCATGGTGAGGGTAGGAACATAGATCCTGGTTACCATGGTGAGGGTAGGAACGTAGATCCTGGTTACCATGATGAGGGTAGGAACGTAGAACCTGGTTACCATGGTGAGGGTAGGAACGTAGATCCTGGTTACCATGGTGAGGGTAGGAACGTAGATCCCGGTTACCACGGTGAGGGTAGGAACGTAGATCCCGGTTACCACGGTGAGGGTAGGAACATAGATCCTGGTTACCATGGTGAGGGTAGGAACGTAGATCCTGGTTACCATGATGAGGGTAGGAACGTAGAACCTGGTTACCACGGTGAGGGTAGGAACGTAGATCCTGGTTACCACGGTGAGGGTAGGAACGTAGACCCTGGTTACCATGGTGAGGGTAGGAACATAGATCCTGGTTACCATGGTGAGGGTAGGAACGTAGATCCTGGTTACCATGATGAGGGTAGGAACGTAGAACCTGGTTACCATGGTGAGGGTAGGAACGTAGATCCTGGTTACCATGGTGAGGGTAGGAACGTAGATCCCGGTTACCACGGTGAGGGTAGGAACGTAGATCCCGGTTACCACGGTGAGGGTAGGAACGTAGATCCTGGTTACCACGGTGAGGGTAGGAACATAGATCCTGGTTACCACGGTGAGGGTAGGAAAGTAGATCCCGGTTACCACGGTGAGGGTAGGAACATAGATCCTGGTTACCACGGTGAGGGTAGGAACGTAGATCCTGGTTACCATGGTGAGGGTAGGAACGTCGATCTGGTTACCATGGTGAGGGTAGGAACAGAGATCCTGGTTACCATGGTGAGGGTAGGAACATAGATTCTGGTTTTCATGATTAGAGTAGGATGTAGATCTTGGTTACCACGGTGATGGTAGGATTGGTAAATTAAGAACTTTGCTTTTCGGCTCAGCTCTTTTTTTCACCATGATGGACTGATGTAGCGTCCTGGTTACTGTAAACGTTGCACTATCCATCTGTCGATCTCCCGCTCCATCCTTCCACTTGTGAACAAGACCCAGAGATATTTAAACTCCTCCACTTGGAACAGGACCGTGTCCCTGACCTGCAGGGGGCATTCCACCCTTTTCCGGGCAAGGAACACAGTCTCTGATTTGGAAACTCAGACTCTCATCCCGGCTGCTTCACACTTGACCGCAAATCAGTCCAGTGAGACACAAGTCAAGATGGCACATCCCTACAGGCAAAATGTTTCATTCCTTGGCACTTCCTCTTCCTTTTATCAGAAAATCTGATGAACAACGAAAGCAGGAAATAAATAAGTGAACAGATCCTAAAACGAGCCACGAAACCACAGATGAACTGGTTTTCTGTAACTAAACAGTTTCAAGCAGCAGTGGAAACTTTATTTTCAGAATGAGCGGCCGAGTTTTACAAGAAATATCACTGAACAATGTTTCATGGCAGAGCATTTAGCTTTTAGAAGCAGGAAAGTTACATATTTATGAGAAAAAAACATTCACAGGAATGTTTTCTGCACATTTGTTCAGTCATTAATATTTTAAAAAATGCATCAATCGTTTTTTTTTTTACTACAGCGAGTATTTCACAGTGACTGCTTCGCCAGCAAGGTGAAAAAGAAACCTGCATTACATGGAGAAAAAAAGCAGAACGCGACGTTTACTGCTGGTTTTTATTAAATTTTAATGGAGACACTAAAACGAGGAATCAGTGACTTTTAAAAAGCCTGAAATCCTGTTTTTATTACAACTTTATTCTGAAAGTTTTTACACTTCTTACTTTTCTACCCTCACCATGGTAACCAGGATCTACGTTCCTGCCCTCACCATGGTAACCAGGATCTACGTACCTACCCTCACAATGGTAACCAGGATCTACATTTCTACCATCACCATGATAACCAGGATCTACGTTCCTACCCTCACCATGGTAACCAGGATCTACGTTCCTACCCTCACCATGGTAACCAGGATCTACGTTCCTACTCTCACCATGGTAACCAGGATCTACGTTCCTACCCTCACCGTGGTAACCAGGATCTACGTTCCTACCCTCACCGTGGTAACCAGGATCTACGTTCCTACTCTCACCATGGTAACCAGGGTCTACGTTCCTACCCTCACCATGGTAACCAGGGTCTACGTTCCTACCCTCACAATGGTAACCAGGGTCTACGTTCCTACCCTCACCATGGTAACCGGGATATAGGTTCCTATCCTCACTATGGTCACCAGCTGTGGGTGGTGACCGAAAGAACGAGACACAAGCAGCTAAAATGAGCTTTCTCTATTGCGTGTCTCGATTCGCACTCAGAGTTAAAGTGAGGAGTTCTGCCATCCGGGAGGAGCTCAGAGAAGAGCCGTTGCTCCTCCGGGTCGAGAAAAGCCAGATGGAATGGTTCGGGCATCTGGTCAGGATGCATCCCGAGCACCTCGTTGGTGAGGTGTTTTAGGCATGTACCACCAGAAGGAGACCAAGAGGCAGACCCCGGACCCGCTGGAGAGATGTCTATGTTGCTACGTTGCCCTTGGGTTTGGACGTGATGGGCAGAGTTTGGTGTTGCGCCAACTAGAAGAAAGTCCTACAGAAACTAATTTTTAGAAACGACCATGGACAAAAAAATCTAAGAAAATAAACCATCTGCAGAGACACTGTGACCGAAGCAGCTCATCTCACCTTGGTTACCGTCCTGGTCACCATGACAACAACTTGACATGCAATAAGATCTGAAAGGTTTTTAAATCGGCCTTGAAAACATCTGAAAAGGAATCAATCAAACATCATATTGATGATGGTGGAGGAGCGGGCGACCCTGACTCATGAGGAAAACTCGTTAATCTGAGTCATTCTTTCAATCTGACCTTTGATATGAGACACCATGTCCTCCTTCTGATGATCAGCTCATTATTCAGGTTTGTGACAGGTTAAAAAAGAGGCCATTAAACTCTATTTTATAGTATTTAAAGATAAACAAAGTGCTTTTTTTGGCTCAGAACTCTGGAAGCATGCATGACACAGCGTAAATATCGAATACAGATTAAATTCTATCAAGTTCACAAAGCTGGTTTAGAAGATGAGTTATTAGGACCATAACAGTTCACATACGTTCGGTTCGACTTAGGCCACACGTAGCCGGGTGTTTATGAAAACGCTATATTTTCATCCATTTTGACCATCTACACAAAAAACTGAGGGTTTTTTTTTCACTTAAAACCGGCGTTTTTAGTTCGGGCATCTGGTCAGGATGCCACCCGAGCGCCTCGCAGGCGAGGTGTTTTGGGCACGTCCCACCGGGAGGAGACCAAGGGGCAGACCCCGGACCCGCTGGAGAGACTATGTCTCGCGGCTGGCCGGGGAACAACTTGGGATCCTCTTGGGTGAGCTGGAGGATGCAGCCGGGGAGAGAGAGGCCTGGGCTTTCCATTTGAGGCTGTTGCTCCTGTGACCCGACCCCGGAACAAGCGGAAGATGACGGAACGGAACTGGCGTTTTTGGAAACTCCGGCCAAACTGGAGATTTTGGAAAACTCAGTTTTTGCGTGTGGACGTGCATTTTTATGCGTCACTGCCTGCGACAAGTAATACACATACGTCATTCATGTGCGTCCTTGTTTACAAAAGCAGACAGTGGGCAGCATGGACCCACGGACCCTGCTGCAGACCCACTTTTCTTGCCTTGTTGTCTCAACTGAGGAGCAAAGGAGGAGAAATGCGGTGCAATCCGCGATTATTGATCACATAAACCTCCCTCCTCCTCCAAAATGACGACAGAGGTTCTCTGATTGGATAGCTCAGAACTTACATTTACATCAATACTGCTCACTACTGTTCTCTGGCATCTTCGTAATCGCGCTCAGACGCGTATTTATACGGTTCTGTGTGTTCACGAGCGTTTTCCTAAAACGGAGGACAGCAGATATGGGTAGGACTGTAGATGCAGGTTACCATGGTGAGGGTAGGAACGTAGATCCAGGTTACCACGGTGAGGGTAGGAACGTAGATCCTGGTTACCACGGTGAGGGTAGGAACGTAGATCCTGGTTACCACGGTGAGGGTAGGAACGTAGATCCTGGTTACCATGGTGAGGGTAGGAACGTAGATCCAGGTTACCACGGTGAGGGTAGGAACGTAGATCCTGGTTATCATGGTGAGGGTAGGAACGTAGATCCAGGTTACCACGGTGAGGGTAGGAACGTAGATCCTGGTTACCAGGGTGAGGGTAGGAACGTAGATCCAGGTTACCACGGTGAGGGTAGGAACGTAGATCCTGGTTACCATGGTGAGGGTAGGAACGTAGATCCAGGTTACCACGGTGAGGGTAGGAACGTAGATCCTGGTTACCATGGTGAGGGTAGGAACGTAGATCCTGGTTACCATGGTGAGGGTAGGAACGTAGATCCAGGTTACCACGGTGAGGGTAGGAACGTAGATCCTGGTTACCATGGTGAGGGTAGGAACGTAGATCCAGGTTACCACGGTGAGGGTAGGAACGTAGATCCTGGTTACCATGGTGAGGGTAGGAACGTATATCCAGGTTACCACGGTGAGGGTAGAAACGTAGGTCCTGGTTACCACGGTGAGTGTAGGAACGTAGATCCTGGTTACCACGGTGAGGGTAGGAACGTAGATCCTGGTTACCACGGTGAGTGTAGGAACGTAGATCCTGGTTACCACGGTGAGGGTAGGAACGTAGATCCTGGTTACCACGGTGAGTGTAGGAACGTAGATCCTGGTTACCATGGTGAGGGTAGGAACGTAGATCCTGGTTACCACGGTGAGGGTAGGAACGTAGATCCTGGTTACCACGGTGAGGGTAGGAACGTAGATCCTGGTTACCACGGTGAGGGTAGGAACGTAGATCCTGGTTACCATGGTGAGGGTAGGAACGTAGATCCAGGTTACCACGGTGAGGGTAGGAACGTAGATCCTGGTTATCATGGTGAGGGTAGGAACGTAGATCCAGGTTACCACGGTGAGGGTAGGAACGTAGATCCTGGTTACCAGGGTGAGGGTAGGAACGTAGATCCAGGTTACCACGGTGAGGGTAGGAACGTAGATCCTGGTTACCACGGTGAGGGTAGGAACGTAGATCCAGGTTACCACGGTGAGGGTAGGAACGTAGATCCTGGTTACCATGGTGAGGGTAGGAACGTAGATCCTGGTTACCATGGTGAGGGTAGGAACGTAGATCCAGGTTACCACGGTGAGGGTAGGAACGTAGATCCTGGTTACCATGGTGAGGGTAGGAACGTAGATCCAGGTTACCACGGTGAGGGTAGGAACGTAGATCCTGGTTACCATGGTGAGGGTAGGAACGTATATCCAGGTTACCACGGTGAGGGTAGAAACGTAGGTCCTGGTTACCACGGTGAGTGTAGGAACGTAGATCCTGGTTACCACGGTGAGGGTAGGAACGTAGATCCTGGTTACCACGGTGAGTGTAGGAACGTAGATCCTGGTTACCACGGTGAGGGTAGGAACGTAGATCCTGGTTACCACGGTGAGGGTAGGAACGTAGATCCTGGTTACCATGGTGAGGGTAGGAACGTATATCCAGGTTACCACGGTGAGGGTAGAAACGTAGGTCCTGGTTACCACGGTGAGTGTAGGAACGTAGATCCAGGTTACCACGGTGAGGGTAGGAACGTAGATCCTGGTTACCATGGTGAGGGTAGGAATGTAGATCCTGGTTACCGCGGTGAGGGTAGGAACGTAGATCCTGGTTACCATGGTGAGGGTAGGAACGTAGATCCTGGTTACCATGGTGAGGGTAGGAACGTAGATCCTGGTTACCATGGTGAGGGTAGGAACGTAGATCCTGGTTACCATGGTGAGGGTAGGAACGTAGATCCTGGTTACCATGGTGAGGGTAGGAATGTACATCCTGGTTACCATGGTGAGGGTAGGAACGTAGATCCTGGTTACCATGGTGAGGGTAGGAACGTAGATCCTGGTTACCATGGTGAGGGTAGGAATGTAGATCCTGGTTACCATGGTGAGGGTAGGAACGTAGATCCTGGTTACCATGGTGAGGGTAGGAACGTAGATCCTGGTTACCATGGTGAGGGTAGGAATGTAGATCCTGGTTACCATGGTGAGGGTAGGAACGTAGATCCTGGTTACCATGGTGAGGGTAGGAATGTAGATCCTGGTTACCATGGTGAGGGTTGGAATGTAGATCCTGGTTACCATGGTGAGGATAGAGAAGTAAGAAGTGTAAAAACTTTCAGAATAAAGTTGTATTAAAAGCAGGATTTCAGGCTTTTTAAAAGTCACTGATTCCTCGTTTTAGTTTTCTAAAATACCCGTTTACATGAAGACATGGTCATGTTTTCATCTGGTTTTTA
Organism: Neostethus bicornis; assembly: GCA_902685375.1. Classification (NCBI taxonomy): domain Eukaryota; kingdom Metazoa; phylum Chordata; class Actinopteri; order Atheriniformes; family Phallostethidae; genus Neostethus; species Neostethus bicornis. Next base: position 2,076,652 of record LR738552.1, on the reverse strand, counting down.
ATGTGAGAACAGGAAGAAGAAAAGAGATGATTTACATCATTTAAATCATGATCCAGATAAAAAAAACCTCACTTTTCTGAATAAAATACACATGAAAACAATAAAAATCTTCTTTAATCCCAGAAGAAAATATTATCAAAGTAAAACTCCACGTCTTCCTTCGACAAAGATCTTTTATCTCCGCGACGTTTGAAGTCACAACAAAATATGTGACTTGTTTCTTTTTGTAAAACTTGAAACAGATGATTGAACAACAGTTTTTACAGAAAAAAAAACCTGTGGAGAACATCAAAAGAAAAAAACACGGAGGTTTTCAGAGCGTCGGGAATTCAAAGTTAAGCTTCCAGTAAAAAAAAAGTAGATGTTCATACAAGGTTTTCCCAAAAGACGTCAATGACAGATTAAAAATTTAACTTTTTTTTTTTTACATCCTGAATGAGTTTATTTTATACTATTTAATAATGTGACGTCCATCTTTTATGTTTTATTTCTCAGTTTCTTCTGCTCTCTGGTGGATAAACATGAGATTACAGCTGGTGTTTAAAAAGGAAAACTTTAATTTGGAAGGTCAAAAGCTCCAGACAGTGGTGGAACGTAACGAAGTAAATGTACTTCGTTATTGTACTGAAGTAAAAAAAATTGTGTATCTGTACTTTACTTAAGTAAAATTTAAGACCGGTACTTTTACGTCACTACATTTTTAGAGTAAATATCTGTGCTTTTACTTCGCTACTTTTTAAAAGTGTGTTTTACATTTTTTGTTACATTTTAGTTCAGGAATTTAAAAAATGTAAAGTTTTTTTTTTTTTTTTTAGCGCATCTTGAAGCCGCATCGCCAAAATCAAAAGAAGCAGTTGATCGGGAGAAGAAGTCATGAATCGAGGACCAATCAGAATCGAGAGTAAACATTTTCCGCATTCATTCAGCACCAAGAGCAGGGGCGGTTCTAGGATTTTCTGAAGATGGGGTGGGGATGGGGGGCGGGGACGTGAGGTCATTGACAAAGCCAGTATAGAGTGACTGGGGGCGTACACCCTCTTCTCCCACCAGAACATTTTAAAAAATAAGAGTCATTTTCCTGTATTTTGGTGAATCATTTGCTGGCCCTTCAAGAGGATAGCTTGATTTGTCCCCTTTCCTTTCTTCTTTATTTTTGCAGACCAAAAGAGGCGGGAGAGGGGAAGGGGTCACGCCCCTGCAGAGTATTTATATGTGACCCTACAGCACAAAAAATAACATTTGAATTATGGTTGAATACTTTTACTTTTTACTGAAAAAGTAAAATTTACACCAATTACTTTTGTACTTTTACTTAAGTACAAAAAGTGAGTACTTCATCCACCACTGGCTACAGCTTGTTATGGATCTGTGAAGGAAAGAGATCCAGATGCAGGTCAGTGATCATAAAAATATGATTTATTAAATAACTAAAGGTGTCCACATGGAAGTGGAGACGAATCAGGTAGGACTAGACGAACTCAGGAGCACTGGGGCTGAAAGGTTCCAGAAAATAACCGGCGATAGTTCATAGGACCGTGCTATTTGGTGAGAGCGGCCATGCTGATTGGTCTAGAGACAATGTGGTGAGAGCGGCCATGCTGATTGGTCTAGAGACAATGTGGTGAGAGCGGCCATGCTGATTGGTCTAGAGACAGCGTGGTGAGAGCGGCCATGCTGATTGGTCTAGAGACAATGTGGTGAGAGCGGCCATGCTGATTGGTCTAGAGACAATGTGGTGAGAGCGGCCATGCTGATTGGTCTAGAGACAGCGTGGTGAGAGCGGCCATGCTGATTGGTCTAGAGACAGCGTGGTGAGAGCGGCCATGCTGATTGGTCTAGAGACAGCGTGGTGAGAGCGGCCATGCTGATTGGTCTAGAGACAGTGTGGTGAGAGCGGCCATGCTGATTGGTCTAGAGACAGTGTGGTGAGAGCGGCCATGCTGATTGGTCTAGAGACAGTGTGGTGAGAGCGGCCATGCTGATTGGTCTAGAGACAGTGTGGTGAGAGCGGCCATGCTGATTGGTCTAGAGACAGTGTGGTGAGAGCGGCCATGCTGATTGGTCTAGAGACAGTGTGGTGAGAGCGGCCATGCTGATTGGTCTAGAGACAGTGTGGTGAGAGCGGCCATGCTGATTGGTCTAGAGACAATGTGGTGAGAGCGGCCATGCTGATTGGTCTAGAGACAATGTGGTGAGAGCGGCCATGCTGATTGGTCTAGAGACAATGTGGTGAGAGCGGCCATGCTGATTGGTCTAGAGACAGCGTGGTGAGAGCGGCCATGCTGATTGGTCTAGAGACAGCGTGGTGAGAGCGGCCATGCTGATTGGTCTAGAGACAGCGTGGTGAGAGCGGCCATGCTGATTGGTCTAGAGACAGTGTGGTGAGAGCGGCCATGCTGATTGGTCTAGAGACAGTGTGGTGAGAGCGGCCATGCTGATTGGTCTAGAGACAGTGTCACTGAGGAAAAGAGTGGCACGGAAGAAGAAGAAGAGGCAAACATGCAATTTTTTATTGTTTTTGAAATAAACATGTTTTAAATCCAGTATTTTAGAGTCACAGTAAATCAGGGCCGTGTCTCCTACTGAACCCACAGTCATGACGAAAAGCCCAGTCCTCATAAGACGTCATCTCTTTTTACAACATGAAAAACAATACGTTATGAAGCTCGGCGTGTGACACATGTGGTTTTGACGCATGTAGTACACGATGATAATAATGGCAAAACTCAAGAAGGTTATAGCTATCTTCAGGTAAATGAGATTTTCAAAGGGATCGATAATCTCTATGTAGTACTGCTTCCTCACCCTCCAGTGATGATGTTTGTCTATGGTAGTGAATAACTCACAGGTATAGAGACCCTTTTCAGTGTTGCTCGTTAAGATGACCAAACCCTCATCTGTCAGGATGTGATTCGGACCAGTCTTAACCAGCTTGTTAAAGAAACGCCACCTCAGCTGGTAATCCTGCTTCGGCTCACACGGGAGGAAATAGTAGATGTTGAAAAATAAATACAGAGTCTCAGGTTGGACGACGTCTGTGGGAGAGAGTGAGGAATTAGTGTTGTTGTGTGATTCAGTCTGTAAATGGTGCCACGCTCACCTTGCCATTCTGAGCATGCGCTTTCATCTTCATCGAGACTCTGAATCCTGAAAGAGAAGTGAAACATCTTTTCCACCTCGTTACGATCCTGAAAACCACGGCTGCAACACAATTTCTTAAACTTAACTCTGACAAACTGATGTCATCATAATTGGACCCGAAAATATTACAAAATCCACCCCTAAAAGTTACCGTATTTTCCGCACTATAAGGCGCACCGCATTATAAGGCGCTACAGTAAAGGCTGGGGTTACCTTATGCATTCACTAAATGGTGCTGCGCTAAAGGGAATGTAAAAAAAAAAACCAGTCAGATAGGTCAGTCAAACTTTATTAACAATTACAAAACAGCTTTCTGTTTTTATTCCCAAAATGAATAAACAGCTGTTTTATTATTTTCTTAGTATTTTTGTGACACAGTTTATCTTCCATTGGAGATAAACTCTGTTTAGTCTTGTTTACTTGGCGCAGCGCATCCTCTTGCTTCCTCCACTTCCTCATCATTGATTCGTTGATGTTAAACTCTCTCGCTGTGGCTCTATTCCCGTGTTCTACTGCGTGACCGATCGCCTTGAGTTTAAACTCTGCGCTGTAACACTAGGTGCGTTCGAGATGACACAGGCGGACGCAGTTCTGATCGTTAACCTAACGGTGCGCAATGCATGCCGGTTAGGTTTTGCATTCAAAAACTAACCAGCATGCATTGTTCACCAATCTGCGCCGATCAGAACTGCGTCCGCCTGCGTCATCTTGAACACACCTAGTGTCTCTTGGTAGGAGCCATTTCCAGGTCTTTACACAAACACACAAATGGAAATGAGACGCCCTTTCATGTATCCCAGCATGCACCGCACACTACTTCTTCTACGGCGGCTGCTTACCGCAGTTACGACACATGTTGTAGCTCAATATTAATCCATAAATAAGGCGCTCCGGGTTAAAAGGCGCATCGTGGACTTTAGAGAAATTTTAAGGTTTTTAGATGCGTCTTATAGTGCGGAAAATACGGTAATCTTCTTTGTAACTTTGACAGCGCCACTCTCTCGCCTTCACCTATCGTACGTAATCTTGGGATCTTTTTTGACGCCAACCTCACTTTTGAACATCCAAATAACCCGGTCTGCTTTCTTCCATCTCATGGCACGTCTCCGCACATCCCCGTCTTTCTCGGCTGCTGAAACTCTTATTCACGCCTTCATTACATCCTGTATTCTGTATGGAACACCGTCCAAAACACTCCGTACACTTCAATACAATCAGAAGTCTGCTGACCGTCTCTTTACGAGCACCTCACCCAGTCCTCAAGAACCTCCACTGGCTTCCCGTCACTCACCCCATCGCCTTCAAAGCCCTTCATAACCTGGCTTCGTCTTATCTCACTGATCTGCTCACCTTCTACACCCCGTCTCGCTCTCTTCACTCCTCCTGTCCCTACCATTCAGGACTAAGCTCTGAACCTGGGGAGCTGCTGCTGCTCCCACCCTCTGGAACAAGCTACCCCGGCACGTAAACAAGATTTATTATCATTATGCCAATCTGTTTCGGGCACGTCCCACCGGGAGGAGAACAAGGGACAGACCACAAGCCCGCTGGAGAGCTTATGTCTCACAGCTGGCCGGGGAACGACTCGGGATCCTTCTGGGTGAGCTGGAGGATGCAGCCGGGGTGAGAGAAGCCTGGGCTTTCTCACTGAGGCTGTTGCCCCGTGCAACCCGGCCCCACATGAGTGGAAGATGACGAAACGGAAGGCGATCTTTTCACTTACAGCGTGACGTTAGTTTCCTTGATGGATTCGCATCGGCCCAGATTACCGTTCCAACCGCACGATGGATCCAAGCTGAGTGTACAGTCATAGCACAAATGGTAGTGGTCACAGCCTCTCACATCCACTTGAGAAATATGAGTTTGAGATGCAACGTAGAGGTAACCCTGCAAGACACGGCATTTAGATGTTTCTGGTAAGATAGAGAAGGCTGCAAGACGGCCAGGGCGGACAGGCGGGCGGGCAGGCGGAGTCTTACAGTTTTAGAAGAGAACTGAAAAGACGTCACAGGTTGCGAACTTTGAAACACCTGGATTTTTTTCGATGATGAATGGTTCTAGTCCCTCTGAGAACACCAACTTCTCCACCCATCCAGACTCTAACAGAGAGACGGTCAAATCAGACATGAATGAATACCCTATTGTAAAGATAAACAGCAGCTTCCAGATGCCCACCTGTGGCAATGAACATGATCTGATGGGTTAGATCTGATGATGTCACATTCTCAACAATAATCTTTGAAAATATCACCCCTCTTTGGACCAGAAGAGGCTTGCCAGTGATTGGGTAGACTTTATCTTCTGCCAGGAGGAACGTCGTCAGAGTTGTAAAGGATTCCTCTGAAAGGTTAGCGGAAGATGTGAAACCCGCTTCGCGCATTTCCTTGTCGATACACTGTAAGAAAAAAAACAAGCACATTGTGTTACATTAGTTACTTCCGTTCTGTTCCGTCGTCTTCCGCTTATCCGGGACCGGGTCGTGGGGAAGCATCCTCAGACGGGAAGCCCAGGCTTTTCTCACCCCAGCTGCATCCTCTAGCTCAGTGGTCCCCAACCACCGGGCCGTGGACCGGTACCGGTCGGTGGGTTATGTACTACCGGGCCGCACAGAAAGAAGAAATAACTTTTATTTTTTCCATTTGGTTTATTATTCCAGCCATACTGATGTTTTAATTTGAAAAGTCCCCGGATTTTCTTCCTTACATCCGTCCATGATCCCTAAACTAGTAAAATGAAAAAAACTCCCCCAAAGATCTATAAGAAGCTTCTTTAAGGGGAGTTACAGAGTTACGAAGCAGACCAGACCTTAGAAACACTCTTCAGGTTTCAGGTCAAGATGAGACTGTCTGGTTCCAGTAAAACAAACTCTGAACTCTGATTGATCTGGTCTTACTGTGAAAAGTAGGGGTGGGCGTATCGATCCTAATATCGATAATATTGATACCAACGCGAGTATTGATATTGATCGATACTCCAACTAAAATATCGATACTTTGGTTGAAGTTTTAACCCTCACACTTCCGTTTTTTTTTTCAAACAGACAACCTAACTTATCTGTCTGTAAAATATGTGTAAATGCTGTGTGACGCACCTGTATGCTAAAGCGAGGCGGCCCCGCCCCCTCTCTCCTCTCATTCGCTTTGACTTTTCACATGACTCAGCAACTCGGGGCCAGAAAACAAAACAAAAAAAAGGGAAGTCGGTAAAAGTAGAGAGATGGACGGAAAAAAGAGAAGTACAGTGTTGCTGTACTTTGAGGCACCATGTGCAGAAAGGCTGTTAAATATAGTGGTAACACTACAAATTAAAGAATCAAGAAAAACTTCAGAAACGGAGGAGAAAACCCTGACCGCTTCTGTTTCCCAGAGGCAGCGCTCATTAAAAGAGATGTGAAAGAACAACATAATCATCTTTAACATTAGTTAACATTTGTTTGTAACTGGGCACTTCTATGGATCTACAGTATCTACCAACCTGTGTATACACATATACCGTAATTTCACGGCTATAAGGTGCACCTAAAATCTTAGATTTTCTTCAAAATGAGCGGTGCACCTTTTCGTGCGGTGCGCCTTGTGTGTGAGAAAAGGCGGACCTAAAAGAAAACGCGGTGCCCGCGAGGCGGACCTGAAAGAAAAGGCGTGAGAACGTTAAAGAGTGAAGTGTGAGCGGCGTGGGAGCGATGGATGACCGAAGGAGACCACAGTTTCACGAAGGGTGGAAGGCAGCGCCGGACGAGTTATGCTACAGTTTGCCAATGGATTGTAGATGCTTGGACTAACGTGTCTGCTGGTACTGTTATCAGAGCTTTCTCAAAAGCTGGTATCCTTTCTGAGGAGCCGCACAGTACAGACAGTGACTTTGACAGCGAGGAGCGAAGTGGACCTGCTCTGAAACAGAGGATGAGGACTTTGATGGATTTGAATAAAGACTATTACCGGTAATGTGTTTGTTTAGTATCGTTACTACTTAAATAAAACACAAACAAACTCAGTTTTGCTCCCGATCTATTTTTTAATACACACATTTGCATGCTTGCGTGTGTGTTGTTGTAAGGCGGTGTGTGACTGAGACTGCGCCTTTTCGTATGGTGCACCGATAAGGCGCACCTTAGTTGATTATTTATTTTTTTTGATGAAAACTGTGAGATTAAAGAACAAATTAGTTGTTTGTTGTTGTTGTTACGGTCATACTATATATATGACCCAACCCCTTGATGCAAAAATAGTCATTTAAAAAAAATAAAATATCAGTATCGGCGATATCGGTCTGGTGTTTACTTGGTATCGGATGGATACTAAAGCTTGCGGTATCGCACACCCCTAGTGAAAAGCCGAACTGGTATTTTTATTCACTTTGTTTTTGTGATGTCTTTTATTTTGAAAGTATGTTTACTGTTACCATGGTAACCAGAGTGCGTTCGGGTAGATAGAACATTTCCATGTCATAGAGATGCTGCTAATAAATTTTCTCGTGAAGACAAAGTGGTTTTAAGTTTGTTATTATTGATTTTAAAAAGCTAGTTTTAAGGCTGGTCTTGTTTAGTTTTTCTTTAGACCGGTCCGTGGAAATACCATCAGGTACTAAACCGGTCCGTGGCACAGGAAAGGTTGGGGACCACTGCTCTAGCTCACCCGGAAGGATCCCGAGTTGGTTCCCTATTCAGCTGTGAGACATAGTCTCTCCAGCGGGTTCTGGGACTGTCTCATGGATTCCTTCCGGTGGGACATACCCAAAACACCTTAGTTATTCTTATGATTAAAGTCCTTGTTGTCGTGGTACTCACCCTCAGAGGGTAACCATGAGCAGTGTGTTTTTTAGCTGATTCCCAAACGCTGTTTCTTTTACGTAAAAAATTTCCTTCAAACGCTTTGGCGATTCCTGATTTTGTGTACGCGCAGACAGCAGAGATGCCGGGACTGGACATATCTCTGTGAGGAGGATCAGAAACATTTCGGTTGCTTTCTGGTCTGTGATCTGGATCACTCCGTCCATCCTATCCTGCCCTATCCGATCCAGCACATCTGGTCGCAATCGACAGGTGTGCCTTGTTTCCCCTTGGAATATTTAAGCCCTAGTGTCCCTCACTTTGTTGCTCCGTTCCTCTGCTGCTTCCCCTTCTGCACACTGCTCCACTGGACTGCAGGGTTGGTGCACCCTGCCTTCCTGTTAAGCTCCTACGTCTGGTCCCTCATCACCCAGCCGTGCTCCAACCTTCTGATCCCTCATCCAGCCAAGCTCCAACCTTCTGGTCCCTCATCCTCCAGCCGAGCTCCAACCTTCTGGTCCCTCATCCTCCAGCCGAGCTCCAACCTTCTGGTCCCTCATCCTCCAGCCGAGCTCCAACCTTCTGGTCCCTCATCCTCCAGCCGAGCTCCAACCTTCTGGTCCCTCATCCTCCAGCTGAGCTCCAACCTTCTGGTCCCTCATCCTCCAGCCGAGCTCCAACCTTCTGGTCCCTCATCACCCAGCCGAGCTCCAACCTTCTGGTCCATCATCCTCCAGCCGAGCTCCAACCTTCTGATCCCTCATCACCCAGCCGAGCTCCAACCTTCTGATCCCTCATCCAGCCAAGCTCCAACCTTCTGGTCCCTCATCCTCCAGCCGAGCTCCAACCTTCTGGTCCCTCATCCTCCAGCCGAGCTCCAACCTTCTGGTCCCTCATCCTCCAGCCGAGCTCCAACCTTCTGGTCCCTCATCCTCCAGCCGAGCTCCAACCTTCTGGTCCCTCATCCTCCAGCCGAGCTCCAACCTTCTGGTCCCTCATCCTCCAGCCGAGCTCCAACCTTCTGGTCCCTCATCCTCCAGCCGAGCTCCAACCTTCTGGTCCCTCATCCTCCAGCCGAGCTCCAACCTTCTGGTCCCTCATCCTCCAGCCGAGCTCCAACCTTCTGGTCCCTCATCCTCCAGCCGAGCTCCAACCTTCTTATCCCTCATCCTCCAGCTGAGCTCCAACCTTCTTATCCCTCATCCTCCAGCTGAGCTCCAATCTTCTGATCCCTCACCCAGCCGGGCTCCAACCTCCTGGTCCGTCATCTTACAGAGTTTCGCCTCGTTCTGCTCTTCCTCCATTAAACTGGTCTAAACAGGCAAAGCTTCTTCCACCCCAGGAGCCGTCCTTGCCCAGTCCATAGGGTCGTTTTACCAGTCAGAGATCCTTCCTGATAACATTTAACTTACACCTGTGAGGAGAATATTGCGTAGAAAGTGGCGTCTGAATGGTCTTTGTGTTTTAGAAGAAAAACATCTTTGAGTTTAGCCGGCAGGGCGACATCTCCGAGTGGGCAAACCAGCCGGGCTTTCATGAAGGAAGACCAGATGTCGGTCTCCTTGGCTAAACCCACATCGTTCTAAATCAAAACAGAAACAAAGCAGATGTTCAGGTTTTGATCAAATCAAACGCACCGTGAACACGTTTTAAGTTACCTTACACACACGCACAACCCTGGGCACCCGGGGATGGTCGAGTAACTCCTCGGCCACCTCTTGGAAAAACAGGTAGACATGGTCATCCTCCTCATGTTGTTTACTTCTGAACGCCTCAGTGATGTACATGGAGATGATTTTGGGTTCTGTGGTCAAAACAAATCTAGTTTTCATACCTCAGGTCCATCAGGTTTCTCTCATTTTTCTTACACTCTATCGGACGTGTTCATCATCGTACCGTTTAACCACTTGTGTTCGGTGTTAGCTTCGATGGTCTCTGGGCGCCCCGGCGATGGGTATTGCATTGCTGTAACCTTGAAAACCCTGCTGCTGGCAATAAACACATCTGGAGCTGTGGAATGAAAACAATTATAAAATTATAAAACTAAGAATGAGATCGTGGATACAAGTGGATGAAATGAGCTTCCTCCGCAGGGGGGCTGGGCTCTCACTCTGAGATCGGGTGAGAAGCTCTGCCATCCGGGAGGAGCTCGGTGTCGAGCCGCTCCTCCTCCAGGTTGAGAGGAGCCAGATGGGGTGGTTCACCCGAGCGCCTCGCTAGTGAGGTGTTTTGGGCATGTCCCACCAAGAGGCAGACCCCGGACTATGTCTCACAGCTGGCCGACGAACGACTCAGGATCCTTCTGGGTGAGCTGGAGGATGCAGCCGGGGTGAGAGAAGCCTGGGCTTCCTGTCTGAGGATGTTGCCCCGCGACCCGGCCCCGGATAAGCGGAAGATGACGGAACGAACGGAACAGTTATTGAACTACAAAATAGAACTATTTTGTTCAGCATGTGATTAAAAAAAGAGTCTGGTAAGAGTCTGACGAGGACAGGCACGCATCAGAGACCAAGAATAACAGATATCGGTGGAACCTAAGATGGCACGCTCCTGAATAGATGATGTGTTTGATGTCATTGAAGAAAAAATGAAAATACAGTTCCAGTTCTGCCGATTCAAACCGAGTCAGGAAGACTAAGGATATGCAGATGTTACCGCTCTCCTTTGGGTTTATTTCGTCCTGTTGTTTCGGACATGCTCTCTATATTTCCGTTCCGTTCTGTCGTCTTCCGCTCATCCGGGGCCGGGTCGTGGGGGGCAACAGCCTCAGATGGAAAGCCCAGACTTCTCTCACCCCGGCTGCATCCTCTATCTCCCCTGGAAGGATCCCGAGTCGTTCCCTGGCCAGCTGTTAGATATAGTCTGAGGGTAGGAACGTAGATCCTGGTTACCATGGTGAGGGTAGGAACATAGATCCTGGTTACCATGGTGAGGGTAGGAACGTAGATCCTGGTTACCATGGTGAGGGTAGGAACATAGATCCTGGTTACCATGGTGAGGGTAGGAACATAGATCCTGGTTACCATGGTGAGGGTAGGAACGTAGATCCTGGTTACCAAGATGAGGGTAGGAACGTAGATCCTGGTTACCATGGTGAGGGTAGGAACGTAGATCCTGGTTACCATGGTGAGGGTAGGACCGTAGAACCTGGTTACCATGGTGAGGGTAGGAATGTAGATCGACTTGTAAATTGAGAGCTTTGCTTTTCGGCTCAGCTCTCTCTTTACCATGACAGACCGATGCAGTGTCCTAGTTATTGCTGACGCCGCACCAATCCACCTGTCGATCTCCCGCTCCATACTTTGCCCACTCGTGAACAAGACCCCGAGATACTTAAACTCCTCCACTTGGGCAGGACGCTGTCCCTGACCCGCAGGGGGCATTCCATCCTTTTCCGGGCGAGGACCATGGTCTCAGACTTGGAGGCACTTGACACCTTAACATCAAAACAATGCCATCCAGCTTTGGCAGTTGGCTCTGTTTTGGTTCATTAGGCATTCCAAGCAATCAAGGATCAACTTGGGAAAAAATATCAACTTCCCAAAGAAGGATATTTCTGAATTTAAGAACCTGTGCTGTCGTCTTTGCGGACAAGGGTCACCATCCTCTCAATCCTGACGGGATCGTGGGGAGTGCCAGATCCCATCCCGGCTAATTCAAGGCGAGAGGCAGGATCTCCGGTGTGTTTTTTGGAGGGTGGGAGGAAACCTGGGTGAGTGAGGTCTATTCAGGAGCACTGGAGAGGGGCGTCCGTCAGATTGTCAAGTCTCGGATTGAAGAGGACCAGTGTGGTTTACGTCCTGGATCTTGAACAATGGGCCAGCTCTGTACCCTCTCCAGGATCCTAGAGGTGTCATAGAGGTTTCCCAACCAGCCTACAATTGCTCTGTGGATCTGGAGGAAGTATTCGACCATGTCCCTCGGGGACTACTGTCATGGGTGCTCTGGGAGTAGAGTCCTGGAACCATTGGTACGGGCTGTAAGGTCTCTGTATGACCGGTGCAAGAGCTTGGTTCGTATTCCTGGCATTTTGATTCCATTTCCAGTGACAGTCGGACTCTGCCGTTTGTCACCGATTCTCTTCCTAGAGAAACCATCTAGCAGCCAGAAGGGGAATGACGCGGGATCCTCCCAGGAGAGCAGCAGTATCCAGCCAGGGTGAGAGATGCCTGGCCTTCCCGTCCTAGGCTGTTGCCTCCGAGACCCAAGCCCAGATAAGCGGAAGACAGTGGAACATATTATCTGTACTCCCTTTAAGGTGAACATCAGACGTTAGAGGAACATGATCTGTTTGATACTTACGGGATAAAATGATCAGAATCTCTTCGTCTGGATCCATGATGATCTTATTTTCAACTCTAATAAGTTCATGTTTATAGATGAGGTGTCCATCTTTAAATGCCTGTGAAGAGAAAGATTTGTTTTAACTCAAACTTTCTTTTGCTTTAAAGTAAATTTAGGTATTTTTTTGTTGAAATAAAAACAAGTGTAACATAAATTCCTGCAAATATAAGCCAAAATATTAAATGAGTTTCTCAAAATCGGAACTCCTTTTGTCCAAAAGAGCTACCGTATTTTCACGACCAAAAGGTGCACCGTATTTAAAGGCGTAGTCCCAGTTTTGTGTGTTCTGTGTTTAACACACACATAAGGCACACCTGATTGTAGGGCGCGGGTTTTATATACGTACATATCCTCTACTACGTACGTCCGGCTTTCAACAACACACACACAAGCAGACAAGTGTGTGTATTTAAAAATAGATCAGGAGTAAAACTGAGTTTGGTTGGTTTTATTTAAATATTAGTTACAGCCGTTATAAAGTCATTTATCAAATCCATCCAAGTCCTCATCCTCTGATTCAGAATCTAACAGCTGCTTTAAATCCAACCTTGCAGGTTCACTTTCCTCGCTGTCAGAGTCACTTTCTGAACCGTGCAGCTCCTCGGAAATGATGCTTGCTTTTGGGAAAGCTCGGACAACAGTGCCAGCAGACACGTTAGCCCAAGCATCTACACGTAACTCGCCCGGCGCTGCCTTCCACCGTTCATGAAGCTGTGAACGGTAGCTTCACAGCTGGTCATCCATTGCTCCAACACCGCTCGCAGCCTTAGTTTGAACTTAGCTTTTAAAGTTTAATTTGTAGGAATATCTGCCATTTTATCTCAACAAAGAAGCAAATAGAAAATTTGAAAGGTACACATTACCCCTAGACCGCATGTCGGACGTCCAGCATTTGTTCCGCACACAATTAGCCTCCTTAGGGTTGTCGTTTGCAACACCTTGATGTAATTCTGACAGTTCTGATGAAGGTATAAATAAAATTTTGTTTTTAGATTTGGTTAAGAACATCTAAGGGATTTTTTTAGCACTTTACATGAGGGTGTATGGTCCCAGTCAGACATGAGGCCACATCAGCAGGAGTGGATTCCAATCTGAACTAGAAGATAAATCATCAGACACGACATTCAAAAGATTTTATGAACCCTGTTTATCATCTTTAGTCCGGTGTTTATATTTAGTTTTCTCTTTAAAGACTTTTCTCCTCCGTCTTACATCATCGATCTTAATGGTGATGTTTTCTAAGCTGACAGTGACCAGTTTTCCTCTCCCTCCATAGACAAGTCTATTGACGTCGTCTTGGACCAACATGCTTCTCAAATCCCAAACTTCTCTTATGATCACCTTTTTTGAGTTTGTGCCTGTGGAAGAAACATGTGTGAGACAGTGTGGTGAGAGCGGCCATGCTTATTGGTCTAGAGACAGTCTGGTGAGAGCAGCCATGCTGATTGGTCTAGAGACAGTGTGGTGAGAGCGGCCATGCTGATTGGTCTAGAGACAGTGTGGTGAGAGCGGCCATGCTGATTGGTCCAGAGACAGTGTGGTGAGAGCGGCCATGCTGATTGGTCTAGAGACAGTGTCACTGAGAAAAAGACAGGAAACAGAGATGTTTGTATCAGAGATGAAGATGCTGAGGATCTCTCTGGGAGTGACCAGGATGGACAGGATCAGAGGAACAGCACATGTTAGAGGTTTTAAAGTCAGAGAGGCCAGACTGAGATGGTTTGGAACCACCAAACCCAGGTGGATTTGGTGGTTCCTATCCCACCAAAGCCTAGAGGAAGACCAAAGAGGAGGTTCATGGATACAGTGAAGGAAGACATAAAAATAGTTGGTGTGACCGAAGAAGATTCAGCAGATAGGGTTAGATGGAAGAAACTGACTGGGTGTGGCGAACTCTGAAGGGAAATGATGAAAGAAGAAGAAGTGCTAGAGTGTCCTTCATGCCGTTTTAACAAGTGTCCTACCGTTCAAGGGAAAAACCTTATAGGTCTTCACGGCTTCCACGAGCTTCACGTTGATAAGGACGGACATGAAAACAAACATCCGTTCAACTCTCATCTTGATCTGGAAGCAGGAAATAGAGACAACAGACGGATAACAAATGAACAAAACACTTACTATTAGAAAAACGTCTTAAGCTAGAGGAATGAACTACATTTCTGATCGTTGGCTTGTATCCACCGCAGCTCTCTTTCTGAAACTTATATTTTCCGTTCTGACCCTTCCGTCATCTTCCGCTTGTTCCGGGGTTGGGTCGCGGGGGCAAAAGCCTCAATCGGGCTTTCTCCAGCTCACCCGGAAGGATCCCAAGTCGTTCCCCGGCCAGCTGTGAGACATAGTCTCTCCAGCAGGTCCGAGGTCTGCCCCTGGGTCTCTTCCCGGTGTGACGTGCCCAAAACACCTCGCCTGTGAGGCGCTCGGGGGGCATCCTGACCAGATGCCCGAACCACCCCATCTGGCTCCTCTCGACCTGGAGGAGGAGCGGCTCGACACCGAGCTCCTCCCGGATGGCAGAGCTCCTCATCCGATCTCTGAGTGAGAGCCCAGCCACCCTGCGGAGGAAGCTCATTTCGGCCGCTTGTACCCGTGATCACATTCTTTCGGTCACCACCCACAGCTGGTTACCATAGGTGAGGGTAGGAACGTAGATCCTGGTTACCATAGGTGAGGGTAGGAACGTAGATCCTGGTTGCCATGGTGAGGGTAGGAACGTAGATCTACTTGTAAATCGAGAGCTTTGCTTTTCGGCTCAGGTCTCTCTTTACCACGACAGACTTATATTTTCTAATCTTTAAATTACCATGATTAACAGGGGTTGTTTCAAAATAAAAGTCCTTAAATCAACCTTTTCTTAAATGAATTACAACTGATAAAAACAACAACCTGAGTTGTTTTCATGCAGTGAGTTTTTTTTTTTTCTAAAAATCTATTTTTTGGTCACTTTGACTGGTTTTTACTGTGAAAAGACTTTACTTCATGTTTCTGGTTTAAACTGTAATTCCATTTCTTTTCTTGCAGGTAGAACTGATCACACTTAGCAACACTAACTCCCAACAGTTGGAGCTGATATTTTCTACACGCTTGATGTTTATGTTGGTATAAGATTAGCTTTAATTATCACATACTCAGTTAAACCCATGAACCAGCAAACAAGATGGAAGACAACGTAAATCTCTTAAATGCTTCTGTTTACAATGGAAGTGAATTAGTAAGAACAAAGATGTCCTATTGTTGTGTTAAAATGCACAAAAAAAATAAATCTTCATTCATTAAATACATCCAATTATGTTGATGTGGTGACGTATAATATGATTAATTAACCAGAGACTGTGTTCAATGTGTTGTCTCAGCCATTTTTGTTATGGGTTGTTTCCCCTTTAAGGAGCGGCGCGGTTAGATGACGTCATCATAAAACGTCTGTTGTTTTTATAAATTAAATGATTTTTTTTTTTTTTCTATTCGTGAGCAGACGCGATTCTGTCTTTTTATTTACTAAAACCAAAGTGGTGACCGCGACGTTTGTTTATCGGACGTAAACACAGCTTCTACATTATTATGAAATGTTTTAACTGCTAAGAAGAATATTCAAAATATTTAAGAAGTAAAAAAAAAAAGATCATTTTAGTTTGTTTTGTATGAAGAAATGAAACTGTTTACTCACCTGTCAGGTCCTAATGTTTGTCTTTTTAGATGTACTTTAAATTTTTATGTTCATTTACTTTCCTCTGGTTCATTTTTTTATTTTTTTTACTCGACGAATTACAGATTGTGACGCTTCCTGTTCGGCCGTCACATTAATGAGGAAAATGGAAACAACTGCTGCTTTTGTTTGATTTTGTTTTCTTTCAAACACTGAAAAATTCTAAGAAAAAGTTTTTCAGAATGGGGGACGAAGTTTTTTTTTATTTTTTTATAAGTCTCCACAGGATGGCTCGGCTCCCCCTCAGAGATAGAGGGAGGAGCTCTGCTCCTCGTCCAGGTCGAGAGAACCCAGATGGGACAGTTCGGGCATCTGGTCAGGATGCCCCCCGAGCACCTCGCTGGTGAGGTATTTCGGGCACGTCCCACCGGGAGGAGACCAAGAGGCAGACCCCCGGACCTGCTGGAGAGGCTATGTCCCACAGCTGGCTGGGGAATGACTCCAATCCTTCCGGGTGAGCTGGAAGATGCAGCCGGGATGAGAGAAGCCTGGGCTTCCCTTCTGAGGCGGTTGCTCCCCAACCCGGCCCCGGATAAGCGGAAGACAATGGTAGCCAAAGATGGTGAGGATTTCCGTAGGTAACCGGCACAAACATGGGCACCTTTTTAAACTACAGTAGTACAACTATTTTTTCTTTTCTTTTTATCACAGAAGTGAAGCATCTGTTTTTTTTTTCATCCAAAACTTCATTGCTATTCAAATCTCATAGTCATTTAATTAATGAAGTCGGAGCCGTCGTGTTGTCCTCTCCACTATCCGGATGATAACTGTTGTAACCTTTCCTTCTAATGACACAATCAGAATCCTCTGGTTAAAAAAAATCACATTTGTATGCACATGTATTTGCTGCCAAATTCCAGCCTAAATAAAATACCCAATGTTTGGCTCGTTAAATGGCATCCATACTGCGTCTTCACCCACAGAACATCAGTGTCCTGCCAGGAAAGTTCTGTTCCGTCGTCTTCAGCTAATCCGGGGCCGGGTTGCGACGCAACAGCCTCAGACGGGAAGCCCAGGCTTCTCTCTTCTCGACGGGAAAGAGAGAAGAGCCCAACCCGTATGGCCCCTCCTGAGGTGGTGAGTCCACTAGAAGGGCACAGCCACAGATTTTCACTTGCTTTAAAGGGCCCATCTCATGGAAAATAACTCTTCTCACATTGTATCCTCTGCACATACACACGCAAAATGTGGGGTTTACAACATGCATTACACCATAGTTATGAAAATACATTGATTTGGTGGAGCGCAGTCACAGACCCGGAACTACGAAAGGCCGGGTATCGCTCATCCCCCCGCCCGTCCTGAGAAAGCACGAGCTCTGCCCTCTGCTCTCACTGAGCCGCTATTCCTCCGCCCATCTCTGAGCGGGAGGGGCAAGGCAGGCGTAAACCCGTGCGTAGCTACAAAAAGCAAGAAAATAAAAAAGACGCGGAGCAGCGAACCAGCCTGTATATCGGACGTTGAAAGCGAGTTTGTGAGGGCGTAAGGCCGGAGTGGAGGCGGGTGAGGAGGGCGGGCGGGTGGTGAGGAGGGAGGGGGGCATGTGCGAAGTCCGTCCTGGCTACGTCAAATGCGTCATACTTTAGTCATCTGCTCATTGGTTGTTTTGTCTGAGCGTACCAGAAATCCACAAAAAAACGAGCTAAATCAATCTAGAAACCCCTTTGGTGACATATACAAGGCCCGGATATCACACACACACACACACACACACACACACACACACAACACACACACATATACAAGGCCCGGACATCACTCTTACAAGGTAGAAAACTCTGGAAAGTCACTTTTGCATGAGATGGGCCCTTTAAAGATTTGCTGCATAGCCCTCGGAATGACACCGTCATCGAACTCCTCTTCCAGGAGGAAGAGGGTGGAGCCGGCTCAGCCCAGCCGGGCCCTATGGGTAAAAGCCCGGCCATCAGGCGCTCGCTCTCGTGCCCCACCCTCAGGCCTGGCTCCAAGGGGGGGGTCTCGGTGACCCGCGTCTGGGCAAGGTCAACTTGGCCATGCTTGATTGCTTCATAGGGGTGTTTGAGCCACGCTTTGTCTGGCCTCTCACCTAGGACCTGTTTGCCTTGGGTGACTCTACCCGGACAAGATAGCTCCATGATCCCCTCCCCTGCCACCAGATGGAGGCCATGACCTTCCTCTCTCTACCAGATCCCAAACACCTGCACTCGTTATCCTGATGCCACACACCTGTGGATCCTGCTGCCTATTTAAAGGCAATCACTTCAGACGTCTTGGTCGGGTCATCACCATCCCTTCCAGCCAGGTCTTCCTGTGCCCTTTGCCTTACAGACTTACCGGACTTTTGGTTAATAAACCCTGTTTCTTTCCGTTCCGTTGTCTTCTGCTTATCCGGGGCCGGACACAGGCTGCATCCTCCAGCTCACCCAGAAGGATCCCGAGTCGTTCCCCAGCCAGCTGTGAGACATAGTCTCCCCGGCGCATCAGGAGTCTGCCTCTTGTTCCGGGATGTGCCCGAAACACTTCACCAACAAGGCACTCGGGAGGCATCCTAACCAGATGACAGAAACAACCCGGAGGAGCAACGGTTCAACTCCAAGCTCCTTGCAGATTGCAGAGCTTCTCCCCATATCTCTGAGTGAGAGCTAAGCCACCCTGCAGAGAATAGAATTGATCTGCTTCAATCCTAAATCATTCAATGATAAACTGGTAGCTGATTATTGAGTGACTTTGGAAGCCGAAGTGGTCAAAATGCTCCACAGCGGCAGGGCTCCGGGTCGATGAGAACCTCCCAAAGCTCCTAAAGGCTCTGTATAGTGCTGGGTTGTCTAGGCCGCCTTTGCACCATCATATGGATATCAAGCACAGTGCCTCTGGATTGGCAGACTGGGCTGGTACCTCTATAAGAAGGAGGGAATGGGCTCCAACTACAAATAGCCTCCCTGGGAAGGTCTATTCAGGAACACCGGAGAGGACGGTCCGTCGGATTGTTGAGTCTCAAACTGAAGAGGAGCAGTGTGGTTTCCGTCCCGGACGTAGAACTACCGACCAGCTCTACACCCTCTTCAGGATCCGAGAGGTAGCCCGGATAAGTGGAAGACAACGGAACAAAACTCTGAGACAAAAAAAGACTTTTTAGAGTTTTCAGAATGTTTGAAAAAAAACAAACTCAAACAAAAGCATCAGTTACTTTGAATTTCTCATTAATGTGACGGTCGGATAAGAAGCGTCACATTCTGCAACTTGTGGGGTAAAAAAAAAGACCCCAACGGAAGTAAATGCAAGTGAAAATTTGATGTGCGTCTGAAGACAAGTATTAGGATCTGACAGGTGAGCAAATCCGGATAATTTCTTCAAATCAAAGCCATAAAACAGGCATTGTCATCCATCTTGTTTGCTGGTTCATGGGTTTAACAGAGTATATGATCATTACTGATAATCTTATACTGACATAAACATCAAGCGTGTGGAAACTAAGAAAATAAAGTCAGGTTTAAATGTAAATATCAGTTCCAACTGTTCGGAGTTAGTGTTGCTAAGAGTGATTAGTTCTACCTGCAAAGAAAGAAATGAAATAACTGTTTAAACCAGAAAAAGGAAGTAAAGTCTTTTCACAGTAAAAACCAGTCAAAGTGACCAAGAAGTAGATGTTTTAGAAAACTAGACAGAGTCAAAAAGCAAAGCTACGTTCCTACCCTCACCATGGTAACCAAGATCTACGTTCCTACCCTCCCCATGGTAACCAGAATCTACGTTCCTACCCTCACCATGGTAACCAGGATCTACGTTCCTACCCTCCCCATGGTAACCAGGATCCATGTTCATACCCTCACCATGGTAACCAGGAGCTACGTTCCTCCCCTCACCATGGTAACCAGGATGTACGTTCCTCCCCCCACCATGGTAACCAGGATGTACGTTCCTACCCTCACCATGGTAACCAGGATCTACGTTCCTACCCTCACCATGGTAACCAGGATCTACATTCCTACCCTCACCATGGTAACCAGGATCTATGATCCTACCCTCATCATGGTAACCAGGATCTACGTTCTTACCCTCACCATGGTAACCAGGATCTATGTTCCTACCCTCACCACAGTAACCAGGATCTACGTTCCTACCCTCACCATGGTAACCATGATCTACATTCCTACTCTCACCATGGTAACCAGGATCTACGTTCCTACCCTCACCATGGTAACCATGATCTACATTCCTACTCTCACCATGGTAACCGGGATCTACGTTCCCACCATCACCATGGTGATGACCAAAAGAACGAGATCATTGATACACACAGCCGAAATAAGCTTACTCCGCAGGGTGGCTGGGCTCTCACTCAGAGACAAAGGGAGGAGCTCTGCCATCCGATAGGAGCCTTGGGTGTAGAGTCGCTGCTCCTTCGGGTTGAAAGAACCCATATGGGGTGGTTTGGGCTTCTGGTTAGGATGCCCTCCGAGCATCTTGCTCATTAGGTGTTTTGGGCATGTCCCACCAGGAGGAGACCATGAGGCAGACCCCTGACTTGCTGAAGAGACTCGCAGCTGGCCGGGGAACGCCTCGTGATCCTCCACGGTGAGCTGGAGGATGCAGCCGGTGCGAGAGAAGCCTGGGCTTCCCGTCTGAGGCTGGTAGATCTCAGCTACTTGAAAAGGCGTCACTCTTGGTTACTCTTGGTTAAAAAAGGTTGGGCTCCCCTGGTATAAAGGGGAGATATACCAGGGTATAGATCCTGGTATAGAGAATATTTCTAAAGACGTTTATCTGAAATTATTTGTTATTTTTCAGACGCTGCACGAACAAAGCAAATGATAAACCGTTAAATGTCTGCAGTATTTTGAACGGAAGGATACACCATCTACTCTGTTGAGCCGTCAAATTCGGAGGTAAGAGAATTACTTGTTCCATTTCCAGTTAAACTCTGAGATCTCTTGCTTCTTTTTTTACACATATAAAGTATTTTCACGACTGTAAGGCGCAACGTACCATCTCACCTGTAGTCTCAGGTATGCATGCCAATACCTGAGACTTATGCCAGGTTCACTTTCTTCAGTCAGAGTCACTTTCCGTGCCACACGGCTCCTCAAAAATGAGTTATTTGAGCAGAAGCTCAAACAACAGCACCAGCAGACACGTTAACCCAAGCATCTTCTGCTCATCCGGGGCCGGGTCTCGGGAGCAACAGCCTCAGACGGGAAGCCCAGGCTTCTCTCACCCCGACTGGATCCTGCTGCTCACCCGGAAGGATCCCGAGTCGTTCCCCGGCCAGGTGTGAGACACAGTTTCTCCAGCAGGTCCGGGGTCTGCCCCTTGGTCTCCTTCCGGTGGAACGTGCCTGAAACACCTCACCCGCGAGGCGCTCGAGGGCCACCTGACCAGATGCCCGAAACCACCCCATCCGGCCCCTAAGACCTGGAGGAGGAGCGGCTCGACACCAAGCTCCTCCTGGATGGCAAAGCTCCTCACCCGATCTCTGAGTGGGAGCCCAGCTACCAAGCAGAAAAAGCTCATATCGGACACTAGTATTTGCAACCTCATTCTTTCATTCACCACCCACAGCTGGTTTCCACGGTGAGGATAGGAACGTAGATCCCGGTTACCATGGTGAGGGTAGGAACGTAGATCCTGGTTACCATGGTGAGGATAGGAACGTAGATCCTGGTTACCATGGTGAGGATAGGAACGTAGATCCTAGTTACCATGGTGAGGGTAGGAACGTAGATCCTGGTTACCATGGTGAGGATAGGAACGTAGATCCTGGTTACCATGGTGAGGGTAGGAACGTAGATCCTGGTTACCTTGGTGAGGGTAGGAATGTAGATCCTGGTTACCATGGTGAGGGTAGGAACATAGATCCTGGTTACCATGGTGAGGGTAGGAACGTAGATCTTGTTTACCATGGTGAGGGTAGGAACATAGATCCTGGTTACCATGGTGAGGGTAGGAACGTAGATTCTGGTTACCATGGTGAGGGTAGGAAAGTAGATCCTGGTTACCATGGTGAGGGTAGGAACGTAGATCCTGGTTACCATGGTGAGGGTAGGAATGTAGATCCTGGTTACCATGGTGTTATTGCTGACGCCGACCGCTCCACAATAAAGTATAAACATATCTGCCGTCAGGCTCCTCGATCAGAAATGTTATTTATTCCTCCAGCTTAACACCTTCTCCTGATTGTGAGCGTTTTCTTCATCTGTTATCCGTCTATTGTCTCTATTTTCTGCTTCCAGATCAAGATGAGAGGTGAACTGATGTTTGTTTTCATGTCCGTCCTTATCAACGTGAAGCTTGTGGAACCCGTGAAGACCTTTAAGGTCTTTCCCTTGAACGGTATGACACTTGTCAAAACGGCAGCTGTGATGCCCGACTTACATCAGTTAGAAGCAGTATGATGGTGTGAGCCACATAGAACCAGAGTTCTGTGGGTTAATGGCATACTGATGCGTGGCATTGAAATTTACCGTAATTTCCAAACCATAGAGTGCATCTGATTCTAAGCTTTACCCAGTACATTTTAAAAGAAAAAACATTTTGTACAAACATAAGCCACATGTGTCCACATTAAAACATAAGATATTTACCAAGAAAGACGGAACACAGAGAAAGTTTTCAAAGTTTTAATACACCAAACAGTGCCTGTGACGCGGCAGTAACACAGCAGGCTTATGGTAGCACAGCATCAACAGGTTTGGTTAAAAAAAAATACCGGTAAAAATCACTGAGAGCCGTCTTCGTCTTCCTCCTGCGCACTGAGTCGGCCTACAGGATGGAGGTAGACCGGCTGGTGTTCTGGTGCAGCAACAACAACCTGCAGCTCAACGCTCAGAAGACAGTGGAGATGATCGTTCCCCCCTTGCACTGACAGACTCCCCCATCACCACTGTAGACTCTTTCCGCTTCCTCGCACTACCATCACACAGGACCTAAAGTGGGAGCCGTCCATCAGCTCCCTGATCAAAAAGGCCCAGCAGAGGATGAAGAAAGCCAAGCTGCCCGCCCAGATCGAGTCCATCCTCATCTCCTCCATCACCGTGTGGTACGCTGGAGCCACAGCCAGAGACAAACACAGAGAAGGTGATCGGCTGCAGCCTTCCATCTCTCCCAGACCTGTACGTCTCCAGGACTCAGGGCGTGCAGGTCGGATAGCAGCTGGCCCTTCCCAACCAGGACATGGACTTTTTGAGCGACTCCCCTCGGGCAGGAGGCTCTGGTCCATTCGAACCAGAACGTCCCGCCACAAAAACAGCTTCTTCCCTTTTGCCGTTGGACTTATGAACGCTTTGCACACCTT
This sequence comes from Neostethus bicornis, assembly GCA_902685375.1. Lineage (NCBI taxonomy): Eukaryota > Metazoa > Chordata > Actinopteri > Atheriniformes > Phallostethidae > Neostethus > Neostethus bicornis. The sequence goes on along the minus strand of LR738552.1, from coordinate 2,053,429 downwards.
TACCACAGCAAGTTCCTAGTGTCTGATATTGTAGAAAAAGTTTCAAAAAAGTCTTCTGGACAGTTTAATTCTTGATCGAGACGTTTCGACTTCCATCCGGAAATCATTTTCAAGCAAGATCTGGAAGCCTTCAGGAAAGTCACAGCCCCCTATTCAGGGCCCATTTGGGGTATCCACAGACCGAGAGGGCTTTTTGGACATGCTGTGTCTCCTTCTTAGCCTCTGTGCTCGTGGGAACCTCCTCAGCCCTGTGTTGTAAAGTTCTGATGACGTCCAGTTTGTGTTGCAATGGATGATTAGACCAATACCTACAGACCAATACTGTCAGACCAATACCTACCAATACTGTAGGTATTGGTCTGTGTGAGTGGGTTTCCTGTATACTTCCAGTTGCTGGTGCAGTGAAGGTAGCTGCAAAGAACACCACATTGGGGAAACTAAGCAGCCACTCCACAAAAGACTTTACCAACACAGAAGAGAAGCCTCAAGTGGCCCACAGTCTGCTGTACATCTACATCTTAAATCCACCAAACACACTTTTGAGGACAGTGAGGTGAAGATTCTAAGTAGAGAGAATGGATGGTTTGAAAGAGGGGTGAAAGAAGCCATCTTTGTGATGAAAGAGAATCCCTCATTGAATCGGAGTGGAGGCGTTAGATACATTCTGCCCGGTATTTACAGCAGCCTTTTGAAGCCATGGACTAAAGAGGACACCTCGTGACTCAGTTTCACGCCTCTCGTTAGCAGGAATTTCTATTCACTAGGCTTTTAGCATTTTTATAATAGGGTTCGTTTACTGGTCTGTGGCTACAATAGGAGCCATTCACGGCCATCATAGGTAACACAGGCTCATTGGTCGAGCCCTTCTTACTATTTTTTTTACCTTTTACTCAGGTTAGTATAAATAGATCCAGTTTTCAGTACATTTCATTCAGATTAAAAATGATTTCCGGATGGAAGTCGAAACGTCTTGATCAAGAATTAAACTGTCCAGAAGACTTTTTAAAACTTTTTCTACAATGGATCACTCCTGGATGAATGAGGGACTACACGAAGCGTCTGATATTCTTCATTGACATGGCAGTAAAAGCATTCTGATTCTGAAACCATGGAAGTCAGCTCGGTTTCCTTCTTTATCCGAATGCTTTTATTTTGAAAGCTGTGTCACATGCATTTCTTCTTGCATTTTCCACGATGAGGGTCTGTCCATACTAATTTTATTCATGGACAAAGTGGGAAGTTACATTAAACTTTCATCCTCCTCGACACATGTTCCACCTGTCTCACTCTTACCGTTTCTGCTGTAGCACGTCGTGGTGGCCGTTAGAAAAAATGCATTAAGTAGCCGCATCATTGCAAAAGCCGAAGGGTTGAAAGTGTCTGACAAAAGTTGTGTCTTAAGGTCTGGAAATTACGGTACTTGTAATAAGTCACCGCAGCAACTTGTAATGTTTCCTCCACAGGCACAAACTCAAAAAAGGTGATCATAACAGAGGTTGAGGATTTGAGGAGCATGTTGGTCCGAGACGACGTGAGTATACTTGTCTATGGAGGGAGAGGACAGCTGGTCACCGTCAGCTTAGAAAACGTCACCATTAAGATCGATGATGTAAGATGGAGGAGAAAAGTCTTTGATGTCGGACACAGGACGATAATAAAGATTCATAAAATCCTTTGAATGTCTGGTCTGATGGTTTATCTTCCAGATAAAAATGGAATCCAGTCCTGCTGACGTGGCCGCGTGTCTGACTGGGACCCTTCCTCCTGAGGTAACGTGATAAGAAAACACAGATGTCAGTTTATCCATCTAACCCTATCTCCTGCATCCTCTTCAGTCACACCAACTATCTTCATGTCTTCCTTCACTGTATCCATGAGCCTCCTCTTTGGTTTTCCTCTAGTCCTCTTTCCTGGTGGTTCCAAACCCAGCATCCTTCTTCTGATGTACTCTCTCTCTCTCCTCTGCACATGCCCAAACCATCTCAGTCTGACCTCTCTGACTTTAAAACCTCTAACATGTGCTGTTCCTCTGATCCTGTCCATCCTGGTCACTCCCAGAGAGATCCTCAGCATCTTCATCTCTGATACAAACATCTCTGTTTCCTGTCTTTTCCTCAGTGACACTGTCTCTAGACCAATCAGCATGGCCGCTCTCATCACACTGTCTCTAGACCAATCAGCATGGCTGCTCTCACCACACTGTCTCTAGACCAATCAGCATGGCCACTCTCACCACACTGTCTCTAGACCAATCAGCATGGCCGCTCTCACCACACTGTCTCTAGACCAATCAGAATGGCCGCTCTCACCACGGTTTTCTACACTTTTCCTTTCATTTAAGCTGAAACTCTTCTGTCACACATCACACCTGTTACTTTCCTCCACCCGTTCCAGCCTGCCTGAACATGCTTCTTCACCTCTTTTCCACACTCTCCCTTGCTCTGGACTTTTGATCCTAGATACTTAAAATCTTCCACCTTCTTTATCTCTTCTCCCTGTAACCTCACTTTTCCATTTGGATCCCTCTCATTCACACACTCTGTTTTAGTCTGACTAATCTTCAAACCTCCACCTCTCCAGCTTTTCCTCCTCCTCTTCCCTCCTCTCACTACAGATCACAATGTCATCTGCAAACATCACTGTCCATTGTTCTTAACCAGATCTAAAATATTGGATTTTTTTCATACCTTCATCAGAACTGTCACAACTACATCAATTTGTTACGAACAACCCGGAACAAGCTAATCGTGTGCGGGACAAACTCTGCACGTCCCATATGCGGCGTTGGGGTAATGTGGACTTTTATTTTCTGTCTTTGCTTTTTTGTTGAGATAAAATGGCAGATGTTCCTACAAATTAAACTCCAACAGCTGAAAAAAAACTCCAATCAGGAGTAAACTGCTTCCTTTTAAGAAGTCAAAGACAATATTAATTGTATTCTTGAGTGGGCAAACGTTTTGATTCGCGGGCCACATTGAGTTCTAACATTTGACCAGGGGGTCGAAACAGGATCAGATGGATGGCATGCTTTGGTAACCGCTAGATTAGACCGATAGAATGACGCTAGATTTTAAACAAGCACTAAATTTTACATCAAGAGCGTTAAATTTCAAATCTAGCTGCGCTAGGTCTGAAATCTAAGGCTTGATGTACCGTAATTTCACGGCTATAAGGTGCGGTGCGCCTTGTGTGTGAGAAAAGGCGGACCTAAAAGAAAACGTGATGCCCGCGAGGCTGACCTGAAAGAAAAGACATGAGAACGTTAAAGAGTGAAGTGTGAGCGGCGTGGGAGCGATGGATGACAGAAGAGTGGAAGGCAGCGCCGGGCGAGTTACGCTACAGTTTGCCAATGGATTGTAGATGCTTGGACTAACGTGTCTGCTGGTACTGTTATCAGAGCTTTCTCAAAAGCTGGTATCCTTTCTGAGGAGCCGCACAGTACAGACAGTGACTTTGACAGCGAGGAGTGAAGTGGACCTGCTCTGAAACAGAGGATGAGGACTTTGATGGATTTGAATAAAGACTATTACCGGTAATGTGTTTGTTTAGTATCGTTACTACTTAAATAAAGTACAACCAAACTCAGTTTTGCTCCCGATCTATTTTTTAATACACACATTTGCATGCTTGCGTGTGTGTTGTTGTAAGGCGGTGTGTGACTGAGACTGCGCCTTTTCGTACGGTGCGCCTAATGGTCGTGAAATTATGGTAACATTTTGTTTGTTTTAACATCTAACACGCTTATTTACGTGCGTGTAATGGCTCCGATGGCTTTCCATATAGGTGCACACTGTTTATTTTGACAGCGTGGGCATCACGGAGACACACACATTTTAAAGGGAGCAGTGTTGTTGTATCTTTGGCACCATCTAATGATGAAACATCAGAATAGCAGGAAAAATAAAACATTAACATTCTGTTTCGTCGTCTTCCGCTCATCCGGGGTCGGGTCGCGGGGCCAACCGCCTCAGACGGGAAGCCCAGGCTTCTCTCACCCCGGCTGCATCCTCCAGCTCACTCGGAAGCATCCCGAGTCGTTCTCCGTCCAGCTGTGAGACATAGTCTCTCCAGAAGGTCCGGGCTCTGCATCTTGGTCTCCTCCCGGTGGGATGTGCCCGAAACACCTCACCCGCGAGGCGCTCGAGGGGTATCCTCACCAGATGCCCGAACCACCCCATCTGGCTTCTCTCGACTTGGAGGAGGAGCGGCTCGACACCGAGCTCCTCTGGATGGAAGAGCTCCTCACCCGATCTCAGAGTGAGAGCCCAGCCACCCTGCTGACATTGACATGGTTTATTTATTTAATTGTTTCAAGTTCTTTGGGCTGGATTAAAACGTTTAGTGGACCGTATGTGGCCCACGGGCCGTAGTTTACCCATGCCTTCTTCAGGATAAATTAATCACCTCTTTTGGACAAAAACAGTTCAGATTTTGAGAAACTGATTTAATATTTTGGTCTATATTTGCAGGAATTTATGTTACACTTGCTTTTAATTCAATAAAAAATTTACCAAACTTTACTTTAAGGCAAAAAAAAGTTTGTTTTTTCTTGACAGGAATTTGAAAATGGACACCTTGTGTATAAAGGTGAAATTATTAAAACTTATAACAAGGCTTTCATCGACCCGAAAGAACCCTTCAAAGTCGTTGTTCTGAGTGAGTATGAATCAGTCATGTTCCTCTGACGTCACACTGAGGTTTGACGTGCTCCCCTTAAGGGGCTCCTTATCTGTTTATCCCTTACGGGAGTGCCGGAGCCCATCCCGGCTGATTCAAGACGAGGGGTATGGTACACCCGGAACAGGTCGCCAGTCTGTCGCGCAACCACACACACACACAACCATCCACACACACACACTCATTCCTAGGGATAATTTAGCATGGGCCAATCAACCAAACATGCATGTCTTTGGAGGGTGGGAGGAAACCGGAGTACCCGGAGGAAACCCACCCAGACATGAGGAGAACATGCAAACTCCACACAGAAAGCCTCAGACAGGGCGCCCAGGCTTCGCTCACCCGGAAGGATCCGGAGGCATTCCGTGGCCCAGCTCCAGGGAATCTTGGCGAGTCAGGAAGGGGACATAGATCGACTGATAAATCGAGAGCTTTTTTTTTTCCTTTACCACAACAAACCATGGTCCTCGCCCGGAAAAGGGTGGAATGCCCCCTGCGGGTCAGGGACAGGGTCCTGCCTCAAGTGGAGGAGTTTAAGTATCTCGGAGTCTTGTTCATGAGTGGAGGAAGGATGGAGCGGGAGATCGACAGGCGGATCGGTGCGGCATCAGCAATAACTAGGACGCTGCATCGGTTCGTCGTGGTAAAGAGAGAGCTGAGCCGAAAAGCAAAGCTCTCGATTTACAAGTCGATCTACGTTCCTACCCTCACCATGGTAACCAGGATCTACGTTCCTACCCTCACCATGGTAACCAGGATCTACGTTCCTACCCTCACCATGGTAACCAGGATCTACGTTCCTATCCTCACCATGGTAACCAGGATCTACGTTCCTACCCTCACCATGGTAACCAGGATCTACGTTCCTAGCCTCACCATGGTAACCAGGATCTACGTTCCTACCCTCACCATGGTAACCAGGATCTACGTTCCTACTCTCACCATGGTAACCAGGATCTACGTTCCTACCCTCACCATGGTAACCAGGATCTACGTTCCTATCCTCACCATGGTAACCAGGATCTACGTTCCTACCCTCACCATGGTAACCAGGATCTACGTTCCTACTCTCACCATGGTAACCAGGATCTACGTTCCTACCCTCACCATGGTAACCAGGATCTACGTTCCTACCCTCACCATGGCAACCAGGATCTACGTTCCTACCCTCACCATGGTAACCAGGATCTAGGTTCCTACCCTCACCATGGTAACCAGGATCTACGTTCCTACCCTCACCATGGTAATCAGGATCTACCTTCCTACCCTCACCATGGTAACCAGGATCTACGTTCCTACCCTCACCATGGTAACCAGCTGTGGGTGGTGACCGAAAGAATGAGATTGCGGGTACAAGCGGCCGAAATGTGCTTCCTCCGCAGGGTGAATGGGCTCTCACTCAGAGACCGGGTGAGGAGCTCTGCCATCCGGGAGGAGCTCGGTGTCGAGTCGCTCCTCCTCCAGGTCGAGAGGAGCCAGATGGGGTGGTTCGGGCGTCTGGTGAGGATGCCCCCGAGCGCCTCGCAGGCGAGGTGTTTCGGGCACATCCCACCGGGAGGAGACCAAGGGGCAGACCCCGGACCCGCTGGAGAGACTATGTCTCACAGCTGGCCGGGGAACGACTTGGGATCCTTCCAGGTGAGCTAGAGGATGCAGCCGGGGTGAGAGAGGCCTGGGCTGCCTGTTTGAGGCTGTTGCCCCCACGAACCGACCCTGGAACAAGCGGAAGATGACGGAACAGAACGACAAATCGATGCAGTGTCCTCATTATTGCAGATGCCGTACCGATCCGTTTGTCAATCTCCTGCTCCATCCTTACTCCACTCATAACCTTAAACTTGCTCCACTTGGGGAAGGACCCTGACCCGCAGGAGGTATTCAACCATTTTCCGAGCGAGACCACAGTCTTGAATTTGGAGGTACTGATTCCCATACGGGCCGCTTGGCACTCGGCACTCGAATCACTGCCCAAGGAAGCCAACAGGACCAGGTGGTCCTTAAAAAGCACAGATGCAATCCTAAGGTCACCAAACCAGATTCCTCCAATGCCTCGGCTGCGCCTAGAAAATGAAAGGGCAGCCTCGGCGGAGTCCGACTCTCACTGGAAATGGAATTGACGTAGTGCCGGAAATATGAACCAAGCTCTGGCACCGGTCAAACAGAGACTGTAAAGCCCATACCAGGGCTTCAAACAGGATTCATCCAGGAGCGTTCCGTCTCAGGTTCCACCAACATCCCTTACTCTTGGTCTCTGAGCGCCCCTGCCCTCCTCAGACTCTTGTGTTTTTGTTCCACAGTGCCACTCGTGTATGTCGCCAGCAGCCGGGAATTGAAGGTTACAACACTACGCTTACCAACATACCCGCTAATGGAGCATCGTCCAGATTTCGTCGAAACGGACACCGAAGACAAATGGTTCAACGGTAAACGGATAAACACGTCCAAAGGAATGTAAGAGAAACGAGAGAATCTGAGATTCCTTGATTTGTTTTGATCACAGAACCCAGCGTCGTCTCCCTATTCGTCACCGAGGCGTTCAGAAGCAAACGACATGAGGAGGAGGACCACGTTTATCTTTTCTTCCACGAGGTGGCTGACGAGTTTCTCGACCATCCGCGGGTGCCCAGGGTTGCGCGTGTGTGTAAGGTAACTTAAACGTCTGACTGTAAACAAGCGTTTTCCTTTGTTTTGATCATAAAACTGAACACCTGCTTTGTTTCTGTTTTGATTTAGAACGATGTGGGTCTGGGTAAGCAGACCGCCGTCTGGTCCTCCTTCATGAAAGCCCGGCTATTTTGCCCACTCGGAGATGTCTCCCCTCCGGCCATACTGAAAGATGTTTTTCTTTTAAATCATAAAGACCAAACAGACGGCACTTTTTACGCAGTATTTTCTTTACAAGTGTAAGTTAAATGAAATCAAGATGGGGTGGTTCTGGTCAGGATGCCCTTCGAGCTGGACTGAGAATGAATAAAGAAAACGTTTGTGATCTTCCTCACAGAGAAGTTTCCAGTGCTGGTATCTCTGCTCTCTGCGCATACACAAAGTCAGGGATCGCCAAAGCGTTTGAAGGAAGATTTTTACATAGAAGAAACGGCGAATGGGAGCTAGCTAATAAAACCACTGTTAATGGTTACCCTCTGAGGGTGAGTACCACGACAACAGGAACTTTAATCTTCTTCTTCAGTCACACCAACTATCTTCATGTCTTCCTTCACTGTATCCATGAACCTCCTCTTTGGTCTTCCTCTAGTCCTCTTTCCTGGTGGTTCCAAACCCAGCATCCTTCTTCTGATGTACTCTCTCTCTCTCCTCTGCACATGTCCAAACCATCTCAGTCTGGCCTCTCTGACTTTAAAACCTCTAACATGTGCTGTTCCTCTGATCCTGTCCATCCTGGTCACTCCCAGAGAGATCCTCAGCATCTTCATCTCTGATACAAACATCTCTGTTTCCTGTCTTTTCCTCAGTGTGTCTAGACCAATCAGCATGGCCGCTCTCACCACACTGTCTCTAGACCAATCAGCATGGCCGCTCTCACCACACTGTCTCTAGACCAATCAGCATGGCCCCTCTCACCACACTGTCTCTAGACCAATCAGCATGGCCGCTCTAACCACACTGTCTCTAGACCAATGGTTCTTAACCTGGTCGGAGGGACCGAACCCTTCTTTAGTAGCGTCACTAAGGCTAACCCAGCGTTACTGATGCACACCACTGGTCAGACTTAGGATTATTAAAGAAGAAGTTGTTAAACCCGACTGAGAAGGAGGTCTCACTCTGCTACTTATCCAGCGCTCTCAAAGCGGACTGGTAGTGAGTCTCACTCAGACACATATACAGCCCTCTTTAAGCGGTCTGATAGGGAGGTCTCACTCTGCTGCTTATCCAGCAGACCGGTAGTGAGTCTCACTCAGACACATATACAGCCCTCTTTAAGCGGTCTGATAGGGAGGTCTCACTCTGCTGCTTATCCAGCAGACCGGTAGTGAGTCTCACTCAGACACATATACAGCCCTCTCTAAGTGGTCTGATAGGGAGGTCTCACTCTGCTGCTTATCCAGCCCTCTCTAAGCGGTCTGATAGGGAGGTCTCACTCTGCTGGTTATACAGCCCTCTCTAAGCGGTCTGATAGGGAGGTCTCACTCTGCTGCTTATACAGCCCTCTCTAAGCGGTCTGATAGGGAGGTCTCACTCTGCTGCTTATCCAGCAGACTGGTAGGAAATCCCAGAGCAGGAAGCTTTCAATGACTGTGCCCACTAACTGCAGACTAGACTGAGGGGCGGACCTCCGCGGCCGGAGGCTCCACCGAACCCCTGAGACAGACTCACCGAACCCTTAGGGTTCAATCGAACCCAGGTTAAGAACCACTGTCTCTAGACCAATCAGCATGGCCGCTCTCACTATGGTTTTGTACACTTTCTCTTTCATTTTATCTGAAACCCTTCTATCACACATCACACCTGATACTTTCCTCCACCCGTTCCAGCCTGCCTGCACACGCTTCTTCACCTCTTTTCCACACTCTCCATTGCTCTGGACTTAAAATCTTCCACCTTCTTTATCTCTTCTTCCTGTAACCTCACGTTTCCATTCCACATCCATGCAACAAGAACTTTAATCAATTTTCCACAATAATAACTAAGGGGTTTCGGGCTCGTGCCACCGGAAGGAGACCAAGAGGCAGACCCCAGACCCGCTGGAGAGACTGTGTCTCACAGCTGGATAGGGAACCGAGCTAGAGGATGCAGCTGGGGTGAGAGAAGCCTGGGCTTCCCGTCTGAGGATGTTTCCCTTGTGACCCCGGCCCCGGACAAGCGGAAGACGACAGAACAGAACGGAAGTAACTAATGTAGCACAATGTGCTTGTTTTTTTTTCCTGCAGTGTATCGACAAGGAAATGCGCGAAGCGGGTTTCACATCTTCTGCCAACCTTTCAGTGGAATCCTTTAAAACTCTGACGACGTTCCTCCTGGCAGAAGATAAAGTCTACCCACTCACTGGCAAGCCTCTTCTGGTCCAAAGAGGGGTGATATTTTCAAAGATTATTGTTGAGAATGTGACATCATCAGATGGTCTAACCCATCAGATCATGTTCATTGCCACAGGTGGGCATCTGGAAGCTGCTGTTTATCTTTACAATAGGGTATTCATTCATGTCTGATTTGACCGTCTCTCTGTTAGAGTCTGGATGGGTGGAGAAGTTGGTGTTCTCAGAAGAACTAGAACCATTCATCATCGAAAAAATCCAGGTGTTTCCAAGTTCGCAACCTGTGAGGTCTTTTCAGTTCTCTTCTAAAACTGTAAGACTCCGCCCGCCCGCCTTGGCCGTCTCACACCCTTCTCTATCCGTCCAGAAACATCTAAACACCATGTTTTGCAGGGTTACTTCTACGTCGCATCTCAGACTCACATCGCTCAAGCGGATGTGAGAAGCTGTTCCCACTTCAACGTGTGCCATGACTGTATTATTAACATAGACCCATCGTGCGGTTGGAACAATATTCTGGGCCGATGTGAATCCGTCCAGCGAGCTAACGTAACGCTGTAAGTGAAAAGATCCCCACGGTTTTCAGGATGGTAACGAGTTGGAATAGATGTTTTACTTCTCGTTCAGGATCCAGAATTTTGATGAAGATGACGGTATATGCACCGAATGGGAAAGTGAGTGTGACCCTTATCGTTTATAAGCCGACGCACAGATTGAATCACTCAACGCTCTGTTAAAATAGTGACTAATTCTTTGTTTTCTCCCACAGACTTAGCGCTACCTCAGACTATGAATTTATTCTACGACATTTTCCAATTCCTCCCTTGCGATTCCGAGCCTGATTATGTCGTTAGGTGGCGTTTCTTCAACAAGCCCCTTAAGGTTGGTCCAAGACACATCCTGATAGATAAGGGTTTAGTCATCAAGACAACCCACTCTGACAGAGGCCTTTATACGTGTGAGCTAGTGACTCGACAAGATCAACGTTACCGTAAGGTGTCAAAGCAGTATTACGTTGAGATTATCGACCCTTTTGAAAATATCACCGCAATGAAAATATCCATAGCTTTATTGAGTTTTTGCGTGACTTTAATAGCGTACTTCATGATTAAACATCACATGTGTCACAGGCCCCTCATTCTCAAACGTTTCCTTGAATTTTACCGACGCAGATAAGACGTCTTACTATGGGTTCAGTAGGAGGCGCATGCCCTGCGTTACAGCGGAAAGACTCTAAAACATCTTTGTTCATTTTAAAATGAATAAAACAGTGCATGCTTGTCTCGTTGTGGTTTAATTATTTGTCTTCAGAGTAATATTAATAATTCATTGTACTTCTACAGCGATTTCAGGACTCTCAAAGACGCTTCACACACAGTCATCATTCATTCCATCCATACCAGGTACTGGTATGCTACTGTTGTAGCCACAGCTACTCTGGGGCAGACTGACAGAAGCGAGGCTGCCATCGGCCCCTCTGACCGTCATCGACCAATCACAACACACCAGATCCAGACTGACCATCACCAACCAATCACACACCATATCCAGACTGACCATCACCAACCAATCACACACACACCAGATCCAGACTGACCATCACCAACCAATCACACACCATATCCAGACTGACCATCACCAACCAATCACACACACACCAGATCCAGACTGATCATCACCAACCAATCACACACACCAGATCCAGACTGACCATCACCAACCAATCACACACACACCAGATCCAGACTGATCATCACCAACCAATCACACACACCAGATCCAGACTGACCATCACCAACCAATCACCAACGTCCGTCCACTGGAGTACCAGGGGTCCGACCGTCCCACCGAAGTACCAGGGGTCCGACCGTCCCACTGGAGTACCAGGGGTCCGACCGTCCCACTGGAGTACCAGGGGTCCGACCGTCCCACTGGAGTACCTGGGGTTCCAGCGGTCTCCCATCCAACTACAGCCCAGACTCAGCCTGCTTAGCTTCTGAGGTCTGACCGGATCAGGCACTGTCAGGCTGGTATGGGCACAAAGAATTCTACAGAGTGAAGAGAATTCTGCCCACCAAATGACATCCATTCATCTTCTGAACCGCTCATCCCTGACCGGGTAGTGGGGTTTTTCTGTGTGGAGAACATTCCATCTCTGGTCTCTCCATCCTTGTTCAGCCAAACACTGATTTTGTTGTGGCCTAACAGACCTGAGTCTGTCAGTCTGAGACATAATGCTGGTTTTATCTGGATAATCCAGATGTAATCTGGACCTAAACTGTTCTCCTCAGGGCGACTGGACTCTCTCCAGAGGTAAAGGGTGGATCTCTGCCACTGGGGGAAGCTTTGAAGCTGTTGCTCGTCCGAGTCTAGAGAAGCAAGATGGGGTGTTTCGCCCAAGTGTCCCACCAGGAGGACAAACAGGGACCCGCTGGAGAGATTATGTCTCACAACTGACCTGGGAACGCCTCCGGATCCTTCCGGGTGAGCTGGAGGATGCAGCCCGGGAGAAAGAAGCCTGGGCTTCCCGTCCGAGGCCTCTTTGGTCACACCAACTATCTTCATGTCTTCCTTCACTGTATCCATGAACCTCATCTTTGGTCTTCCTCTAGTCCTCTTTCCTGGTGGTTCCAAACCCAGCATCCTCTCTCTCCTCTGCACATGTCCAAACCATCTCAGTCTGGCCTCTCTGACTTTAAAACCTCTAACATGTGCTGTTCCTCTGATCCTGTCCATCCTGGTCACTCCCAGAAAGATCCTCAGCATCTTCATCTCTGCTACAAACATCTCTGCTTCCTGTCTTTTCTTCAGTGACACTGTCTCTAGACCAATCAGCATGGCCGCTCTCACCACACTGTCTCTAGACAAATCAGCATGGCTGCTCTCACCACGCTGTCTCTAGACCAATCAGCATGGCCGCTCTCACAACACTGTCTCTAGACCAATCAGCATGGCCGCTCTCATCACACTGTCTCTAGACCAATCAGCATGGCTGCTCTTACCACACTGTCTCTAGACCAATCAGCATGGCCACTCTCACCACACTGTCTCTAGACCAATCAGCATGGCCGCTCTCACCACACTGTCTCTAGACCAATCAGCATGGCCGCTCTCACCACACTGTCTCTAGACCAATCAGCATGGCCACTCTCACCACACTGTCTCTAGACCAATCAGCATGGCCACTCTCACCACACTGTCTCTAGACCAATCAGCATGGCCGCTCTCACCACACTGTCTCTAGACCAATCAGCATGGCCGCTCTCACCACACTGTCTCTAGACCAATCAGCATGGCCGCTCTCACCACACTGTCTCTAGACCAATCAGCATGGCTGCTCTCACCACACTGTCTCTAGACCAATCAGCATGGCCACTCTCACCACACTGTCTCTAGACCAATCAGCATGGCCGCTCTCACCACACTGTCTCTAGACCAATCAGCATGGCCGCTCTCACCACACTGTCTCTAGACCAATCAGCATGGCCGCTCTCACCACACTGTCTCTAGACCAATCAGCATGGCCGCTCTCACCACACTGTCTCTAGACCAATCAGCATGGCCGCTCTCACCACACTGTCTCTAGACCAATCAGCATGGCCGTTCTCACCACGGTTACTCTTCTATCACACATCACACCTGACACTTTTCTCCACCCGTTCCAACCTGCCCCCACACGCTTCTTCACCTCTTTTCCACACTCTCCATTGCTCTGGTCTGTTGATCCTAGATACTTAAAATCTTCCACCTTCTTTATCTCTTCTCCCTGTAACCTCACTTTTCCATTTGGATCCCTCTCATTCACACACATGTACTCTGTTTTACTCTGACTAATCTTCAAACCTCCACCTCTCCAGCTTTTCCTCCACCTCTTCCCTCCTCTCACTACAGATCACAATGTCATCTGTAAACATCATTGTCCATGGAGATTCCTGTCGAACTAACTACATCAAAAAAATATTTCTATAAAACATGACTCATGCTTTTTAGAAACCTAAAGAAGATTTCTGAGAATGAGATGGGTTTCTAGAGTTCTCGTTTGAAAGAAAACAAAAACACATTCTATCTAACAGCAGTTTTCTACAGTTTCTCATTGATATGACAGGTCGAAAAAATAAAGGGGACGAGTTTCAACCAATGTGAGGATCAGAGAGTCATGCTGAAAAGCAATGGAGGGGAAGAGGGATGAAAGAGAACATTCTAGCACCTGACAGGTAAGCAAACACTGGGGCAACACAACCTACATATCAAAGCAGCAAAACACACTTAAAACCAGCTTCTGATTTAAGACGAGGGGCAGGGTACACCCCGAACAGGTCACGTACATTATCTATACACACATGTAAATATAAACTGGAATTTCTGAAAAGCCACCAAGCAGGACAGACGGGTACAGGTTCACCACCATGTCAACAAACAACCACATTTTCTAAGTTTTACGTTACCTGAGATTGAAACACGCTGACTTTTCTGGTTGCCAGCTCACACATTCCATAATTCCTTCTTTGTGTGTCGCATTTGAAAAAATAGGGTTGTATTTTAACATCGATAACAACCAGCGGCCATCTTGGTTTTGCTCTCATCGCTTTCACAGTCAACGGGACGATTTAAGCAGAAAGAATTGACGTCTTAACGACAGTCAATTATTACATTTGTAGCTATTTTCGCACCAAAATGAGTGAAAACAGACGAATTAAGTCAAAGCGTTTGAATGTAAATATTACCTCTAACTGTCGTCAGCTCGGCGTTGCCATGGGAGATTAGCTTCACCTGCTTCAAGCAGACATGTAACTAGTGTTCACAGAAAGCGGGGATTAAAAAGTTTTTTTTTAATAAAATCAAAAACAACACAAGACAGAAAACAAAAAAACAAAAAACAAGAAACCAAAATAATCATTTGTGCTGCTGGCCGGCGGCCCACAAGCTGGTGAATCGTCTACGGAAGGCATGGGCAAACTACGGCCCGCGGGCCACATGTGGCCCGTTAAATGTTTTAATCCATTCACTAAACTTTAAAAATGTAAATAAATAAACCTTGTTAATGTTTTATTTTTCTGTAATTCTAATGTTTCGTCACTAGATGGAGCCACAGATACAACAACACTGCTCCCATTAAAATGTGTGTGTCTCTGTGATGCCCACAAAATAAACAGTGTGCATAGATATGGAAAGCCATCAGGGCCAATACACACGTAAACAAGCGTGTTAGATGTTAAAACAAACAAAATGTTACATCAAGCCTTAGATTTCAAACCCAGCGGCGCTAGATTTAAAATTTAACGCTCTTGATGTAACACACACGTTTACAACATGCATTACATCATAGTTATGAAAATATATTGATTTGGTGGAGCGCAGTCACAGACCTGGAACTATGAAAGGCCGGGTATCGCTCATCCCCCCGCCCGTCCTGAGAAAGTACAAGCTCCGCCCTCTGCTCTCACTGAGCCGCTATTCCTCCGCCCATCTCTGAGCGGGAGGGGGAAGGCAGGCGTAAACCCGTGCGTAGCTACAAAAAGCAAGAAAATAAAAAAGACTTAGAGCAGCGAACCAGCCTGTATATCGGACGTTGAAAGCGAGTTTGTGAGGGCGTAAGGCCGGAGTGGAGGCGGGTGAGGAGGGCGGGCGGGTGGTGAGGAGGGAGGGGGCGTGTGTGAAGTCCGTCCTGGCTACGTCAAATGTGTCATACTTTAGACATCTGCTCATTGGTTGTTTTGTCTGAGCGTTCCAGAAATCCACAGAAAAACGGGCTAAATCAATCTAGAAAGACACACACACACACACACACACACACACACACACACACACACACACACACACACACACACACACACACACACGGCCCGGACATCACTCTTACAAGGTAGAAAACTCTGGAAAGTCACTTTTGCATGAGATGGGCCCTTTAAGTGCGCATGGTGTAAGATTTTGCACCGGATCGGGTAATGCTTGGCACACACTGATGTGTGGGGCACGTTGTTTAGAATGTTTCTCCGTGTGTCCTCATCGAATACCACCCCAAATCGTCTTCCCAAAGTGCCTTAACGGTGGTCAGAGATGCCATTCGTAGAATAATCTAATATTTAAACAAGAATCTTAGACATATCGGATGCTCGTCCCGGGGCAGGGATCTCTCTTTCATGTGGATCCCCATATTTTTTGCCCACTGATGGGTTTTTTAAAGTTTTTCCTCACCGTGAAGGAGAGATGCAAACCACCATCAGGAGCAATTGGGGGTTCGGTGTCTTGCTCAAGGACACCTCAGCATAAACTCCTGGCGGAGGATCAAACCAGCATCCCTTCGGTTACAGGGCGGTCGCCCCACTCACTCAGCCATCCTTCCCCCTGTAAGACAGGGGGCACACACATATGGACACTCATTCCTATGGGTAATTTCCTGATGGTCAAACCTTCCGGCAAACCTTCTCACGTGCAGAAACACTTGCACAACATGCGACACATTGATTCATCTTCTAAGCTGTCCATTCCTAACGTGGTCGCGTGGTGTGCCGAAGCCTATACCAGCTGATTTGAGACGAGAGACATTGTACACCTCAATCGCCAGTCTCAACCACAGGTCACCGGTCTGTTGCGGCGCCACTCCCACATAGACACCCATCCACACGCACTCATTCCTAGGGACGGTTTCGTAGCGACGAATCAGTACAGTACACACTTAATTAATCCCTTACAGGGAAAATTGTGTGCTGCGCTTCACCGCAGTAGGCTGCCACCTTTGTTGGCACAAATGGTGGGAAAACAAGAGGTTAAGTGTCTTCTCCAAGGACCCTAGAAGTCAACTCAGTGGGATGCAAACCCGTGAACTTCCGGTTAAGTTCCGGTCCACAGCCGAACGCTCTAACCACTGAGCCACCGGGACATAACGTGCATGCCTGAGGGAACCTAACATGTATGAGGGTGGGAGGAAACCGGAGTACCTGGAGGAAAGCCACGCCCACATGGGGGAAAACATACAAACTCCACACAGAAAAGCCAGTGTTTCAAGCCTCAGCCCCACCCTGGATTTGAACCCCTGACCTTCTGGCTGAGATGCCACTGAGCTAACCATTGCGGGTACACACTCTTTTTTTTTTTTTAAATCTGTTTTTTTTTCCTTTATGTCCTGCTTCCAGATGAAGATGAGACGTGAAGTGCTGCTTATTTGCATGCTCATCCTCCTCAATGTGAACCTTGGGATTAGTCTGCAGGCCCGCAAGTCGTTTCCTCTGAAAGGTACGTCACCCAAAAAAACCACCTCACTGTCTCTAGACCAATCAGCATGGCCGCTCTCACCACACTGTCTCTAGACCAATCAGCATGGCCACTCTCACCACACTGTCTCTAGACCAATCAGCATGGCCGCTCTCACCACACTGTCTCTAGACCAATCAGCATGGCCGCTCTCACCACACTGTCTCTAGACCAATCAGCATGGCCGCTCTCACCACGCTGTCTTTAGACCAATCAGCATGGCCGCTCTCACCACGTTGTATCTAGACCAATCAGCATGGCCGCTCTCACCTCATTGTCTCTAGACCAATCAGCATGGCCGCTCTCACCACGCTGTCTCTAAACCAATCAGCATGGCCGCTCTCACCACGCTGTCTTTAGACCAATCAGCATGGCCGCTCTCACCACGCTGTCTCTAGACCAATCAGCATGGCCGCTCTCACCACACTGTCTCTAGACCAATCAGCATGGCCGCTCTCACCACACTGTCTCTAGACCAATCAGCATGGCCGCTCTCACCTCACTGTCTCTAGACCAATCAGCATGGCCGCTCTCACCACACTGTCTCTAGACCAATCAGCATGGCCGCTCTCACCACACTGTCTCTAGACCAATCAGCATGGCCGCTCTCACCACGCTGTCTCTAGACCAATCAGCATGGCCGCTCTCACCACACTAAGAAGGTGACTGACTACCTTAAAAAAACAAGACACGAAAAAATTTGTAAAAAATGGCCCTTTTGTTTGAACTTCTTTCTAAATTGAAGAAGTAAAGCAGATTTTTTGAGACGTGTATTTTTTGTTTTCCTCCGCAGGTAAAAATAGAAGACATGTGATGATAAAGGAAGTCAGTGGCGTGACGACCATGATCGTCCGGGACGACCTTAATCAGCTCATCTACGGAGCAAAAGAAAAATTAGTTGCTCTCAGCTTGGATGACATCAACGACAAGACCACTGAAGTAAGACCTGGATGAAAGCAGGCTTCTCATTGGTCCACTGTTAAATCTGATGCTATGTTTTACAGTTAGAATTAAAACCTGGCCGTGACCAGGTGCAAGCATGCTGGACCAATTTTACGCAACACGAGGTGACGAAACAAAACGTTTTTATTATTTTTTTTATTATATTTGATCATTTCATCTTAAAAAAAAGACATTTTATTTTCATCAGAACTGTGCGAACCACATCAGAGCGATGCACTCGTTAAAGGACGGGAGGATTTTAATCTGTGGAACGAATGCAGCCGATCCATCATGCGGCATCTGGGTAAAGTCTTCTTCTTCTTCTTCCTTCATCTCCCTCCAGTGGGCGCCACAGCCAGTCAGTTTCCTCCATCTAACCCTATCTCCTGCATCCTCTTCAGTCACACCAACTATCTTCATGTCTTCCTTCACTGTATCCATGAACCTCCTCTTTGGTCTTCCTCTAGGCCTCTTTCCTGGTGGTTCCAAACCAGTGGTGGAATGTAACGAAGTAAATGCTAAAAGCCTATTGAATAGAAATTCCTGCTAATGAGAGGCGTGAAACTCGGTCACGAGGTGTCCTCTTTAGGGATTTTCTATCACCACAAAGATGGCTTGATGATAGAAAATCCCTCACTGAATCGGTGTGGAGGCGTTAGATACATTCTGCCCGGTATTTACAGCAGCCTTTTGAAGCCATGGACTAAAGATGACACCTCGTGACCCAGTTTCACGCCTCTCGTTAGCAAGAATTTCTATTCACTAGGCTTTTAGCATTATTATAATAGGGTTCGTTTACTGGTCTGTGACTACAATAGGAGCCATTCACGGCCATCATAGGTAACACAGGCTCATTGGTCGAGCCCTTCTTACTATTTTTTACCTTTTACTCAGGTTAGTATAAATAGATCCACTTTTCTGTCCATTTCATTCAGATTGAAAATGATTTCCGGATGGAAGTCAAAACGTCTCGTTCAAGAATTAAACTGTCCAGAAGACTTTTTTAAAACTTTTTCTACTATGGATCACTCCTGGATGAATGAGGGACTACACGGACTTGTTTACCTTTAAATAAAAAGTTGAGCCATCATTACACAGAGCAGGGGCGGATCTAGAATTTTCCAAAGGGGGATGGGGCTTTGACAAAGCCAATATATAGTGACTGGGGGCCTTGCCCCCCCAAAACATTTGAAAAAATAAGTGTCATTTTCCTCCATTTGGAGCCCATTCACTGGCCCTTCTAGGGGATAGCTTGACTTGTCCCTTTTCCTTTTATTTATTTTTTTTTTTTTGTGGACCCAAAGAGGCGGGAGAGGGGGGGGTCACACCCCTGCAGAGTATTTATTCTAGTTACCATGGTGACACCCTACAGCACAAAAAATAACATTTGAATTATGGTCAAATACTTTTACTTTTTACTTAAAAAGTACAATTTACACCAATTACTTTTGTACAAAAAGTGAGTACTTCATCCACCACTGTTCCAAACCCAGCATCTTCTTCCTGTACTCTCTCTCTTTCCTCTGCACATGTCCAAACCATCTCAGTCTGGTCTCTCTGACTTTATCTGGGTAAACGGTGGGTTAGGTCTCCACTCCAGGGACACCTAGGTGGCTCAGTGGGATTTGAACCGGCGTCTTCCAGTCCAAGGACAAACACTCTACCACTGAGCCAACGCCTGCCCACCCCGTGAGCGCCTTACTGGTGAGGTGTTTCGGGCACGTCCCACCAGGAGGAGACCTAGAGTCAGACCCTAGACCTGCTGGAGAGACTATGTCTCACAGCTGGACGGGAACACCTCAGGATCCTCCTGGTGAGCTGGAGGATGCAGCCGGGGTCAGAGAAACCCGGGCTTCCCGTCTGAGGCTGTTACCCCCCGCGACCCGGCCCTGGATGAGCGAAAGACGACATAACGAAATCATAATCCCTCAACGGGGAAATTTGTGTGCTGCATCACACCGCAGCAGGCTGCCACCTATGACGGCACCAATGGTGGGAGAAACCGAGGGTTAGGTGTCTTCTCCAAGGATTCTAGACATGAACTCAGTGGGAATCGAACCTGCGAACTTCGGGTTAACTTCCGGTCTGCGGGCGAATGCTCTACCACTGAGCCAACGCCTGCTCACTTTACACTTGATGCAGCAGTTACTTTAGTGTAAGCAAACACATTCATTCATTCTTCTTTAGAACCACTCTGACGGGTTGTGGGGGTGCCGGAGCCTATCCCTGCTGATTCAAGACGAGAGGTAGAGTAGAGCTGTAATCAGGCCTGAAAAGTTTGGCCCGAAATGACCCGAGCCTGATAGAATTTGGCCCGAAATCAACTCGAGCTTGACAAGAACATTTCTATTGACAGCCCGAACCCGTTTAGAGCCAGACATTATTCAAATGTGCCCATGCACACATGGGTCATGGGCACCTGGGCTAAATGAAGCGCATCAGATAACCACTCACGTTCGAGCCCGACACGGCATGGGTAAAAATGTCAGAAATGAAGCCCAACTCGTCGGGTACCAGACAGCTCTAAGGCATGGTACACCCCAAACAGGTCTCCAGTCTGTCACGGGGCCACACACACAACTATCCACTTACACACTCAGTACTAAGGGCAATATTATAGCAGCCAATAGACCTAACTTGTATGTTTTTGGAGGAAGCCAGAGAAAACCTACACATACATGAGGAGAACATGCAAACTCTACACAGAAACACCAGTGTTCCAAACCTTGTCCCACCTGAGATTCGAATCCCTGACCTCCTTGCTGTGAGGCCATTGTGCCAACCACTGCCAAAACAAACACATAATACTCATTATATCCATTCAGTCATCTAAACCATCCATCCCTGGTCGCGTCGTGAGGGTTACCACAGCCTATCCCAGCTGGTTCAAGGCAAGAGGCAGGGTACACCCCGAACAAGTCACCAGTCTGTTGCTGGGCCAGACTCATAACGCCCTGGACGGTATATAGAAATTTGTTAACCAATACTTTTACTTTCAACAGAAATTTGAAAATAAAAAGTTTGTCCTGAACGAGACCGTTTTTTTGCCCGAAGAAAAAATTCCTTTCGACCCTTACAACATCTCCGTCAGCGCCACAGACGGTGGGTACTGATCGCTCTCTGTTCTTTTTATGCCTAAAAGTCAACATGTTGTGACTCTCTCGTATTTTTTTTTTTCAGGAACTCTTTTTTTTTCAGCTACTTCTGAAAACTTGAAGGCTTCACCCGTTCATGAAATAAAAAATCGCCCGAATGTCGTCCACAACGGAGATGCCCCCGACTGGCTTAACGGTAAACTCATCCAGCAAAGAGTAAAGTCTGACACACCTGAACTGTTCCGTTCTGTCGTCTTCCGCTTATCCGGGGCCGAGTCGTGGGGGTAACACCCTCAGACAGGAGGCCCAGGCTTGTCGCGCCCGGCTGCATCCTCCAGCTCACCCAGAAGGATCCCAAGTTGTTCCCCATCCAGCTGTGAGACGTACTGTCTCCAGCAGGTCCGGGGTCTGCCTCTGGGTCTCCACCAGGTGGAACGTGCCCGAAAAAACTCACCAGCTAGGCGCTCAGGGGGCATCCTGACCTGATCCCCAACCACCCATATGGCTCCTCTCAACCTGGAGGATGGAGCAGCGCAAGCTCCTCCCAGAACGTGGATCCTGGTTACAATGGTGAGGGTAGGAACGTAGATCCTGGTTACCATGGTGAGGGTAGGAACGTAGATCCTGGTTACCATGGTGAGGGTAGGAACGTAGATCCTGGTTACCATGGTGAGGCTAGGAACGTAGATCCTGGTTACCATGGTGAGGGTAGGAACGTAGATCCTGGTTACCATGGTGAGGGTAGGAACGTAGATCCTGGTTACCATGGTGAGGCTAGGAACGTAGATCCTGGTTACAATGGTGAGGGTAGAAACGTGGATCCTGGTTACCATGGTGAGGGTAGGAACGTAGATCCTGGTTACCATGGTGAGGGTAGGAACGTAGACCCTGGTTACCATGGTGAGGGTAGGAACGTAGATCCTGGTTACAATGGTGAGGGTAGGAACGTAGATCCTGGTTACCATGGTGAGGCTAGGAACATAGATCCTGGTTACCATGGTGAGGCTAGGAACGTAGATCCTGGTTACCATGGTGAGGCTAGGAACGTGGATCCTGGTTACCATGGTGAGGGTAGAAACGTGGATCCTGGTTACCATGGTGAGGGTAGGAACGTAGATCCTGGTTACCACGGTGAGGGTAGGAAAGTAGATCCTGGTTACCATGGTGAGGGTAGGAACGTAGATCCTGGTTACCATGGTGAGGGTAGGAACGTAGATACTGGTTACCATGGTGAGGCTAGGAACGTAGATCCTGGTTACAATGGTGAGGGTAGAAACGTGGATCCTGGTTACCATGGTGAAGCTAGGAACGTAGATCCTGGTTACCATGGTGAGGGTAGGAACGTAGATCCTGGTTACCATGGTGAGGGTAGGAACGTAGATCCTGGTTACCATGGTGAGGGTAGGAACATAGATCCTGGTTACCGTGGTGAGGGTAGGAACGTAGATCCTGGTTACCATGGTGAGTGTAGGAACGTAGATCCTGGTTACCATGGTGAGGGTAGGAACATAGATCCTGGTTACCATGGTGAGGGTGGGAACGTAGATCCTGGTTACCATGGTGAGTGTAGGAACGTAGATCCTGGTTACCATGGTGAGGGTAGAAACGTGCATCCTGGTTACCATGGTGACGGTAGGAACGTAGATCCTGGTTACCACGATGAGGGTAGGAACGTAGATCCTGGTTACCACGGTGAGGGTAGGAACGTAGATCCTGGTTACCATGGTGAGGGTAGGAACGTAGATCCTGGTTACCATGGTGAGGGTACGAACGTAGATCCTGGTTACCATGGTGAGGGTAGGAACGTAGATCCTGGTTACCATGGTGAGGGTAGGAACGTAGATCCTGGTTACCATGGTGAGGTTAGGAACGTAGATCCTGGTTACCATGGTGAGGGTAGGAACGTAGATCCTGGTTACCATGGTGAGGGTAGGAACGTAGATCCTGGTTACCATGGTGAGGTTAGGAACGTAGATCCTGGTTACCATGGTGAGGGTAGGAACGTAGATCCTGGTTACCATGGTGAGGTTAGGAACGTAGATCCTGGTTACCATGGTGAGGGTAGGAACGTAGATCCTGGTTACCATGGTGAGGGTAGGAACGTAGATCCTGGTTACCATGGTGAGGTTAGGAACCTAGATCCTGGTTACCATGGTGAGGGTAGCAACGTAGATCGAATTGTAAATCGAGAGCTTCACTTTTCGGCTTATCTCTTTCTTCACCACGATGGAGTGATGCAGTGTCCTAGTTATTGCTGACGTTGCACCACACATAGCCCTAACCCTCACCTGAATTTTGAAAACTGAATTTAATTTATCCACAGGATCCTCAATCATCTCGATGCACATCACTGAGGCATTCAGAGGGAAACGATCTGGGGAGGATGACCATGTTTATTTGTTTTTCGAAGAGATCGCTGAGGAGGTACTCGATAACCCTGTGGTGCCCAGGGTTGCTTTTGTTTGTAAGGTACTGTGTGTTATCCATTTCAATTAAAACATCTGCCCCCATACGACTGCCAACAAATGTAACTTGCCTTCCGTTCCGTCGTCTTATCTGGAGCTGGGTCACCTGGGGCAAAAGCTTCAGACTTCGGGAACCCAGGCTTCTCTTACCTCGGCATCGTCCAGCTCACCTGGAAGGATCCCGACAAAAGCGAAGCATTCGGGAGGTATCCTAACCAGATGCTCAAAACACCCATCTGAATTCTCTCGACCCAGAGGAGCAACAGCTCTACTGTAAGCTTCTCCCAGATGGCAGAGCTCCTCCCTCTATCTCTGATTGAGGGAGTATCCCCGAACTCGTTCTTTTGGTCACAACCCACAGCTAGTGACCATAGGTGAGGGTAGGAACATAGATCCTGGTTACCATGGTGAGGGTAGGAACATAGATCCTGGTTACCATGGTGAGGGTAGGAACATAGATCCTGGTTACCATGGTGAGGGTAGGAACATAGATCCTGGTTACCATGGTGAGGGTAGGAACGTAGATCCTGGTTACCATGGTGAGGGTAGGAACGTAGATCCTGGTTACCACGGTGAGGGTAGGAACGTAGATCCTGGTTACCATGGTGAGGGTAATAACGTAGATCCTGGTTACCATGGTGAGGGTAGGAACGTAGATTCTTGTTACCATGGTGAGGGTAGGAACGTAGATCCTGGTTACCATGGTGAGGGTAGGAACGTAGATCCTTGTTACCATGGTGAGGATAGGAACGTAGCTCCTGGTTACCATGGTGAGGATAGGAACGTAGCTCCTGGTTACCATGGTGAGGATAGGAACGTAGATCCTGGTTACCATGGTGAGGGTAGGAACGTAGATCCTTGTTACCATGGTGAGGATAGGAACGTAGCTCCTGGTTACCATGGTGAGGATAGGAACGTGGATCCTGGTTACCATGGTGAGGGTAGGAACGTGGATCCTGGTTACCATGGTGAGGATAGGAACGTAGATCCTGGTTACCATGGTGAGGGTAGGAACGTAGATCCTGGTTACCATGGTGAGGGTAATAACGTAGATCCTGGTTACCATGGTGAGGGTAATAACGTAGATCCCGGTTACCACGGTGAGGGTAGGAACGTAGATCCTGGTTACCATGGTGAGGGTAGGAACGTAGATCCTGGTTACCATGGTGAGGGTAGGAACGTAGATCCTGGTTACCATGGTGAGGGTAGGAATGTAGATCCTGGTTACCATGGTGAGGGTAATAACGTAGATCCTGGTTACCGTGGTGAGGGTAGGAACGTAGATCCTGGTTACCATGGTGAGGATAATAACATAGATCCTGGTTACCATGGTGAGGGTAGGAACATAGATAGACTTTTTAACAACCAGCTGTTTGAACTGTTTTTTTTTTCTGTGGATTCAGAGCGACGTGGGCACAGGTGAATCCCCTGGCATATGGACCTCCTTCATGAAAGCTCGGCTGTTTTGCCCACTCGGAGACGTCGTCGCACCGGCTCGACTCAGCGACGTTTTTTTTCTTGAAGACATTAACCCATTAAACAGTGTTTTCTACGCTTTGTTCAACGCACAAACGTGAGTGAGATTAAAGAACTCTGATTGGTCCGTTTATAGAAACATTAGAACGTGAAACACCAATCAGGTCAAATATCGCGTGTACCCCGCCCTTCAAAAGTTGTGAGTGAAAATCGAAAAGTTTCCAGAGACAATCCACACAGGGGGTGTCAGGGTTTATTAACTCAATTCAGGAAGTCTGTGAAGCAAAGGGCACAGGATGGGCACAGGGGTAACTCAAGGTCAAATAATAACAAAGTTCAAACATGGTGAGGTAACCAGGGTTACCTGGCTGGGAGGGATGGTAACACCCGACAGGGAAGTCTGGGGTGATCCCCCTTAAATAGATGGCAGTGTGCACAGATGTGTGCAATCAGGAATCATCCTGGATGTCCCTAATCAGGTTGATTGGGGACATCCAGGACTCCCTCTAGCAGCAGGAGAGGGGGTCATGACAAAGATAACGGTATTTGTTCCAGGCAGACCACCGGTACGGGCCTTTCTGCTGTCTGTGCATTCACAGCATCTGAAATCAGCAGAGCGTTTCAGGGACCCTACCTCCATAAAAAAGGATTCTCCTGGGAAACCGGCTGGAAGACCCTTGGTGATCGCTACCCGGTCCCGGTCAGTCTCAAACCCAAAAAAATGAATTCCTCATCCAGCAGGAACTAACCGTGTCTTCTTCTTGAAGTGCATTGATGACGCGATGAGGAAAACAGGTTTTACATCTTCAGGAAACCTCTCAGCTCAATCTTTGGAAATTTTGAGAAAACTCATCCTGGCGCGTGACGTCATCTTCCCGGTGACCGGTAAACCTATACTCATCCAAAAACAAACCAGATTTTCCAAAGTGGTTGCAGACAAACTGACTTCAGCAGACGGTAGAAATCATCATCTCATCTTTATAGCCGCTGGTAAGCGTCCACGAGCAGACGTTTATCTCTACCATACGTGTGCTTGATTTGACCCTGTCTCCGTTAGAGTCCGGATGGGTGCAGAAGATGGTGTCCACAGAGGGCATGGAACCGTTTATCATCGAGGAAATCCAAGTTTTTGAGAGTCCACAGACCGTGAAGCACCTTCAGTATTCTCCTAAAACAGTAAGAGTCTGACCCGGTCCAATCTGGTTGTCTTGGGATATTTTTGGTCTTGTGCGGAACATCTAGGCGGATCGGTGCGGTGTCAGCAATAACTAGGACGCTGCATCGGTCTGTCGTGGTAAAGACCCTCACCATGGTAACCAGGATGTACGTTCCTACCCTCACCATGGTAACCAGGATGTACGTTCCTACCCTCACCATGGTAACCAGGATGTACGTTCCTACCCTCACCATGGTAACCAGGATCTACGTTCCTACACTCACCATGGTAACCAGGATCTACGTTCCTACCCTCACCATGGTAACCAGGATCTACATTCCTACCCTCACCATGGTAACCAAGATCTACGTTCCTACCCTCACCATGGTAACCAGGATCTACGTTCCTACACTCACCATGGTAACCAAGATCTACGTTCCTACACTCACCATGGTAACCAGGATCTACGTTTCTACCCTCACCATGGTAACCAAGATCTACGTTCCTACCCTCACCATGGTAACCAAGATCTACGTTCCTACCCTCACCATGGTAACCAGGATGTACGTTCCTACCCTCACCATGGTAACCAGGATGTACGTTCCTACCCTCACCATGGTAACCAGGATCTACGTTCCTACACTCACCATGGTAACCAAGATCTATGTTCCTACCCTCACCATGGTAACCAGGATCTACGTTCCTACCCTCACCATGGTAACCAAGATCTACGTTCCTACCCTCACCATGGTAACCAGGATCTACGTTCCTACCCTCACCATGGTAACCAAGATCTACGTTCCTACCCTCACCATGGTAACCAGGATCTATGATCCTACCCTCACCATGGTAACCAGGATCTACGTTCCTACCCTCACCATAGTAACCAAGATCTACGTTCCTACCCTCACCATAGTAACTAGGATCTACGTTCCTACCCTCACCATGGTAACCAGGATCTACGTTCCTACCCTCACCATGGTAACCAAGATCTACGTTCCTACCCTCACCATAGTAACTAGGATCTACGTTCCTACCCTCACCATGGTAACCAGGATCTACGTTTCTACCCTCACCCTGTGGGTGGTGACCGAAAGAATGAGATTGCGGATACAAGCAGCCAAAATGAGCTTCTTCTCCAGGGTGGCTGCACTCTCACTCAGAGATCGGGTGAGGAGCTCTGCCATCCGGAAGGAGCTTGGTGTCGAGCTGGGTCTCCACCAGGTCTAGAGAAGCCAGATGGGGTGGTTCAGGCACATCCCACCAGGAGGAGATCAAGAGGCAGATCCCGGACCTGCTGGAGAGACTATGTCTCTCCAGAACACCTCAGGATCCTCCTGGGTGAGATGGAGGATGCAGCCGGGGTGAGAGAAACCTGGGCTTCCCGTCTGAGGCTGTTACCCCTGCAACGCGACCCCAGATGAGCGGAATACGACGGAACATCTAAATAGCGTTTCTTTCCAGGGTTACCTCTACATCGCCTCAGAGACTCTCCTTTCTCAAGCTTCCATGAGAGACTGCAACCACTACACCTCGTGCTACGAGTGTTTTCTTGGCAGAGACCCGCTGTGCGGTTGGGACAACAATCTGGGTCGATGTGTGTCCGTCTTAATATCAAACGAGTCTTTGTAAGTAATTAAAACCTGATGGTTTTTAGAGTTTTAATGAGACGTAGACCATCCTTTACTTCTCTTTTAGGATTCAAAAACTCAGTGAACAAGAATCGACATGCTTGAGGTGGGAAGGTAAGAGGAAGCAGACGTAGAGCTGAGACTTTCAGAATAAAAACACCCTCTTTTTGTTTCAATGTAAGAAGACATCAGGCGCTCGCAGGGTGGCTGGGCTCTCACTCAGAGATCGGGTGAGGAGCTCTGCCATCCGGGAGGAGCTTGTTGTCGAGACGCCCCTCCTTCAGGTTGAGAAGAGCCAGATGGGGTGGTTAGGGCATCCGAGCGCCTCGCTGGTGAAGTGTTTCGGGCACGTTCCACCAGGAGGAGACTGAGAGGTAGACCTCGGATTCTTGGACGAGGAACCACTGTCCAGCTGTGAGACATACCGTAATTTCACGACCATTAGGCGCACCATACAAAAAGGCGCAGTCTCAGTCACACACCGCCTTACAACAACACACACGCAAGCATGCAAATGTGGGTATTAAAAAATAGATCGGGAGTAAAACAGAGTTTGGTTGTGCTTTATTTAAGTAGTAACGATACTAAACAAACACATTACCGGTAATAGTCTTTATTCAAATCCATCAAAGTCCTCATCCTCTGTTTCAGAGCAGGTCCACTTCGCTCCTCGCTGTCAAAGTCACTGTCTGTACTGCGCGGCTCCTCAGAAAGGATACCAGCTTTTGAGAAAGCTCAGATAACAGTACCAGCAGACACGTTAGTCCAAGCATCTACAATCCATTGGCAAACTGTAGCGTAACTCGCCCGGCGCTGCCTTCCACTCCTTCGTGAAACTGTGGTCTCCTTCGGTCATCCATCGCTCCCACGCCGCTCACACTTCACTCTTTAACGTTCTCATGCCTTTTCTTTCAGGTCCGCCTCGCGGGCACCACGTTTTCTTTTAGGTCCGCTTTTTCTCACACACAAGGTGCACCGCTCATTTTGAAGAAAATCTAAGATTTTTATATGAGCCTTATAGCCGTGAAATTACGGTAGTCTCTCCAGCAGGTCTGGGGTCTGCCTCTTGGTCTCCTCCTGGGGGGAGGTGCCCAAAACACCTCACCAGTGAGGCGCTCGGGGGGCATCCTGACCAGATGCCTGAACCACCACGCCAGACATACATAGTCTTTCCACTGGGTCCAGCTGGCCCGCTCTCCAGCTGGCCAGGGTACGACTCGGCATCCTTCCAGGTGAGCTGGAGAATGCAGCCGGGGTGAGAGAAGCCTGGGCTTCCCGTCTGAGGGTGTTACCCCAGCGACCCGCCCTGGATGAGCGGAAGACGACGAAACATAACGGAACGTAAGAAGACGATGACCATATTTTTCTTTTTTCTGCAGGCATTCCGAAATCTGAGCTTCTCTACTTGTACATAGACAGCTTACACTTCGTCCACTGCGACACGGAGACCAACGTCAGAGTCAAATGGCGTCTGTACGAGAAGCCCCTGCTGCCCACCGACCGGCACATTCCCATCAAAGACGGAATGCTCTTCACTGCCGTGTTTGATGACTCGGGTCTTTACACGTGTGAGCTGGTGGACGTGGTGGACGGCCGCGTCCATCGGAGGGTGTTAAAGCAGTTATTCATTCAGGTTTTAAACCCGTTCTTTTACGTCTCGTTTATGAAGGGGACTATAATCGCTCTGTCCACCATCATCGGTCTCCTCTTCTTCCTCATGTTGAGAGTGTTCTTTAAAAAACATCCAGAATTGACCGTGTTGTCACTTTTCTATTGCTTAAGAAGATAACGCACGTCTTCACCACCACCGAGGAAACACGAGGACGCCCTGCGTCACCGTGGACGGATTGTTTGATCATCTGGAAGTAAAATCTTCACATCGACCCACCTCTGTTCATTTTAATAAAGATGGTGTCCCCTAAAACACCACCCGCTTCCCGCCTCTCAGTTCACCCGTTCAGGTCACAGCTCAGGGTTTGTAAACATGGTCTAAAAAAAAAAAAAGATTTCAACCAATAAAATTTGATTTGAATGATAACGCTTTTCAGAAAGTGACTCTCTCAGAGACAGAGGGAGGAGCTCTGCCATCTGGGAGGAGCTTAGAGTACAGCCAATGCTCCTCCGGGTCGAGAGAAGCCAAGCAGGGTAGTTCGGGCATCTGGTTAGGATGCCTACTTTGCTGGTGAGGTGTTTCTACGTCTCACCAGGAGGAGAACAAGAGGCAGACCCTGGACCTGCTGGAGAGGATGTCTCATAGCTAGCCGGGAACACCTCAGGATCCTCCAGGATGAGCTGGAGGACGCTGGCTTTTGAACGGATCACCAGAAACTAGAGGTTGTCTAGGTCAGAGCGGGTGTGTCGTCTGGTTCTCCTGCTGGCGTCCGGTAAGGTATCGGAGGCCGACACCGCAATGAAGGAGGTTTGTACCCACTGATCTGCTGGTCAGGTTTGAGTAGATATCAAACCCGTGGATGTGTGGGTTTTCTCTGGTTTCCTCCAAAAACATATGTGATAGGTTGATTGGCTGCTAGGAATGAGTGGGTGTGGATGGTTGTCTGTGTGTGAGACCCCACAACATCCTGGTGACTTGTTTAGGGTGTACCCCGCCTCTTTCAGTTTGATAGACTTTTTTTGAAATGACACAGAATGACGAAAAAAGAAGTAAAAAAGAACTAAACTTACTTTTAGAAAAATGATGAATTGTTTTTCTTCTGAAAAACATTCATAAAAAAATGAATCAGAGTTTCTTTATTTGTTTTTTGTTTTTTTTATTAATAGAAAATTTTTATACTCCAAACAGGAAACACGGGACTGACAGAAGTCATGATTTCACGTTTACATCGTTTTAATATAGTTTTAATAACATTTTAAATAATTAAAATCTGTTTTTTTTCTCTGCAGAACTTGTAATGCGATGTATTTCCACCAGATGTCAGTGTTTCACTGCTGATAAAATCCCATTAAAAATATTTTAATTTTAATTCATTTTTATTTCTAAGGCCTTTTTTTGGGAAGATTTTAGAGTTTATCTGACTATTAGAATTAAATACAAGATATATTGTGACATAATAACTGTAAATGTGTACGTGTGTGTGTGTGTGTGTGTCTGTTTGTGTGTGTTTCTAAGCTGACAGATATCTTTAAGTCAACATAGGGAAGGATTTAATCAGAAGAAACATCTTAAAAGAATAAAAGGTTCCATATAAAGGTTGTGGTTGTGGAGGAGGTTTGAAGTGTGTGTGACTCATTGTGACAATAAAATGTAAAACACATGGAGATATTTAATAAAGTCAAGATGAGAACCAACATTATAGTCCTCCATAAGAAGAAAATCAAAGTTATCCACCTCTACCAGACACGTTCATGATCCATGCTGGTAAAACTGACCCTTACGTCTTTCTAAACCGAAACCAAACGGAATTCTATTCCCATTGAGTCCATGAGGGACGGGATCAGACGGAAACAGTCCTGATGAAATGATGGTTAAAGAGACGAGGTATGAATGAAGCATCCTGGTTACCATGGTGAGGGTAGGAACGTAGATCCTGGTTACCATGGTGAGGATAGGAACGTAGATCCTGGTTACCACGGTGAGGGTAGGAACATAGATCCTGGTTACCATGGTGAGGGTAGGAACATAGATCCTGGTTACCATGGTGAGGGTAGGAACATAGATCCTGGTTACCATGGTGAGGGTAGGAACGTAGATCCTGGTTACCATGGTGAGGGTAGGAACATAGATCCTGGTTACCATGGTGAGGGTAGGAACATAGATCCTGGTTACCATGGTGAGGGTAGGAACGTAGATCCTGGTTACCACGGTGAGGGTAGGAACGTAGATCCTGGTTACCACGGTGAGGGTAGGAACGTAGATCCTGGTTACCACGGTGAGGGTAGGAACGTAGATCCTGGTTACCATGGTGAGGGTAGGAACGTAGATCCTGGTTACCACGGTGAGGGTAGGAACGTAGATCCTGGTTACCATGGTGAGGGTAGGAACGTAGATCCTGGTTACCACGGTGAGGGTAGGAACATAGATCCTGGTTACCATGGTGAGGGTAGGAACATAGATCCTGGTTACCATGGTGAGGGTAGGAACGTAGATACTGGTTACCATGGTGAGGGTAGGAACGTAGATCCTGGTTACCATGGTGAGGATAGGAACGTAGATCCTGGTTACCATGGTGAAGGTAGGAACGTAGATCCTGGTTACCACGGTGAGGGTAGGAACGTAGATCCTGGTTACCACGGTGAGGGTAGGAACATAGATCCTGGTTACCATGGTGAGGGTAGGAACATAGATCCTGGTTACCATGGTGAGGGTAGGAACATAGATCCTGGTTACCATGGTGAGGGTAGGAACGTAGATCCTGGTTACCATGGTGAGGGTAGGAACATAGATCCTGGTTACCATGGTGAGGGTAGGAACATAGATCCTGGTTACCATGGTGAGGGTAGGAACATAGATCCTGGTTACCATGGTGAGGGTAGGAACATAGATCCTGGTTACCATGGTGAGGGTAGGAACATAGATCCTGGTTACCATGGTGAGGGTAGGAACATAGATCCTGGTTACCATGGTGAGGGTAGGAACGTAGATCCTGGTTACCATGGTGAGGGTAGGAACATAGATCCTGGTTACCACGGTGAGGGTAGGAACATAGATCCTGGTTACCACGGTGAAGGTAGGAACGTAGATCCTGGTTACCATGGTGAGGGTAGGAACATAGATCCTGGTTACCATGGTGAGGGTAGGAACGTAGATCCTGGTTACCATGGTGAGGGTAGGAACATAGATCCTGGTTACCATGGTGAGGGTAGGAACATAGATCCTGGTTACCATGGTGAGGGTAGGAATGTAGATCCTGGTTACCATGGATCTCCCACTTCATCCTTCCTCCACTGTGAAGAAGACCCTCAGATCTTTCATCTCCTCCACATGAAGCAGGACTCTGTCATTTTTAAAACGATCAGTCCGACCTCAGCCCTCCATTATTCATCCAGTTTGGATTCACATTCACCATAAAGTCCAACATTTTAAGATGAAAATCTAAGCCCGGCCCCTCGTTACGATCCCACGGTGATCCACACAGGTAATTTATTCCTCTCTCTTCATTCAGGTTTACTTTTAATTCACTCCCTGCTGTTAGACGACTAGATTAAAATCTTAATTAGAAGCTGACTTGCTGAATTAATACCGAGGCTCTAATCTGCTGTAAAACATCTTTAATATTTCATTTACAAGAGTTTTACTGCTGTTTTTAAGACCGGGCACAGTTGGGTTTAGTGTGGAAAATTTACCTTCGTATATTCATAGAGGGAGAGGCGTTGGGTCAGTGGTAGAATGAACCGAGAGATGCCGGTTTTAGATTGCCACCGGGCTCATACCTGTGTCCCTGGAGGAGACACCTAACCCTCCCCAGTTCAAGAATCAAAGAAACTTTTATTTGTCCCACGATGAGGAAGTCGCCGTATGCACCAGCGCATGGTTCAAATGACTCATTGTAACCATAAGCCACGTTACAACGTACACTTCAGCCAAAAAGTAACACCTAGCCCCCTTGTTTCTCCCACCGTTGGTGCCGTCATGGCTGCCTGCTGCGGTGCAGTGCAGCGCAGTAATTCCCCATTGAGGGACTAATAAAGATCTTCTTGTTAAACGGGAAAGTCTTATGCTCCTAAATTACAGAAACGTACTTCTTTAAACAGTAAAAATAAGAGTAATCTCACAACGAACAAAAAAACAAACTATTTCTGACCTTCACTTTACCCAGATAAAGTCAGAGAGGTCAGACTGAGATGGTTTGGACATGTACAGAGAAGAGAGAGAGAGTACATCAGAAGAAGGATGCTGGATTTGGAATAGGGCTGCAAATAACGATTATTTCGATAATCGATTAATCTGCCGATTATTGGACCGATTAATCGATAAAAGGTCAACTTAATAAATATTAGTTTTATATAGTTTTATATAGAACCAAACAAAAATGGCCCCAGGTTAACATGAGTAAAAATATACTAAAAAATATTCAAGTTGTGTAGTTTCAGTGCAACTCCCCCCACACTCCCAAACTGTTAAATCATTTCCAAAATAAGAGTCCGTGAGTGAAGCGCTCTGCTGCGGAGCGCACGCGGTTTTCCACAGAAAGTAGTTCCTGTTTGTTTTTGTTTGTTTGTTTTCTGCAGACAATAAAAAGTGTATTTAGTGACCCGTAAAATTATTTTTATTAGAAATAACTTAATATAATCTTAATTATCGCTCCGGTTTGCCGTCTTCGGCTTTAAGTCCGACATGTTTTCTTTTCAGATGTTCGTGCAGCGAAGTTGTGCTTCCATGCCAAAAGTGTCCGTTTTGCAAACTTTGCATATTAACGTGACTCTTTTTCACATTTAGCGGAAAATGATCCCAAAGTTTGAATGATTTTGTTCATGTTTTCTTTCCGCCATCTTCTGAGGCGGGGTGAAATGAAGGCCAATGATTGGCTGCTATCTTCTTCTCCTATTTTGGTAGCTCGCATCATTAATTTGCTCACTACTGCCACACTCAGAGACCAATTTAAGTGCAGTTAACAGTAAAAACTTTTTAGACGATTAATCGATGACCAAATGAGTTGACAACTATTTCAATGTTCTTCTTCTTTCGGCATTTCCCTTTAGGGGGCGCCACATCAAGTCAGTTTCCTCCATCTAACTCTATCTGCTGCATCCTCTTCAGTCACACCAACTATCTTCATGTCTTCCTTCACTGTATCCATGAACCTCCTCTTTGGTCTTCCTCTAGTCCTCTTTCCTGGTGGTTCCAAACCCAGCATCCTTCTTCTGATGTACTCTCTCTCTCTCCTCTGCACATGTCCAAACCATCTCAGTCTGACCTCTCTGACTTTAAAACCTCTAACATGTGCTGTTCCTCTGATCCTGTCCATCCTGGTCACTCCCAGAGAGATCCTCAGCATCTTCATCTCTGATACAAACATCTCTGTTTCCTGTCTTTGATTCAGTGCCACTGTCTCTAGACCAATCAGCATGGCCGCTCTCACCACACTGTCTCTAGACCAATCAGCATGGCCGCTCTCACCACACTGTCTCTAGACCAATCAGCATGGCCGCTCTCACCACACTGTTTCTAGACCAATCAGCATGGCCGCTCTCACCACACTGTCTCTAGACCAATCAGCATGGCCGCTCTCACCACACTGTCTCTAGACCAATCAGCATGGCCGCTCTCACCACACTGTCTCTAGACCAATCAGCATGGCCGCTCTCACCACACTGTCTCTAGACCAATCAGCATGGCCGCTCTCACCACACTGTCTCTAGACCAATCAGCATGGCCGCTCTCACCACACTGTTTCTAGACCAATCAGCATGGCCGCTCTCACCACACTGTCTCTAGACCAATCAGCATGGCCGCTCTCACCACACTGTCTCTAGACCAATCAGCATGGCCGCTCTCACCACACTGTTTCTAGACCAATCAGCATGGCCGCTCTCACCACACTGTCTCTAGACCAATCAGCATGGCCGCTCTCACCACACTGTCTCTAGACCAATCAGCATGGCCGCTCTCACCACACTGTCTCTAGACCAATCAGCATGGCCGCTCTCACCACACTGTCTCTAGACCAATCAGCATGGCCGCTCTCACCACACTGTCTCTAGACCAATCAGCATGGCCGCTCTCACCACACTGTTTCTAGACCAATCAGCATGGCCGCTCTCACCACACTGTCTCTAGACCAATCAGCATGGCCGCTCTCACCACACTGTCTCTAGACCAATCAGCATGGCCGCTCTCACCACACTGTCTCTAGACCAATCAGCATGGCCGCTCTCACCACGGTTTTCTACACTTTCTCTTTCATTTTATCTGAAACTCTTCTATCACACATCACACCTGATACTTTCCTCCACCCGTTCCAGTCTGCCTGAACATGCTTCTTCACCTCTTTTCCACACTCTCCTTTGCTCTGGACTGTTGATCCTAGATACTTAAAATCTTCCACCTTCTTTCTCTCTTCTCCCTGTAACCTCACTTTTCCATTGTTGACAACTATTTCAATAATCGATTTTAATAGATTTAAATCGATTAGTTGTTTCAGCCCTAGTTTGGAACCACCAGGAAAGAGGACTAGAGGAAGACCAAAGAGGAGGTTCATGGATACAGTGAAGGAAGACAAGCAGATAGTTGGTGTGACTAAAGAGGATGCAGAAGATAGGGTTAGATGGAAGAAACTGACTTGCTGTGGCGCCCCCTGGAGGGAGAACATGCTGCTTAACGCCCGCTGTACTTTGTTTTTATTGGTATTTATTCTCTCATTAAAGGTTAACTTTTCAGTTTTGAGGTTCTGTGGTTTGGAGGTGCCCGGGGGGGCGACATGGATGTGTGTCTTCCACCGAGCGACTGTAAAAACAACCCGATAAATAATGAATGGGTTTTGTTGCACAGAAATGGGGAAGGGGTCAGTGTGTGGTTGTTTTGTTTTGCCCCTGGACATTTTTGAGAGGTTTACAGAGACTCGACGTCTTCTATTTTAAGGAACCAGGTGGTGAACTCTCTAGAGGAGTGCCATCTTGGTGAGGAAGTACCAACTATTGATTTGAAAATATTTTCTTAATCCGTTCCGTCATCTTCCGCTCATCTG
This sequence comes from Neostethus bicornis, assembly GCA_902685375.1. Taxonomy (NCBI): domain Eukaryota; kingdom Metazoa; phylum Chordata; class Actinopteri; order Atheriniformes; family Phallostethidae; genus Neostethus; species Neostethus bicornis. The sequence continues at coordinate 2,017,103 of LR738552.1, read as the reverse complement.
GGTCGCGGCTGGTGACCAGCTGGACTTTATTTGATCCCTGAAGAGAAATGTAATGCTGCAGGGCAAACACCGATGCCCTCGTCCTTCTAGTGGTCCTTCCTGGTCTGCTGGCACGGTGCGAAACCTGGCGTCTGAACAGCTACCAGTCCGGAATGAGTCCACGAAGCCTGGCTAACCTGGTCTCTATTTTCCTGCTGGGTTCCTCCATCTTGCCAGCGAGCGTCCGGATGTTACCCATGACAACCACAGGGACACCGGGCTTAAAGCGGGTCCTTTCAGATCGTCTCCTTCTCAGTTTTGTCGGGACTGAACCAACTCCTCCTCCAGCCACGGTGGATCTGGGTCACAGAGCTAGCAGCTGGTCGGGCATGTAAACCAAGCGAATCTAGAACATTTCAGCCTCGGAGATTTAAAAAAAAAATTACATAAAATATCACAATTTTTTACATAAAATATAACCATTTTTTTACATTAAATATCACCATTTTTTACATTAAATATCACCATTTTTTACAAGTTGGGTTGTCCTCCATAAAGGTTGTGACTGATGCCACGAAGGAAGGCAGGGATGGTCTTCTTGCCTGTGTTTAAGTCAAGCACCAGGTTGTGGAGACGAACCTGAAGCTCCTTGTACACCATCTTCCCACGCTTGGAAGGACGGATCCCACGCTCCTCCTGGAGCAGATGGCAGCCTCAGCCTGCAAGCACCCAATCAGCTTCCAGACAGTGGGGTGTGAGTGGCCCACCAGACTGAAGAACTTGTTATTTACTTGTTTTATCCCGTGGCTCAAATAGCCTAGTCACCGTGGCTCAAATAGCCTAGGTTGCAGTTTTTGGCTGAAATGTCCGTGGCTGAAAAGACCGTTCACCAAACCAAGCGGGGCGACTGAATCTAGGACATTTCAGCCATGGACATTTTGTTCACGGACATTTGGGCCAAAGACTATTTTATGTAGAAAATTGTGATATTTTATGTAAAAATTTTATGGTAAATAAACAGTTGCACTACAGAAAATAATAGCTTTTAGTCATTTTATCCCATGGCTCAAATGTCCGTGGCTGAAATGACCGTTCACCAGCGCTAACGGGGAGCTAGCCAGACGAGAAAAAAATAGCAGTTGTCAAAAACGACGTCCAAAGAGAGCACAGGGTCAAATGTCCAGAACGAGACAAACACGTGCAGAAGGGACAGAAATTCAGTGACAAAAAAACAAACATTAAAACAACAGCAGACACTGCAGCAGGCAGCCGACCCGGGCAACGCCTTTTTTTTCATGAATCGTTCCCCTTTTTCTGTGTCATGCTTCAAAAACTCATCTCTAAAAGAAACTGCCCACAGTTATTCAGTACCACCTGTATGAACATGAGGAATTACCTTTAACTACAGATCGGGTGAGGAGCTCGGTGTCGAGCCGCTCCTCCTCCAGGTCGAGAGAAGCTAGATGGGGTGGTTCGGGCATCTGGTCAGGATGCCTCCCGAGCGCTTCGCGGGTGAGCTGTCTCGGGCACGTCCAACCAGGAGGAGACCAAGAGGCAGACCCCGGACCCGCTGGAGAGTCTATGTCTTACAGCTGGCTGGGGAACGACTCAGGATCCTTCTGGGTGAGCTGGAGGACGAGGCTGGGGTGAGAGAAGCCTGGGCTTCCGGTCTGAGGGTGTTACCCCTTCGACCCGGCCCTGGATAAGCGGAAGACGACAGAACAGAATGGATCGTACAGTCCTCTGGTTTTCACCTCAACCAGTCGTCATTGATTCCGTCGTCCTCGGTGGAGACGTATCGATCGATGATTCGCTGTCTCTTTATTTTATTTCTTCCAAAAAAATGTTTCAAATTCCAGCAAAAATCTGTTGAACTTCAGAGAAACGGACAGATCATAAACTCCACCTCGGCTGTGGAGAGGAGAGATGAAATCATTATGGGATGTCCCTCAGCTGTCTGTGCCTGAGGCTGCATGACCAGGGGATCTCTGACCCCCCCTAACTTAACAAGAAGGAGTTTATGTGTTTGGATGTGGGCTCCGTCTTGGCGTGGGATAATCCAGGAGGGTCTAAAGGGTCTTTGATCTACGATCAAGTCTGGTCATGAAGAGAAAATCTCTCAATCCAGGTGTGGATTTAACCTGAAGCCAGAGGTTCAAACCGGAGCAGGGTGATCTCCCAATGAGGGGCTGACACACAGCTGACAGCGCTTCAACGCCTGTGGAGTCACCATGACAACCATCACTCTGAAGAGGATACCAGAAATGGTACAAGACATGAGACTGCACGGTGGCACAGTGGGTAGCACGGTGGCATTACAGCAAGAAGGTTAGGGTTTGAGTCGTGGAATGGGCATGTGTGTGTGTGGGCCCTGCAACAGACTGGCGACCTGCTTGGGGTGTACCCCTCTTCCCTAAAAGCAGCCAAGAGAGGCTTTGGCTTGTTCTTGGCCATGAGTTTTGTTCTTCCCCATGTTCACACTCTAACATAAGGAGGAAGTATTTAAGTGCGGGAGTTCTGCTCACGCTCAGTCCATTCCGTTGTCTTCCGCTCATCCGGGACCGGGTCGTCGGGGGCAACAGCCTCAGACGGGAAGCCCAGGCTTCTCTCACCCCGGCTGCATCCTCCAGCTCACCCGGAAGGATCCCGAGTCGTTCCCCAGCCAGCTGTGAGACATAGTCTCCCCAGCGGGTTTGGGGTCTGCCATTTGGTCTCCTCCCGGTGGGATGTGCCTGATACACCTCACCAGCGAGGCGCTCAGAGTGCCGAACCACCCCATCTAGCTCCTCTCGACCTGGAGGAGGAGCGACTCGACACCATGCTCCTCCCAGATGGCAGACCTCCTCAGTCCAGTTCGGTCCATTCCCTCAAAAGGGAATCCAGTATTTGGATACTATTCAAACCCTGTCTTGTTCTTGGTCATGGATTTTTTTCTCGACCACACTCACATTCTAACAGAAGGAGATTGTTGGTCAGTGCGTGTCCTCTACTCCTGCTCGGTCCCAACATAAGTAAGTGGAGCAAAATAAGAATTTAAAATAATGTGTGGTACCTTTGTTAACTTAATTTGTTTTCAATGATATCGTATTAAACCCGATCCCTCTTTATGCAGGCACCGTTTCAGATGTGAGGTGAGGTGTTCCCTGTCCAGCTGTGAGACATAGTCTCTCCAGCAGGTCTGCCTCTTGGTCTCCTCCTGGTGGAACAAATATTTAGAAATTATTTGAACGTTAAGTTAATAAATTGACACATTTTTACTTCAGATAAGATTTACACTGAGTCATGCATACACCCAATGAATGGACTAATCAAGGAGCGAGAGGAGGGAGGAACTGAATAAAAGTATTTATGAGCTTTTCTTTGGGCAGAAAAAGTGCTTTCCATCGTCGCCCACATTCTCCCATTCACACACACATTCATACCTGATGGTGGAAGCTGACATGCAAGCTGGAAACCACAAGGAGAGATTGGGGTTCAGGGTCTTGATCAGGGACATCTCAACATGAACTCCAGGTAGGGGTTCGAACTGGCCACGCTCCGTCTATGTCATGGTTCCCTCGCCCACCACCAGAGGGAACCCGGGGCATTCACTCATTTGCCGGATTTTACACACCTGAAGGTCTTTGTGCCGCTGCCTTTAAACGGGCAGCCTGTCGTCCCTTCAGGTGTCGGGTCATACCCTCCCTTCTAGCCAGGTCTCCCTGGTTACCTGACCAAGAAACACATTCTAAACAATACCCTCTTGTCCGATCTTTATACGACCAGAGCCAGAGCTTGGTCCGTATAGCCGGCAGTATGTCGATTCCATTTCCAGTGAGAGTTGGACTCCACCAAGGCTGCCCTTTGACACCGATTCTGTTCATCACCTTTATGGACGCAGCCGAGGCGTTGGAGGGATCCAGTTTGGTGACCACAGGATCGGATCTCTGCTTTTTGTGGATGATGTGGTTCTGTTGGCTTCATCGGACCGTGATCTCCAGCTCTCACTGGATCCATTTGCTGCCGAGTGTGAAGCGGCCGGGATGGGAATTAGCGCCTCCAAATCCAAGACCATGGTCCTCGCCCGGAAAACGGTGGAATGCCCCCTGCGGGTCAGGGACAGGGTCCTGCCCCAAGTGGAGGAGTTTAAGTATTTCGGGGTCTTGTTCACGAGTGGAGGAAGGATGGAGCGGGAGATCGACAGGCGGATCGGTGCGGCATCAACAATAACTAGGACGCTGCATCGGTCCATCGTGGTGAAGGAAGAGCTGAACCGAAAAACAAAACTCTTGATTTACAAGTCGATCTACGTTCCTACCCTCACCATGGTAACCAGGATCTACTTTCCTACCCTCACCATGGTAACCAGGATTGTTCCTACCCTCACCATGGTAACCAGGATCTACATTCCTACCTTCACCATGGTAACCAGGATCTGCGTTCCCACCCTCACCATGGTAACCAGGATCTACGTTCCTACCCTCACCATGGTAACCAGGATCTACGTTCCTACCCTCACCATGGTAACCAGGATCTACGTTCCTACCCTCACCATGGTAACCAGGATCTACGTTCCTACCCTCTCCATGATAACCAGGATCTACGTTCCTACCCTCACCATGGTAACCAGGATCTACGTTCCTACCCTCACCATGGTAACCAGGATCGTTCCTACCCTCACCATGGTAACCAGGATCGTTCCTACCCTCACCATGGTAACCAGGATCTACGTTCCTACCCTCACCATGGTAACCAGGATCTACGTTCCTACCTTCACCATGATAACCAGGATCTACGTTCCTACCCTCTCCATGGTAACCAGGATCTACGTTCCTACCCTCACCATGGTAACCAGGATCTACGTTCCTACCCTCACCATGGTAACCAGGATCTACGTTCCTACCCTCTCCATGGTAACCAGGATCTACGTTCCTACCCTCACCATGGTAACCAGGATCTACGTTCCTACCCTCACCATGGTAACCAGGATCTACGTTCCTACCCTCTCCATGGTAACCAGGATCTACGTTCCTACCCTCACCATGGTAACCAGGATCTACGTTCCTACCCTCTCCATGGTAACCAGGATCTACGTTCCTACCCTCACCATGGTAACCAGGATCTACGTTCCTACCCTCACCATGGTAACCAGCTGTGGGTGGTGACGGAAAGAATGAGATCGCGGGTACAAGCGGCCGAAATGAGCTTCCTCCGCAGGGTGGCTGGGCTCTCACTCAGAGATCGGGTGAGGAGCTCTGCCATCCGGGAGGAGCTCGGTATAGAGCCGCTCCTCCTCCAGGTCGAGAGGAGCCAGATGGGGTGGTTCGGGCATCTGGTCAAGATGCCCCCCAAGCACCTCGCGGGCGTGGTGTTTTGGACACGTTTCACCGGGAGGAGACCAAGGGGCAGACCCCGGACCCACTGGAGAGACTATGTCTCACAGCTGGCCAGGGAGCGACTTGGGATCCTTCCAGGTGAGCTGGAGGATGCAGCCGGGGAGAGAGAGGCCTGGGCTGCCCGTTTGAGGCTGTTGCCCCGGCGACCCGGCCCTGGAACAAGCGGAAGATGACAGAACGGAACCCTCTTGCCATGCCACTAAACCTTATGTTTTTCTTTCACAATGTTAGTGGACTGGCATACTCAAACCATGTTTCTGTCTCAATATGTCCTCCTCCTTTCACCCGCACCCACACCTTCACAGTTTACAGAAGAGTCACCCTACCCATCGAGGTAGGGCGACATTCAGCCTCTCTAAAGTCGTTGTGTTTTTGAATGAGCGGTCGTTTTTAAGTTAATTATATTCTCCATCTCCGGGACCCTCTGATGATCCCCAGCAGGACTCCAGAGTAAAGGTTAAGTACTCGCTCCGGATGGAGCAGGATGGAGCAGCCGGAGTCTGACGGCCATGAACACACACCACGTTGATCAGTGTGTGAATAATCCAGTCTGTTTCCTCCCTGAAAGGAATCCAGTCCACATCGTTCAGATTAAACTTTCATATGAGTTAAAGAAAGAGGTGTGGAGTGTCTGTGACTACACACACACACACACACACACACACATACACACACACACACACACACACACACACACACACACACACACACACACACACACACAGGGCACTCCGTGTGTGTGTGTGTGTGTGTTTGTAAATCCATTGGACACTGTATTAAACTTTCATGCTCTCTTGGTCTGAACCGGTTCCTTCCCTCAGCGCTGCGAGAGGAAGTGTGTACGCGTGCGTAGGCGAGACCGGCCGTGCGTACGCGGTGTGTGCGTCCCTACACGGAGTGTGTGTTGTGTGTCATGAATATTTGATGCTCTACTCAGTATTCATGAGGGAGGAAGATGGAGAGAAGCAAAGAAAGAGCAGGAAATGGAGAGGTGGGAGACGAGGATGGAAATCATTCCACAACAACATACGCTGAGTGTGATGGTCTTTAAATGGGATTACGGATTTGGAGGGTTACACACGTTTCAACAACAAAAAAAAAACAATGGATAAAAAGATTAAATCAGAGTCAAACTAAACAGATTTCGTCCAATCAGAAGAGACGAATACAACCCATTGAATCAGGGAGCGGAGACCAAGTCAGTCAGTCACCTTCTTATACGTCTATCCCTTACGGGGATCCAGGAGGTGCCGGAGCCCATCCCAGTTGATTCAAGGCGAGGGCAGGGTACACCCAGAACAGGTTGCCAGTCTGTCGCAGGGACCAGACACACTCAATCGTTCCTAGGGCCAATTTGGCACCGGCCAAATCTGACATGCATGTTTTTGGAGGGTGTGTAGAAACCGGGGTCCCTAGAGTGAACCCACACAGACACGAGGAGAACATGCAAACCCCACACAGAAAGGACAGTGTTCCAAGCCTCGTCCCCACCCAGGACTCGAACCCACGATCTTCTTGCTGTGAGGCCACTGTGCTACCCACTGTGCCACCGTGCCGCCTTTATTAATCCCTGAAGGTAAATTTGATTCTGCGGTGCCAACACCTCGATGCCTTCCTGGTCCGCTTACCTGGTGTAAAACCTGGCATCTGAACAGCTACCAGTCCATAATGAGTCCACGAAGTCAGGCTTCAATGAAGCACACCAAGTGGACCCTCCACATTCCTGCTGGGTCAGAATGAGCGTCCCCAGTTCCTCCATCTTGCCAGCGAGCGTCTGGATGTTACCCATGACAACCGTAGGGACACTGGGCTCAAATCGTCTCCTCAGTTCTGTCAGGACGGCATAGACCCCTCCAGCCACGGTGGATCTGGTTCCGAGAGCTAGCGGCTGGTTGAGTCCACCCTAACGAAGAGAAACAACTCCATGACCAACAAAACGGAGAGCTAGACTAAAAACAGCCGTCCAAAACAACGTCCAAAGAGCGCGCACAGTCACGTCTCCAGACCGAGACCAAACACAGGCAAAAGACAAACAGAAACCCAGTGGAAAAAATGAGAAACTAGACGACCAGATGCTAAAAAAAACGCCAATTTTCATTTTAAAATGGACCAAATTGGTCCTGATTTGTGGGTAACTCAGGATGTAGAGGATGTGTATGGAGACGTGTCCATACGATGCCCACCAATCACTGCCGCTGATAGAGAGGTCGTGTAAATACGGTGTAAAGATAAACTCAAAGGAGACTTGGACTGATGATAAAAGTGTGGGTTATGACATGCGCGGGCATCGCCGCCCTTATTCATTTTGAACTTTGTGCTCCATTTTTAACCAGATATTGTTTTTTATTGATAAACTGTCAGAGCGGGCAGCACGTTGGCACAGTGTGTAGTAGTGGCCTCACAGGAAGAAGGTCGTGGGTTCAAGTCCCAGGTGGGACGGAGGCTTGGAACACTAGCCTTTCTGTGTGGAGTTTGCATGTTCTCCCTGTGTATGCCTGGCTTTCCTCCAGTTCCCTCCAAAAACCTGCATGTTAGGTTGATTGGCCGCTACATGATTCACCCTGTATGTATGTGGCTCCACAACAGACTGGCAACCTGTTTGGGGTGTACCCTGCCAGCACCCCCCGCACTCCTTTAAGGGAAGGACGGATAAGAAGCTGACTGACTGACATGCGCGGGTATCGCCGCCCATATTTGTATTAAACTTTGAGCTCCATTTTTAACCAAATATTGCTTGTTATTTATAAACTGTCAGAGCAGGCGGCACGTTGGCGCAGTGGGTAGGACAGTGGCCTTACAGTGGGCAAGGCCATGTGGGTCGTGGGTTCAAGTCCCAGGTGGGCACGAGAATTGGAACACTAGCCTTTCTGTGTAGACTTTGCATGTTCTCCCCGTGTATACGTGGGTTTTCTCCGGTTTCCTCCAAAAACATGCATGCTAGGTTGATTGGCCATGAGATGATTGCCCCTCAGAATGAGTGTGTGTGGTTGTGTGTGTGGCCCTGCAATCCAGGACAAAGAAGGAATTCCTCCCGACCAGCAGAGGCTGATCTTCGCTGGAAGATGGCCGCGTGCTGCCTGACTACAACATCCAGAAGGAGTCGTGGTTCTTCGCCTGCGCGGTGGCGCCAAGAAGAGGAAGAAGAAGTCGTGCACCACTCCTAAGAAGAACACGCACAAGAGGAGGAAGGTCGAGCTGGCCGTGATGAAGAACTACAAGGTGGACGTAAACGGGAAGATCCCACCGTCTCCGCCATGAGAGCGGCGCCGGCGTGTTTATGGCAAGTGACTTTGACTGCCATTCTCTGCTGCCTGACCTACTGTTTAAAGGGCCCATCTAATCCAAAATGGACTTTCCAGAGTTTTCTAGCTTGTAAGAGTGATGTCCAGGCCTTGTGTGTGTGTGTGTGTGTGTGATGTCCGGGCCTTGTATATGTCACCAAAGGGGTTTCTAGATTGATTTAGCCCGTTTTTCTGTGGATTTCTGGAGCGCTCAGACAAAACAACCAATGAGCAGATGTCTAAAGTATGACACATTTGACGTAGCCAGGACGGACTTCACACACGCCCCCCTCCCTCCTCACCACCCGCCCGCCCTCCTCACCCGCCTCCACTCCGGCCTTACGCCCTCACAAACTCGCTTTCAACGTCCGATATACAGGCTGGTTCGCTGCTCTGCGTCTTTTTTATTTTCTTGCTTGAAACACGCTTTTTGTAGCTACGCACGGGTTTACGCCTGCCTTCCCCCTCCCACTCAGAGATGGGCGGAGGAATAGCGGCTCAGTGAGAGCAGAGGGCGGAGCTTGTACTTTCTCAGGACGGGAGGGAGGATGAGCGATACCCGGCCTTTCATAGTTCCAGGTCTGTGACTGCGCTCCACCAAATCAATATATTTTCATAACTATGATGTAATGCATGTTGTAATGCATGTGTTTGGGTGGAGACGGTGGCCGCGTGGTTAGCGCGTTCGCCCGCGGACCGGAAGGTTCGCGTCCCACGGAGAGCACGTCTAGGGTCCTTGGAGAAGACACCTAGCCCCCCCCCACTTCTCCCACCATTGGCGCCGTTGAAGGGCAGCCTGCTGCGGTGTAAGGAGTGCAGCAAACAAATTTCCCCGGTGAGGGATGAATAGAGTAATTCAAAATAATCAAATCAAAATAAACGTGTGTGTGTGCAGAGGATACAATGTGAGATGGGCTCTTTAACACCCGTTTGTGATTTATGACCTGCAGATGCTTCTTCTTGTTTTTACAGATCTTTTCTTCACTTTTTCAATGCGGTGAACGTTAGAATCTCTTTCTCCGACGCTTCCATCAAACCTCCTATAATTAGATGCACGTTAAGATCTCCTGACAGAACCGGTTAAAACATTGATGCGACCCTCCCACCGTCGTTTTTAGAACTCACCGAGCCACTGATCTTTTTTGCCGTGCTGACGTCAGCGTGTTTAATATTTAATCCCCCGTTTCCTTCATCTCCGACTTCCAGGTTTAAATTATCGTTCAAGCAGGAGGATGAAACGCTCAGTTCGGGTTTCCACTCGTCGTTATCGGCATCAAAGCCGAACCACTGCAGCTTTTTTTTTTTTTTAAAAAGGAATAATCTAATGCTTTTTAATGAATTAATCCACATGAATGAAGTTTTTCTCCAGCTTCTGAAATCAATTCAATTCATCCTGATTTTTTTACTTTTTTCAGTATTCATTCATCTTCTGAACCGTCCATCCCGAACAGGATCGTGGGGGTGTGCCAGGTACAGGGTAGGGTACACCCCGAACAGGTCGCCAGTCTGTCACAGGGCCACACACACGCACTCCTTACTAGGGGCACTATTGTAGCAGCCAATCAAACATGCCTGTTTCCAGAGAAATCCGGAGGACCCTTAGAAAACCCACGGAGGTCCAGGCAAAAACTGTACCCATACTCTGTGGACCAAGATGTGGAGGTGCCTGATGGCTGTGGACTGGGAAGTGCTCTGAGGCTGTGGGCAGGGCCATGGAGGTGCCCTTGGGCCCGAATGTGGAGGTGCCTGACGTGGAGGTGCCCGTAGGCTGTGGGCAGGGACGTGCTCTTAGGCTGTGGACAGGGCCATGGAGGTGACCTTACACCGGGAATGGGACATGCCGGTACGTGGACCAGGACGAAGAGGTGCCCTTAGACCGGCAACAGGACCTGGATGTGCTTTAGGCTGCGGACTGGGACGTGGAAGTTCAATTCAATTTTATTTTTTAGCCCAAAATCACAGAATGTCCGTCTCAATGGGCTTCACAAGAAAAAGAGGAATGTATTAACACAAATACACAACAAGAAAAATAACTAACAAATGCTAACTAAACAAGACTAGCACATTAATGCACTTAGACTCTCCTTCTCGGTGAGGAAAAACTCCTAAAAAACCCATCAGTGGGGAAAAAATAAGAAACCTCATGGGGATCCACGTGAAAGAGAGATCCCTCCCCCGGGACGAGCAAACAATGTGTCAAAGATTATTGTTTAAATATTAGTTTATTCTAATCTACAGTTAAATATCTAAATAAGTCAATAAATGTTCTTCATTCTGATGGAAACACGGGGGGCTCCTCAGCCCGGAGATGTCCAGGACGGGGATGAGTAGATGTTCTTCATCCTGATGGAAACACGGGGGGCTCCTCAGCCCGGAGATGTCCAGGATGGGGATGAGTAGATGTTCTTCATCCTGATGGAAACACTGGGGGACTCCTCAGCCCGGAGATGTCCAGGACGGGGATGAGTAGATGTTCTTCATCCTGATGGAAACACGGGGGGCTCCTCAGCCCGGAGATGTCCAGGATGGGGATGAGTAGATGTTCTTCATCCTGATGGAAACACTGGGGGACTCCTCAGCCCGGAGATGTCCAGGATGGGGATGAGTAGATGGATTTCTAAGGTGCCCTTAGAATGGGACCAGGACGAGGAGGTGCTTGTAGGCTGGGGACCAGGATGTGGAGCAGGGGTGGGCAATTAATTTTTATCAGGGGCCGCATGAGAAGCCTGAATTGTGTCAGAGGGCCACCAACTTTCTTTAAATATTTTGAATAGCTGGTTCTGATAATCAGAAGAATAAAGCACTCTGTAAATATGTATATTAGGTTATGTCAAACTGTGCTCTATTGGTTAAATAAGAAAAACAATTTATTTTTTAACTTGTTAATCTCCACAAACAATAACTTGTAATGCTTTCCACCTCATGTTACCTGGTGCTAACGTGAGTTATGGTGCTACTTGGTGCTACGTCTACGACGTGCATAAGTAGCGACGTAACGCTTTTCAAAATGAAATTTCAAAATAAAAGTTAAAAAAAAGTTTAATTTATGGTGTTTATGATTGGCTTCACACGGGCCGTACAAAGGGCCGGATGTGGCCCGCGGGCCTTAATTTGCCCAGGTCTGATGTGGAGCTTTAAATTTTAAGTAGAGAAAGTAAAAGTGAACAACAAAACACACTCATTTTTTTTATTTCAGGTGAAGAAACATTAAAACGAATAAAAAGAAGTAAAAATAAAATCTAAGAAATGTAAAGAAAAGCAGAGAGTGTCTGAGTCGTTCCATTAAGCTCGCAGGTCTGATTGCTCTACAATTAAACCTCCATTTTCTCTGTCTCACTGACGAGGTTGGCGACTTCTCTTCCGTGGTTTGTGGGTGGAAAAGCTCGGTCATTAGTCGTTCTGTCGGAGTGGTGTTATCTCTACGTTCTGATGCCAGGTTGCCAGATTTAAACGACGGCTTGTAGTCTGAGGTAGACGTAATGTGATGCTGGATTCATCCTGGATCTTCAGGAGGGAGTTTCTGTGAATAAAATCACCAACCTTGGATGTAATTTTTTTATCAGTTTGTGGTCTTTAGGGAGTGTTTTTTTAAAAAGTTTTGCCACTCTGTTTTTGAGTGGAGGACCGTTTGTGACCCAGGTGATAAAACATGTGCCCAGGCACGTCAGCTTGTTTGCTAAAGATTGCGTTTTGGCTTCACGAAGAGAGACGTTTTGAGGCGGGGCCAAAAGGAGGAGGGGGCGCTATGACATACCATCACATCCATCGATGAACAAAACCAGCCATGATTGTTGGCTTCTGCTTAGAGCAACAGCCTCAGATGGGAGCCCTGAGACGCATAGTCTCTTCTGTAAAATAATAAGAATTGCTGCTGTATTTGATTAATTTACTGTAATTTCATGGCTATAAGGCTCATATAAAAGTCTTAGATTTTCTTCAAAATGAGCGGTGCACCTTGTGTGTGAGAAAAGGCGGACCTAAAAGAAAACGTGTTGCCCGCGAGGCGGACCTGAAAGAAAAGGCATGAGAACGTTAAAGAGTGAAGTGTGAGCGGCGTGGGAGCGATGGATGACCGAAGGGTGGAAGGCAGCGCCGGGCGAGTTACGCTACGGTTTGCCAATGGATTGTAGATGCTTGGACTAACGTGTCTGCTGGTACTGTTATCCGAGCTTTCTCAAAAGCTGGTATCCTTTCTGAGGAGCCGCACAGTACAGACAGTGACTTTGACAGCGAGGAGCGAAGTGGACCTGCTCTGAAACAGAGGATGAGGACTTTGATGGATTTGAATAAAGACTATTACCGGTAATGTGTTTGTTTAGAATCGTTACTACTTAAATAAAGCACAACCAAACTCAGTTTTGCTCCCGATCTATTTTTTAATACACACATTTACATGCTTGTGTGTGTGTTGTTGTAAGGCGGTGTGTGACTGAGGCTGCGCCTTTTCTTACGGTGCGCCTAATGGTCGTGAAATTACGGTAATCAATACCTCAAAAGGGGAAATGTATTGGGCTATATTCAGCCTGTGGTTGGTTATCTGCTGTCAACAAGTGGAATGTTTCTGGCAACGATCAGGGGACTGAGAGCCACTGATATCAAGACAGCAATGGTTTATGAATCTATTTTAGAATGATAGATACATGAAGACACGGACAGGCCGCCCTAGTCTAGCAGGACGTCCATATTTGAAAGAATTAAGTGTGGTCTTCAGTCTCCCTGACATGATATGAGGAAGATGGGCTCTCCTGTTTGGTCCGCGCCCCTATGTGTGTGTGTGCACAGACTGTGTGTGTTATGCTTGGAGCATTGTGTGATGAAATAATGCACTGATATAACCAGCTTGTTATCAAAGAAACCTCAGCTGTGATTCTGTTCTCTCTACTTTCTGTCTTCACTATCTTATCGTCTGTGCATCGGGGCTCATAACTGTCAAGTACGAACTATCGGAGACTTGAAAGATTGAAATTGTGTTGCACAGAAAAAGATTGTGAAACCTGCTGCTTGATTATCTACTGACTCTTTGTATGTCTCTTGGGCTCTTCTATTAATTTTCCTCTAATAATTTACACTTTAAAGTTAGAGTGATTAGAATAGAGAAAGAAAACCTGTTTTTATCCCAGCTGTCCTGAGAACCGGCACCCATCGGCTCGACTCTAAAGGATCATCCATTAAAGGGTCAATACTCTTTGAATGATGGGGTTGTGGGGAGAGTGGAGACCTTTGCATTTGGAACTAAAGTGTCAGGATCATAAGGTTTTTTGATACCAGAAAGAATAGGATACTTCTCACAAGAATAGGATCACCTTTGACAATCATGTCACCTACATTTGCAAAACTTCCTTCTTTCACCTCCGTAACATCTCAAAACTTCGTCCATCTCTCTCCCTCCCGGCTGCTGAGAAGCTTGTCCATGCCTTTGTCTCCTCCAGGCTGGATTACTGTAATGAGCTTCTCATCGGGATCCCTGGCTGGAGCACTCAAAAGCTCCAGTATGTCCAGAACAGCGCTGCCAGGGTCCTGATGAGGGTGCGGAAATACGAGCACATCACCCCCATCCTTCACAGCCTTCCCGTTCACCTCCGTATTGAATATAAGGTCCTCCTTCACACCCATCACTGTCTGCACGGTGAGGCCCCCACAATAAACCCTGCTGTCGAAAACCCGTCCTGTTCTTTAGTCATGACCGGACCCACAGCCTCATCGGGGATCGGACGGATGGCCGAGGACACTATTCGCTCTGGAACATGTGGAAGAATTCTCCACAATTGGTTTTAATGGAAGCAGACAGCCTGACTATCACTGCTGCTTTAGATTCTATAAGAGTTTCCTTTTTGTTTCAGAGAGTTTAATGTGCAACATCTGCCTTAAAATGTTAGTTTCCGTGGGGTTTCTTTCAGTCAAAGAAGATAAAATACCTTAAACACTATAAAGAACCAGGTGTATGCTGTAAGAGTACAGATTACTTCCATCAGTATGATTGTACTACATGCTTACAGAACTCTGATCAACGTGACCAGGGTCTCACTGAACTCCACAGTCCCCAGATCTACATCTAACAAAGCACCTTTAGCATGAGCAGTGATGAAAGATTCTAATCGTGGCTGTGCAGTAAGGAAACCTGTGATGCTATCATACCATCTCATCTTGTATCAAACATCGTGCTGCTTTGCTTTAATCTGCCCAGCAGGCAAAACATGTGCTCACCTACACTCTGATTCTTCACGTTGGATTTTAACGCTGCTATTAATTCCACACAATTTATCTTGAGATAATCTCATGTTTGTGTGAGAGTGGGGAGGAAATGACAAAACACCAGAACCAATACTGTATACAGTACGACTCTTTACCCGACATTGTGGTCCTTCGAGACCATTCAAGTGATGCCTGGCTCAAGATTACACAGCTCTAGGTACCAGCACCTGGAGGTTTGAGGTCTACGAGACAGAGTTTATTTCAAGATGAAAGCTAGCCAATGAGTCCTTACGTTCACCTCGCCCTGGTGTATTTGATAAATGGAGATATTTCCCAGAGAGACGTTACACCTTTAAGATCAGAGTTAGAGGGTCTGCAGCGTTAGAGGCTCCTGATCCAGCAGTCTTAGAAGATGATTGCTGGACTGGCGGAGTTCCAAGGCATTCATGGTAGAATGCTGCAGCTATAAAACCGGGTTGACAACCTCACGAAGATATAGAACCAGTCTCACACGGACGTTCGGCTATGGATCGGCTTGATATGATGATGATTAAGAGGGAGTCTTTGGCTACACATCCTACTCTGTCCACTTTTCAACCCAAGCCAGAGTTCTCTGATTGCCTGCCTTAGACCATAGACGCAAATCGGCGGTAATGCTCCTTACCGTGAGGAATCACCCCAGGCAGCTGGGACCATAGTCAGCAAAGAAACCAGTTGGTTACACCACAAAGGACTGAAATCCTGCTCATAATGTCCATCTACAGGCCCGTTTGAAGTTTGCCAAAGATTAACTGACGGATTCAGAGGAAGACTGAGCGGAAGTGTTGCGGTCAAATGAGACCAAATTGGAGCTCTTTGGCATCAACTCAACTTGCAGTAGTTATAGAAGGATGAACGCTGCCCTTCACCCCAAAAATACCGTTCCCACCATCAAATATGGAGGTGTTTTTCTGCCAAGGGGACAGGACAATAGCACCGTGTCAAAGGGAGGATGGACGGCCCGTGATGAAAGATTCTTAAACAATGATGAGCAGTAAGATAACATGTGATGTTAAGATGTGCTCACCTTCTCTCTGATTCTTCACGTTGGATTTTAACGCTGCTGTTAATTCCACACAATTTATCATAAAAATAATCTCATGTTCTTTTAAAAGTTGGTTGCCAGTCGTTAAATTTGTGTGAGAGTGGGCCAGAAATGACTAAACATCAGAACCAATACCGTATACAGTACGACTCTTTACCAGACATTGTGGTCCTTCGAGTCGGTTCAAATGATCCCTGGCTCTAGGTTTCACCTGCGCCTGGCATGACATACTTCGACCAGTGAGGTTTGAGGTCTACCAGACAGACTTTATACCAAGATGAAAGTTAGCCAATGAGTCCTTACGTTCACCTCGCCCTGGTGTATTTGATAAATGGAGATATTTCCCAGAGAGACGTTACGCCTTTAAGATCAGAGTTAGAGGGTCTGCAGCGTTAGAGGCTCCTGATCCAGCAGTCTTAGAAGATGATTGCTGGACTGGCGGAGTTCCAAGGCATTCATGGTAGAATGCTGCAGCTATAAAACCGGGTTGACAACCTCAGGAAGATATAGAACCAGTCTCACACGGACGTTCGGCTATGGATCGGCTTGATATGATGATGATTAAGAGGGAGTCTTTGGCTACACATCCTACTCTGTCCACTTTTCAACCCAAGCCAGAGTTCTCTGATTGCCTGCCTTCAGATGACTCTGGCAGCATCTGCTCCTGCCAGTGTCTGATCTATTCAAATTCCAACTGTTTTTAGACCATCTTTCAGACCATTTTCATAGAAAATGGGGTTCAAAAACGAATTATGAACAAGCTTACATTGGCAGCCCTTTGGTATAAAAGAGACCTGACCATAGACGCAAACAATCGGCGGTAATGCTTCTTTAGGGGGCGATCGCCATTAAAACCAAAACAGAAGAAGCACTCAGTCAATCTAGATTCAAAACTCTTCACCATGGTCAAGAATAAAGACCTTTTAAAGTATGTCAGGGACAAGATTGAGGAGTACTTGCTGGAATGGGCTACTAGGCCATGGCCACGCACGCTTAGTACAATGTTTTGCAAATGGAAGAAACACATATTAACTACCAAGCTCCTTCGGTCTGGAGCTCCATGCAAGATCTCACCACGTGGAGTTTGAATGAGAACAGTGAGGAATCACCCCAGGCAGCTGGGACCATAGTCAGCAAAGAAACCAGTTGGTTACACCACAAAGGACTGAAATCCTGCTCATAATGTCCATCTACAGGCCTGTTTGAAGTTTGCCAAAGATTAACTGACGGATTCAGAGGAAGACTGAGCGGAAGTGTTACGGTCAAATGAGACCAAAATCGAGCTCTTTGGCATCAATTCAACTTGCATTATTTGGAGAAGAATGAATGCTGACCCTGAAAATATCGTTCCCACCGTTAAATATGGAGGTGTTTTTCTGCCAAGGGGACAGAACAATAGCACCCTATCCATGTATTGTTAAATCTTCCCTCAGTCAGGACGTTGAAAATGGTGGTTGGGTATTCCAGCATGACAGTGATCCAAAACACACGGCCGAAGTAACAAAGGATTGACTCAAGAAGAAGCATATTGAGATCATGGAGTGGCAGAGTCAAACTCCAGATCTTAATGTAATTTAAAGTAAATTTAAAGTAATTTAAATTTACTAAAGTAATTTAAAGTACGACATTTTCTCACCAGTTCAGTGATGATACGTCAGAAAAAACACAAAAAACCAAAGGCTGTAACGTCTGCTTGGTGAATCTTTGAAGCACTTTGAACCTTGTTCTCTATTAATCACAATCTATTGCTGGCACAAGTCGAACAAAGCCTGATCAAACCTCCACGTAACAATCAATGGACCAAAATAAAGGAGTATGTAGGTCGTCTGAAGTGGTACTTGGTGAAAAGTTGATCGTATCAATCTCTGCTTTTAGTTTTCTTTGTTCACAAAATTAGGATATTTTATTTTTTGCTCTTGTATTTTAGTGGATTTTACTTCATTGTTTTCTCTGCTTGTTTAGAGTTCAGAAAAACTGTGTCTCTTTAAGAGCTCTGAGGGACTCTAAGAATGAACGAAGTCTCAGACTTTGAATTGTTTACTTCAAACTTAACCGACATTTAATCCCCTCCGTCCTGCACATCCGGACCTTCTTCCCCAGATTTGAGTTGACTGAAATAAGAATCTCTAAGAAATCCAATCTAGACACCGTGATTCCCTTCCCAACAAAACCGACTACTCACTGATGTGTGAGAGAAATCAGTGAAGCAGTCACAGGGTGGGTTAAAGAAGGGGTTCCCCATTTTAAACGGTTCATCATCCAATGATTTTTAAGAATACAAACTCCCAATGTAAACCATCTATTGATCACCGTGCAAAAATGTATCTTGGCATGAAAAAGCTTGAAACTCATTGGTCTACATTCAGAATATTTAAAGAGACAGTGTTTCTTTAAATCTGCATCAACAGATCAAATGAAACTGTTAGATTAAACATTTTTTTTCAGGTAACAGTAAAACATTTCAACTCCTATGTGAAAAAATCAATCAATGTAACAATAACTTCTTCATCTATCATCTTTGGAGTTTTGAGGGCAGAACGACTACCTATCAAACCACTGTACCCAAACCCTACCACCATACCCAGAAGCCCAACGCTCCAGACTAATAATACATAACACCAAAACACATTCACCCCCCAACAGGATCGCCCAAATCCCACCACCTCCAACATCCTGTGGACAACTCAATCATAAGCAGTCTCACTACTGACAAACAACGCCCAGCTCAGAGACCACCTTTCAAAGCATTTTCATAGAAAATGGGGTTCAAGAAAGAATTATGAACAAGCTTACATTAGCAGCCCTTTGGTATAAAAGAGACCTGACCATAGACGCAAACAATCGGCGGTAATGCTCCTTTAGGGGGCGATCGCCATTAAAACCAAAACAGAAGAAGCACTCAGTCAATCTAGATTCAAAACTCTTCACCATGGTCAAGAATAAAGACTTTTTAAAGTATGTCAGGGACACAATGTGGACTACTTACTGGAATGGGCTACTAGACCATGGCCACGCACGCTTAGTACAATGTTTTGCAAATGGAAGAAACACATATTAACTACCAAGCTCCTTCGGTCTGGAGCTCCATGCAAGATCTCACCACGTGGAGTTTGAATGATAATGAGAACAGTGAAGAATCACCCCAGGCAGCTGGGACCATAGTCAGCAAAGAAACCAGTTGGTTACACCACAAAGGACTGAAATCCTGCTCATAATGTCCATCTACAGGCCCGTTTGAAGTTTGCCAAAGATTAACTGACGGATTCAGAGGAAGACTGAGCGGAAGTGTTGCGGTCAAATGAGACCAAATTGGAGCTCTTTGGCATCAACTCAACTTGCAGTAGTTATAGAAGGATGAACGCTGCCCTTCACCCCAAAAATACCGTTCCCACCATCAAATATGGAGGTGTTTTTCTGCCAAGGGGACAGGACAATAGCACCGTGTCAAAGGGAGGATGGACGGCCCGTGATGAAAGATTCTTAAACAATGATGAGCAGTAAGAAAACATGTGATGTTAAGATGTGCTCACCTTCTCTCTGATTCTTCACGTTGGATTTTAACGCTGCTGTTAATTCCACACAATTTATCATAAAAATAATCTCATGTTCTTTTAAAAGTTGGTTGCCAGTCGTTAAATTTGTGTGAGAGTGGGCCAGAAATGACTAAACATCAGAACCAATACCGTATACAGTACGACTCTTTACCAGACATTGTGGTCCTTCGAGTCGGTTCAAATGATCCCTGGCTCTAGGTTTCACCTGCGCCTGGCATGACATACTTCGACCAGTGAGGTTTGAGGTCTACCAGACAGACTTTATACCAAGATGAAAGTTAGCCAATGAGTCCTTACGTTCACCTCGCCCTGGTGTATTTGATAAATGGAGATATTTCCCAGAGAGACGTTACACCTTTAAGATCAGAGTTAGAGGGTCTGCAGTGTTAGAGGCTCCTGATCCAGCAGTCTTAGAAGATGATTGCTGGACTGGTGGAGTTCCAAGGCATTCATGGTAGAATGCTGCAGCTATAAAACCGGGTTGACAACCTCAGGAAGATATAGAACCAGTCTCACAAGGACGTTCGGCTATGGATCGGCTTGATATGATGATGATTAAGAGGGAGTCTTTGGCTACACATCCTACTCTGTCCACTTCTCAACCCAAGCCAGAGTTCTCTGATTGCCTGCCTTAGACCATAGACGCAAATCGGCGGTAATGCTCCTTTAGGGAGCGATCGCCATTAAAACCAAAACAGAAGAAGCACTCAGTCAATCTAGATTCAAAACTCTTCACCATGGTCAAGAATAAAGACTTTTTAAAGTATGTCAGGGACACGATTGACTACTTACTGGAATGGGCTACTAGGCCATGGCCACGCACGCTTAGTACAATGTTTTGCAAATGGAAGAAACACATATTAACTACCAAGCTCCTTCGTTCTGGAGCTCAATGCAAGATCTCACCACGTGGAGTTTGAACAATAATGAGAGCAGTGAGGAATCACCCCAGGCAGCTGGGACCATAGAGTCTGTAACAAAACGGTTGGTAACACCACGAAGGACCGAAATCCTGCTCATAATGTCCATCTACAGGCCTGTTTGAAGTTTGCCAAAGATTAACTGACGGATTCAGAGGAAGACTGAGCGGAAGTGTTACGGTCAAATGAGACCAAAATCGAGCTCTTTGGCATCAATTCAACTTGCATTATTTGGAGAAGAATGAATGCTGACCCTGAAAATATCGTTCCCACCGTTAAATATGGAGGTGTTTTTCTGCCAAGGGGACAGAACAATAGCACCCTATCCATGTATTGTTAAATCTTCCCTCAGTCAGGACGTTGAAAATGGTGGTTGGGTATTCCAGCATGACAGTGATCCAAAACACACGGCCGAAGTAACAAAGGATTGACTCAAGAAGAAGCATATTGAGATCATGGAGTGGCAGAGTCAAACTCCAGATCTTAATGTAATTTAAAGTAAATTTAAAGTAATTTAAATTTACTAAAGTAATTTAAAGTACGACATTTTCTCACCAGTTCAGTGATGATACGTCAGAAAAAACACAAAAAACCAAAGGCTGTAACGTCTGCTTGGTGAATCTTTGAAGCACTTTGAACCTTGTTCTCTATTAATCACAATCTATTGCTGGCACAAGTCGAACAAAGCCTGATCAAACCTCCACGTAACAATCAATGGACCAAAATAAAGGAGTATGTAGGTCGTCTGAAGTGGTACTTGGTGAAAAGTTGATCGTATCAATCTCTGCTTTTAGTTTTCTTTGTTCACAAAATTAGGATATTTTATTTTTTGCTCTTGTATTTTAGTGGATTTTACTTCATTGTTTTCTCTGCTTGTTTAGAGTTCAGAAAAACTGTGTCTCTTTAAGAGCTCTGAGGGACTCTAAGAATGAACGAAGTCTCAGACTTTGAATTGTTTACTTCAAACTTAACCGACATTTAATCCCCTCCGTCCTGCACATCCGGACCTTCTTCCCCAGATTTGAGTTGACTGAAATAAGAATCTCTAAGAAATCCAATCTAGACACCGTGATTCCCTTCCCAACAAAACCGACTACTCACTGATGTGTGAGAGAAATCAGTGAAGCAGTCACAGGGTGGGTTAAAGAAGGGGTTCCCCATTTTAAACGGTTCATCATCCAATGATTTTTAAGAATACAAACTCCCAATGTAAACCATCTATTGATCACCGTGCAAAAATGTATCTTGGCATGAAAAAGCTTGAAACTCATTGGTCTACATTCAGAATATTTAAAGAGACAGTGTTTCTTTAAATCTGCATCAACAGATCAAATGAAACTGTTAGATTAAACCTTTTTTTACAGGTAACAGTAAAACATTTCAACTCCTATGTGAAAAAATCAAGCAATGTAACAATAACTTCTTCATCTATCATCTTTGGAGTTTTGAGGGCAGAACGACTACCTATCAAACCACTGTACCCAAACCCTACCACCATACCCAGAAGCCCAACGCTCCAGACTAATAATACATAACACCAAAACACATTCACCCCCCAACAGGATCGCCCAAATCCCACCACCTCCAACATCCTGTGGACAACTCAATCATAAGCAGTCTCACTACTGACAAACAACGCCCAGCTCAGAGACCACCTTTCAAAGCATTTTCATAGAAAATGGGGTTCAAGAAAGAATTATGAACAAGCTTACATTAGCAGCCCTTTGGTATAAAAGAGACCTGACCATAGACGCAAACAATCGGCGGTAATGCTCCTTTAGGGGGCGATCGCCATTAAAACCAAAACAGAAGAAGCACTCAGTCAATCTAGATTCAAAACTCTTCACCATGGTCAAGAATAAAGACTTTTTAAAGTATGTCAGGGACACAATGTGGACTACTTACTGGAATGGGCTACTAGACCATGGCCACGCACGCTTAGTACAATGTTTTGCAAATGGAAGAAACACATATTAACTACCAAGCTCCTTCGGTCTGGAGCTCCATGCAAGATCTCACCACGTGGAGTTTGAATGATAATGAGAACAGTGAAGAATCACCCCAGGCAGCTGGGACCATAGTCAGCAAAGAAACCAGTTGGTTACACCACAAAGGACTGAAATCCTGCTCATAATGTCCATCTACAGGCCCGTTTGAAGTTTGCCAAAGATTAACTGACGGATTCAGAGGAAGACTGAGCGGAAGTGTTGCGGTCAAATGAGACCAAATTGGAGCTCTTTGGCATCAACTCAACTTGCAGTAGTTATAGAAGGATGAACGCTGCCCTTCACCCCAAAAATACCGTTCCCACCATCAAATATGGAGGTGTTTTTCTGCCAAGGGGACAGGACAATAGCACCGTGTCAAAGGGAGGATGGACGGCCCGTGATGAAAGATTCTTAAACAATGATGAGCAGTAAGAAAACATGTGATGTTAAGATGTGCTCACCTTCTCTCTGATTCTTCACGTTGGATTTTAACGCTGCTGTTAATTCCACACAATTTATCATAAAAATAATCTCATGTTCTTTTAAAAGTTGGTTGCCAGTCGTTAAATTTGTGTGAGAGTGGGCCAGAAATGACTAAACATCAGAACCAATACCGTATACAGTACGACTCTTTACCAGACATTGTGGTCCTTCGAGTCGGTTCAAATGATCCCTGGCTCTAGGTTTCACCTGCGCCTGGCATGACATACTTCGACCAGTGAGGTTTGAGGTCTACCAGACAGACTTTATACCAAGATGAAAGTTAGCCAATGAGTCCTTACGTTCACCTCGCCCTGGTGTATTTGATAAATGGAGATATTTCCCAGAGAGACGTTACACCTTTAAGATCAGAGTTAGAGGGTCTGCAGTGTTAGAGGCTCCTGATCCAGCAGTCTTAGAAGATGATTGCTGGACTGGTGGAGTTCCAAGGCATTCATGGTAGAATGCTGCAGCTATAAAACCGGGTTGACAACCTCAGGAAGATATAGAACCAGTCTCACAAGGACGTTCGGCTATGGATCGGCTTGATATGATGATGATTAAGAGGGAGTCTTTGGCTACACATCCTACTCTGTCCACTTCTCAACCCAAGCCAGAGTTCTCTGATTGCCTGCCTTAGACCATAGACGCAAATCGGCGGTAATGCTCCTTTAGGGAGCGATCGCCATTAAAACCAAAACAGAAGAAGCACTCAGTCAATCTAGATTCAAAACTCTTCACCATGGTCAAGAATAAAGACTTTTTAAAGTATGTCAGGGACACGATTGACTACTTACTGGAATGGGCTACTAGGCCATGGCCACGCACGCTTAGTACAATGTTTTGCAAATGGAAGAAACACATATTAACTACCAAGCTCCTTCGTTCTGGAGCTCAATGCAAGATCTCACCACGTGGAGTTTGAACAATAATGAGAGCAGTGAGGAATCACCCCAGGCAGCTGGGACCATAGAGTCTGTAACAAAACGGTTGGTAACACCACGAAGGACCGAAATCCTGCTCATAATGTCCATCTACAGGCCTGTTTGAAGTTTGCCAAAGATTAACTGACGGATTCAGAGGAAGACTGAGCGGAAGTGTTACGGTCAAATGAGACCAAAATCGAGCTCTTTGGCATCAATTCAACTTGCATTATTTGGAGAAGAATGAATGCTGACCCTGAAAATATCGTTCCCACCGTTAAATATGGAGGTGTTTTTCTGCCAAGGGGACAGAACAATAGCACCCTATCCATGTATTGTTAAATCTTCCCTCAGTCAGGACGTTGAAAATGGTGGTTGGGTATTCCAGCATGACAGTGATCCAAAACACACGGCCGAAGTAACAAAGGATTGACTCAAGAAGAAGCATATTGAGATCATGGAGTGGCAGAGTCAAACTCCAGATCTTAATGTAATTTAAAGTAAATTTAAAGTAATTTAAATTTACTAAAGTAATTTAAAGTACGACATTTTCTCACCAGTTCAGTGATGATACGTCAGAAAAAACACAAAAAACCAAAGGCTGTAACGTCTGCTTGGTGAATCTTTGAAGCACTTTGAACCTTGTTCTCTATTAATCACAATCTATTGCTGGCACAAGTCGAACAAAGCCTGATCAAACCTCCACGTAACAATCAATGGACCAAAATAAAGGAGTATGTAGGTCGTCTGAAGTGGTACTTGGTGAAAAGTTGATCGTATCAATCTCTGCTTTTAGTTTTCTTTGTTCACAAAATTAGGATATTTTATTTTTTGCTCTTGTATTTTAGTGGATTTTACTTCATTGTTTTCTCTGCTTGTTTAGAGTTCAGAAAAACTGTGTCTCTTTAAGAGCTCTGAGGGACTCTAAGAATGAACGAAGTCTCAGACTTTGAATTGTTTACTTCAAACTTAACCGACATTTAATCCCCTCCGTCCTGCACATCCGGACCTTCTTCCCCAGATTTGAGTTGACTGAAATAAGAATCTCTAAGAAATCCAATCTAGACACCGTGATTCCCTTCCCAACAAAACCGACTACTCACTGATGTGTGAGAGAAATCAGTGAAGCAGTCACAGGGTGGGTTAAAGAAGGGGTTCCCCATTTTAAACGGTTCATCATCCAATGATTTTTAAGAATACAAACTCCCAATGTAAACCATCTATTGATCACCGTGCAAAAATGTATCTTGGCATGAAAAAGCTTGAAACTCATTGGTCTACATTCAGAATATTTAAAGAGACAGTGTTTCTTTAAATCTGCATCAACAGATCAAATGAAACTGTTAGATTAAACCTTTTTTTACAGGTAACAGTAAAACATTTCAACTCCTATGTGAAAAAATCAAGCAATGTAACAATAACTTCTTCATCTATCATCTTTGGAGTTTTGAGGGCAGAACGACTACCTATCAAACCACTGTACCCAAACCCTACCACCATACCCAGAAGCCCAACGCTCCAGACTAATAATACATAACACCAAAACACATTCACCCCCCAACAGGATCGCCCAAATCCCACCACCTCCAACATCCTGTGGACAACTCAATCATAAGCAGTCTCACTACTGACAAACAACGCCCAGCTCAGAGACCACCTTTCAAAGCATTTTCATAGAAAATGGGGTTCAAGAAAGAATTATGAACAAGCTTACATTAGCAGCCCTTTGGTATAAAAGAGACCTGACCATAGACGCAAACAATCGGCGGTAATGCTCCTTTAGGGGGCGATCGCCATTAAAACCAAAACAGAAGAAGCACTCAGTCAATCTAGATTCAAAACTCTTCACCATGGTCAAGAATAAAGACTTTTTAAAGTATGTCAGGGACACAATGTGGACTACTTACTGGAATGGGCTACTAGACCATGGCCACGCACGCTTAGTACAATGTTTTGCAAATGGAAGAAACACATATTAACTACCAAGCTCCTTCGGTCTGGAGCTCCATGCAAGATCTCACCACGTGGAGTTTGAATGATAATGAGAACAGTGAAGAATCACCCCAGGCAGCTGGGACCATAGTCAGCAAAGAAACCAGTTGGTTACACCACAAAGGACTGAAATCCTGCTCATAATGTCCATCTACAGGCCCGTTTGAAGTTTGCCAAAGATTAACTGACGGATTCAGAGGAAGACTGAGCGGAAGTGTTGCGGTCAAATGAGACCAAATTGGAGCTCTTTGGCATCAACTCAACTTGCAGTAGTTATAGAAGGATGAACGCTGCCCTTCACCCCAAAAATACCGTTCCCACCATCAAATATGGAGGTGTTTTTCTGCCAAGGGGACAGGACAATAGCACCGTGTCAAAGGGAGGATGGACGGCCCGTGATGAAAGATTCTTAAACAATGATGAGCAGTAAGATAACATGTGATGTTAAGATGTGCTCACCTTCTCTCTGATTCTTCACGTTGGATTTTAACGCTGCTGTTAATTCCACACAATTTATCATAAAAATAATCTCATGTTCTTTTAAAAGTTGGTTGCCAGTCGTTAAATTTGTGTGAGAGTGGGCCAGAAATGACTAAACATCAGAACCAATACCGTATACAGTACGACTCTTTACCAGACATTGTGGTCCTTCGAGTCGGTTCAAATGATCCCTGGCTCTAGGTTTCACCTGCGCCTGGCATGACATACTTCGACCAGTGAGGTTTGAGGTCTACCAGACAGACTTTATACCAAGATGAAACTTAGCCAATGAGTCCTTACGTTTACCTCGCCCTCGTGTATTTGATAAATGGAGATATTTCCCAGAGAGACGTTACGCCTTTAAGATCAGAGTTAGAGGGTCTGCAGCGTTAGAGGCTCCTGATCCAGCAGTCTTAGAAGATGATTGCTGGACTGGCGGAGTTCCAAGGCATTCATGGTAGAATGCTGCAGCTATAAAACCGGGTTGACAACCTCAGGAAGATATAGAACCAGTCTCACACGGACGTTCGGCTATGGATCGGCTTGATAGGATGATGATTAAGAGGGAGTCTTTGGCTACACATCCTACTCTGTCCACTTCTCAACCCAAGCCAGAGTTCTCTGATTGCCTGCCTTAGACCATAGACGCAAATCGGCGGTAATGCTCCTTACCGTGAGGAATCACCCCAGGCAGCTGGGACCATAGTCAGCAAAGAAACCAGTTGGTTACACCACAAAGGACTGAAATCCTGCTCATAATGTCCATCTACAGGCCCGTTTGAAGTTTGCCAAAGATTAACTGACGGATTCAGAGGAAGACTGAGCGGAAGTGTTGCGGTCAAATGAGACCAAATTGGAGCTCTTTGGCATCAACTCAACTTGCAGTAGTTATAGAAGGATGAACGCTGCCCTTCACCCCAAAAATACCGTTCCCACCATCAAATATGGAGGTGTTTTTCTGCCAAGGGGACAGGACAATAGCACCGTGTCAAAGGGAGGATGGACGGCCCGTGATGAAAGATTCTTAAACAATGATGAGCAGTAAGAAAACATGTGATGTTAAGATGTGCTCACCTTCTCTCTGATTCTTCACGTTGGATTTTAACGCTGCTGTTAATTCCATGGTCTACATTCAGAATATTTAAAGAGACAGTGTTTCTTTAAATCTGCATCAACAGATCAAATGAAACTGTTAGATTAAACCTTTTTTTACAGGTAACAGTAAAACATTTCAACTCCTATGTGAAAAAATCAAGCAATGTAACAATAACTTCTTCATCTATCATCTTTGGAGTTTTGAGGGCAGAACGACTACCTATCAAACCACTGTACCCAAACCCTACCACCATACCCAGAAGCCCAACGCTCCCGTCTAATAATACATAACAACAAAACACATTCACCCCCCAACAGGATCGCCCAAATCCCACCACCTCCAACATCCTGTAGACAACTCAATCATAAGCAGTCTCACTACTGACAAACAACGCCCAGCTCAGAGACCACCTTTCAGAGCATTTTCATAGAAAATGGGGTTCAAGAAAGAATTATGAACAAGCTTACATTGGCAGCCCTTTGGTATAAAAGAGACCTCACCATAGACGCAAACAATCGGCGGTAATGCTCCTTTAGGGAGCGATCGCCATTAAAACCAAAACAGAAGAAGCACTCAGTCAATCTAGATTCAAAACTCTTCACCATGGTCAAGAATAAAGACTTTTTAAAGTATGTCAGGGACACGATGTGGACTACTTACTGGAATAGGCTACTAGACCATGGCCACGCACGCTTAGTACAATGTTTTGCAAATGGAAGAAACACATATTAACTACCAAGCTCCTTCGGTCTGGAGCTCCATGCAAGATCTCACCACGTGGAGTTTGAACAATAATGAGAGCAGTGAGGAATCACCCCAAGCACCTGGGACCATAGTCAGCAAAGAAAGAAAAAGTTGGTAACACCACGAAGGACCGAAATCCTGCTCATAATGTCCATCTACAGGCCTGTTTGAAGTTTGCTAAAGATTAACTGACGGATTCAGAGGAAGACTGAGCGGAAGTGTTACGAAAATACCGTTCCCACCGTCAAATACTGAGGTGTTTTTCTGCCAAGGGGACAGAACAATAGCACCACATCCATGTACTGTTAAATCTTCCCTCAGTCAGGACGTTGAAAATGGTGGTTGGGTATTCCAGCATGACAGTGATCCAAAACACAGGGCCTAGAAGAACACACTCTAGAAGAAGCATATTGAGATCATGGAGTGGCCGAGTCAGACTCCAGATCTTAATCCCATAGAAAATCTGTGGAGGGAGCTGAAGGTTCACGATCACCTAGAAAACAATAATGACTTGGAGACGATCTGCAAAGAGGAGTGGGTTAAAATTCCCCCTGAGATGTGTGCAAACCTTGTGGCCAACTACAAGAAACTGTTGTTGTTCTCTACCGATGAGGTGGTCCAGGATAGTATGGGTTTAAACCCATTGATTTCTGCCATAAGATTAAAGTCACTTTGGTACTTTTTAAGGACAGTTAAACGAAGTCAGAACAGTCGAATAGAACTGCAACCGAAAAGAGAAACTAATTACACAGTTATCTTCTGAGAAATTCAATATTTATAAAACTGAAGTGAGAACGTACCCGTAAAACCGAAGTATACAATCTGCTCGGTGAATCCTTAAAGCACTTCGAACCTTGTTTGGATGATTTACTTCAATCACAATCTGTTGCTGGCACAAGTCAAACAAAGTCTGATCACATCTCCAGACTTCACGTCATTGTGATCATAACGTTCCGCTCCACGATTAATCCAAACCTCTTCCACTCTTTTGTCCCTTGCTGAGGTTTTCATTCCCATCGAGCCATGCAGTCGGCTTCAGATCCCACACCAGGTTCATCACAAACCCCTGAGAGAGGCTTCCCTAGCCATCTCTACACCGGAGGAAGAGAACCCCACTGGTGTCCTGTATCACGACTGACCAAGTGAGAATGATCAAGTCCTATTGAAAGTCGTTCCAGTCAACCTAAAACCAAACACTGAGTTATGTAAGAGGTGTTTAATGATGGTTCACACAGAAGATATTTAAAGTATCCTGACAATTTCTGATGATCAGATTGGACGTGTACATATCAGGAATTCCCATGATCGGGTGATGAAGGTGTTTGTTGTTTAACAAAAAAAATGTCGTGATCATTTCGAGGTGGTCCAGAACACTGCAACATCCAGATTTTCCCACATTACCCCGCTACTGAACCAGCTGCTCTGGCTGCTTTAAACAACCAGACCCCTACGCCCGTTTATATCAGCCCTACATCTCAAGCGTCCACTGAGATCCCAGCACCCAGATCTGTTTCTACCTCTTCACTTTTAGATTTGATTTAGTCCTATCTACCCTTAATTCTTTCTGCGATTGTGGCCTCGTTTGATAAACAATGTGTCTGAGTACTGAAGCTTGTAAAGTTGAATCCAAATCCTGGTTTTCAGCAGCCTTTTTAACACTTGGTGATACATTGTGTTGGTCCTTTATCTTCAGCATAGTCATGTATTTGTGATCAGTGATGTGTCAGAGCACTTGGTATTCCACTGCGCTGTTACAGCTGTTTCAGTTTTTGGGGTTCGGGACGTCATTCTGATCAAAGGATCAAATTTTTGCTGACATTGTGAAACAGCTAAAGATAACACATAATCTTTCAACCGTCGGTCTGCCTGCCATCCACAAAGTCACGGTGCTTGGAAACGTTTCCTCAGACTCTAAAATTAATGTTCAGTTTATTTATTCCAGATTTAGGTGACTTGGAGGAAACCCAGCCCTGGATGATGTGTTGTACCAGTGATTTCAATGTGTCAATATTCTTCTTTGTAATTTAAAGTACGACATTTTCTCACCAGTTCAGCGATGATGTCAGAGAAAACCCAAAAAACCAAAGGCTGTAACGTCTGCTTGGTGAATCTTTGAAGCACTTTGAACCTTGTTCTCTATCAATCGCAATCTATTGCTGGCACAAGTCGAACAAAGCCTGATCAAACCTCCACGTAACAATCAATGGACCAAAATAAAGGAGTATGTAGGTCGTCTGAAGTGGTACTTGGTGAAAAGTTGATCGTATCAATCTCTGCTTTAGTTTTCTTAGTTCTGAAAAAACACATGTCCTTCACAAAATTAGGATAATTTATTTTTTGCTCTTGTTTTTTAGTGGATTTTTACTTTTTTCACTGCTTGTTTAGAGTTGTTGTTCTTGCAGAAAAACTGTGTCTCTTTAAGAGCTCTGAGGGACTCTAAGAATGAATGAAGTCTCAGACTTTGAATTGTTTCACTTCAAACTTAACCGACATTTAATCCCCTCCGTCCTGCACATCCGGACCTTCTTCCCCAGATTTGAGTTGACTGAAATAAGAATCTCTAAGAAATCCAATCTAGACACCGTGATTCCCTTCCCAACAAAACCGACTACTCACTGATGTGTGAGAGAAATCAGTGAAGCAGTCACAGGGTGGGTTAAAGATGGGGTTCCCCATTTTAAACGGTTCATCACCCAATGATTATTAAGAATACAAACTCATAATGTAAACCATCTACTGATCACTGTGCAAATATGTAGCTCCACATGAAAAAGCTTGAAACCCATTGGTCTACATTCAGAATATTTAAAGAGACAGTGTTTCTTTAAATCTGCATCAACAAATCAAATGAAACTGTTAGATTAAACCTTTATTTCAGGAAACAGTAAAACATTTCAACTCCTATGTGAAGAAATCAAGCAATGTAACAATAACTTCTTCATCTATCATCTTTGGAGTTTTGAGGGCAGAACGACCACCTATCAAACCACTGTACCCAAACCCTACCACCATACCCAGAAGCCCAACGCTCCTGTCTAATAATACATAACAACAAAATACATTCACCTCCAACATTCTGAAGACAACTCAATCATAAGCACTACCAACAAGACGCCCAGATAAGAGACACCAGCTCTTAAACAGCAAGAGGAGGAGGAGCCACGGCTGCAGCCAATGAGAGCCAATGGAAGCAGGTGTGAGGAATTGGGACAGAACAAGCAGGAAGGAAGTGTTTCAAAAAGAGGGGGAAAAAAACAAGAAAATAAAAGTCTTTTAAGAATAAAATTAAAGCTCAGGAAGTAGTTTGCTTTATTTTGAAATTTATTCCTGGCTTCTTTTTGAACCAAGAAAAAAAGATAAGAAAATTTATGCAAAAGGTTTTAAGTCATTTACTTAAAAAAAAAAGAAGATTCTGGACTGAAAAAGGGTCAACAAAACAAACCCTTCAACTTAAAGCTCTGCAGATTAAATGCACTTATTAACAGACACAAGAAAGAAATATTTCTACTGACGGATCAGAAACACACACTAGAGAAGAAACTTAAACCAACAAGCAAACAAAAAAACCCATTTCTATAGACCATTTAAACCATTTCTTAGGTTGACTTTTGACACCTGGCAAACTGAATGGAAGGAGCGGGAGGAGGTCATCTTTTCGTTCGTTCAGTCCGTCGTCTTCCGCTCATCCTGGGCCGGGTCAGCAGCCTCAGACAGGAAGCCCAGGCTTCTCTTACCCCAGCTGCATCCTCCCGTTGACCCTGGAGGATCCTGAGGTGTTCCCCAGCCAGCTGTGAGACAGTCTCTCCAGCAGGTCTGGGGTCTGCCTCTTGGTTTCCTCCTGGTGGGACGTGCCCGAAACACCTCACCAGTGAGGCGCTCGAACCACCCCATCTGGCCCTTCTCGACCTGGAGGAGGAGCGTATCGACACTGAGCTCCCTCTGGATGGCAGAGCTCCTCACCCGATCTCTGAGTGAGAGCCCAGCCACCCTGCGGAGGAAGCTTATTTCGGCCGCTTGTATTCGTGATCTCATTCTTTCGGTCACCACCCACAGCTGGTGACTATAGGTGGGGTTCTAGGACATTTCAGCCACGGACATTTGAGCCAAAAAACTGCAACCTAGGATATTTGAGCCATGTGCACCCCCGAATTTAGGACATTTGGGCCAAAAACCTATTTTATGTAGAAAATTGTGATATTTTATGTAAAACATAGTGATATTTTGTAAATAGCCTAGGTTGCAGTTTCTCGGCCCAAATGTCTGTGTCATTTTATCGTAAATAAACAGTTGCACTACAAAAAATAATTGGTTTTAGTCATTTTTATGCCATGGCTCAAATAAAAAATTCTGATATTTTTAAAAAATTTTGATATTTTATGTAAAAATTTTCATCGTAAATAAACAGTTGCACTACAGAAAATAATTGCTTTTAGTCTTAAAAATTTTTATCGTGCAAAAATTTTTATCGTGCTTTTAGTCATTTAAAAATTTTTTGTCGTAAATGAAACAGTTGCGCCCAGGTTGCAGTTCTTCAATTGTCCGTGGCTGAAAAGACCGTTCACCCTATAGGTGACATCTGCGTCTCCTACCGGTTTTGGAAAAGAATGATGGTGCATTCAGAAGGAATGTGTGTAGTTCTGGCCCCTTTGTCGAAAGTTCGGACTTAACGTTTTTACCATACTTAACATTTGCCCACCTCTGATCTAGATTTCTCTCTATTGAGCCTCAGTACTTAAAATCTACCACCTGCTTCAACCTCACTCCTCTCACCCACACATGTACTTTGGAGAATCTTGATTCCGATTCTGTCTAGTCTCCAAATTTTCCTCCACATCTTCCCTCCTCCTCTCACTACAGAGCACAATGAAACTTGAAAATTCCACAGTTACTTAGGTTTCATCACAGACGTAACCGTAGTATTTTCACACTTAATTCTGTGGCCCTATGCAGACGACGTTGTGATCTGTAGTGAGAGGAGGGAAGAGGTGGAGGAAAAGCTGGAGAGGTGGAGGTTTGAAGATTAGTCAGAGTAAAACAGAGTACATGTGTGTGAATGAGAGGGATCCAAATGGAAAAGTGAGGTTACAGGGAGAAGAGAGAAAGAAGGTGGAAGATTTTAAGTATCTAGTATCAACAGTCCAGAGCAATGGAGAGTGTGGAAAAGAGGTGAAGAAGCGTGTGCAGGCAGGCTGGAACGGGTGGAGGAAAGTATCAGGTGTGATGTGTGATAGAAGAGTTTCAGGTAAAATGAAAAGAAAAGTGTAGAAAACCGTGGTGAGAGCAGCCATGCTGATTGGTCTAGAGACAGTGTGGTGAGAGCAGCCATGCTGATTGGTCTAGAGACAGTGTGGTGAGAGCAGCCATGCTGATTGGTCTAGAGACAGTGAGGTGAGAGCGGCCATGCTGATTGGTCTAGAGACAGTGAGGTGAGAGCGGCCAAGCTGATTGGTCTAGAGACAGTGTGGTGAGAGCGGCCATGCTGATTGGTCTAGAGACAGTGAGGTGAGAGCGGCCATGCTGATTGGTCTAGAGACAGTGTGGTGAGAGCGGCCATGCTGATTGGTCAAGAGACAGTCTGGTGAGAGCGGCCATGCTGATTGGTCTAGAGACAGTGTGGTGAGAGCGGCCATGCTGATTGGTCTAGAGGCAGTGTGGTGAGAGCGGCCGTGCTGATTGGTCTAGAGACAGTGTGGTGAGAGCGGTCGTGTTGATTGGTCTAGAGACAGTGTGGTGAGAGCGGCCGTGCTGATTGGTCTAGAGACAGTGTGGTGAGAGCGGTCGTGCTGATTGGTCTAGAGACAGTGTGGTGAGAGCCGCCGTGCTGATTGGTTTAGAGACAGCGTGGTGAGAGCGGCCATGCTGATTGGTCTAGAGACAGCGTGGTGAGAGCGGCCATGCTGATTGTTCTAGAGACAGTGTGGTGAGAGCGGCCATGCTGATTGGTCTAGAGACAGTGTCACTGAGAAAAAGACAGGAAACAGAGATGTTTGTAGCAGAGATGAAGATGCTGAGGATCTCTCTGGGAGTGACCAGGATTGACAGGATCAGAGGAACAGCACACGTTAGAGGTTTTAAAGTCAGAGAGGTCAGACTGAGATGGTTTGGACATGTGCAGAGGAGAGAGAGAGAGTACATCAGAAGAAGGATGCTGGGTTTGGAACCACCAGGAAAGAGGACTAGAGGAAGACCAAAGAGGAGGTTCATGGATACAGTGAAGGAAGACATGAAGATAGTTGGTGTGACTGAAGAGGATGCAGGAGATAGGGTTAGATGGAAGAAACTGACTTGATGTGGCGCCCCCTGAAGGAGAAATTCTGAAAGAAGAAGATTTCAGGGCCCAATCTGACCAAGCCTAAAGCTGACAGTTTTCAGATGCAGTGAAAGAGGAAACAATTTGCAGGTAGTTGATAAAGTTCAGGTAAAATGTGAGAAACTTCTCTCCATTTTTTCCCAGACAACCCGTCAGTACATGATGTATTAATTATTCCTTTTTTTGTCAATAAAGGTACTTCCACTAATGCATCCTTTCATTGAGCTTCACATTTAATTACAGCCATTATTCAAAAAGGACATTTTATGTTAAAAAAGTGTCATTTGGGGCCGTTTCCTGCACTCTAATGTACTCTGGTATGGAAAGAAAATGGACATCCATAAACGATGATTACCCAAAAAGCACAAATTTTATTGTTAATTTTTAGATATCCATTAAATATGATGCAGAAAAAACATGTTGTTTGTACAGATTATTAACCCAATAAATACCCATCGATCCGTTATCGATGATGACCTACGTTCCTACCCTCACCATGGTAACCAGGATCTATGTTCCTACCCTCACCATGGTAACCAGGATCTATGTTCCTACCCTCACCGTGGTAACCAGGATCTACGTTCCTACCCTCACCGTGGTAACCAGGATCTACGTTACTACCCTCACCGTGGTAGCCAGGATCTACGTTCCTACCCTCACCATGGTAACCAGGATCTATGTTCCTACCCTCACCGTGGTAACCAGGATCTACGTTCCTACCCTCACCGTGGTAACCAGGATCTACGTTACTACCCTCACCATGGTAACCAGGATCTACGTTCCTACCCTCACCATGGTAACCAGGATCTACATTCCTACCCTCACCATGGTAACCAGGATCTACGTTCCTACCCTCACCATGGTAACCAGGATCTACGTTCCTACCCTCACCATGGTAACCAGGATCTACGCTCCTACCCTCACCATGGTAACCAGGATCTACATACCTACCCTCACCATGGTAACCAGGATCTACGTTCCTACCCTCACCATGGTAACCAGGATCTACGTTCCTACTCTCACCATGGTAACCAGGATCTACATACCTACCCTCACCATGGTAACCAGGATCTACATACCTACCCTCACCATGGTAACCAGGATCTACGTTCCTACCCTCACCATGGTAACCAGGATCTACGTTCCTACCCTCACCATGGTAACCAGGATCTACGTTCCTACCCTCACCATGGTAACCAGGATCTACGTTCCTACCCTCACCATGGTAACCAGGATCTACGTTCCTACCCTCACCATGGTAACCAGGATCTACATACCTACCCTCACCATGGTAACCAGGATCTACGTTCCTACCCTCACCATGGTAACCAGGATCTACGTTCCTATTATTACTGTTTTCAATTACAATTAACAAAATACTCTTTATTTAAATAAGAAAATTAGTTCAAACACTTCTTCTTCTTCTTTTTTTTTTGTAACAACCTCATTAAGATTCTAGCAGTAATTAAATTACCCATCATTCCTCTTCAGATTGATTCCACACCAGACATCTGTGCCCACACAACGAAGCGCTCACTAATCCTCTAACATATTGTTTTAACACGTTGGCATTCAGAGTAACACATGGAAGAAAATCCTTTCTAAATCTCTCTGGACTTTAATTCTTCAACCAAAAACACAAATAAGTGGACGTGTTGCTCTTCGTATCCGTCCTTCTTCGACCAATAGGATCAGTTTTTTAAAATAAGATGAATATTTCTTATTTTGTTTCTAAGAGGGAAAAAAAAACATGGAAACAAAAATTCCAAACTGACCCATCATGATTCGAACCTTGTGTCTGAAAAGGTAAATATGGTAAAAAATGGGTACAACCCGTTAAATACAGAATTCAGTACAAGCTCCGCCTCCTCACCCATCCGTGCATACATGGCACTGCACCTGTTTATCTCCAAGAACTCCTAACCCTCCACACCACTGTCCGGGGCCTGGGCTCCTCCTCCTAACCCTCCACACCACTGTCCGGGGCCTGGGCTCCTCCTCCTAACCCTCCACACCACTGTCCGAGACCTGCGCTCCTCCTCCTAACCCTCCACACCACTGTCCGAGACCTGCGCTCCTCCTAACCCTCCACACCACTGTCCGAGACCTGCGCTCCTCCTAACCCTCCACACCACTGTCCGAGACCTGCGCTCCTCCTCCTAACCCTCCACACCACTGTCCGAGACCTGCGCTCCTCCTAACCCTCCACACCACTGTCCGAGACCTGCGCTCCTGCTCCCCCTCCTCTTGCCTGCACCAACCAAGGACCAAACTCTCCACTATGGGGGACAGGGTCTTCCAAGCAGCTGCTCCACGGCTCTGGAACGATCTTCCCGAGAGCTTGAGGGCTCCACAAAAAAGACTGAAGACATTTTTTTTCTAAAGGCTCGTCAACAAAGTTTTTAGTGTTTTTTTTTTTTTTTTTGTGGTTTTATTTAATTTAGCTGTTTGTTGTTCCTTTTGGTCATTGTAGCACTTTGAGATCTCCACTGGAGATATAAAGTGTGTTATAAATAAAATTTATTATTATTATCATTATTATCAAATATAAGCTTCGCTTTTTGGCTCTCTCTTTACCATGACAGACCGATGCAGCGACATCAGCCTGTTTTTTTGGGGTATAACCCGATCTGATCCTAGGTCCCTCGCTTTGGTCCCTCTGGGCTTTATTAATGCCATCACTTGTATCTATTTATTTCTTTAAAACCAAACATTGTCAGCAGAGATGATGCAGATGGTGCAGATTTTGCACCGCCTTTCACCTTTGAGGTCTATATAATATAAATTCCATTGCGGTGCCAGTCGATAACCACCTCAACCTCCAACCATAGCGAGCTGTAACATTTGGGATTCAGCTTCAACTGAGTCTGATCAATAGTGATGAATAAAAACAGTTCATATCAGAGCAGACTGTAAGAGTAGGTCTACAGTATAAACCACAGGGGAACCACCGCACGCACCCTGCAGCATGAAAATAACTCAGATAGACACGAGACTGGCTGCAGTCTAAATCTGTCCATAATTAGCAGAATTTATGTCCGACCACCCACGTCGTTTAGTCAGCCACTGAGTCACGTCTTGAAAAATGTCACATATAAAGTCAAGTTAATGTTTATGGTGTCAATTGGTTGTTTTTAAAATAATCCACCCGGAGATGAGGCTGTACTGGAAGCAGACTCAATGATTCAGGACATTATCTCCATGGCAACTCTTTAGAGGATGATTAATTAATTAGTACATCGGTAAAGACGAAGCTTTCAACATCTGTACTTTAGAGCTTCGAGTACATGCAAGCAGGGGGGCTGAAAACATCTGACTGTTCTTATTATAGAAGTACATACATGTAAAAAAAATAGACTTTCATAATGTACAGGAGGGACGGGAGGGTGGGTTAGGTTCTTGTAACAGTGCTGCCTCTGGGTCTCCACCTGGTGGGATGTGCTTGAAACCCCTCACCGGGGAGATGCTCGGAGGCATCCTGACCTTTTACACAAACCCCCACGAACCACCCCCCCATCTGGCTTCTCTTAACCCGAAGGAGCAACAGCACTACTCCGAAATCCTCTCAGATGGCAGAGCTCCTAACTCAATCTCTGAGTGAGAGCTCTGCAACCCTGCAGAGGAAGCTCATTTCAGTTGCTTGTATCCCCGATCTTGTTCTTTCGATCATCACCCACACTGGTTACCATGGTGAGCGTTGGAACGTAGATCCTGGTTACCATGGTGAGGGTAGGAATGTAGATCCTGGTTACCATGGTGAGGGTAGGAACCTTGATCCTGGTTACCATGGTGAGGGTAGGAACATAGATCCTGGTTACCATGATGAGGGTAGGAATGTAGATCCTGGTTACCATGGTGAGGGTAGCAACGTAGATCCTGGTTACCATGATGAGGGTAGGAATGTAGATCCTGGTTACCATGGTGAGGGTAGGAACCTTGATCCTGGTTACCATGGTGAGGGTAGGAATATAGATCCTGGTTACCATGGTGAGAGTAGCAACGTAGATCCTGGTTACCATGATGAGGGTAGGAATGTAGATCCTGGTTACCATGGTGAGGGTAGGAACCTTGATCCTGGTTACCATGGTGAGGGTAGGAATATAGATCCTGGTTACCATGATGAGGGTAGGAACCTTGATCCTGGTTACCATGGTGAGTGTAGGAATATAGATCCTGGTTACCATGGTGAGAGTAGCAACGTAGATCCTGGTTACCATGGTGAGGGTAGGAACGTAGATCCTGGTTACCATGGTGAGGGTAGGAACGTAGATCCTGGTTACCATGGTGAGGGTAGGAACGTAGATCCTGGTTACAATGGTGAGGGTAGGAACGTAGATCCTGGTTACCATGGTGAGAGTAGGAACGTAGATCCTGGTTACCATGGTGAGGGTAGGAACGTAGATCCTGGTTAACATGGTGAGGGTAGGAACGTAGATCCTGGTTACCATGGTGAGGGTAGGAACCCAGATCCTGGTTACCATGGTGAGGGTAGGAACATAGATCCTGGTTACCATGGTGAGGATAGGAACGTAGATCCTGGTTGCCATGGTGAGGGTAGGAACATAGATCCTGGTTACCATGGTGAGAGTAGGAACACAGATCCTGGTTACCATGGTGAGAGTAGGAACGTAGGTCCATCGATACAGCATCCTAATCATTGCAGACACCCTACCACTCCATCTGTTGATCTCCAACTCCATGCTTCCTCCCTCTCGTGAACAAGACTATGATGAGGCTCTGATTATCATACCAGACGCTTTACCATTGCAAGCAAAATGGTCAGAGTTTGAGATCACAGCCTGATGAAGGCAACAGAATCACATCGTCTCCAAAAAGAAGAGACCCAAGCTAGGTAATCTAAATAATCTCCTGTAGTTAATCATAAATTGTATATTTGCACCCTTATCCATTACTTTTCATTCACTTGTGGCAGGACAACCATTAAACTAAATTATCGTAACCCGTTCAAACCAAAACAAGCCTATTGATGAGTTTTAATCCCTCTGACGTACATTCACCAGGTAATGGGAGGAGTGGCTGCAGACTGAGAAAGAGGAATGTAATCAGCAGAAAGAGAGTCTGGTAACGATCACCTCACAGAGGAGGGAAGATAAAACCACAAGTAAATGAGCAGCAGGCAGAATTTTGGCTTGAAATTGGCATGAACAGGTTCTTCATATCTCTATTTCTTCTCACTCGTCAGGGATTGGGCTCATTAACCAATCACAGACGTTGTTGTTAACCAGGATCTACGTTCCTACCCTCACCATGGTAACCAGGATCTACGTTCCTACCCTCACCATGGTAACCAGGATCTACGTTCCTACCCTCACCATGGTAACCAGGATCTACGTTCCTACCCTCACCGTGGTAACCAGGATCTACGTTCCTACCCTCACCGTGGTAACCAGGATCTACGTTCCTACCCTCACCATGGTAACCAGGATCTACGTTCCTATCCTCACCATGGTAACCAGGATCTACGTCCCTACCCTCACCATGGTAACCAGGATCTACGTTCCTACCCTCACCATGGTAACCAGGATCTATGTTCCTACCCTCACCATGGTAACCAGGATCTACGATCCTACCCTCACCATGGTAACCAGGATCTACATTCCTACCCTTACCATGGTAACCAGGATCTACGTTCCTACCCTCACCATGGTAACTGGGATCTACGTTCCTACCCTCACCATGGTAACCAGGATCTACGATCCTACCCTCACCATGGTAACCAGGATCTACATTCCTACCCTTACCATGGTAACCAGGATCTACGTTCCTACCCTCACCATGGTAACTGGGATCTATGTTCCTACCCTCACCATGGTAACCAGGATCTACGATCCTACCCTCACCATGGTAACCAGGATCTACATTCCTACCCTTACCATGGTAACCAGGATCTACGTTCCTACCCTCACCATGGTAACTGGGATCTACGTTCCTACCCTCACCATGGTAACCAGGATCTACGATCCTACCCTCACCATGGTAACCAGGATCTACATTCCTACCCTTACCATGGTAACCAGGATCTACGTTCCTACCCTCACCATGGTAACTGGGATCTATGTTCCTACCCTCACCATGGTAACCAGGATCTACGATCCTACCCTCACCATGGTAACCAGGATCTACATTCCTACCCTTACCATGGTAACCAGGATCTACGTTCCTACCCTCACCATGGTAACTGGGATCTATGTTCCTACCCTCACCATGGTAACCAGGATCTACGATCCTACCCTCACCATGGTAACCAGGATCTACATTCCTACCCTTACCATGGTAACCAGGATCTACGTTCCTACTCTCACCATGGTAACCAGGATCTATGTTCCTACCCTCACCATGGTAACCAGGATCTACGATCCTACCCTCACCATGGTAACCAGGATCTACATTCCTACCCTTACCATGGTAACCAGGATCTACGTTCCTACCCTCACCATGGTAACTGGGATCTACGTTCCTACCCTCACCATGGTAACCAGGATCTACGTTCCTACCCTCACCGTGGTAACCAGGATCTATGTTTCTACCCTCACTGTGGTAACCAGGATCTACGTTCCTACCCTCACCATGGTAACTGGGATCTACGTTCCTACCCTCACCATGGTAACCAGGATCTACGTTCCTACCCTCACCATGGTAACCAGGATCTACATTCCTACCCTAACCATGGTAACCAGAATCTACGTTCTTACCCTCACCATGCTGATTGGTCTAGAGACAGTGTCATTGATTCAAAGACAGGAAACAGAGATGTTTGTAGCAGAGATGAAGATGCTGAGGATCTCTCTGGGAGTAACCAGGATGAACAGGATCAGAGGAACAGCACATGTTAGAGGTTTTAAAGTCAGAGAGGTCAGACTGAGATGGTTTGGACATGTGCAGAGGAGAGAGAGAGAGTACATCAGAAGAAGGATGCTGGGTTTGGAACCACCAGGAAAGAGGACTAGAGGAAGACCAAAGAGGAGGTTCATGGATACAGTGAAGGAAGACATGAAGATAGTTGGTGTGACTGAAGAGGATGCAGGAGATAGGGTTAGATGGAGGAAACTGACTTGATGTGGCGCCCCTTGGAGGTGAATTCCGGAAGGAGAAGAAGAAGATTGAGGAACGAAAAATCCAACCTTTAATAAAAAGAGCCAAAAGTTAGAAATAATTAAATTTAAAATTTCATTAAAGTCTTCATTTGAAGAGCTCCTCTCCCTCGTTTCTCTCCAGGATTTCCTCTTTTACATTCCCTCAGTGTAAAGACATTAAAAGAATTCTGCAGAACAAAGTCCCTCTTTTGTGTCTGAGCATCAAAGCTTAGAAAATCTTTTTTTGTTTTAAATAAGCCCACTTGATGTCCAGCTCGGCTGAAGAACAGAACGTGGGGTTGACATTGGATCAGAAACGTTTCAATCCCTCCACTTTTCTACCTCTTCATTTTCACCCTCTTTCTCCTTTGTATCAACCTGAACAGTCAACGAGGAAACAGATGAAAGAAAACTTAATTAAAACAAAATAATTACCACAAGTTTTAAAGAAAACCGACATCTGTAACTGAGTTTTTCTCCTTTAATCTTAAGATAGTTTAATCATTTTTGACCAATCATGTCAGGATCCCCTCTCCTTCCACCAGACGGAGCTCTGGATGTTTTTTATCAACCTGATTGGGGTCACCTGGAGATGATTTCAGATTCCACACATCTGTACAGCCGGGCTTCCTGGTTGGGTCATACCATCCCTTCCAGCCAGGTCTCCCTGGTTACCTGACCGAGAACACATACTGTCAATAACCTTTCACCATGACACTGAAATTTTTTTTTTTTTTTTTCCACAGTTGAATTCAAATAAATCATGTTTTCTGTCCTGCTGGGTCCTCCTCTTTCCACCTGCACTCCGCTTCATGATAAATCAGACGTCAAGACGGTGAGAAGCATTCAGATGCCGTCCTATGAAGGCGTCTGTGAGACAGACTGGTCACAGATTAACTTAAAGTGTCCGTGTCACATTTTAAACCAGGCTTGAATAATTACTTTTGAAGAGTGTGAATCTTTTAAATTAAAGAGTTGATGACTCCGGTTAACATCAAGCACATTTCCATTAAACGACTCTTCATTAATGATCACTAATTGTGCTGTTAGCGCAAAAAGAAGAGCATCATCATCAATGATGTAAAGAAACTAAACCATCCTGGTGGTCTGAAGGAACCAGTTATTTTCCCAATGACCTTTTTTTTTTTTTAAACTTTGTTTTGCGTTTGTTTTTTATGGCGTTGTTTGGTTTAAAGAATGATTTACAGTCTGTGAATTAACAAAAAAAAAGACATGTCGCACATAACGTTCTGGGAAGGGTTTTTGAAGGTTAGCAGAGGTGAAGAAGCGTGTGCAGGCAGGCTGGTGGAGAAAAGTATCAGGTGTGATGTGTGATAGAAGAGTTTCAGATAAAATGAAAGGTGGTGAGAGCGGCCATGCTGATTGGTCTAGAGACAGTGTGGTGAGAGCGGCCATGCTGATTGGTCTA
Source organism: Neostethus bicornis (assembly GCA_902685375.1). Lineage (NCBI taxonomy): Eukaryota > Metazoa > Chordata > Actinopteri > Atheriniformes > Phallostethidae > Neostethus > Neostethus bicornis. The sequence continues at coordinate 1,974,182 of LR738552.1, read as the reverse complement.
GAGACAGTGTGGTGAGAGCGGCCATGCTGATTGGTCTAGAGACAGTGTGGTGAGAGCGGCCATGCTGATTGGTCTAGAGACAGTGTGGCAAGAGCGGCCATGCTGATTGGTCTAGAGACAGTGTGGTGAGAGCGGCCATGCTGATTGGTCTAGAGACAGTGTGGTGAGAGCGGCCATGCTGATTGGTCTAGAGACAGTGTGGCGAGAGCGGCCATGCTGATTGGTCTAGAGACAGTGTGGCGAGAGCGGCCATGCTGATTGGTCTAGAGACAGTGTGGTGAGAGCGGCCATGCTGATTGGTCTAGAGACAGTGTGGTGAGAGCGGCCATGCTGATTGGTCTAGAGACAGTGTGGCAAGAGCGGCCATGCTGATTGGTCTAGAGACAGTGTGGTGAGAGCGGCCATGCTGATTGGTCTAGAGACAGTGTGGTGAGAGCGGCCATGCTGATTGGTCTAGAGACAGTGTGGCGAGAGCGGCCATGCTGATTGGTCTAGAGACAGTGTGGCGAGAGCGGCCATGCTGATTGGTCTAGAGACAGTGTGGTGAGAGCGGCCATGCTGATTGGTCTAGAGACAGTGTGGTGAGAGCGGCCATGCTGATTGGTCTAGAGACAGTGTGGCAAGAGCGGCCATGCTGATTGGACTAGAGACAGTGTGGTGAGAGCGGCCATGCTGATTGGTCTAGAGACAGCGTGGTGAGAGCGGCCATGCTGATTGGTCTAGAGACAGTGTGGTGAGAGCGGCCATGCTGATTGGTCTAGAGACAGCGTGGTGAGAGCGGCCATGCTGATTGGTCTAGAGACAGTGTGGTGAGAGCAGCCATGCTGATTGGTCTAGAGACAGTGTGGTAAGAGCAGCCATGCTGATTGGTCTAGAGACAGTGTGGTGAGAGCGGCCATGCTGATTGGTCTAGAAACAGTGTCACTGAGGAAAAGACAGGAAACAGAGATGTTTGTAGCAGAGATGAAGATGCTGAGGATCTCTCTGGGAGTGACCAGGATGGACAGGATCAGAGGAACAGCACATGTTAGAGGTTTTAAAGTCAGAGAGGTCAGACTGAGATGGTTTGGACATGTGCAGAGGAGAGAGAGAGAGTACATCAGAAGAAGGATGCTGGGTTTGGAACCACCAGGAAAGAGGACTAGAGGAAGACCAAAGAGGAGGTTCATGGATACAGTGAAAGAAGACATGAAGATAGTTGGTGTGACTGAAGAGGATGCAGGAGATAGGGTTAGATGGAAGAAACTGAGTTGATGTGGCGCCCCCTGAAGGGAAATGGACGAAGAAGAAGAAGAAGAAGAAGAGGGCACAAAAAAAATGAAAATAAATCAACATTCTTTTCCTCCATCTTTCTTTTTGCATTTGTTGTTTTTGTCCTTTTTGTCTTTGTTTTGCAAAAACAGCACAAACATCCATCAAATGGAGTTTAGGTAACACACACACACACACACACATCTGGACACACTCTTATAATTGCTTGGCGTCTTTGTGACATTTTTGTGATTACCTTGTTATATTGTTTGTCTCACTTGTCCCTCATGGCCCTCGTGATAAACACGTGCGCTTCGTAAGAGCGTGACAGATGTTGGGTGTGAGTGTTGAGGTGTAATAGACTGACACAGAAAACACTTGATTTATTACACTTGCAGAATTTTTCAGCTCTGATGTATTTTCTTGCATTACGAATGCAAAACGTGGTAAACAGAAAGCAGGGAGTGGGATTCTTAACCCGCTCGACCTTGGGTTTTAAATGACCTCTAAAAATAATAACACGTATTATTTATAATACGTTACATGGAGCGAGAGATCGACAGGTGGATCGGTGCGGCATCAGCATTAACTAGGACGCTGCATCGGTTCGTCGTGGTAAAGAGAGAGCTGAGCCGAAAAGCAAAGCTCTCAATTTACAAGTCGATCTACGTTCCTACCCTCACCATGGTAACCAGGATCTACGTTCATACCTTCACCATGGTAACCAGGATCTACGTTCCTACCCTCACCATGGTAACCAGGATCTATGTTCCTACCCTCACCATGGTAACCAGGATCTACATTCCTACCCTCACCGTGGTAACCAGGATCTACATTCCTACCCTCACCATGGTAACCAGGATCTACGTTCCTACCCTCACCATGGTAACCAGGATCTATGTTCCTACCCTCACCATGGTAACCAGGATCTACATTCCTACCCTCACCATGGTAACCAGGATCTACGTTCCTACTCTCACCATGGTAACCAGGATCTACATTCCTACCCTCACCGTGGTAACCAGGATCTATGTTCCTACCCTCACCATGGTAACCAGGAACTACGTTCCTACCCTCACCATGGTAACCAGGAACTACGTTCCTACCCTCACCATGGTAACCAAGACCTACCCTCCTACCCTCACCATGGTAACCAGGATCTACGTTCCTACCCTCACCATGGTAACCAGGATCTACATTCCTATCCTCACCATGGTAACCAGGATCTATGTTCCTACCCTCACCATAGTAACCAGGATCTATGTTCCTACCCTCACCATGGTAACCAGGATCTACGTTCCTACCCTCACCATGGTCACCAGCTGTGGGTGGTGACCGAAAGAATGAGATTGCGGATACAAGCGGCCCAAATGATCTTCCTCCGCAGGATGGCTGGGCTCTCAATCAGAGATCGGGTGAGGAGCTCTGTCATCCGGGAGGAGCTCGGTGTCGAGCCGCTCCTCCTCCAGGTCGAGAGGAGCCTGATGCGGTGGTTCGGGCATCTAGTCAGGATGCCTCCCGAGCACCTCGCTGGGGGCATCCCGGGCACGTCCCACCGGGAGGAGATCCAGAGGCAGACCCGGGACCTGCTGGAGAGACTATGTCTCAAAGCTGACTGGGGAACACCTCAGGATCCTTCCAGATGAGCTGTAGGGTGCAGCTAGGGTGAGAGAAGCCTGGGCTTCCCGTCTGAACCGAACCGTTTGTTCCTGTTTATAAAATTCTAATCACGTTTGTTTTTTACTGCAGCGTTTTGTTTTGTTTATGGTTTCATATTTACCGTTTTACATTTTCAGGCGACATTAAACCTGCTTTAAAACCAACACGTTTGCAGAGGAGTTCTAATGGCTCATAAGTCTAACTGTACGGTAAACATGACGGCCCTCCAGGGTTACACTTGGATTTTTATACATGCAGCTACTTTTTATAAGCTCATGAAATGAGGTTGATTGTCGGGAACCAATCAGGCACCTGTCATACTCATCTGTAATTTATTACCAGGTGATCAGAGACACCGACTAGACGATGACGTGTCTCTGATCATCCAAAACCGGTCGATTAACGTCACCACATACCTGTTATTAAACCAGCCGATGGTCGATTGTTTGTCTAGTGCTTATTTGTAGGTAATTAGTCGACAATCACATACCTTTCTGACTCAGTAGATTTTAGAACATACAGCAACGGTCACAAAATTTTAAGTCAGAGCGATAACAATACGATCTATCGTAAAGGCTCAAAAAAATGAGGCTAACAACGCTTGGCCCGGTTGGTCCAGGTGGTGAAGACAACACGTCTGCAGAGGATTTCTAATGGCTCATAAGTCTAACTGTACGGTAAAAATGACGGTCCTCCAGGGTTACACTCGGCAGCCTGGGATCATAGAGTGCAGGCTGCCAGATCTGGATTTGGTCTTTAGCTCCTGAGTTCAGCAGACGGCAAGACGGAAAGGGATGGACCCTACTGTCATGATGTGGAGCTGAGGCCAAAAACATACCCTTGACACGGCAGGCTCAGATGAAAAATCACAAAGCAGATTTATTAGACAGATAAAAAGTCCAAATAAACCAGACAAAAACAGATAAACTAGGAAGGTTCTGATGTAAGAGCTGGAGCAAAAAACTGGATAACAAGTCAAGCATGAAAAACAACAATCTGGTGAAGAGTGCTTGCTTGCTTGCTTGTAGAATGTCGCGAGATACCATTGTTGGTATATTACGCCTAACAGGGAACCGAAATCCCCTGTGATTTCAAAAATAAAACTCGATCTGATCCATTTATGCTCCAGCAGATGAGTAGATTAGTTTCAGGTGTGTCTTGTTGCACACACAAGAGGGAGGGGGAAAGCAGGACACAGAGGGGGAACAGACTACTCTCCTGACACCCACCCACCCAGGTTACAGACTGTTTGCACCTCTCCCATCAGGGAAACAGTACAGGACCATAAAAACCACCACCTCACGTCTCAGAGACAAGTTTGCCAATTTTCCCCAAATCAACACAACGCCGACTCACTCATTTTTTTACACAAACAGCTCTTGTGCCAAGTTAACATTCTCCTATTCAGCGACAGCTCAACGAGTGCCCACTTTTTTGGGGGAAGGATGGCTCAGTGAGTAGGGTGACCGCCCTGTAACCGGAGGGTTGCTGTTTTGATCCCCCGCCATGAGTTCATGCCGAGGTGTCCTTGAGCAAGACACTGAACCCCCAATTGCTCCTGATGGTGGTTTGCACCTTGCATGGCAGCATCCCCATCAGGTATGAATGTGTGTGTGAATGTGAGCTACACTGTAAAGCGCTTTGAGTACCGACGCAGGTAGAAAACAGTGGCGCTACATAAGTAAAGTCCATTCACATTTTCTGGATTTTCTGGATGATACGCCACATCAAGTCAGTTTCTTCCATCTAACCCTATCTCCTGCATCCTCTTCAGTCACACCAACTATCTTCATGTCTTCCTTCACTGTATCCATGAACCTCCTCTTTGGTCTTCCTCTAGTCCTCTTTCCTGGTGGTTCCAAACCCAGCATCCTTCTTCTGATGTACTCTCTCTCTCTCCTCTGCACATGTCCAAACCATCTCAGTCTGACCTCTCTGACTTTAAAACCTCTAACATGTGCTGTTCCTCTGATCCTGTCCATCCTGGTCACTCCCAGAGAGATCCTCAGCATCTTCATCTCTGATACAAACATCTCTGTATCCTGTATCCTAGCATGGCCGCTCTCACCACACTGTCTCTAGACCAATCAGCATGGTCGCTCTCACCACACTGTCTCTAGACCAATCAGCATGGCCGCTCTCACCACACTGTCTCTAAACCAATCAGCATGGCCGCTCTCACCACACTGTCTCTAGACCAATCAGCATGGCCGCTCTCACCACACTGTCTCTAGACCAATCAGCATGGCCGCTCTCACCACGGTTTTATACACTTTCCTTTCATTTCAGCTGAAACTCTTCTATCACACCTGATACTTTTCTCCATCTGTTCCAGCCTGCCCGCACATGCTTCTTCACCTCTTTTCCACACTCTACATTGATCCTAGATACTTAAAATCTTCCACCTTCTTTATCTCTTCTTCCTGTAACCTCACTTTTCCGTTTGGATCCCAAACAACCCTGAACCCCGTGGGTATGAAGACCAGAAACAACTTCTCTCTCCTGTGTTTCCTTCTTTTTTTCAGTGATTATTCTCAAACATGCTTCTTTTTTAATGAGGATTAATGAGACAATCCACATATGGCAACATAAATATTTAATTCCCTCATGTTCCAGTTGATAGATCACGGAGAAGGAAGGAAAAAAAAAAGTCTGTTTGTACCACATCGCCAAACATATGGAGAAAATATCATTTTCTAACAGATAATTATTCTATTAAATCATTTCAGGACTAATGTGAGGAGGAATGATGGAATTAGAGAGAATCAAGCAGCAGAGAATCCAGTCAAATGTAGCTGGTTAGAGACAACATGGACCCCGGATGATGTTCCAATTATTCTAACAGATTACATGTCATTTCTAATGGCTTCAAACTTGTTTGTTTTTCACACTGAAAAAAAATCTGAAAATGTAACATTATTTACATGCTGGTTTGTGGATTCTGTTTGTTTCCAGGACGAGAAACAATACATAGATCTTGGTTACCATGGTGAGGGTAGGAATGTAGATCCTGGTTACCATGGTGAGGGTAGGAACGTAGATCCTGGTTACCATGGTGAGGGTAGGAACATAGATCCTGGTTACCACGGTGAGGGTAGGAACGTAGATCTTGGTTACCACGGTGAGGGTAGAAACATAGATCTTGGTTACCACGGTTAGGGTAGGAACGTAGATCGTGGTTACCACCGTGAGGGTAGGAACGTAGATCCTGGTTACCACGGTGAGGGTAGGAACGTAGATCTTGGTTACCACGGTGAGGGTAGGAACGTAGATCCTGGTTACCATGGTGAGTGTAGGAATGTAGATCCTGGTTTCCATGGTGAGGGTAGGAACGTAGATCCTGGTTACCATGGTGAGGGTAGGAACGTAGATCCTGGTTACCATGGTGAGGGTAAGAACGTAGATCCTGGTTACCATGGTGAGGGTAAGAACGTAGATCCTGGTTACCATGGTGAGGGTAAGAACGTAGTTCCTGGTTACCATGGTGAGGGTAGGAACGTAGATCCTGGTTATCATGGTGAGGGTAGGAACGTAGATCCTGGTTACCATGGCGACGGTAGGAACGTAGATCCTGGTTACCATGGTGAGGGTAAGAACGTAGATCCTGTTTACCATGGTGAGGGTAGGAAGGTAGATCCTGGTTACCATGGTGAGGGTAAGAATGTAGATCCTGGTTACCATGGTGAGGGTAAGAATGTAGATCCTGGTTACCATGGTGAGGGTAGGAACATAGATCCTGGTTACCATGATGAGAGTAGGAACGTAGATCCTGGTTACCATGGTGAGGGTAGGAATGTAGATCCTGGTTACCATGGTGAGGGTAAGAATGTAGATCCTGGTTACCATGAGGAGGGTAGGAACGTAGATCCTGGTTACCATGGTGAGGGTAAGAATGTAGATCCTGGTTACCATGGTGAGGGTAAGAATGTAGATCCTGGTTACCATGGTGAGGGTAGGAACGTACTGTAGATCCTGGTTACCATGGTGAGGATAGGAATATAGATCTCTCCAGCAGGTTCAGGGTCTGCCTCTTTTTCTCCTCCTGGTGGGATGTGCTTGAAGCCCCTCACCAGTGAGGCGCATGAGAGGCATCCTGACCAGATGTTCAAACCACCCCATTTGGCTCCTCTCGACCTGGAGGAGGAGTGGCACGACACCGGGCGATATTTTAAAATATCGTAATTGGAAATTTTCCCTAAAAACGATGTTTCTTTACTAAACGTTTCAAATCTTTGATGGACTCAGTTTAAAAATCCTACATCTTAAAAGGTCTAAATCTAACAGAAAGATTTAGATTTGACTCCCTTTTGTTTTGTCTTATCAGAATTATTTATAACCGTTAGAAACCCGGAGGTAAACAAACTCTCCCACTGCTTCTAAAACACCTGTCCAGCCCTGCTGCCAAACACGGGCACTAAATTAGAGTAAAAACTCTTCAGGCTTCATCACAGATGCTTCATCACCAGCAGATACTTTAGAAGAACTTCTCAGGAAGTTTAGAAATGTAAACACAACAATTAAACTTGTGCCAAGTTCAACTCGACAGATTATTAATCAGATTAAACCTTTCAGGTTATTAATGAGTTTTAAAGGCATCTATTGTTCACTAAACTTCCCTCCTGGGCATCGTTCCCTCTAATTTTTTATGTCATAACAAACACACAATCTTCCTGATCGGAATGGGCGGGGCAAAAAATTTGACTCTTTTGTGACGTAAGTGGAAGTAACGAGCCAAACTCCAAAGCAGTAGTTTGAAGTAATTTGATTGAGAAAGAAGAAAGAGGTTTGATCAGATCCGTCATCTTCTGCTTATCTGGGGTCGGGACGCGGGGCTAACTGCCTCAGATGGGAAGCCTACGCTTCTCTCAACCCAGCTGCTTCCTCCAGCTCACCCAGGAGGATCCGAAGTGGTTCTTCATCCAGCTGTGAGACATAGTCTCTCCAGCAGGTCCAGGTCTGCATCTTGGTCTCCTCCTGGTGAGACATGCCCGAAACACCTCACGAGCGACACACTCGAGGGCATCCTGACCAGATACCTGAACAACCCCATCTGGCTCCTCTCGACCTGGAGGAAGAGGGTCTCAAAACCGAGCTCCTCCCGGATGGCAGAGTTCCTCACCTGATCTTTGAGTGAGAACCCAGCCACCTTGCGGAGGAAGCTCATTTCAGCCGCTTCTGTCCCCAATCTCATTCTTTCAGTCAGAGCTGGTGACCATAGCTGAGGGTTGGAACGTAGATCCTGGTTACCATGGTGATTGTAGGAATGTAGATCCTGGTTACCATGGTGAGGGTGGGAACGTAGATCCTGGTTACCATGGTGAGGGTAGGAACATAGATCCTGGTTACCACGGTGTGAGTAGGAACGTAGATCCTGGTTACCACGGTGAGAGTAGGAAAGTAGATCTTGGTTACCATGGTGAGAGTAGGAAAGTAGATCTTGGTTACCATGGTGAGGGTAGGAACGTAGATCCTGGTTACCATGGTGAGGGTAGTAACGTAGATCCTGGTTACCATGGTGAGGGTAGGAACATAAATCCTGGTTACCATGGTGAGGGTAGGAACGTAGATCCTGGTTACCATGGTGAGAGTAGGAAAGTAGATCTTGGTTACCATGGTGAGAGTAGGAAAGTAGATCTTGGTTACCATGGTGAGGGTAGGAACGTAGATCCTGGTTACCATGGTGAGGGTAGGAACGTAGATCCTGGTTACCACGGTGTGAGTAGGAACGTAGATCCTGGTTACCATGGTGAGAGTAGGAAAGTAGATCTTGGTTACCATGGTGAGGGTAGTAACGTAGATCCTGGTTACCATGGTGAGGGTGGGAACGTAGATCCTGGTTACCATGGTGAGGGTAGGAACGTAGATCCTGGTTACCACGGTGTGAGTAGGAACGTAGATCCTGGTTACCACGGTGAGAGTAGGAAAGTAGATCTTGGTTACCATGGTGAGAGTAGGAAAGTAGATCTTGGTTACCATGGTGAGGGTAGGAACGTAGATCCTGGTTACCATGGTGAGGGTAGGAACATAGATCCTGGTTACCATGGTGAGGGTAGGAACGTAGATCCTGGTTACCATGGTGAGAGTAGGAAAGTAGATCTTGGTTACCATGGTGAGAGTAGGAAAGTAGATCTTGGTTACCATGGTGAGGGTAGGAACGTAGATCCTGGTTACCACGGTGAGGGTAGGAACGTAGATCCTGGTTACCATGGTGAGGGTAGGAACGTAGATCCTGGTTACCATGGTGAGGGTAGGAACGTAGACCCTGGTTACCATGGTGAGGGTTGGAATGTAGATCCTGGTTACCATGGTGAGGGTAGGAATGTAGATCCTGGTTACCATGGTGAGGGTAGGAACGTAGATCCTGGTTACCACGGTGAGAGTAGGAAAGTAGATCCTGGTTACCATGGTGAAGGTAGTAACGTAGATCCTGGTTACCATGGTGAGAGTAGGAACGTAGATCCTGGTTACCACGGTGAGAGTAGGAAAGTAGATTCTGGTTACCATGGTGAAGGTAGGAACGTAGATCCTGGTTACCATGATGAGAGTAGGAACATAGATCCTGGTTACCATGGTGAGGGTTGGAATGTAGATCCTGGTTACCATGGTGAGGGTAGGAATGTAGATCCTGGTTACCATGGTGAGGGTTGGAATGTAGATCCTGGTTACCATGGTGAGTGTAGGAATGTAGATCCTGGTTACCATGGTGAGGGTAGGAACGTAGATCCTGGTTACCATGGTGAGGGTAATAACGTAGATCCTGGTTACCATGGTGAGGGTAGGAACGTAGATCCTGGTTACCATGGTGAGGGTAGGAACGTAGATCCTGGTTACCACGGTGAGGGTAGGAACATAGATCCTGGTTACCACGGTGAGGGTTGTAATGTGGATGTATTAAGACCCATATTCAGCATTTCTTGAAACTCTATAGTCTGTAGTAGGCTAGTCGAAGCCGTGCAGCTGGATGCCACAGATCATGAAGTGGAGTAGGAAGGAAGAAAAGAAAGAGGTAGCTACTTAAAGAACCCAAACATTACCTGGTGTGTGTGTGTGTTTGTGTGTGTGTGTGTGTGTGTGTGTGTGTGTGGCCTCTGCCATCTGAAATCACACTGATGATTCAGTGAGATGACAGATGTGAGATGCTCCGCTCACACCAGGGGAGGATAGCTACCAGAGCTCTGAGTTATTTTGGGATATGTCAAAACGACTGGTTGTTAGTAGACACCCCGTTCTGCGAAGCATGTTAGCACCAAAGTGGGACAATACCACTAACCTGGTTACTCACCAGGCGTCCATGACAGTTTCAGACTGTGGCACGGCTAAACGAGCGCGCTCACACTGACGGGTTTAGTTTGATTAAAACAAACTCTGACGGGTTCGTCTGTGAAAGTAAAACAACAAGAACGAGCTTCTTAGAAATTCATTCTGTTGTTTTTAGAAATGCAAACTTTACAAAAAATATCAGCAAAGTCGTTAAAACTAAGATGAATTAGAGCTCAAAGTAAAACTTTAAACCCTCGTTAGCAGTTTTCGGAGGCGTTAAAGGTGAAAAGGCCAAGTTTTTCAGGCTGTTTGAGACAATGAATAAGAAAACAAACAGACATGGATAGAGCGTGTCAGGTCGAAGGCATCAATAAATCATTGACCTAGTTCAAAACCGAGTGAATGACGAGTTCCAGCATCAGAGAGTCTAAAGAACTTATGAAAGGCTTCCACACGAGGGAGGTGATAACTCTAATGATCAAGTCTTTCAGTTATGGACAGGATGTCTGGGCGTTGGAGGGATCTGGCCGAAATGAGCTTCCTCCGCAGGGTGGCTGGGCTCTCCCTCAGAGATCGGGTGAGGAGCTCTGTCATCCGGGAGGAGCTCGAAGACGAGCCACTCCTCCTCCAGATCGAGAGGAGCCACATGGGCTGGTTCAGGCATCTGGGCAGGATGCCCCCTGAGTGCCTCACTGGTGAAGTGTTTTGATGAGGTAGAGGTTGTGGGTAAATCACCTGTTCCGTCACCACCTCCTCTGTAAATTAAAGTTAATGGTCTCACATCAGTCTTCGTAGATCTAGAGAAAGCGTATGACAGGGTACCTAGAGAAGAACTATGGTATTGTATGAGGAAGTCTGGTGTGACAGAGAAGTATGTTAGAGTGGTCCAGGACATGTATGAGGGCTGTAAGACAGTGGTGAGGTGTGCTGTAGGTGAGACAGGGGAGTTCAGTGTGGGGGTGGGACTGTTGCTATGGTGATGGACAGGCTGACAGACGAGGTCAGACAGGAATCCCCATGCACAGTGATGTTTGCAGATGACATTGTGATCTGTAGTGAGAGGAGGAAACAGGTGGAGGAAAAGCTGGAGAGGTGGAGGTTTGAAGATTAGTCAGAGTAAAACAGAGTACATGTGTGTTAATGAGAGGGATCCAAATGGAAAAGTGAAGTAACAGGGAGAAGAGAGAAAGAAGGTGGAAGATTTTAAGTATCTAGGATCAACAGTCCAGAGCAATGGAGAGTGTGGAAAAGAGGTGAAGAAGCGTGTGCAGGCAGGCTGGAACGGGTGGAGGAAAGTATCAGGTGTGATGTGTGACAGAAGAGTTTTAGATAAAATGAAAGGGAAAGTGTACAAAACCGAGGTGAGAGCGGCCATGCTGATTGGTCTGGAGACAGTGTGGTGAGAGCGGCCATGCTGATTGGTCTAGAGACAATGTGGTGAGAGCGGCCATGCTGATTGGTCTAGAGACAATGTGGTGGGAGCGGCCATGCTGATTGGTCTAGAGACAGTGTGGTGAGAGCGGCCATGCTGATTGGTCTAGAGACAATGTGGTGAGAGCGGCCATGCTGATTGGTTTAGAGACAGTGTGGTGAGAGCGGCCATGCTGATTGGTCTAGAGACAATGTGGTGAGAGCGGCAATGCTGATTGGTCTAGAGACAGAGTGGTGGGAGCGGCCATGCTGATTGGTCTAGAGACAGTGTGGTGAGAGCAGCCATGCTGATTGGTCTAGTGACAGTGTGGTGAGAGCGGCCATGCTGATTGGTCTAGTGACAGTGTGGTGAGAGCGGCCATGCTGATTGGTCTAGAGACAGTGTGGTGAGAGCGGCCATGCTGATTGGTCTAGAGACAGTGTGGTGAGAGCGGCCATGCTGATTGGTCTAGAGACAGTGTGGTGAGAGCGGCCATGCTGATTGGTCTAGAGACAGTGTCAGTGAGGAAAAGACTGGAAACAGAGATGTTTGTAGCAGAGATGAAGATGCTGAGGATCTCTCTGGGAGTGACCAGGATGGACAGGATCAGAGGAACAGCACATGTTAGAGGTTTTAAAGTCAGAGAGGTCAGACTGAGATGGTTTGGACATGTGCAGAGGAGAGAGAGAGTACATAAGAAATGATGGAAGCAGAAGTCTAAATGGGAATCAAAGTGGATCTAACAGTGAGTGCAGCTGTTGGAAAAAAAGAGTTAATTTTATGAGTAAAGGTTGGATGGACAGGATGAGGTAGGATGAGGTTGTGGGTAAATCACCTGTTCCGTCACCACCTCCTCTGTAAATTAAAGTTAATGGTCTCAAATGAGTATTTTGTGGGATGGAATCGATGGAAGCATAAAGCTGTCATGTGCACCGCTCCCTGAATGCGGATCCATCGATTCCACCGAGGAATACGAGGTATTAAAACTTTTCCAAGTGAAAGAGTTACTTTCCAGAAATTAGAGGGTAAAAAAAAAAAGCAGCCGCATGTCGGTGGGACTCGGCACCGCGGTGATTTCCAAGCAACACAAACAATTTGCTGTACTCCCCCAGAGCTGAAATGAAATCTGTTCCATGCTGGTCGATATTTTTTCTCCTAGATAAAAGCCTTCAGAGGCCATTTTCCCAGGATGAAGTGTTCCCTTCGCTGCTGCCCCTCTCCTCCTTTCCCCAAAGGTACATCTGTTAGCCATAATAGGCGGCCATATTTCTCTGAGGTTTTCAGTGTAAAGCTCGGCAGCTCTGCTCCAAGGCTGATGCTATTTCTATCCCGCCTACAGAGCATCGTAAAGACTTGACTCACACCCTGTGCCTTCATATCTCATGCTTCCATCGCTTTCCTCCCCTTCAACGTCTCCTTGTTTCTCTCTCTCTGTGTTCACGCTTTCGGCTCGGCTCATTAATTCACAACCTGCAGCCATGGGGGGAAAAGACGGGAAACATAAAGGCCAAGAAAAAGGATGCAGAAATGACAGGAAGTTTAGAAGTAAGGAAGATCAAGGTGTTGTGTGTTTCTGTTTGAGTCTTTTTTTTAACGCTACACATTAAATTTAATCCAAAATAAGGTAAATTTTCTTTGTGATTCCATCTTATTTAATTAAGAACAAGCAGAAAATTTTAATCCAAAGAGATGGTTTGTTATAAAAAAAAAAATCCACATTAAAAATGTCCAACTTTATCAAATATTTAACTCCATGGAATTATTTTGTTGATAAGGAGGTTAAATAGAAAAATCACTTTCCGTACCGTTCCGTCATCTTCCGCTCATCCGGGGCCGGGTCGTCGAGGCAACAGCCTCAGACGGGAAGCCCAGACTTCTCTCACCCCGGCTGCATCCTCCAGCTCACCCAGGAGGATCCCGAGTCGTTCCCTGTCCAGCTGAGAGACATAGTCTCTCCAGCGGGTCCGGGGTCTGCCTCTAGAGGAAGACCAAAGAGGAGGTTCATGGATACAGTGAAGGAAGACATGAAGATAGTTGGTGTGACTGAAGAGGATGCAGGAGATAGGGTTAGATGGAAGAAACTGACTTGATGTGGCAACCTCTGGAGGGAAATGGTGGAAAAAGATGAAGAAGATAAAGCTGAGAAACTTAACAGTTCATCATTAGTTTTAAGAAATTCCATAGAATCCTCCATCTTTTTGTGGATGGAGGCATAAAAAAAGAGGATTTTGATGTTTCAGATTTCAATTAAAATTTCTGAATCTCAACCTGAAATCTGTTGATTCTCATTCAAATCAAACCAGAATCATTTATCTGATTAGATTACATTTTATTCTGATGCGTTCTGGTCAGTATAATTTAGAATAGCAGTGCGGTTGCTTCTAAAAGTCCCAATACAATCCAGTTTAAATCAGAGGGTGAAATCAATAAGAGCTATGAAGGCTGACAGGAGGTCGATCTGAGACGACACATCTTTGGCACGGAAGATTTGTTTGATTCCGTTTCCAAAAAAAGGAGAAAATAGTTCCATCCTGATTTGTTTCGTTCCATTCCGTCGTCTTCCGCTTATCCGGGGCCGGGTCGCAGGGGGCAACAGCCTTAGATGGGAAGCAAAGGCTTCTCTCACCCCAGCTGCATCCTCAACCTCACCCTGCAGGATGCCGAGTCGCTCCCCAGCCAGCTGTGAGACATAGTCTATCCAGCAGGTCCGGGGTCTGCCTCTTGGTCTCCTCCTGGTGGGACGTACTCGAATCCCCACACCAGCGAGGCGCTCAGGGGGCATCCTGACCGAATGCCCAAATCACCCCATCTGGCTCCTCTCAACCTGGAGGAGGAGCGGCTCGACACCGAGCTCCTCCCGGATGACACAGCTCCTCACCCGATCTCTGAGTGAGAGCCCAGCCACCCTGCGGAAGAAGGTAATTTCTGCCGCTTGTATCCACAATCTCATTTTTTCAGTCGCCACCCACACTGGTTACCATGGTGAGGGTAGGAACGTAGATCCTGGTTACCATGGTGAGGGTAGGAACGTAGATCCTGGTTACCATGGTAAGGGAAGGAACGTAGATCCTGGTTACCATGGTGAGGGTAGGAACGTAGATCCTGGTTACCATGGTGAGGGTAGGAACGTAGATCCTGGTTACCATGGTGAGGGTAGGAACGTAGATCCTGGTTACCATGGTAAGGGAAGGAACGTAGATCCTGGTTACCATGGTGAGGGTAGGAATGTAGATCCTGGTTACCATGGTGAGTGTAGGAACGTAGATCCTGGTTACCATGGTGAGGGTAGGAACGTAGATTCTGGATACCATGGTGAGGATAGGAACGTAGATCCTGGTTACCATGGTGAGGGTAGGAATGTAGATCCTGGTTACCATGGTGAGGGTAGGAATGTAGATCCTGGTTACCATGGTGAGGGTAGGAACGTAGATCCTGGTTACCATGGTGAGGATAGGAACGTAGATCCTGGTTACCACGGTGAGGGTAGGAATGTAGATCCTGGTTACCATGGTGAGGATAGGAACGTAGATCCTGGTTACCACGGTGAGGGTAGGAAGTTTGTTTTTTTTTTTTTACAGCTCATAATTTTTTTTTTAAAGCAAAGAAAGGCTTTAAAAAACGGTTTAATTTATATTGAATAGTCACAAGGTTAAGCGAGGCATGTGGCGACGTCCCGCTGCATTCATTCATCTCCATATTACCGACTTTAAATAGAGATTCACACATCTAACACATTCCCGCTGGGTGTCGGATACACCTGAACGAGGTCGGGATGCTCATATGACGGATTCGTTCACATGAATCACTTTGTTATGAAATGGAAACGTATTAAAACCATTAATTATCATCAGGTTTTACTGCAAAAACTTGTTCTTTTAATCATTATTAAATAAAAACAGGTCAACATCGTCCCGGGGGATTAATAAGACATTCTGGATCTGAATCTCTGTCCGCTTCCTCGGCACTACCATCACACAGGACCTTAAGTGAGTACCATCCATCAGCTCCTTGATCTAAAAGGTACAGTTTTACACAACCATCATGGAGTCCACAGAAAGAGAAATCAACAGCCAATAGAATTTTACACAATGAACTAGACCAGGTGTGTAGATTCAAGAACATATGGAAAACCGTCAGGACACCGGCCCTCGAGGACCGGATTTGGACACCGCTGCATTAAACTAGAAGTCCCAAGATTTTCCCAACCTCCTGCTCACGCCAGAAAGGGGTTATTTTACCTCTCTAACAAGCCTCTAACTGAGGAGCAGAGTCGTCTTGAAACACCTCCACGAAGCTTTCAGGTAGTGGGACCAATTCACCTCCTCGTGGGGCTTCTGGGTTAGAGTGTTCTTTATGTTCAGCATGAAGAATCCAAAAGGACAAACAGAGACGGCTGCACTGGTTGCAAAAAAAAAAAACCTCCTGATAATGTAAGTCTTAAAGTTATACAACACATCAAGGATGGTGACAACCAGCTGGTAATCCTGTTTGGGTTTCACACTCGCGGCTCTTTACGTCCCATAAAATCCGCTTTTCTCTGAGTCACTGAATCCCAAATTCTAAAACTTAGAAAACATCACAGGGAAGAACAAGGCTGTCTACCTGGTTCTTCTCTTTCAGCACAAGTTGGTTTAAAAGACCAACTTCACCTCCTGTGACGCTCATCTGTCACTGCAATGAATACGCTCACGAATGTTGATGTTTTGAAAATGTATCAACAGTGACTTTGATGTTTGTGTGACCGGACCGCCGGTTAACGACCGAGCGGGGAGCACCAAGGAAAAAACTTCTCTGGGCGCGATCCACGGGCACATCCATGTCCCGGTTTGCAGCCTGCAGGCACTCTGACATTCCTTGTCCGTAGCCTACCGGCTCCCTCCATGGCCTGGACCGCCTATGGAAACCTCCTGCCTGGACCGCTGCTTGCATTATCCGCCTCGCCCGGACGTACACTGTTGCCATGGCGTCACAGCGTGATTAGCCATCGTTACTTTGTTCAGAGGAGCCCTGTTCCTCGCAGCACGGTGGTGCGTCAGCCCGGACATCTGTACAGTCGATGTGAGGGCTTCCCAGTGTCTTTCTCGGCTCCTTCTCCGCCTCTCCTCTTCCCCCAGCTGCCTCTTTAAAACAATAAGGGGCCGCGTCACTAATTAGTAGCAGGTGAAGAAGAACTTAATTAGTTCATTTATAGTTGGTACACAGTAACGAGGGGAATTTTTATTGAAATCTCTTGAATAAATTGGGACATAGCGATCTCAAAAGTGTTACTGAAGCACAGATGTGCATAGAGCCCAGCTGCTTAATGCGACATTATTTGAGCCGAAGAATAAAAAGCCTTGAAAAACATACAAAGAAACATTTAATCTAAGCCTGAACTTAAAGCCCTCTCGTCTTCTCGTCCTCTTTGTATCCACGTTTCTAACAGCCTCTGATTAATGACTTCTTCCCTTTAAGAAAACACGGGTGAAGTGAACGTATTGGTCCCGCGAAAACAAAGCAGAGCACATTTCCTGTTCTCTTTGTCCCTTTAATTAGAGAGCAGAGCTTTTCTATTAGTCATTCCCAACCAACATCCATCAGGTATGGTGTGCACGGTGTTGACGAGCCGGTGAAGATGGGTCACTCTTTTGTTGTGGTGCAAATCAACACCAACATCATTCACAGAATCGCTTCGAAGCAAAACCAACGAGAATAAATGTAATTTTAAGAGTGTATTGTGAATATTTAGACCCCAAACATGACGGCTGCCTTTATTCTTATGATGCATGTGTGATCAATCTGTTTTGTTCCGTTGTCTTCCACTTATCTAGGGCTGGGTTGCAGGGGCAACAGCCTCAGACGGGAAGACCAAGCTTGTGATCTTGTTCTTTCGGTCACCACCCACAGCTGGTGACCATGGAGAGAGTAGGAACACAGATCCTGGTTACCATGGTGAGGAAAGGAACGTAGATCCTGGTTACCATGGTGAGGGTAGGAACGTAGATCCTGGTTACCATGGTGAGGGTAGGAACGTAGATCCTGGTTACCATGGTAAGGGTATGAACGTAGATCCTGGTTACGATGGTAAGGGTATGAACGTAGATCCTGGCTACCACGGTGAGGGTAAGAACGTAGATCCTGGTTACCATGGTGAGGGTAGGAACGTAGATCCTGGTTACCACGGTGAGGGTAGGAACGTAGATCCTGGTTACCATGGTGAGGGTAGGAACGTAGATCCTGGTTACCATGGTGAGGGTAGGAAAGTAGATCCTGGTTACCATGGTGAGGGTAGGAAAGTAGATCCTGGTTACCATGGTGAGGCTAGGAACGTAGATCCTGGTTACCATGGTGAGGGTAGGAACGTAGATCCTGGTTACCATGGTAAGGCTAGGAACTTAGATCCTGGTTACCGTAGTGAGGGTAGAAATGTAAATCCTGGTTACCATGGTGAGGGTAGAAACTTAGATCCTGGTTACCATGGTGAGGGTAGGAACGTAGATCCTGGTTACCATGGTGAGGGTAGAAACTTAGATCCTGGTTACCATGGTGAGGGTAGGAACGTAGATCCTGGTTACCATGGTGAGGGTGGGAACTTAGATCCTGGTTACCGTAGTGAGGGTAGAAATGTAAATCCTGGTTACCATGGTGAGGGTAGAAACTTAGATCCTGGTTACCATGGTGAGGGTAGGAACGTAGATCCTGGTTACCATGGTGAGGATAGGAACGTAGATCCTGGTTACCATGGTGAGGGTAGGAACTCAGATCCTGGTTACCATGGTGAGGGTAGGAACGTAGATCCTGGTTACCATGGTGAAGGTAGGAATGTAGATCCTGGTTAACATGATGAGGGTAGGAACATAGATCCTGGTTACCATGGTGAGGGTAGGAACGTAGATCCTGGTTACCATGGTGAGGGTAGGAACGTAGATCCTGGTTACCATGGTGAGGGTAGGAAAGTAGATCCTGGTTACCATGGTGAGGCTAGGAACGTAGATCCTGGTTACCATGGTGAGGGTAGGAACGTAGATCCTGGTTACCATGGTAAGGCTAGGAACTTAGATCCTGGTTACCGTAGTGAGGGTAGAAATGTAAATCCTGGTTACCATGGTGAGGGTAGAAACTTAGATCCTGGTTACCATGGTGAGGGTAGGAACGTAGATCCTGGTTACCATGGTGAGGATAGGAACATAGATCCTGGTTACCATGGTGAAGGTAGGAACTCAGATCCTGGTTACCATGGTGAGGGTAGGAACGTAGATCCTGGTTACCATGGTGAAGGTAGGAATGTAGATCCTGGTTAACATGATGAGGGTAGGAACATAGATCCTGGTTACCATGGTGAGGGTAGGAACGTAGATCCTGGTTACCATGGTGAGGGTAGGAACGTAGATCCTGGTTACCATGGTGAGGGTAGGAACGTAGATCCTGGTTACCATGGTGAGGGTGGGAATGTAGATCCTGGTTACCATGGTAAGGCTAGGAACTTAGATCCTGGTTACCGTAGTGAGGGTAGAAATGTAAATCCTGGTTACCATGGTGAGGGTAGAAACTTAGATCCTGGTTACCATGGTGAGGATAGGAACGTAGATCCTGGTTACCATGGTGAGGGTAGGAACTCAGATCCTGGTTACCATGGTGAGGGTAGGAACGTAGATCCTGGTTACCATGGTGAAGGTAGGAACATAGATCCTGGTTACCATGGTGAGGGTAGGAACGTTGATCCTGGTTACCATGGTGAGTGTAGGAACGTAGATCCTGGTTACCATGGTGAGGGTAAGAATGTAGATCCTGGTTACCATGGTGAGGGTAGGAATATAGATCCTGGTTACCATGGTGAGGGTAGGAACGTAGATCCTGGTTACCGTGGTGAGGGTAGGAACGTAGATCCTGGTTAACATGATGAGGGTAGGAACATAGATCCTGGTTACCATGGTGAGGGTAGGAACGTAGATCCTGGTTACCATGGTGAGGGTAGGAACGTAGATCCTGGTTACCATGGTGAGGGTGGGAATGTAGATCCTGGTAACCATGGTAAGGCTAGGAACTTAGATCCTGGTTACCGTAGTGAGGGTAGGAACGTAGATCCTGGTTACCATGGTGAAGGTAGGAACATAGATCCTGGTTACCATGGTGAGGGTAGGAACGTTGATCCTGGTTACCATGGTGAGTGTAGGAACGTAGATCCTGGTTACCATGGTGAGGGTAGGAATGTAGATCCTGGTTACCATGGTGAGGGTAGGAACGTAGATCCTGGTTACCATGGTGAGGATAGGAACGTAGATCCTGGTTACCATGGTGAGGGTAGGAACTCAGATCCTGGTTACCATGGTGAGGGTAGGAACGTAGATCCTGGTTACCATGGTGAAGGTAGGAACATAGATCCTGGTTACCATGGTGAGGGTAGGAACGTTGATCCTGGTTACCATGGTGAGTGTAGGAACGTAGATCCTGGTTACCATGGTGAGGGTAGGAATGTAGATCCTGGTTACCATGGTGAGGGTAGGAATCTAGATCCTGGTTACCATGGTGAGGGTAGGAACGTAGATCCTGGTTACCGTGGTGAGGGTAGGAACGTAGATCCTGGTTACCATGGTGAGGGTAGGAACGTAGATCCTGGTTACCGTGGTGAGGGTAGGAACGTAGATCGTCTGATAAATCCCCAGCTTTAAGCTGAAACCATATTTTTTTTGTAGAGAATAAAACCGTGATGTCATCCTTTAATGCCAGAAAAGGGGCGGTGCTTATACACCCTGAAAAGTCACTGATATGGCAACAAGAAAAACAAACCTGTCCAAACTCAGCTGGTCAGTATAAAAGCAGTTTGATCCTGATAATTCAGATCAGATCAATTATTTTTCGCTTTGCATTCATTTTATTTTACCAATGATTTTATGTTGAAACTAATAAACAGACATGTAAACAACAAGTTAATGGTTTTGCATTTTCTTCCAACACTGAGTCAAACTATGATTTTTTTTCCCACCGTTACAACCCCATCATCTATATTTTGAATTACTAATTATTACCCTACAGGAATACAACACTCCCTCTTTTATGGGTCCTGATCACTATTTTCTTCAAAATACGTGTTGACTTCAATATGTTTATAAAAGATGAGACGAAGGAAAAACAAATGAAGTTGTTGAGAAATGTAATCTCTAGTGGACAGATTTACATAATCGTTCATGCTTGAAAAGCGTTTCATAAAGCGGTGACTGTTCGATCAATAAAGTCTAATAAAGTGGTATAAAAAAGACCCTCTGCGGTTTCCCCAAGCAGAACGTGGTCTCGCCTCGTCTAGCCGATGGACTCCGATTCACTAACACTCTGATTATGACACAGTAGATTAATTCATTTTATAAATGACGTGTCGCTTTAAGAAACGTCTTTAGTCGTAATCATTAGGATTTCTGGACGACCACAGCTGTGTATGTCCAAGTGTCCCTCATCGCTTCCACCTGAGACCCTCTCCCTTTTGTGTTAAATAGTCCTTGTCTTCCCTCGGCCTGTGTCAGAGTGTTTTGGATTAATCATGTTCTTGAATGGAATAAAACTTTCTGACGAACCACTTGAGTCCTGCTTTAAGTCAGGTCCAGACAGACACGAGAAAGAAAAACCGGTTGAGATCCTGGAATAAAACACAAATAAAAAGGGATAGACGGATAAGAAGTTGGTTGACTGAAGTTTTTAGTTAGAAGATGTTTGTCCTTTCATCAGAGTGTCTTCAGTTCTGTCTGACTGGCACTGAGCTGGCAGTACACGTCCTCCTTGATGGAGTTTCACTTCCTTAATGCCCAAGAATATCCTCTGAAGACTGTCGTTTCCTTATGTCGTTCGGCTCAGTCGCGTTTTGTAGGATTCTCATTTGCGTAACGAGACCTATAGTCATGCTGTGTGTGTTTGGATTGTAGTTGGCTTCCTTGACTCCTCTCTCAAACCAGCAATGGAGGGAATCTGGGCCTCACTGTCCTCAAAAAAATTCCTTTTTGTTTTAAATAGATGTGAACGGTTGATTCTGGTCCGTTAGAGTTGGACCTCCTGTGCAGCGGCTGCTTAGTTTCACCAAAGTACAGGTCTTTACATTCCTGGCTAAACTTGTTTGTGTCTTGGAGAATCTCAAGACACCCGACAAAGACAAATAACAGCGCGACGACACATGGTCGACGACCCACGGCAGACGACACAGTCCTCGGGGCCAAAAAAACGTGAAACTCAAGCAAGGAGGATGTACACTGCCAGCTCAGTGCCGGTCAGAAAGAACTGAGGAAGACACTAAGATGAAAAGCCAGACGTCTTTGAATCAGAAACTGGATTAAAAACTGTTTTTTTCTTTTTAATACCAGAAGGAAGAAAACTCTGAGCAAAACTCCATCACAGGGCAGGATGAATGTTAACCTTTAAGATTCAGCACCATCACTTTTATGGACGGCATTTTGTCTTTAATAGTGGAGTGTAACTCTGTGGGCTAAATAGTGATGAATAGTTTACCTTTACCGTGGTCTTTAGAACTTATTAACATCTCTAAAAGAGACGAATGTTCTGCCCTTTTATCACCGCTCACTTACACTTTGAGTTTCAAGAACCTTACAGACCAAGAGTCTCAAACTCACAACTCTATCCTAATGCAATATTTTGATGCTCTTTAATCATTTCCTACCCTCACCATGGTAACCAGGATCTACGTTCCTACCGTCACCAGGGTAACCAGGATCTACGTTCCTATCCTCACCATGGTAACCAGGATCTATGTTCCTATCCTCACCATGGTAACCAGGATCTATGTTCCTACCCTCACCATGGTAACCAGGATCTATGTTCCTATCCTCACCATGGTAACCAGGATCTATGTTCCTATCCTCACCATGGTAACCAGGATCTATGTTCCTACCCTCACAATGGTAACCAGGATCTACGTTCCTATCCTCACCATGGTAACCAGGATCTATGTTCCTATCCTCACCATGGTAACCAGGATCTATGTTCCTACCCTCACCATGGTAACCATGATCTACGTTCCTACCCTCACCATGGTAACCGGGATCTACGTTCCTATCCTCACCATGGTAACCAGGATCTACGTTCCTATCCTCACCATGGTAACCAGGATCTATGTTCCTACCCTCACCGTGGTAACCAGGATCTACGTTCCTATCCTCACCATGGTAACCAGGATCTACGTTCCTATCCTCACCATGGTAACCAGGATCTACGTTCCTACCCTCACCATGGTAACCGGGATCTACGTTCCTATCCTCACCATGGTAACCAGGATCTAGGTTCCTACTCTCACCATGGTTACCAGGATCTATGTTCCTACCCTCACCATGGTAACCAGGATCTATGTTCCTACCCTCACCATGGTAACCAGGTCTATGTTCCTAGCCTCACCATGGTAAAAGGATCTATGTTCCTACCCTCACCATGGAAACCAGGATCTACGTTCCTACCCTCACCATGGTAACCAGGTTCTACGTTCCTACCCTCACCATGGTAACCAGGATCTACGTTCCTACCCTCACCATGGTAACCAGGATCTATGTTCCTACCCTCACCGTGGTAACCAGGATCTACGTTCCTATCCTCACCATGGTAACCAGGATCTACGTTCCTATCCTCACCATGGTAACCAGGATCTACGTTCCTATCCTCACCATGGTAACCAGGATCTATGTTCCTACCCTCACCATGGTAACCAGGATCTACGTTCCTACCCTCACCATGGTAACCAGGTCTATGTTCCTAGCCTCACCATGGTAAAAGGATCTATGTTCCTACCCTCACCATGGTAACCAGGATCTACGTTCCTACCCTCACCATGGTAACAGGATCTACATTCCTACCCTCACCATGGTAACCAGGATCTACGTTCCTACCCTCACCATGGGAACCAGGATCTATGTTCCTACCCTCACCATGGTAACCAGGATCTATGTTCCTACCCTCACCATGGTAACCAGCTGTGGGTGGTGACTGAAAGAACAAGATTGCAGATACAAGCAGCTGAAATGAACTTCCTCTGCAGGGTGGCTGGGCTCTCTCTCAGAGATAGAGGGAGGAGCTCGAAGTAGAGCCGTTGCTCCTCCAGATCGAGAGCAGGGAGGAGGAGTGGTTCTGGGCATCTTGTTGGGATGCCTCCCGAACGCCTTGCTGGTGAGGATTTTTGGGTACATCCCACCAGGAGAGGACCCAGAGGTAGGCGCTGCACCTGCTGGAGATACTATGTGATGTAGCTGGACAAGGAACGCTTCGGAATCCTCCTGCCAGTTATTATAAATACTTGTCTTTCTTCACAGGGTGTGAATTAGGTCAAAGTAACAGGTGCAGTGTAAAACAGTGTTTCAAAATGGGTTGAAACATGATGATTTAACTGGTCCGACCTCAACATAACGTGTGCTTAAAGTTCTTCATTAGTACTTTGTAATTTGTTGGTTTTATTCACAGCAGGATTAATTATGTAGACTCTTAGAAACCCAGAGCAAGTTTCTGAGACGCTGAGAGAAACTGCTGAGATGTTCTGGCCTTTAGTGCAAAAAAACATTTTTCACATACTCTGCACTTTGTTCACATTCGTTATGTTCACCTTAGATTCGAGTTGCCGTGAGCACCGAATAGAAGATGCATGTTTTTAAAAAGATTTATTTTATCTGGTTAGTTTTTTTAAGGTCACAAATTCCTGTCAACGTAATACATTACAAACCACAGTGGTAGAATGTCCGTCCTTGGACCAGGAGAGTCAGTTTGATTCCCACTTGGTCCATGACAAGATTTTCCCTGCAGAAGACACCTAACCCCCTAGTTGCTCCCACCATTGGGGCCTTCATGGCTGCCTGCTGAGGTTAAATGCAGTATAGACATTTCCCCATGATGGGTAGACCCTGTTTACCATGGTGAGGGTAGGAACATAGATCCTGGTTACTATGGTGAGGGTAGGAACATAGATATTGGTTACCATGGTGAGGGTAGGAACATAGATCCTGGTTACCATGGTGAGGGTAGGAACATAGATCCTGGTTACCACGGTGAGGGTAGGAACGTAAATTCTGGTTACCATGGTGAGGGTAGGAACATAGATCCTGGTTACCATGGTGAGGATAATCCTACTTGTAACTGTGTTTGTAATCCTGTTAAATTGACGTTGTACCAGCACTGCTTCGTAGTGGGCACATCTGACTGATAAACAGTTCTGGGTTTTTTTTTCCAAATTAAGATTAAAACAGAAGCTCTTGTTCTTTAATCTTTTTTCAGGTGTGAACTCGTTTTACAGATTCTGATTTGGATCCTTCTTCAGACAAAGAACTTCAATCATGTGAGTGCTTCTCTCAGTGACAACAGCATGTCTCCTGCTGCTCCGGGATGTGACTCGACTACGTTTCCATCAGAATGCTCACATGATGTTCAGGATGTGTCAAAACATTTGCAGGAAGAATCTCCTGACGGAAACCTTTATGTTTGCTTCACAGCAAACTGAATTTAAATCACAAATTTGCTATGAAAGTCAATTTTTGGATTCCTTTCATAAAGCCACTCCGTTTAAAAATGACAATACTTGGTAAAAAATGTAAAAAATATGCCGACTTTTGAGTAAAACTTAGTGAAAGTGAATGATTGACAGATTTAAGAGGTATTTGGTTGCCTGTGGTTGAATTCTCCTGACATTAACCCGGAGTCTACCCACTCTTTACTTTAATGATAATCCCATGCAAATTCAGCTTTTAACTTTTCATGTGCCTTCAGTCCCAGACGCGAACAAAGCCTTCAGAATTTTATCTGTCGGGCATTCAGCAAGTCCTTGTAATTTAAGGGAAGGGTGTTTCAAAGCAAGCTTGGAAATTTATTGCAGCAGTGCTGACACGCGGTTTAATCTCTGCGGACACTAATGAAATTCTTCTTGTATGTAGATCAGCCTTTGTTCTTAACAAGAAAGACTAGTCCTTCTCTGAATTGTCTGGTGTGGTTAAGCTTTTGGAAACATAAACGAATTCATTTCCATCTTCTAGTTAAAGAAAAACAGGAGAATAATTTATGTTTATGGGCTGGATGGCAGATACTGAGGAGTTCTTCAGAATGACGAGAAAGCAGTAGGCTGTTCGTACGTCCATGTATTTAGAACACTTTTGTGAACCAGATGTTCGAACCCCCCCATCTTACATCTCTCAACCCGAAGAAGCAACAGCTCTACTCCGAGTTCCTCCCAGATGGCAGAGTTCTTCATTCTATCTCTGAGTGAGAGCCCACCCATTCTGAAGCTCAATTCGGCTACTTGTATCTGCGATCTCGTTCTTCCGATCTCCACCTACAGCTGGTTACCATAGTGAGGGTGGAAATGTAGATCCTGGTTACCAAGGTGAGCGTAGGAAGGTACATCCTGGTTACCATGGTGAGGGTAGGAACATAGATCCTGGTTACCATGGTGAGGGTAGGAACGTAGATACTGGTTACCATGGTGAGGGTAGGAACGTAGATCCTGGTTACCATGGTGAGGGTAGGACTATAGATCCTGGTTACCATGGTGAGGGTAGGAACGTAGATCCTGGTTACCATGGTGAGGGTAGGAACATAGATCCTGGTTACCATGGTGAGGGTAGGAACATAGATCCTGGTTACCATGATGAGGGTAGGAACGTAGATCCTGGTTACCATGGTGATTGTTGGAACATAGATCCCGGTTACCATGGTGAGGGTAGGAACGTAGATCCTGGTTACCATGGTGAGGGTAGGAACGTAGATCCTGGTTACCATGGTGCGGGTAGGAACGTAGATCTGGTTACCATGGTGAAGGTAGGAACGTAGATACTGGTTACCATGGTGACGGTAGGAACGTAGATACTGGTTACCATGGTGAGGGTGGGAATGTAGATCCTGGTTACCATGGTGAGGGTAGGAACGTAGATACTGGTTACCATGGTGAGGGTAGGAACGTAGATCCTGGTTACCATGGTGAGGGTAGGACTATAGATCCTGGTTACCATGGTGAGGGTAGGAACGTAGATCCTGGTTACCATGGTGAGGGTAGGAACATAGATCCTGGTTACCATGGTGAGGGTAGGAACATAGATCCTGGTTACCATGGTGATTGTTGGAACATAGATCCCGGTTACCATGGTGAGGGTAGGAACGTAGATCCTGGTTACCATGGTGAGGGTAGGAACGTAGATCCTGGTTACCATGGTGAGGGTAGGAACGTAGATCCTGGTTACCATGGTGAGGGTAGGAATGTAGATCCTTGTTACCATGGTGAGGGTAGGAATGTAGATCCTTGTTACCATGGTGAGGGTAGTAACATAGATCCTGGTTACCATGGTGAGGGTAGGAACGTAGATCCCGGTTACCATGGTGAGGGTAGGAACGTAGATCCTGGTTACCATGGTGAGGGTAGGAATGTAGATCCTTGTTACCATGGTGAGGGTAGGAATGTAGATCCTGGTTACCATGGTGAGGGTAGGAACGTAGATCCTGGTTACCATGGTGAGGGTAGGAACGTAGATCCCGGTTACCATGGTGAGGGTAGGAACGTAGATCCTGGTTACCATGGTGAGGGTAGGAATGTAGATCCTTGTTACCATGGTGAGGGTAGGAATGTAGATCCTTGTTACCATGGTGAGGGTAGTAACATAGATCCTGGTTACCATGGTGAGGGTAGGAACATAGATCCTGGTTACCATGGTGAGGGTAGTAACATAGATCCTGGTTACCATGGTGAGGGTAGGAACATAGATCCTGGTTACCATGGTGAGGGTAGGAACATAGATCCTGGTTACCATGGAGAGGGTAGAAACGTAGATCCTGGTTTGCCTCCTTCTCTCTTTAAAGAGGGTCAGCTTTTCTAAGGTAGAACCATGTAACACTAAACTGTTCTTGTCTTTTCTTTACATCCATATAATTACACCTTCTCTTCTCGCCTGCCCCTTCACCTTGGGTTTTAGGGTATCTTTTTCTCTTTCAGTAAGAGGCTCTAAGGACAATGACGTTAAGATTCTCGTTGGTTTAGTTACTTGTCTGATTGTGCGTTCCGTCTGATTAACTGACCGTGAAGTCCTTTGAGACGTCTATGTTGTGACAAGGCGCTATGTAAAAATAAATTGAAAAAGCTGAATAAATTGGAAGGGCAGCGAGCTTCAGAAAGACGTCTTTGTGATGATGTAAAGCTGCTCAAGTGCTGTTGGCTAAACTTGATTGCACCTTTGAAATGCAAAGAACTTATCTGAGTTTTAGAAGCAACTTGTTTTGCCTTCAAAGGAGCATCATTTTTATTTGAAACACTCGTATTTTTTTCCAACCAAACAAGAATGATGCAAACAGGCCTTTAAAAAAAATACTGGTCGTTTTTTAATGTAAAGAAATGGAAAAACATGAAGGAGATATTTTAAGTTGTGAAGACAATGATGTAGTCAGGGACGGGATCCTGCCCCAAGTGGGGAGTTTAAGTATCTCAGGGTATTGTTCACGAGTGGGGGAAGGATGGAGCTGGAGATCAACAGGTGGATCGGTGCTGCATCAGCAATAACTAGGATGCTACATCGGTCCGTCCTGGTGAAGAAAGAGCTGAGCCGAAAAGTAAAGCTCTGGATTTACAAGTCGATCTACGTTCCTATCCTCACCATGGTAACCAGGATCTACGTTCCTACCCTCACCATGGTAACCAGGATCTACTTTCCTACACTCACCATGGTAACCAGGATCTACTTTCCTACCCTCACCATGGTAACCAGGATCTACGTTCCTACCCTCACCATGGTAACCAGGATCTACGTTCCTACCCTCACCATGGTAACCAGGATCTACGTTCCTACTCTCACCATGGTAACCTGGATCTACGTTCCTACTCTCACCATGGTAACCTGGATCTACGTTCCAACCCTCACCATGGTAATGTGGATCTACGTTCCTACCCTCACCATGGTAACCAGGATCTACGTTCCTACCCTCACCATGGTAACCAGGATCTACGTTCCTACTCTCACCATGGTAACCTGGATCTACGTTCCAACCCTCACCATGGTAATGTGGATCTACGTTCCTACCCTCACCCTGGTAATGTGGATCTACATTCCTACCCTCACCATGGTAACCAGGATCTACGTTCCTACCCTCACCATGGTAACCAGGATCTACGTTCCAACCCTCACCCTGGTAATGTGGATCTACATTCCTACCCTCACCATGGTAACCAGGATCTACGTTCCTACCCTCACCATGGTAACCAGGATCTACATTCCTACCCTCACCATGGTAATGTGGATCTACGTTCCTACCCTCACCATGGTAACCAGGATCTACATTCCTACCCTCACCATGGTAACCAGGATCTACGTTCCTACCCTCACCATGGTAACCAGGATCTACGTTCCTACCCTCACCATGGTAACCAGGATCTACATTCCTACCATCACCATGGGACCACACACACACACTCATTCCTAGGGGCCCCTTCTAGGGGCAATTTAGCACCGGTCAATCAGCCTAACAAGCATGTGTTTTGAGAGTTGGAGGAAACCGGTGTACCCAGAGAAAAACCGGGGAGAACATGCAAACTCTACACAGAAAGGCCAGCGCTCCAAGCCTCGTCCCAGCCCGGGACTTGAACCCACGACTTTCTTGCTGTGAGGCTATTGTGCTACCCACTGCGCCACCGTGCTGCCCTAGAAGTAGAGTCCATTTTATAAAGAAATGGACACCACAAAACTGAGGGCACGCTTTGAATAAGTTAGTGTGTTTAGGGAAGGGGGGGGGTCAAATGTGGGTAATTTAAAGGTTAATTAATAATACGAGTGACGAATCGCAGACTGTTGGTGATAATTTGCACGAGTCTGAAATAAAAGCTGTGAGTTTTATTTCAGCCAAGAGGAAACTGGAAGCTGCTCGAGGGGCCGTTTGTTTTGGCAGAAAAACCCAATCAAAAAGATTAAATTTAAACTGAAAAAAAACTCTCGGGAGTTTATGTTCAATTTTTAATTTCTGTTAAAGTTTGTTTCCTTTTCTGGTTGAAATATTTTAAAAACAGACTGAACTGGAAGAAAAAATCTGTCAAGATCCTCTCTCCTGCCGGCAGAGGGAGGCCTGGATGTTTCTCATCAACCTTATTGGGGTTAACTGAGGATGTTTACAGATTCCACACATCTGTGAACCCTGCCAGCTGTTTAAGGGCGATCACCCGGACTTCCCTGTCGGATGATACCGTCTCTTCCAGCCAGGTCTCCCTGGTTGCCTGACCATAAAACACATTCTGACAATAACCTTTTACCATGACATTGAAACTTTGTTTTTTTTCCCCACAAATTAATGGACTACCAAATTCAAATCAACCAAGTTTTCTGTCCTGCTGGGTGCTCCTCTTTCCACCTGCACGCCGCTTCATGACACAATCTTGTATTTCACACACACATTTTTTAGTTCACAGGAGTTCCTCATCTTTTCTAACAGTTATTCTTTCTGCACCTTACGACTGATAAACAGATGACTTGTGAAGATGAACTTGTTGTTGATCTGTTCCGTTGGGAGATAGGTGGAATTTTTCAGGCAGAAATGATGAATGAATCATTGAATCGGTCCATGTTTTCTCCAAGAATTGCTTGTGTTAAAAGAAACCTACGGAATTTAATAAGTTTCCCTGCAGGAAAATGAAATTCGTTTTTCTTTTGCTCCTTCTTTTCACCAAGCTTTAAAAAAAACTACAGAAAAATGTCTGAAATGTGTGATGAGATCCAGGATATCTACAGAGCAGGTTTCTACAAAAGATATTTTATATTGATTTACTTTGTATATTTAAAAGAAAAAACATGCATTATTTGCAAGGTCTGTTCCCATCTTCCGCTTGTCCAGGGCTAGAGACAGTGTGGTGAGAGCGGCCATGCTGATTGGTCTAGAGACAGCGTGGTGAGAGCAGCCATGCTGATTGGTCTAGAGACAGTGTGGTGAGAGCGGCCATGCTGATTGGTCTAGAGACAGCGTGGTGAGAGCGGCCATGCTGATTGGTCTAGAGACAGTGTGGTGAGAGCGGCCATGCTGATTGGTCTAGAGACAGTGTGGTGAGAGCGGCCATGCTGATTGGTCTAGAGACAGTGTCACTGATTCAAAGACAGGAAGCAGAGATGTTTGTATCAGAGATGAAGATGCTGAGGATCTCTCTGGGAGTGACCAGGATGGACAGGATCAGAGGAACAGCACATGTTAGAGGTTTTAAAGTCAGAGAGGTCAGACTGAGATGGTTTGGACATGCTGATTGGTCTAGAGACAGTGTGGTGAGAGCGGCCATAATGATTGGTCTAGAGACAGTGTGGTGAGAGCGGCCATGCTGATTGGTCTAGAGACAGTGTGGTGAGAGCGGCCATGCTGATTGGTCTAGAGACAGTGTGGTGAGAGCGGCCATGCTGATTGGTCTAGAGACAGTGTGGTGAGAGCGGCCATAATGATTGGTCTAGAGACAGTGTGGTGAGAGCGGCCATGCTGATTGGTCTAGAGACAGTGTGGTGAGAGCGGCCATGCTGATTGGTCTAGAGACAGTGTGGTGAGAGCGGCCATGCTGATTGGTCTAGAGACAGTGTGGTGAGAGCGGCCATGCTGATTGGTCTAGAGACAGCGTGGTGAGAGCGGCCATGCTGATTGGTCTAGAGACAGCGTGGTGAGAGCGGCCATGCTGATTGGTCTAGAGACAGCGTGGTGAGAGCGGCCATGCTGATTGGTCTAGAGACAGTGTGGTGAGAGCGGCCATGCTGATTGGTCTAGAGACAGTGTCACTGAGGAAAAGGCAGGAAACAGAGATGTTTGTAGCAGAGATGAAGATGCTGAGGATCTCTCTGAGAGTGACCAGGATGGACAGGATCAGAGGAACAGCACATGTTAGAGGTTTTAAAGTCAGAGAGGTCAGACTGAGATGGTTTGGACATGTGCAGAGGAGAGAGAGAGAGTACATCAGAAGAAGGATGCTGGATTTGGAACCACCAGGAAAGAGGACTAGAGGAAGACCAAAGAGGAGGCTCATGGATACAGTGAAGGAAGACATGAAGATAGTTGGTGTGACCGAAGAGGATGAAGGAGATAGGGTTAGATGGAAGAAACTGACCAGCTGTGGCGCCCCCTGGGGAGGAATGAGGAATGGAGAGGAAGAGGAGCAATGTCTCTACTCCGAACTCGTCCTAGATGGCAGAGTGAGAACCTATCCACTCAGTGGAGGAAGCTCATATCGGCCGCTTGTTCTTTCAGTCTCCACCCACAGCTGGTGAAAATATTTGAGGACAGGAACGTAGATCCGTTTATTGATCATGCTCTCCATCCCTCCCTTACACTCCTGAACAAGACCATGAGATACTTAAACTCCTCAACTTGGGGCCGGACCCTGTCCCTGACTTGCAGGGTCCACTCCACCCTTTTTAATCAAGGACTATGGTCTCTGATTTGGAGGCACTGATGAAGCAGACCCTGGCTGAATCGGAGATCAAGACCCGACGAAGCCAACAGGACCACATCATCTGAAAAAAGCAGATCCTAATCCATGACTGATCAACTCTAACCACATTCAGACACTCATAGAGACAGGTATCATCGGCATAGAAGTGTTTATGATCCAAATAAAAACGTCTGCTGTAGATTTAATTTATTTTGTCTCCTTTTTAAAGCAGTGAAAGTCATTAAAATTTTAATTCGCTCCATCCTGATTCCTGTTCCACCATCAGAAGCCAAGCCTGGCTCTGCACGTCGAAGAGGAGTGTGTTTATCTCACACAGAGCGAGGAGGTAAAATGTTTTCAACATTTTTTTTTTCGTTCTTTCTACTCGAGTCAAATAATTCAAGCTGCAACCATGAAAATTTATATGGCTGTCAAAGGAAAGCACTTTGAATCCGATGTGTTGAATCACTGCAAAGAAAATAAGAGAAGAGCAGGAGATCAATCAGACGGATGCTGAGCTGGTTTTTCTACCAGCTTTAACACTCGGACACATCACTGCTTTCTTCTTTAAAGTTTGATTTGAACACCTCTGGATCACCAGCTGCACCTCTACACTTATTTATGAGGGTAAGAAATGATACACGTCTGACTTTCAGGACTTTTTCTTGTGAATCCAACCAGGAGACCTGGCTGGAAGGGATGGTATGACCCGACAGGGAAGTCTGGGATAAACGCCCTTAAATAGCTGGCAGGGTCCACAGATGTGTGGAAGCAGGAATCATCCTCAGGTAATCGTAATAACAGTGATAAGGAACATCCAGGGCTCCCTCTGGTGGCAGGTGAGGGGATCCTGACAGTACTTATGAATGCTGGTTGTTTTAAATTCAAACCCAAGTGGTCGATAATACCCTCAGCTTTGTTTATACCAAAACAGAAATCGTGTCTTGTTTGTGCAGTTAGTGCTGGCATGGGTAAACCACGGCCCGCGGGCCACATGTGGCCTGTTAAACGTTTTAATCTGGCCCACCGAACGAAAAAAATTAAATAAATAAACCTTGTTAAGTGGCATGGTGGCGCAGTGGGTAGCATAGATGCCTCACAGCAAGAAGGTCGTGGGAATGAGGCTTGGAACACTGTCCTTTCTGTATGGAGTTTGCATGTTCATCCCGTGTCTGCGTTGGTTTGCTGATTGGTCTAGAGACAGTGTGGTGAGAGCAGCCATGCTGATTGGTCTAGAGACAGTGTGGTGAGAGCGGCCATGCTGATTGGTCTAGAGACAGTGTGGTGAGAGCGGCCATTCTGATTGGTCTAGAGACAGTGTGGTGAGAGCGGCCATGCTGATTGGTCTAGAGACAGTGTGGTGAGAGCGGCCATGCTGATTGGTCTAGAGACAGTGTGGTGAGAGCGGCCATGCTGATTGGTCTAGAGACAGTGTGGTGAGAGCGGCCATTCTGATTGGTCTAGAGACAGTGTGGTGAGAGCGGCCATGCTAATTGGTCTAGAGACAGTGTGGTGAGAGCGGCCATGCTGATTGGTCTAGAGATAGTGTGGTGAGAACGGCCATGCTGATTGGTCTAGAGACAGTGTGGTGAGAGCGGCCATGCTGATTGGTCTAGAGACAGTGTGGTGAGAGCGGCCATGCTGATTGGTCTAGAGACAGTGTGGTGAGAGCGGCCATGCTGATTGGTCTAGAGACAGGGTGGTGAAAGCGGCCATGCTGTGATTGGTCTAGAGACAGTGTGGTGAGAGCGGCCATGCTGATTGGTCTAGAGACAGTGTGGTGAGAGCGGCCATGCTGATTGGTTTAGAGACAGTGTGGTGAGAGTGGCCATGCTGATTGGTTTAGAGACAGTGTGGTGAGAGCGGCCATGCTGATTGGTCTAGAGACAGTGTAGTGAGAGCGACCATGCTGATTGGTCTAGAGACAGTGTGGTGAGAGCGGCCATGCTGATTGGTCTAGAGACAGTGTGGTGAGAGCGGCCATGCTGATTGGTCTAGAGACAGTGTGGTGAGAGCGGCCATGCTGATTGGTCTAGAGACAGCGTGGTGAGAGCGGCCATGCTGATTGGTCTAGAGACAGTGTGGTGAGAGCAGCCATGCTGATTGGTCTAGAGACAGTGTGGTGAGAGCAGCCATGCTGATTGGTCTAGAGACAGTGTGGTGAGAGCGGCCATGCTGTTTGGTCTAGAGACAGTGTGGTGAGAGCGGCCATGCTGATTGGTCTAGAGACAGTGTGGTGAGAGCGGCCATGCTGATTGGTCTAGAGACAGTGTGGTGAGAGCGGCCATGCTGATTGGTCTAGAGACAGCGTGGTGAGAGCGGCCATGCTGATTGGTCTAGAGACAGCGTGGTGAGAGCGGCCATGCTGATTGGTCTAGAGACAGTGTGGTGAGAGCAGCCATGCTGATTGGTCTAGAGACAGTGTGGTGAGAGTGGCCATGCTGTTTGGTCTAGAGACAGCGTGGTGAGAGCGGCCATGCTGATTGGTCTAGAGACAGTGTGGTGAGAGCAGCCATGCTGATTGGTCTAGAGACAGTGTGGTGAGAGCAGCCATGCTGATTGGTCTAGAGACAGTGTGGTGAGAGCAGCCATGCTGATTGGTCTAGAGACAGTGTGGTGAGAGCGGCCATGCTGTTTGGTCTAGAGACAGTGTCACTGAAGAAAAGACAGGAAACAGAGATGTTTGTAGCAGAGATGAAGATGCTGAGGATCTCTCTGGGAGTGACCAGGATGGACATGATCAGAGGAACAGCACATGTTAGAGGTTTTAAAGTCAGAGAGGTCAGACTGAGATGGTTTGGACATGTGCAGAGGAGAGAGAGAGAGTACATCAGAAGAAGGATGCTGGGTTTAGAACCACCAGGAAAGAGGACTAGAGGAAGACCAAAGAGGAGGTTCATGGATACAGTGAAGGAAGACATGAAGATAGTTGGCGTGACTGAAGAAAATGCAGGAGATAGGGAGGGAAATGCTGGAAGGAGAAAATGAGGTACGGGACGAGGCGGAGAACAACGATCCCATTTCTGCGCAAATAAAAGCTACAATGTTTCTCTATAAAAGTTATTACTTAAAAAAAGCTTTCTTTTAATAGAAAATAACCATAAAAAAACTTTTTTTTCTAGTGAATGATTAAATTATCGTTCCTTCCGTTTGACTGGCCGTCAGATATTTTATTAGGGTGGTTTTATTTTATTAGACAGGAGGTCATATTTGCCGTCTGTCTGTTCTCAGCAGTCAGAGCGAGTATTTCATCTCATTTCATTCCCTCAAAACCAGTTTTTTTTAATGAAAGGTTACGTCAATGACACACAGTGGGTTCTATCTTCTGTAAAAAACGGTCTCAGAATATAAATGTGCTTCATTTAAAACATTACAAGTGAGGGTGAGGGTGTAACGAGCTCCCAGGCGGCACCTCGATGGGTTCACATAAAAAAACACAATCAGAGATTGTTTCACTTGACCTCATAAATGAGGCGGTTGATTGTAGAGGGTTCGATGATCATTGCGATCGTGTCGATGTCAAACTGTAACTCAGGGTGTCCAACCTTTTTTGGACACCTCCTGATAGCATCCCGTCTCCTGCCACATTAATCTCGAGGTGCTGGTGTCCCCTGACCATCTCACTGCCTTCTACGCACTTTTTTTTTCAATCTATCCCTTTGAAATGTACTTTGTAAGAAAGTGCAGTAAACATGGCCGCTGGTCCTCAGGCTCTTGGCCCATGTTTGATGATTTGTTGTCTACACTTTGAGTCGGGAGCTTTGGTACTGTTCCGTTTCGTTATGTCGTCTTCCACTTATCTGGGGCTAGGTCACAGGGGCAACAGTCTCAGACGGGAAGCCCTGGGCTTCTCTCTACCCGGCTGCATCCTCCAGCTCACCAGGAAGGATCCCAAGTCGTTCCCCAGCCAGCTGTTAGACATAGTCTCTCCAGTGGGTTCGGGGTCTGCCTCTTGGTCTCCTCCCACCGCCCTAGTCCCATATTGCCCCAGCTTTGCTGACTCAATATGGGGAGCAACACTCACCACTTATAAGCCCAGGCTCAAGTGGCCCGAAACACCTCACTAGCATGGTGCCCTCAGGAGGCATCCTGACCAGGTGCCCGAACCACCCCATCTGGCTTTTCTAGACCTGGAGGAGGAGCGGCTCCACTCCAAGCTCCTCCCGGACAAATCCCTCCCTTTCAAACACACACAGACATATTCCTCTCTCACGCTCGCTTTCTTTTTCTCTAACACACACACACATTTTCTGCGTGCCCCTCTCGCTCTAGCTTTGGGAGTGGGAGGGGCTGCAGCAGCAATAGGCGCTGCTTATTGATTACAAACTTAACAACTTGCTTTCACGTCACAGACTCCGAAAATCTCCAATAAAACTATAAAAAACAGCTGGATGGACACTTAAAAATTTTTTTTGCAAATTTTAGCGACTCTAACGACTAGAAGGACTGAATACTCGAAAGCGTCAATGTCACTGAGTTGACGATACGGACTTCAATTTCTGCCTACACGGCTGGCGGTCGACTTGATACCAGTCCGCGGGCCACCAGTAGACCGTGATCGACTGGTTCTAAATGATTCCCTTGTTAAATAAGAAACACACAGCTGTAGAAAATATTGGAAAAAAAACCTTGTTATGAAAGACCAATAAAAGAAAAAAATTAAGATGAAAACATCTGAAAAAACAAACGCAGCCATTTGTTTATTCTATTTTACAAACGCAAATTCTTATTGGTTAAAATTATGCCATCCGTCTTCTGGACCGCTCATCCTCATCGGGGTCACGGGAGGTACCAGATTCTATCCCGGCTGATTTAAGGTGAGAGGCAGGGTCGAACCCAAACAGGTTGTCAGTCTGTCGCGGAGACACACACCAGACAACCACACACACACACACTCACTCCTAGAAGCAGTTTCATAGACTAATCCTGTAAACATAAGGTTGCTGGTTCAATCTCCCACCCACAGTTCCTGCCGAGGTGTCCATGAGCAACAAGCATTGGAACTGCTTGGTTTAAATTTTTAGGGTCCCTCCATAAATTCCAGAATTAGAACATCACGACATCGTCACGGCTTCTATTTGATTGGACTTCACAGGAAATTAGAAAAAAAAATGTGTTTGACACGCGTGTGAAACATGAAAACACGAGCTGAAATAGAAACTTTTCACCGAGTCTGAAAAGGAACGTTTCCCATTTCAGGTCCAATAAAAAGCCTTTTCAATCTTTCCAGTCGATCACAGAAAATGGTGGTATTTTTAAGAAAACACTCTGCGTTCAGCTACTTATATCTCAAAGACACACATTTCCTCCTGCTTTATTCTGACCTGTTGCTATGGGGACGGGTCGAGATAAGAAAAACCTATTGTCTCACCAACAAATGGACTCATATGTTTTATTTTATGTTTGTTTGCTTCGGTCGAGACCGTTTTTAAAAGAGTAAAAACGGGACGAGATAAACCAGCGATTCTTCCGAACACTTGTCAGACCGATTATTCCAAAGAAGCTCTTTCTGAGGAAGAATTTAAAGTAAAAAAAAAAGTTACAGGAAGGAAAACAGACGGTAATTCTAGAGGTTTGAGTGAGTGAAGGAGGACGTGTGTGTAACCCTCCCATATTTAAAAAAAGAGAGGTTACAGTTTGAACAAATCAAACCCCATTTTATTCTAATTACACCCTGATACATAGCATGGATTACTGCTGACTTCTACGAGGAGCCCTCTTGTTCTGTTTAATATCATTTATACAGAGGAGGGGTCACTGTGATCTGCCCGGTGGTGGATGGAGGGTTACACCCCATTAGTTTAAACTGGAGGTTTGGGATCTCCACCACATGCTTCTGAAAATATGGAACTTTAAGGCTGTGACTGAGGAGGTCGTCAAAAGGACGAGGATTTATGTTCCTACCCTCACCATGGTAACCAGGAACTACGTTCCTACCCTCACCATGGTAACCAGGAACTACGTTCCTACCCTCACCATGGTAACCAGGAACTACGTTCCTACCCTCACCATGGTAACCAGGATCTACGTTCCTACCCTCATCATGGTAACAATGATCTAAGTTCCTACCCTCACCATGGTAACCAGGATCTATGTTCCTACCCTCACCATGGTAACCAGGATCTACGTTCCTACCCTCACCATGGTAACCAGGATCTACATTCCTACCCTCACCATGCTAACCAGAATCTACGTTCCAGCCCTCACCATGGTAACCAGGATCTACGTTCCTACCCTCACCATGGTAACCAGGATCTATGTTCCTACCCTCACCATGGTAACCAGGATCTACGTTCCAGCCCTCACCATGGTAACCAGGATCTACGTTCCTACCCTCACCATGGTAACTAAGATCTACGTTCCTACCCTCACCATGGTAACCAGGATCTATGTTCCTACCCTCACCATGGTAACCAGAATCTACGTTCCTACCCTCACCATGGTAACTAAGATCTACGTTCCTACCCTCACCATGGTAACCAGGATCTATGTTCCTACCCTCACCATGGTAACCAGGATCTACGTTCCTACCCTCACCATGGTAACTAAGATCTACGTTCCTACCCTCACCATGGTAACCAGGATCTATGTTCCTACCCTCACCATGGTAACCAGGATCTACGTTCCTACCCTCACCATGGTAACTAAGATCTACGTTCCTACCCTCACCATAGCAACCAGGATCTATGTTCCTACCCTCACCATGGTAACCAGAATCTACGTTCCAGCCCTCACCATGGTAACCAGGATCTACGTTCCTACCCTCACCATGGTAACCAGGATCTATGTTCCTACCCTCACCATGGTAACCAGAATCTATGTTCCTACCCTCACCATGGTAACCAGAATCTACGTTCCTACCCTCACCATGGTAACTAAGATCTACGTTCCTACCCTCACCATGGTAACCAGGATCTATGTTCCTACCCTCACCATGGTAACCAGGATCTACGTTCCTACCCTCACCATGGTAACTAAGATCTACGTTCCTACCCTCACCATGGTAACCAGGATCTATGTTCCTACCCTCACCATGGTAACCAGGATCTACGTTCCTACCCTCACCATGGTAACTAAGATCTACGTTCCTACCCTCACCATAGCAACCAGGATCTATGTTCCTACCCTCACCATGGTAACCAGAATCTACGTTCCAGCCCTCACCATGGTAACCAGGATCTACGTTCCTACCCTCACCATGGTAACCAGGATCTATGTTCCTACCCTCACCATGGTAACCAGAATCTACGTTCCAGCCCTCACCATGGTAACCAGGATCTACGTTCCTACCCTCACCATGGTAACCAGGATCTACGTCCCTACCCTCACCATGGTAACCAGAATCTACGTTCCAGCCCTCACCATGGTAACCAGGATCTACGTTCCTACCCTCACCATGGTAACCAGGATCTACGTCCCTACCCTCATCGTGGGAGGAAACCGGAGTACTCGGAGGAAATCCACGCAGACATGAGGAGAACATGCAAACTCCACACAGAAAGGACAGTGTTCCAAGCCTCGTCCCCACCTGGGACTCAAACCCACAACCTTCTAACTGTGAGCCCACTGTGCCACCCCTCAACATAACACAAACTTTTAATTCCCAACATATGTGCATGCATATCCATGTACTGTATACACACACACACACACACACACACACACACACACACTCATTCTGTTGTTTACCGCTCTTTGATCTAATAAACGACTACATGAAGGTTTTAAAAAACTGTAAATAAAATGAAGCAGGTTGACATTTCGGTGCCATGAGTAACATGATGTTCCATCAACCTGCCGGCATCGTCTCTGTCAGCGATGTGTCAGCCTGAGTTTAAAGTGTCTCATTCAGTCAGTGACATCTGGCTCTTTGACTTGTTGTGTTCTGGGATGTTTGCCAGTTCTCCTGAGGAGGCTTTTCACCAGCTTTGATCTGCTCAGATCTTTGGTTTAATTCTGTTCAAGATGAAGAATATGTGGAAAGGTTGGAATCTAACCTGAGTGGGTTCGTCTGGATGAAGAATGAGAGGTGATTGGTTCATTTTAAAGCTCAATGGTGTGCAGCGTTGTTTGTGGTTGTTCCAGTTTGTTGTCAAACCTGATGAGATTCTTTCATGCATGTTTGAGAAGTTTACCTGCTCTCCTGTCCGGTTATTCTTTCCGTTTCGTTCCGTCGTCTTCCGCTCATCCGGGGCCGAGTCATGGGGTAACGGCCTCAGATTAGACGCCCAGGATTCCCTCTCCCTGGCTGCATCCTCCATGTCACCCAGGAGGATCCCGAGTCGTTCCCCAGCCAGCTGTGAGACATAGTCTCTCCAGCAGGTCCGAGGTCTGCCTCTTGGTCTCCTCCTGCCCAGCAAGATACTCAGAGGCATCCTGACCAGATGCCCGAACCACCCCATCTGGCTCCTCTCGAACTGGAGGAGGAGCGGCTCGACACAGAACTCTCCTTATTGCGGATGATGTGGTTCTGTTGGCTTCATCGGACAGTGATCTACCAGGATCTACTGTATGTAACCAGGATCTACGTTCCTACCCTCACCATGGTAACCAGGATCTACGTTCCTACCCTCACCATGGTAACCAGGATCTACGTTCCTACTCTCACCATGGTAACCAGGATCTATGTTCCTACCCTCACCATGGTAACCAGGATCTACGTTCCTACCCTCACCATGGTAACCAGGATCTATGTTCCTACCCTCACCATGGTAACCAGGATCTACGTTCCTACCCTCACCATGGTAACCAGGATCTATGTTCCTACCCTCACCATGGTAACCAGGATCTACGTTCCTACCCTCACCATGGTATGGGCGGCCAGCTGTGGGTGGTGACCGAAAGAAATTGCAGATTCAAGCAGCTGAAATGAGCTTCCTCCGCAGGGTGGCTGGGCTCTCACTCAGAGATCGGATGAGGAGCTCTGCCATCCAGGAGGAGCTCAGTGTCAAGCCGCTCCCCCTCCAGGTCGAGAGAAGCCAGATGGGGTGGTTCAGGCATCTGGTCAGGATGCCCCCCGAGAGTCTTGCTGTCGAAGTGTTTTGGGCACGTCCCACCGGGAGGAGACCAAGAGGCAGACCCCTGACCTGCTGGAGTGACTATGTCTCACAGCTGGACAGGGAACACCTCAGGATCCTCCTGGGTGAAATGGAGGATGCAGCCGGAGTGAGAGAAGCCCGGACTTCATCAGGCAGCTTTTAAATATTGAATTTGGAATGTTTTTTTAAACCTATCATTTTTTTTAACACATCCAGTGTCTCAAGGAGGTTCGTTACGTATTGAAACATGTCTAAAACCTATTTGGAAATTACAGAAGTAAAAAAAAATGTTTTACTTTGATTTTTTTAAGGTTTAAACGTTTAAAAAGCTCTATATTTTTAGAAGTTTGGTTCACTCTGAGTGTGACAGAATCAGGCTGACTTTAAGAATTCCTCTGACGATTCACCGCGACAAAAACTTCACCTCCGGTTCAGACTTTCTACAGAAATGAAAAGAATGCTGCTGGAACAAACTGGCTTAAGTGGAGAACATGGGATTAAAGAGGCTCAACCAGCAAAACACAAACAGGACCAGCTTCACACAATGTGGCGTGGAGACGAGTGGAGACTAATCTGTGCTTTATGGTCTCACCTTTTTAATCCACCCTCGTGAAACTGATTGTACAAAAACAGAAAAAATGGCGGACTCACAGTGACCTTTCAGTTTATTAATCATGTCTCATTCTAATCTCTATCATATGGTTATTTATCAACCAAACATGTAATACTCACAGCTGGAGTGACGGTAGAAATGTAGATCCTGGTTACCATGGTGAGGATAGGAACATAGATCCTGGTTACCATGGTGAGGGTAGGAACGTAGATCTTGGTTACCATGGTGAGGGTAGGAACGTAGATCCTGGTTACCATGGTGAGGGTAGGAACGTAGATCCTGGTTACCATGGTGAGGGTAGGAACGTAGATCCTGGTTACCATGGTGAGGGTAGGAACGTAGATCCTGGTTACCATGGTGAGGGTAGGAACATAGATCCTGGTTACCATGGTGAGGGTAGGAACGTAGATCCTGGTTACCATGGTGAGGGTAGGAACGTAGATCCTGGTTACCATGGTGAGGGTAGGAACGTAGATCCTGGTTGTCATGGTGAGGGTAGGAACTTAGATCCTGGTTACCATGGTGAGGGTAGGAACATAGATCCTGGTTACTATGGTGAGGGTAGGAATGTAGATCCTGGTTATCATAGTGAGGGTAGGAATGTAGGTTCTGGTTACCATGGTGAGGGTAGGAACATAGATCCCGGTTACCACGGTGAGGGTAGGAACATAGATCCCGGTTACC
The DNA here is from genome assembly GCA_902685375.1 of Neostethus bicornis. NCBI lineage: Eukaryota > Metazoa > Chordata > Actinopteri > Atheriniformes > Phallostethidae > Neostethus > Neostethus bicornis. Next base: position 1,931,904 of record LR738552.1, on the reverse strand, counting down.
ATGGTCAGGGTAGTAACCTAGATCCTTGTTACCATGGTGAGGGTAGGAACGCAGGCCCTTGTCCCTGACCCGCAGTGGGCATTCCAACCTTTTCCGGATGAGGACCATGGTCTCAGATTTGGAGGCGCTGATTCCCAAACCCAGCCGCTTCACACTCGGCAGCAAATCGATCCAGTGAGAGCTGGAGATCACGGTCCGATGAAGCCAACAGGACCACATCATCCACAAAAAGATCCGATCCTGAGGTCACCAAACCGGATCCCTCCAACGCCTCGGCTGTGCCTAGATATCCTAATGTGAGTATTTATAGGTTGTATATGTCTGTGAATGTTATCACAGTGTGTGCATCGTCTGTCTGACTCAGAAAGAAGATAACCCAAGCTTTTCAAAAGAAAACACAATACAAAAGCTTTTCTTTCCAAGTCCAACAAAAAGAGGAGATAAGGAGCATAAAAAAGACACTCTAAGAAATGCCAGAAACAGCAGTAAATCAGATTAAATATTAAACATGCTGCAGACGGTGTCTGGATTGATGAGTGAGTCCTGTCAGAAAACCTTATTTCTACTGTAGTCATGACAACCATGTCAAGGCAAGAGCATGATATCAGTGAATGCAGCACGGCGGGTATGTTACAAATTATTAGAAAAAATAATGTTATCAGTGGGATTGTAGAAGGAAATCTGAGGAGGTAGAAGTGTCTTAAAGGGGTGCAGTACACAACTGAGGGCAGCACCCCTCAGTAAATCTGGTGGTTCCAAACCCAGCATCCTTCTTCTGATGTACTCTCTCTCTCTCCTCTGCACATGTCCAAACCATCTCAGTCTGACCTCTCTGACTTTAAAACCTCTAACATGTGCTGTTCCTCTGATCCTGTCCATCCTGGTCACTCCCAGAGAGATCCTCAGCATCTTCATCTCTGATACAAACATCTCTGTTTCCTGTCTTTGATTCAGTGCCACTGTCTCTAGACCAATCAGCATGGCCGCTCTCACCACACTGTCTCTAGACCAATCAGCATGGCTGCTCTCACCACACTGTCTCTAGACCAATCAGCATGGCCGCTCTCACCACACTGTCTCTAGACCAATCAGCATGGCCGCTCTCACCACACTGTCTCTAGACCAATCAGCATGGCCGCTCTCACCACACTGTCTCTAGACCAATCAGCATGGCCGCTCTCACCACACTGTGTCTAGACCAATCAGCATGGCCGCTCTCACCACACTGTCTCTAGACCAATCAGCATGGCCGCTCTCACCACACTGTGTCTAGACCAATCAGCATGGCCGCTCTCACCACACTGTCTCTAGACCAATCATCATGGCCGCTCTCACCACACTGTTTCTAGACCAATCAGCATGGCTGCTCTCACCACACTGTCTCTAGACCAATCAGCATGGCCGCTCTCACCACACTGTCTCTAGACCAATCAGCATGGCCGCTCTCACCACACTGTCTCTAGACCAATCAGCATGGCCGCTCTCACCACACTGTCTCTAGACCAATCAGCATGGCCGCTCTCATCGAGGTGAATGAGGAAGAAGAATTTGTCCGTCTGTGTGTGTTTAAGACGGTCTCCTCAAATAAAGGAAATAAAAATAGTTTCAGCTGACGAAGATGACTAATGCGTCTTTAATTAAACACGTAAATATCACATTTCCATTAATTAACTCTAAATTGATCTCCACGTTTTCACACAACCTCTCCTGAATGTCCTTTAGATATTTTTTTGACACGTGAGACAGTTTTAGCCTTTTCTTTCCAGCTTGCAGGTGTTTGGATGCTCTTTTCAATAATTAAAGGTCAAACATACAAATCATTCAGCAGTCGGTGGGTTTAAAGCACGAAGAAGCTCATAAAAAGACAGAATGTCAGGGTTTGGTGTGCGGATACAAATGCTGGACAGCTGGACGGTGGACAAACTTAGAGCCAGAAGTACAAGATAAGTTTCTATAACCTACGAGCAGGCATGAGAAGGCAGGCAGGGGAGGCAGGCAGGAAGGGGAGACAAGGAAGGCAGAAAGGGGGACAAGGGAGGCAGGCAGGGAGCCAGGGAGCCAGCCAGCCAGCGGAGGCAACGAAGACACAACAAACGGGGGAGTGTTGTTGTTGTTCTTGAGTTTTAACGGCAGAAGCACCCTTCCAGGGCTTTGACGCCTCCTATCATCACTACCAACCCTCACCCCCTACTCATCAATCCTGTTCTCCTCAAGAAACCCATCAATGCCTTTCGACCCCGTCCATGAACACCCAATCCCAACACACTCTCCAGATCCACCACTCTTAATCCAGAATCCCTCAATATCCCCAACATACCCGCTACCCGCCCTCTCGCCCTCTCCCCCTCATGTTAAACCATCTCCACCTCCCCAGACCGCCCACACTGTCCCTAACCTTTTTGCTGTGCAGCCCTAATTTGAATTTACAGTTTAAAAAAGCATTTTTTTTATGTAAATACTTATTAACTCATTTTTACATTCAAGCAGGACATGCATCACCATACCGCGGGTCGCCACGACGCGAGTCGCGCCCAAACGTTTATTTACATCCATGAAAGCACCCGAGAGAAACTTGGAGTTTGTAACCAAAGAAAGACGTGGTGAAAATTTGATGTGACTTTGACTTAGTTTTAGTTACACATGTGTTGCGATCTCCTCGCCTGCCGTCAGATTGAGCCCTGGACTCTCCTCATGATCCTGAATACAGACACCTGAGGGTGATTAGTCGGATGACTCTCACCTGTGGATCCTGGTGCCTATTTAAATGCAGTCTCCCCTGAATTCCGGGTCATCGTCATCCTTCCCAGCCAGGTCATCCTGGCCGCCTGACCAAGTTTATCTTTGAACTCTGTTGTATCATTTGAACCTTTTGATCTTGAGTTAATCCTGTGCCCTTCGCCCCACATACTTCTCTGACTTCTGTTAATAAATCCTGTTTTTTTATCCTGCATTTGAGTCCTCCTCCTTCCACATCACAACACAAATGGTTCATTTGTAGCTGGTTTCCATGTTTTCTTGCTTTCATTCCTCATCTTGCAGCAGCTTCAGTGATAATGGCTTCCATCCAACTCCCACCAAACAGATTCTTGGTAAAGTGATCCATCACAAAGTGTCACGTTCACAAATGTTTGTTTGCTCTGTTCATTCAGCTCTTCCTCCCACTCTCCTCACTGTTGGGCCACATCGAGACGTACCAACACCGCACACAACCCTCATTGTTCTGTTTCAGTCTCTTGCTCCTTTCATGCATGAAATAAACTGAGAGAAAACAAAGTAAAAGAGAAAAAAAAAAACAGTAAAAGGATTTAATTTTACACCAGAAAAGAAATCAAAATGCCAACAAAGCTATGTTCTACGTTCCTACCCTCACCATGGTAACCAGGATCTACGTTCCTACCCTCACCATGGTACCAGTATCTACGTTCCTATTCTCACCATGGTAACCAGGATCTACGTTCCTACCCTCACCATGGTAACCAGGATCTACGTTCCTACTCTCACCATGGTAACCAGGATCTACGTTCCTACCCTCACCATGGTAACCAGGATCTACGTTCCTACCCTCACCATGGTAACCAGGATCTACGTTCCTCTCCTCACCGTGGTAACCAGGCTCTACGTTCCTATCCTCACCATGGTAACCAGAATCTACATTCCTACCCTCACCGTGGTAACCAGGATCTATGCTCTTACCCTCACCATGGTGGCCAGGATCTACGTTTCAACCCTCACCATGGTAACCAGAATCTACGTTCCACCCCTCACCGTGGTAACCAGTATCTACATTCCTACCCTCACCATGGTAACCAGGATTGATGTTCCTACCCTCACCATGGTAACCAGGATTGATGTTCCTACCCTCACCATGGTAACCAGAATCTATGTTCCTACCCTCACCATGGTAACCAGAATCTATGTTCCTACCCTCACCTTGGTAACCAGGATCTACGTTCCTACCCTCACCATGGTAACCAGGATCTACGTTCCTACCCTCACCATGGTAACCAGGATCTACATTCCTACCCTCACCATGGTAACTAGGATCTAGGTTTTAGCTGCAGGATGAAGCTGGGATATTGAAATAACTTTTGGAACCTGCTTCCCTTTTTCAGTCTTAAAAAGATCGCTACTAACAGGAAACTGTCTCTGATAAGTATCTGTGGTTTCGCGGACGAAATGATTGATTGTACATAGAAAAAACAGACCTCATATAAAAGAAGATGGCCGCTCAGAAGGAAGTCTTAAATAAGTTTTCTCTTTCAGGACCAGTCAGTCTTTGTAAAACTGTCAAACGTCCGTCTCGTTTTTTACATTTTGACATATAAAACCGTCACATCTTTTAAAGCTGGTTATTGCTTTGCCGTCACATCAAATGTCATGTCAGACATTTGAAAGTAATAAATATCTGTCTTCGGCTCGACGGTAGAAAAGGAAACTCTGTTATTGTAATTAGAGGCGTGTTGGTGACTCCATTAAAACTAGTTTAACCTTAAGAGTTTATCTTTAACTTCTCAGGGTGGGTTTGTTTAAGCTGGTAACACAAACAATAAATCTGCTGTTTTAATGAGGTTTTTAATGAATGATGAAACATTGCAAACAAAAAGTAGGTCAGATTAAATCTATTCTATTATTAAAAGTGGATAAAAATAAACACTGCACTGGTTTTTTGTGTCAATGTGGAGTTTGTTGCTTATTTTGCCCTCAATGTGGCGTCATTACTCATCTGAAAGGGATGTTTTTACATTCGGACGGAGAGACGTTACTCTCTTCATCTTCTTCAACACCTTCCTCAATTCTTCAGAAACATTCGTCTTGTTTTATTCTCTTAACTTGACCAACTGGAACAAGTTCTAGTTGGTCAACTACGTTCCTACCCTCACCATGGTAACCAGGATCTACATTCCTACCCTCACCATTGTAACCAGGATCTACGTTTCTACCCTCACCATGGTAACCAGGATCTACGTTCCTACCCTCACCATGGTAACCAGGATCTACATTCCTACCCTCACCATTGTAACCAGGATCTACGTTCCGACCCTCACCATGGTAACCAGGATCTACGTTCCTACCCTCACCATGGTAACCGGGATCTACATTCCTACCCTCACCATTGTAACCAGGATCTATGTTTTCTACCCTCACCATGGTAACCAGGATCTACGTTCCTACCCTCACCATGGTAACCAGGATCTACATTCCTACCCTCACCATTGTAACCAGGATCTATGTTTTCTACCCTCACCATGGTAACCAGGATCTACATTCCAACCCTCACCATTGTAACCAGGATCTACGTTCCTACCCTCACCATGGTAACCAGGATCTACATTCCTACCCTCACCATGGTAACCAGGATCAATGTTCCTACCCTCACCATGGTAACCAGGATCTACGTTCCTACCCTCACCATGGTAACCAGGATCTACATTCCTACCCTCACCATTGTAACCAGGATCTACGTTCCTACCCTCACCATGGTAACCAGGATCTACATTCCTACCTTCACCATTGTAACCAGGATCTACGTTCCTACCCTCACCATGGTAACCAGGATCTACATTCCTACCCTCACCATTGTAACCAGGATCTATGTTTTCTACCCTCACCATGATAACCAGGATCTACGTTCCTACCCTCACCATGGTAACCAGGATCTACATTCCTACCCTCACCATGGTAACCAGAATCTACGTTCCTACCCTCACCATGGTAACCAGGATCTACATTCCTACCCTCACCATTGTAACCAGGATCTATGTTTTCTACCCTCACCATGGTAACCAGGATCTACGCTCCTACCCTCACCATGGTAACCAGGATCTACATTCCTACCCTCACCATGGTAACCAGGATCAATGTTCCTACCCTCACCATGGTAACCAGGATCTACGTTCCTACCCTCACCGTGGTAACCAGGATCTACGGTCCTACTCTCACCGTGGTAACCAGGATCTACGTTCCTACCCTCACCATGGTAACCAGGATCTACGTTCCTACTCTCACCATGGTAACCAGGATCTATGTTCCTACCCTCACCATGGTAACCAGGATCTACGTTCCTACCCTCACCATGGTAACCAGGATCTACGTTCCTATCCTCACCATGGTAACCAGGATCTACGTTCCTACCCTCACCATGGTAACCAGGATCTATGTTCCTACCCTCACCATGGTAACCAGGATCTACGTTCCTACCCTCACCATGGTAACCAGGATCTACGTTCCTACCCTCACCATGGTAACCAGGATCTACGTTCCTACCCTCACCATGGTAACCAGGATCTACGTTCCTACCCTCACCATGGTAACCAGCTGTGGGTGGTGACCGAAAGAATGAGATCGCGGATACAACCAACCGAAATGAGGGTGTGTGGCCTCTCACTCAAAGATCGGGTGAGGTGCTCTGCCATCTGGGAGCAGGTCGGTGTCGAGCCAGTCATCCTCCAAGTGGAGAGGAGCCAGATGGGACAGTTCGGGCATCTGCTAAGGATGCCCTCCAAGCACCTCACTGGTGAGGTGTTTTGGGCACGTCCCACCAGGAGGAGACCCAGAGGCAGACCCCAGACCTGCTGAAGAGACTATGTCTCACAGCTGGCCGGGGAACGACTCGGGATCCTTCCAGGTGAGCTGGAGGATGCAGCCAGGAAGAAAGAAGTCTGGGCTTCCCATCTGAGGTTGTTGCCTCCGCGACCCAGCACTGGATGAGCGGAAGATGACGGAACGGAACAATATTTGCAACATCATGTGTTAAAAAGTTTAACAAAATTGGTACATAATATCATACATTTCTTGTACTTTATTTTGGCGGTGTCGGTGTTATAGCTTCCTGAAATCAACATGAGAGGTTCAGCCAGAGTCCTGACCAATCAGCTTCAGTCGTTTGGAACAGAAAGAAAAACCTATCAAAGGCCTGAATTCAGAAGAAAATCACAGCTAATCACACCATGACAGCCAGAGGACTCAGTCGGAGGTTTGAATCAGAAATGTAATGAAGATGAAAGTATTTCAGTTTCTGTAAATGAAAGACGAGGATTTTCTGTCTCTAAAAATGCTCTAAAGGAGTCAGAAATAAGGGATTTTTATTTGAAGATATTGAACTCATTCAGGATGACCTGAGCGTCCTGTAACCACGGGGTTGCAGGTTGGATCCCGTGCTGAGAGCTCATGTCGAGATGTCCTTCAGTAAGACACCAAACGTGAGCTGCACTGTCGAAAGCTTTGAGGGCTGAAGGATGCAGGAAACCGGTGAATAAGTAGAGTCCAATCCATTTTCATGTCAGAAAAACAATCTGGAGCTGTGCGATATTGGGCAGACCCTATTGCTGTGAGGTCAGACTGTTTCTTTGACTCCATGGTAAGGCTAACTAGAGCTAATCGTTATCATAACAGTGACTAAACAGAGGGGTGTATCTTTAAGGCTGCGTTCACAAAAAGGATTGATCACATCTGCTTTACCGTATTCACATTAACTGGCATCCATGACCTATGCTTCAGGAGCCGTAATACGTACGTTGTTGGAACTACACCACGCAAAGGCGCAGAGTTTGATTTGGTAGCTTCGCAACACCCGACCATTGACACCCAGAGCGAAGCACTCGGAGGAGGACCGACACTTTGTGTCATGATCCTCTCACTCTGCCACCAGATGGAGCCGTGGACCTTCTCACGTGGACTCCAGTCTGATCCCAAACACCTGGGTGATTAGCCTGATGCTGACTAGCTATGCGTTGTCAGCCTGGTGCCTATTTAAAGGCAATCACCCCAGACTTCCTTGTTGGGTGGGAGGAGGGGGCAGGTGGTTTTAAGTAGGTTACGGGTATGAATGACACACTCAGGATTGTGGGTAAGCATTTGGATGGGAGCTGTGATTTCTGTGGTGAGCTGGAGGAGGTTGAACACGTGTTGTTGGGTTGTGGTAAATATGAGGAGGAACGAGAGGCTATGCTTGGGGGTGCTGCAGGGTGTTGGGTTGGGACAGGTTTGTTTGAGGGAGGGGTTTCTGTTTCCTGAGGTGTACAGGGTGGTTGAGGAGATATGAGTATCTTGCGACTCAGTAGGTGGCGGTAATGCACCTGTGTAGGTGCGTCATGGCTTTAAAAGTAAAAGAAGGAGGGTCAGACCTTCCACTCCAGTCTGGTCTTCCTGGCTGCTTGATCATGATTCACAATAACCTTAAGACAGAAGAACAGAAGTTCCCGATTTTTTCCTTTGCAACCCAAACTGGACTGCCTTACTTAATAAATTATGTTTGTTATCCAGCATGTGGGTCCTTCTCCTTCCACCTGAACCCCATGTCATGATACTTTGATATTTTAGGAATGTGAGCATCAGTGAGCCAAACTCTGAAGCAGCAGTTCAAATCACTTTATATCAGAAAGGAAGAACCGTGCTCCAGAACTCTGTCTCATTTGAGCATCGCTAATGATTCATGATGGGTAACTAAAAAACTTAAAGTCTCAAATTATCATCTAACGATCTAAGGATGGGAAAGTTTCATTAAAACTCTGAAAAAAAAAGAAACCTAAAACAATACGCTGCACCAAGCAGAGCAAAAGAAAATCTTGTTTAACTTTATTTAGAGGAGTAATCAGAGGTCTCAAAGTCTCAAAAGCAGAAGAATGTAATCTTTCTTCTGCTTCTAATCAGGTTTAATTGAATGATTCTGGTAAAAAAAAAAACAACTTATGTTTCTTCAGTTCGTCGTGGTAAAGAAAGAGCTGAGCTTAAAAACAAAGCTCTGGATTTACAAGTCGATCTATGTTCCTACCCTCACCATGGTAACCAGGATCTACGTTCCTACCCTCACCATGGTAACCAGGATCTACATTCCTACCCTCACCATGGTAACCAGGATCTACGTTACATCCTCACCATGGTAACCAGGATCTACGTTCCTACCCTCACCATGGTAACCAGGATCTACGTTCCTACCCTCACCATGGTAACCAGGATCTATGTTCCTACCCTCACCATGGTAACCATGATCTACGTTCCTACCCTCACCATGGTAACCAGGATCTACGTTCCTACCCTCACCATGGTAACCAGGATCTATGTTCCTACCCTCACCATAGTAACCAGGATCTACATTCCTACCCTCACCATGGTAACCAGGATCTACGTTCCTACCCTCACCATGGTAACCAGGATCTACATCTCAACTCTCACCATGGTAACCACGATCTACATTCCGACCCTCACCATGGTAACCAGGATCTATGTTCCTACCCTCACCATGGTAACCAGGATCTACGTTCCTACCCTCACCATGGTAACCAGGACCTACGTTCCTACCCTCACCATGGTAACCAGGATCTACGTTCCTACCCTCACCATGGTAACCAGGATCCATGTTCCTACCCTCACCATGGTAACCAGGATCTACGTTCCTACCCTCACCATGGTAACCAGGATCTACGTTCCTACCCTCACCATGGTAATCAGGATCTACGTTACTACTCTTACCATGGTCACCAGCTGTGGGTGGTGACCGAAAGAATGAGATCGCAGATACAAGCGGCCCATATGAGCTTTCTCCGCAGGGTGGCTGGGCTGTCACTCAGAGATTGGGTGAGGAGCTCTGGCATTCGGGATAAGCTTGGTGTCGAAGAACGTCCCATTGGTAGGAGATCCAGAGTCAGACTGTGGACCTGCTGGAGAGACTATGTCTCACAGCTGGACAGAGAATACCCCAGGATCATTTTGGGTGAGCTGGAGGATGCAGTCAGGATGAGAGAAGCCTGGGTTTTCCTTCTTAGACTGTTCCCCCTGTAACCCCACCCTGGATAAGTGGAAGACGACGGAGCGGAACACAAAGATCTTCAGAGTTTTTAGGAGATACAGTGTTTGACAGACAATAAAAGCGCTGTCATGTCATAAAAAGCGTGAGTTGAGTCTGGGTTTAAAACTCTGATTGATCTCATGCTCCTTTTGGGCTCTTTGTGCTTTCGTCAGGATGACATGAAGGCAGCAGAAACCTAACCATCATCCACTGTGTATCGATTGGCACCGATCAATTCCCAGCAACTCATCTAAACCGAGACGTATTGATTCGGACGACAACAAGCTGCTTGTCGCAGATGATTAAGACGTCTACACACAAACATACAAAGAAAAAACAGGAAGTTTGAGATTCTTTCATGTTTGTCCTTCAGTCAGACTCTGTTACACCAGTTTAAAATAAAAATGTTATAGATTAAAAAAAAAAGATTGAAATAGAAAGCCACTATCTGAGCTCCTCCTGGATGGACGACCCCCTTCCTTATCTCTGAGTGAGACCCAACCATCCAGTGGAGGAAGATCATTTTGGCCGCTTGTATCAACAATCTTATTCTTTCAGTCACCACCCCCTGCTGGTTACCATGGTGAGGGTAGGAAAGTAGATCCTGGTTACCATGGTGAGGGTAGAAACGTAGATTCTGGTTACCATGGTGAGGGTAGGAATGTAGATCCTGGTTACCATGGTGAGGGTAGGAACGTAGATCCTGGTTACCATGGTGAGGGTAGAAAGGTAGATCCTGGTTACAATGGTGATGGCAGGAACGTAGATCCTGGTTACCACGGTGAGGGTAAGAACGTAGATCCTGGTTACCATGGTGAGGGTAGGAATGTAGATCCTGGTTACCATGGTGAGGGTAGGAATGTAGATCCTGGTTACCATGGTGAGGGTAGGAACGTAGATCCTGGTTACCATGGTGAGGGTAGGAACGTAGATCCTGGTTACCATGGTGAGGGTAGGAACGTAGATCCTGGTTACCATGGTGAGGGTAAGAACGTAGATCCTGGTTACCATGGTGAGGGTAAGAACGTAGATCCTGGTTACCATGGTGAGGGTAGTAATGTAGATCCTGGTTACCATGGTGAGGGTAAGAACGTAGATCCTGGTTACCATGGTGAGGGTAGGAATGTAGATCCTGGTTACCATGGTGAGGGTAAGAACGTAGATCCTGGTTACCATGGTGAGGGTAGGAACGTAGATCCAGGTTACCATGGTGAGGGTAGGAACATAGATCCTGGTTACCATGGTGAGGGTAGTAATGTAGATCCTGGTTACCATGGTGAGGGTAAGAACGTAGATCCTGGTTACCATGGTGAGGGTAGGAATGTAGATCCTGGTTACCATGGTGAGGGTAAGAACGTAGATCCTGGTTACCATGGTGAGGGTAGGAACGTAGATCCTGGTTACCATGGTGAGGGTAGGAACATAGATCCTGGTTACCATGGTGAGGGTAGGAACGTAGATCCTGGTTACCATGGTGAGGGTAGAAACGTAGATCCTGGTTACCATGGTGAGGGTAGGAATGTAGATCCTGGTTACCATGGTGAGGGTAGGAACGTAGATCCTGGTTACCATGGTGAGGGTAGAAAGGTAGATCCTGGTTACAATGGTGATGGCAGGAACGTAGATCCTGGTTACCATGGTGAGGGTAGGAATGTAGATCCTGGTTACCATGGTGAGGGTAGGAACGTAGATCCTGGTTACCATGGTGAGGGTAGGAACGTAGATCCTGGTTACCATGGTGAGGGTAGGAACGTAGATCCTGGTTACCATGGTGAGGGTAGGAACGTAGATCCTGGTTACCATGGTGAGGGTAGGAATGTAGATCCTGGTTACCATGGTGAGGGTAGGAATGTAGATCCTGGTTACCATGGTGAGGGTAGGAACGTAGATCCTGGTTACCATGGTGAGGGTAGGAACGTAGATCCTGGTTACCATGGTGAGGGTAGGAACGTAGATCCTGGTTACCATGGTGAGGGTAAGAACGTAGATCCTGGTTACAATGGTGAGGGTAAGAACGTAGATCCTGGTTACCATGGTGAGGGTAGTAATGTAGATCCTGGTTACCATGGTGAGGGTAAGAACGTAGATCCTGGTTACCATGGTGAGGGTAGGAACGTAGATCCAGGTTACCATGGTGAGGGTAGGAACATAGATCCTGGTTACCATGGTGAGGGTAAGAACGTAGATCCTGGTTACCATGGTGAGGGTAGGAATGTAGATCCTGGTTACCATGGTGAGGGTAAGAACGTAGATCCTGGTTACCATGGTGAGGGTAGGAACGTAGATCCTGGTTACCATGGTGAGGGTAGGAACATAGATCCTGGTTACCATGGTGAGGGTAGGAACGTAGATCTATTTTGAATTTGAGAGGTTTGCTCTTCACCTAGCTCTTTCTTTATCACAACAAATACACTGAAGCTACATCTATACCTAATACTCAGTACTAGTCATGGTTGAACTGATAACATTGTGACATAGAGCAGGCAGAAGGATACTGTTAACAGTTTGGCAGTGATGGTTTTTTGTTGTAAATAAAAGAGGCTGAAATTCGTTTTTTCAACCAGAAATGCACCCAGCAGTCCATCCCATCAGCACCCAGCTGTGTCCGAACCAGTTAGCTAGCCATTTACTCCCTGGTGGAGGTGCCCAATTAGTGAACCAATCAACAGCACTGACAGTCATCCAAGCAGACACCACATTACACTGGTGTTCGGCCCACAATGGACAGTCATTTCCTCCTCGCTGTAATGAGACTGGAGTTATTTTGTTTAATTTAGCATGACCAGGAATGTCTGCCTGACCGCTCGGAAAACACAGCATATTCACAGTTTGTGTGAAGGTCAACCATCGCTGATGTGTGAAACCGAACAGGAGAAAAAAAAGAAAGGACTTATTACATGAAACAACTCACCATGTTTTGGTTTTAAAAATCAAAGGAAAGTGAGTAATTAAATCAGCAGTCGATTAAAAAGCTAAAATTAAATCTGCAGGACATTTTTTATGGGAAAAAAAAGTAAAATTTATGTTTGTAAAGCAGCCAGTTTAGGTTCTACATGAAGCTGGAGACCGACAGACGGATTGGTGCAGCGTCAGCAATAACTAGGACGCTGCATCGATTCGTCATGGTGAAGAGAGAGGTGAGCCGAAAAGCAAAGCTCTTGGTTTCACAAGTCGATCTACGTTCCCACCCTCACCATGGTAACCAGGATCTACGTTCCTACCCTCACCATGGTAACCAGGATCCACGTTCCTACCATCACCATGGTAACCAGGATCTACGTTCCTACTCTCACCATGGTAAGCAGGATCTATGTTCCTACTCTCACCATGGTAACCAGGATCCACGTTCCTACCATCACCATGGTAACCAGGATCTACGTTCCTACTCTCACCATGGTAACCAAGATCTACATTCCTACCCTCACCATGGTAACCAGGATCTACATTCCTACCCTCACCATGGTAACCAGGATCTACGTTCCTACCCTCACCATGGTTACCAGGATCTACGTCCCTACCCTCACCTTGGTAACCAGGATCTACGTTCCTACCCTCACCATGGTTACCAGGATCTACGTTCCTACCCTCACCATGGTAACCAGATCTACGTTCCTACCTTCACCATGGTAACCAGGATCTACGTTCCTACCCTCACCATGGTAACCAGGATCTACGTTCCTAACCTCACCATGGTAACCAGGATCTACGTTCCTACCCTCACCATGGTAACCAGGATCTACGTTCGTACTCTAACCATGGTCACCAGGATGTACGTTCCTACCCTCACCAGGGTAATCAGGATCCCTTGCCTCGTATCAGCTGGGATTGGTCTCTGGCACCCCTTGTAACCTCGTATACGTGTCATATTATTTATATCAATTTGATCGAATATTCTTTTCAAAAGCAAACATTTTATCAATATAGATTTTTTTTCTTTTGCTTTTTCTGTTTAAATATTTTTATTGAGTTTCTTCTAAAAACTTTAAAATGCAAAACAATGTCTCGTTAAAAAGCATGTGATGATAAAAACAGGCCACCAGACTCACACATTTTGTGTTGGGACACATAATTTAATAAGTTGCGTGACCGATTTCGAGCTGAAATTAAAAGATAAAATGCTAATGACTTTCCGTCTTCAGAAGAACAGATTTAATTATACTTAATGAAGCCAAAAATTTTGTTGGTTTTCGGCCAAAATGAAGAAAAAAAAGTATTATAAAATTTTTTTTAGTTCTGGAAAGAAAAGATTGTGTTTGCTAACTTTATAATTCTGTTCTGTCATCTCCCGCTTGTCCAAGGACGGGGCGCAGAGCGACAGCCTCAGAGGAGAAGCCCAGGCATCTCTCACCCTCCCATCTCAGCCACCCTGAAGGGAAAGATCATTTCGGCCGATTGTATCCGCAATCTCGTTTTTTTCTGTCACCACCCACAGCTGGTGACCATCGGTGAGGGTAGGAATGTAGATCCTGGTGAACATCGGTGAGGGTAGGAATGTAGATCCTGGTGAACATCGGTGAGGGTAGGAATGTAGATCCTGGTTACCATGGTGAGGGTAGGAACGTAGATCCTGGTTACCATGGTGAGGGTAGGAATGTAGATCCTGGTTACCATGGCGACGGTAGGAACGTCAATCCTGGTTACCATGGTGAGGGTAGGGACGTAGATCCTGGTTACCACGGTGAGGGTTGGAACGTAGATCCTGGTTACCATGGTGAGGGTAGGAACGTAGATCCTGGTTACCACGGTGAGGGTTGGAACGTAGATCCTGGTTACAATGGTGAGGGTAGAAATGTAGATCCTGGTTACCATGGTGAGGGTAGGAACGTAGATCCTGGTTACCATGGTGAGGGTAGGAACGTAGATCCTGGTTACCATGGTGAGGGTAGGAATGTAGATCCTGGTTAGTTTATAATTATTAAATTATATTAAATGAACTCCAAAACATTAAATTCTTTCATTTGGCACGTCCTTCCTTTCAACGTCTTACAATTTACTGCCTTTTTTTTCCGTCTGTGAATTATAAAGTTCAAAAAATGAATGTTGGCCTTTCGTTCAGACACCTGGACCAAAGAGTTGAACTATGTTGCAAAACGGCTCGACGTGTTTGGCACTCGGAGATGTGGCACAAAGTTAAAGCGAGCCACTTTAAAATGCTGTTATACCAGCAATCTGTGACCTCCACCCTGACATTCAAGCAGACTATACGCTCACAAATGGAAGGCTGAAAAGAGCAAAGTGAAACAGAAAGGTGGACAGTAATTGTTTGACCTTTATGTTGGCAGTCAGGTTGAAGCACTGGACAAAGACAAGCTCGGCCAGAGTGAGGCAAAGCTAAGTCTGACACTGTTTGAAAGTCAACGTCATGTTTTGTTTTGGGTTTTTCGGGTATGAAAAGTGATTGACTTAAAGAAAAACTTCTGTTTGGCTTCATGTTTTATGTCAGCGCCTGAGGAATGAGCTGGAGGCGTCAAGAGCAATCCATGCTTAATACAGGGTCCTGCCCCAAGTGGAGGAGTTTAAGTATCTCGGGGTCTTGTTCATGAGTGAGGGAAGGATGGAGCGGGAGATCGACAGGTGGATTGGTGCGACGTCTGCAATAACTAGGATGCTGCATAGGTTCGTTGTGTTAAAGAGAGAGCTGAGCCGAAAAGCAAAGCTCTCGATTTACAAGTCGATTTACGTTCCTACCGTCACCATGGTAACCAGGATCTATGTTCCTACCCTCACCATGGTAACCAGGATCTACGTTCCTACCCTCACCATGGTAACCAGGATTTATGTTCCTACCCTCACCATGGTAACCAGGATCTATGTTCCTACCCTCACCATGGTAACCAGGATCTATGTTCCTACTCTCACCATGGTAACCAGGATCTACGTTCCTACCCTCACCATAGTAACCAGGATCTACGTTCCTACCCTCACCATGGTAACCAGGATCTACGTTCCTACCCTCACCATGGTAACCAGGATATACATTCCTACCCTCACCATGGTAACCAGGATCTATGTTCCTACCCTCACCATGGTAACCAGGATCTATGTTCCTACCCTCACCATGGTAACCAGGATATACGTTCCTACCCTCACCATGGTAACCAGGATCCATGTTCCTACCCTGTCCATGGTAACCGGGATCTACGTTTCTACCTTCACCATGGTAACCAGGATCTACATTCCTACCCTCACCATGGTTACCAGGATCTACATTCCTACCCTCACCATGGTTACCAGGATTTACGTTCCTACCCTCACCATGGTAACCAGAATCTACGTTCCTACCCTCACAATGGTAACCAGGATCTACGTTCCTACCCTCACCATGGTAACCAGGATCTACGTTCCTACCCTCACCATGGTAACCAGGATCTACGTTCCTACCCTCACCATGGTAACCAGGATCTACGTTCCTACTTTCACCATGGTAACCAGGATCTACGTACTTACCCTCACCATGGTAACCAGGATCTCCGTTCCTACCCTCACCATGGTAAGCAGGATCTACGTTCCTACCCTCACCATGGTAACCAGGATCTACATTCCTAATCTAACCATCAACTCAAGACACCTTCACTTTAATTTTACCCACTTCCTACACCAGCCCAGGACCAGGCTGACCACAATGAGGGACCGAGCCTTTAAGACCTTCAACCTGCAAAAGCTTACTTATGTCAATATTTTGACCGTTTTTTTCTGTATTTAACGTTCAGTCTGTGTTTTGCATTAAAAACGTAGATCATTAGCCACCTTTTTATTAATTAAGAGGATGCACTCGATCTAATGAGGGAGCAATAATCAAACTGATTACTTAATGACTGAGTGTGTGCTATCATCAAACACACATCTGGATGATTCAAAGCAGATGCAGCTGACATGTCGTTTCTACTTGAGAATAAAAACAGACCGTGACATCAAAACCATTCTACCTGCTGCCTTTTTAAGGGCAGTCAACCCGGACTTCCATGTCGGGTAATCGTCGTCCGTCCCGGCCAGGTCCTCGTTGTCCTTCCTGGCCGGGTCCTCGTCGTCCTTCCCCGGCCAGGTCCTCGTCGTCCATCCCGGCCAGGTCCTCATCATCCGGCCACCAGCAGGAGGCCGGTCACAGAGGTACTCAGAGTTCTAGATGGTTCGTGTTTAGTCCTGACTCTAGACACCAGCAGGAGGCCGGTCCCAGAGGTCCTCAGAGTTCTAGATGGTTCATGTTTAGTCCTGACTCTAGACACCAGCAGGAGGCCGGTCCCAGAGGTCCTCAGAGTTCTAGATGGTTCATGTTTAGTCCTGACTCTAGACACCAGCAGGAGGCTTGTCCCAGAGTTCCTCAGAGTTCTAGATGGTTCATGTTTAGTCCTGACTCTAGACACCAGCAGGAGGCCGGTCCCAGAGGTCCTCAGAGTTCTAGATGGTTCATGTTTAGTCCTGACTCTAGACACCAGCAGGAGGCCGGTCCCAGAGGTCCTCAGAGTTCTAGATGGTTCATGTTTAGTCCTGACTCTAGACACCAGCAGGAGGCCGGTCCCAGAGGTCCTCAGAGTTCTAGATGGTTCATGTTTAGTCCTGACTCTAGACACCAGCAGGAGGCCGGTCCCAGAGGTCCTCAGAGTTCTAGATGATTCATGTTTAGTCCTGACTCTAGACACCAGCAGGAGGCCGGTTCCAGAGGTCCTCAGAGTTCTAGATGGTCCATGTTTAGTCCTGACTCTAGACACCAGCAGGAGGCCGGTCCCAGAGGTCCTCAGAGTTCTAGATGGTTCATGTTTAGTCCTGACTCTAGACACCAGCAGGAGGCCGGTCCCAGAGGTCCTCAGAGTTCTAGATGGTTCATGTTTAGTCCTGACTCTAGACACCAGCAGGAGGCCGGTCCCAGAGGTCCTCAGAGTTCTAGATGGTTCATGTTTAGTCCTGACTCTAGACACCAGCAGGAGGCCGGTCCCAGAGGTCCTCAGAGTTCTAGATGGTTCATGTTTAGTCCTCTAGACACCAGCAGGAGGCCGGTCCCAGAGGTCCTCAGAGTTCTAGATGGTTCATGTTTAGTCCTGACTCTAGACACCAGCAGGAGGCCGGTCCCAGAGGTCCTCAGAGTTCTAGATGGTTCATGTTTAGTCCTGACTCTAGACACCAGCAGGAGGCCGGTCCCAGAGGTCCTCAGAGTTCTAGATGGTTCATGTTTAGTCCTGACTCTAGACACCAGCAGGAGGCCGGTCCCAGAGGTCCTCAGAGTTCTAGATGGTTCATGTTTAGTCCTGACTCTAGACACCAGCAGGAGGCCGGTCCCGGAGGTCCTCAGAGTTCTAGATGGTTCATGTTTAGTCCTCTAGACACCAGCAGGAGGCCGGTCCCAGAGGTCCTCAGAGTTCTAGATGGTTCTTAAGGCACTAACATTTCACACTTAAATACCAGCAGAGCAGCTTTAGAGTCAGGAAACCAACCTGATAAGACAAAACCTCTGATTTTGTCTGTTTTTAACGTGATAAAAAGCTGCTGATGTGACTTAAAGTTCAAGTCTGAGTCCGTTTTTACACCCAGATTTCAGACCCAGAGTGTGAAGCGGCCGGGATGGGAATTAGCGCCTCCAAATCCGAGATCATGGTCCTCGCCCGAAAAGGGTGGAATGCCCCCTGCGGGTCAGGGACAGTGTCCTGCCCGAAGTGGAGGAGTTTAAGTATCTCGGGGTCTTGTTCACGAGTGTGGGGAGGATGGAGCGGGAGATCGACAGGCGGATCGGCGTGGCCTCAGCAATAACTAGGACGCTGCATCGGTCCGTCGTGGTAAAGACAGAGCTGAGCCGAAAAACAAAACTCTCGATTTACAAGTCGATCTACGTTCCTACCCTCACCATGGTAACCAGTGTTTGCATTCCTACCCTCACCATGGTAACCAGGGTTTGCATTCCTACCCTCACCATGGTAACCAGGGTTTGCATTCCTACCCTCACCATGGTAACCAGGGTTTGCATTCCTACCCTCACCATGGTAACCAGGATCTACGTTCCTACCCTCACCGTGGTAACCAGGATCTATGTTCCTACCCTCACCATGGTAACCAGGATCTACGTTCCTACCCTCACCATGGTAACCAGGATCTACGTACCTACCCTCACCATGGTAACCGGGATCTACGTTCCTACCCTCACCATGGTAACCAGGATCTACGTTCCTACCCTCACCATGGTAACCAGGATCTACGTACCTACCCTCACCATGGTAACCAGGATCTACGTTCCTACGCTCACCATGGTAACCAGGATCTACGTTCCTACCCTCACCATGGTAACCAGCTGTGGGTGGTGACCGAAAGAATGAGATCGCAGATACAAGCGGCCGAAATGAGCTTCCTCTGCAAGGTGGTTGGGCTCTCACTCAGAGATTGGGTGAAGAACTCTGCCATCCGAGAGGAGCTCGGTGTCGAGCCGCTCCTCTTCCAGATCGTGAGAAGCCAGATGGGGTGGTTCAGTATCTGGTCAGGAAGCCACCCGAGCACCTCGCTGGTGAGGTGTTTTGGGCACGTTCCACCAGGAGGAGAACAAGAGGCAGACCCTGGACCTGCTGGAGAGACTATGTCTCACAGCTGGACAGGGAACGACTTGGGATTCTTCCAGGTGAGCTGGAGGATGCAGCCGGGGTGAGAGAAGACTGGGCTTCCCGTCAGAGGCTGTTGCCCCTGCGACCTGGCCTCGGATAAGCGTATGACGACGGAACACAACAGTTCCAGAGAGAAAGAGACTGAACGTAACTGCTGGCAGTGGAGACAACAGGGATTATTTACCAAGGGGGAAGACAAGACATAGGTGTGAACATTAGAAATCGGTCATTGAAATAAGCTGTGAGGAGTTAGGGCAAAGGGAAACATGCTGAAGGAGAGGAAGGTTTTGACAACCCGATGTTTTGGGTTTGAGCTGATGAAATATGAGATGTTACATTTGTTTTCTTTATCTGATTTTTTTTTTATTGTCGTGTTGACGATAAAAAGGTTAAAAAGTAAGAAAAAGTTCAGAATAAAACTGAAAGTTCCGGTAAAAATCAGTGAAGCGGTCATGTTGCTTCAGACCTGAACTGATTATACCGGCTTGCTCAAATTGGTCCGCTTGTATGCTTGTGATTGTGTTCTCGAACAATAGAGTCTGATTATAACATCCTCACCTCCCTTTGGGTCTCCAGCCTCTGGAGGCTCTGCAATCAGATCCAGTCTCCTTGTACAACCTCCATTAATGTGGAATTAAGATGTGAATTACTTTAATCTGCAGTTCTGATAAAGTCGTTAGGCATCCATCCAGTACCGTGGCGATGGCACGTTTCTAAACCAATCAGGATCATGTGCATCTTTATCTTTTATGAAGGAAAGAAAGAGGAAACGAGAAGAGATGAAAAAAAAACACAGGAAGAAATGTTAGAAAATATAAAAATAAAGATTTAAAGAGACGGTACGTTCAATATGTTTAGTTCAAACACTAAATTCTATTCTTCTTCTTCCATCATTTCCTTTCAGGGGGCACCACATTAAGTCAGTTTCTTCCATCTAACCCTATCTGCTGCATCCTCTTCGGTCTCTTTAAAACCTCTAACATGTGCTGTTCCTCTGATCCTGTCCGTCCTGGTGACTCCCAGAGAGATCCTCAGCATCTTCATCTCTGATACAAACATCTCTGTTTCCTGTCTTTTCCTCAGTGATACTGTCTCTAGACCAATCAGCATGGTCGCTCTCACCACGCTGTCTCTAGACCAATCAGCATGGTTGCTCTCACCACGCTGTCTCTAGACCAATCAGCATGGCCGCTCTCACCACGCTGTCTCTAGACCAATCAGCATGGCCGCTCTCACCACACTGTCTCTAGACCAATCAGCATGGCCGCTCTCACCACACTGTCTAGACCAATCAGCATGGCCGCTCTCACCACGCTGTCTCTAGACCAATCAGCATGGCCGCTCTCACCACACTGTCTCTAGACCAATCAGCATGGCCGCTCTCACCACACTGTCTAGACCAATCAGCATGGCCGCTCTCACCACACTGTCTCTAGACCAATCAGCATGGCCGCTCTCACCACACTGTCTAGACCAATCAGCATTGCCGCTCTCACCACGCTGTCTCTAGACCAATCAGCATGGCCGCTCTCACCACACTTTCCAACGGATTCCAACGTTTAAAAAAAAACCCTCAGGTTTTTCTACATCTGCATTCATTTCATGCAGAACGATTGAAATTTTTGTACCTTTAAAAAAACCAATCCCTAACTAGTGAGAGTATTAGCTGTGTGTGTTTATGTTACATCCCGTGTTTATTCCCCAATCAGCCTAACAAGATTTCCTCTCATTGGACAGCCCCCCTGTCTGATTGGAGATGGATAATAGTCACAGCCACTGGAGAGAGAGAGAAAAAAAAAAAAGACGGTGAAGAATATAAATCGTTGCCAGCAGAGAGCGAGAAAATTGGTGCAGCTAAAAGACAGAAAATTACCATCTTAAGCAGAACTGATTGGTGTCCTGCTGAATGGAAAGCTTCTCTCTGGTAATCAAATCCCATCGACGCAGGGATTCAGAGGCAAGGCATCGTTTTGACTGGACGGAAATAACTGACTAACACACAGAAATGAAAGCTTTCCTCAGATTACAAGAAGCAGATTTCACCTCGGAGACGTTTTATATTTTGAAAGAAGAGTCGAAGCTTCTTCTCCTTCCATCATTTCCCTTCAGGGGCGGCATATCTAACCCTATCTCCTGCATCCTCTTTGGTCACACCAACTATCTTCATGTCTTCCTTCACTGTATCCATGAACCTCCTCTTTGGTCTTCCTCTAGTCCTCTTTCCTGGTGGTTCCAAACCCAGCATCCTTCTTCTGATGTACTCTCTCTCTCCTCTGCACATGTCCAAACCATCTCAGTCTGACCTCTCTGACTTTAAAACCTCTAACATGTGCTGTTCCTCTGATCCTGTCCATCCTGGTCACTCCCAGAGAGATCCTCAGCATCTTCATATCTGCAACAAACATCTCTGTTTCCTGTCTTTTCCTCAGTGACACTGTCTCTAGACCAGTGGTTCTTAACCTTGTTGGAGGCACCAAACCCTTCTTTAGTGGCGTCACTGACGCTAACCCAACGTCACTGACACACACCGCTGGTCAGACGGAGGGTTTCCAAGGAGGTCTCACTCTGCTGTTTATCCAGCGCTCTCAGAGCGGACCAATAGGGAGTCTCACTCAGACACATATACAGCCCTCTCTAAGAGGTCTGATAGGGAGGTCTCACTCTGCTGCTTATACAGCCCTCTCTAAGAGGTCTGATAGGGAGGTCTCACTCTGCTGCTTATCCAGCACTCTCAAAGCGGACCGGTAGAAAATCCCAGAGCAGGAAGCTTTCAATGACTGTGCCCACTAACTGCAGACTAGACTGAGGGGCGGACCTCCACCAAACCCCTGAGACCGACTCTCAAGGATCTCGGGGTCTGTGACCCCCCTCATGGGGGGCCTCAGATGGGTCTCTGAGACCCCTAGGGTTCAATCCAATCTAGGTTAAGAACCACTGTCTCTAGACCAATCAGCATGGCAGCTCTCACCACAATTTTCGACACTGAAACTCTTCTGTCACACATCACACCTGATACTTTCCTCCACCCGTTCCAGCCTGCCTGAACACGCTTCTTCACCTCTTTTCCACACTCTCCATTGCTCTGGACTGTTGATCCTAGATACTTAAAATCTTCCACCTTCTTTCTCTCTTCTCCCTGTAACCTCACTTTTCCATTTGGATCCCTCTCATTCACACACATGTACTCTGTTTTACTCTGACTAATCTTCATTCTGATTCTTTCTAGAAGAGAGTTGGATAAAAGAAGAAACCTTTGGATCAAATATATTAAAACAAGGTGCTTCACAGTTCATTCTAAATCATTCTCTTACTTGGAGTCCTTTTTTTACTCTTTATTTTGACCGAAAGGTAACATTTCTGTTTCACAAACAATCCTTCTATCATCGGCATGTTCAGAAATGGTTGAATTATCACATTTTCAAGGTTTCAAATATAGAATTTCCTATATTTTACATGCATAAAGAAACGATGCATGCGGTTTATGGAAAAGAACAAAGTTCAAGTTTCATTCAGACTAATTTTAAACGACTCGTTTTCTCTCCATCACTTTATAATTAATTACAAGGCTTTTTGGATTTGAAACGTACCATGGAATCTCCATGGACAGTGATGTTTACAGATGACATTGTGATCTGTAGTGAGAGGAGGGAAGAGGTGGAGGAAAAGCTGGAGAGGTGGAGGTTTGAAGATTAGTCAGAGTAAGACAGAGTACATGTGTGTGAATGAGAGGGATCCAAATGGAAAAGTGAGGTTACAGGAGAAGAGATAAAGAAGGTGGAAGATTTTAAGTATCTAGGATGAACAGTTCAGAGCAATGGAGAGTGTGGAAAAGAGGTGAAGAAGCATGTGCAGGCAGGCTGGAACGGGTGGAGAAAAGTATCAGGTGTGATAGAAGAGTTTCAGATAAAATGAAAGGAAAAGTGTACAAAACCGTGGTGAGAGCGGCCATGCTGATTGGTCTAGAGACAGTGTGGTGAGAGCGGCCATGCTGATTGGTCTAGGGACAGCGTGGTGAGAGCGGCCATGCTGATTGGTCTAGGGACAGCGTGGTGAGAGCGGACGTGCTGATTGGTCTAGAGACAGCGTGGTGAGAGCGGCCATGCTGATTGGTCTAGAGACAGCGTGGTGAGAGCGGCCATGCTGATTGGTCTAGAGACAGCGTGGTGAGAGCGGCCATGCTGATTGATCTAGAGACAGTGTGGTGAGAGCGGCCATGCTGGTTGGTCTAGAGACAGTGTGGTGAGAGCGGCCATGCTGATTGGTCTAGAGACAGTGTGGTGAGAGCGGCCATGCTGATTGGTCTAGAGACAGTGTGGTGAGAGCGGCCATGCTGGTTGGTCTAGAGACAGTGTGGTGAGAGCGGCCATGCTGATTGGTCTAGAGACAGTGTGGTGAGAGCGGCCATGCTGATTGGTCTAGAGACAGTGTGGTGAGAGCGGCCATGCCAATTGGTCTCGATCAGGGGTGGGCAAACTTTTTGACTCGCGGGCCACATTGGGTTCTAACATTTGACCAACGGGCCGGAACAAGAGCAGATGGATGGCATGCTTTAGTAAACAACCACACTAGATATGGAAAGCCATCGGGGCCGCTACACGCATGTAATCTCGCACGCTACCATAACAATCAAGCGCCCTAGTGCTTAAAAAAACGTGCATCCAGCGCTAGATTTAAAATGTAGGTTTGAAATTTTCTTGAAAATCTATTTTGACAACGTGGGCATCAAGAATACACACACATTTTAATGGGAGCAGTGTCGTTGTTTATTTGTGTCGAAATACTAGTGTCGAAACATTGGAATTGCAGCTGAAAAAAACCCAATTTTTACAAGTTTGGCGGGCCAGATTGAAACATTTAATGGGCCAGATGTGGTCCACGGGCCGTAGTTTTCCCATGCCTGTTTTAAGCACAGGAAAGTCCTCAGTCTGTTTAACAGTTATTTTTATCTCCAGTCTGATTTCAGAGGTTTTTATCCTCTGTTTACCGTGTAAACCCTCTTGAGATGCCCGTGCTGTGATTTTGGGCTTTACAAATAAAACCGAAATGACTCGCAGACGTTCCAATTAAACCACATTTGTCCTCGTTATTTTCCAGATCTTTGAAGTCGTGCAGCATTGAGAAGTTTGTACATCTTGAAGGTTTCTGTAGATAAAAGATCAAAAAGGAGTCTCGATGGTACGAGCCGCGGCATCGAACAGAAGCTTCTGTTCACCCTCATGTTGCTCACCTACAGGGTGCACTTTTTACAGGTAGAGTTTTCAAGAGAAAAAACTCATTTAGGGTAAAACAAGGCTGGCAGCAGTGTGAGGTTAGAGCTCAGCGGTTATTTGAAATGCTGCCGACATTGTGACTGCTCTCTAAAACTTCCATGTTCGGAATCTTAAATCAGCAGCTACAGCCGGCTGAATGTGGGCTTTATGGGCGCTTGCATGCCAAATGAACAAATATGGAGGAGTGTTTTCCATCAAAGCGTTGGCATCGATGCTGATGAATAACATGGGTCTGTTTGAACACACTTGGATTTTATTTTTTAATTCTTAGGTTTAAATAATGAGAAATCTGGAGAGACGCGCAGCGAGGGAGGCGACACAGTGGCCTCACAGCAAGAAGGTCAGGGGTTTGAATCCCTGGTGGAGATGAGGCTTGGAACACTGATGTTTCTGTGTGGAGTAGATGGCACCAAAGATACAACAACACTGCTCCCATTAAAATGTGTGTGTGTCTCCGTGATGCCCACGCTGTCAAAATAAACAGTGTGCCCAGATATGGAAAGCCATCGGGGCCAATACATGCAAGTAAACAAACGTGTTAGATGTTAAAACAAACAAAATGTTACATCAAGCGTTTAGATTTCAAACCTAGCGCCGCTAGATTTGAAATTTAACGCTCTTGATGTAACATTTAGCGCTTGTTTAAAATCTAGCATCATTCTATTGGTCTAATCTAGAGGTTACCAAAGCATGCCATCCATCTGATCCTGTTTCGGACCCCTGGTCAAATGTTAGAACTCAATGTGGCCCGCGAACCAAGAAGTTTGCCCACTCCTGTTTGAGGTGTTCCTCGCCATGAACATGAAACTTGAAAGTTTCGAGGTTGTCTGGTAAAAAACTCATCTAAAGAGGAATTAAATCTCAAACATAGAAACTGTGTGTGAGTCTCTCAGACGAGCTTATTCCACTCTCCCCGTCAGAACACCCCTCCACCGTACAACTCAAACATTATCCCGACACTGTGAAAGATGTCAGAGTGACTGGTGATGAAGTAAAGCCACATTACACAAAACAACATCAGCCTCCGCACCATTACCTCCCCGTCCCCGTAGGGAACGTTTCAACACACAGCTTTATGGATGAAGGTGAATCAAGTAGAAAAAGTCTTCCTCAAGGCCATAGACGTGTGTTTTACAGAACAGGTCATCAGCATGCCCAGCACCTGTCTGAATACCATTAGTGTGGAACGGAGGTTTCCTGAGGGGAGAACCTGCCCGGAAGCAAAGGGGCACTCAGGTGTCGTCTGTGTGAAATATTCCCATAAATCCTGTTGGCTGTTCATAAAGATAAAAACACAGGAGGAGAAGGGATGATTAACTGCTGGTGTTACCAGAGGTGCATCTAGGGATGGCACCGTTTGGCAGCGGTACCGGGTCGTTAGTTTTACCTGACTTGAAAGCCCCATATGGCATACCCCCATCTTCTATTAGTGACCTTATTGTACCTCATTAACTAAGCAGAACATTTTGCTCACAAAATGCAGGCTGTTAGTGGTTCCTGGGTATTCTGAAAGTACAGACGGAGGTAAAGCATGCAGCCAGATGGTGCATCGTCAGCAATAACTAGGATGCTGCATCTATTCATACCATCGATCTACGTTCCTACTCTCACCATGGTAACCAGGATCTACGTTCCTACCCTCACCATGGTAACCAGGGTCTACAATCCTATCCTCACCATGGTAACCAGGATCTACGTTCCTATCCTCACCATGGTAACCAGGATCTACGTTCCTACCCTCACCGTGGTAACCAGGATCTACGTTCCTACCCTCACCATGGTAACCAGGATCTACGTTCCTACCCTCACCGTGGTAACCAGGATCTACGTTCCTACCCTCACCGTGGTAACCAGGATCTACGTTCCTACCCTCACCATGGTAACCAGGATCTACGTTCCTACCCTCACCATGGTAACCAGGATCTACGTTCCTACCCTCGCCATGGTAACCAGGATCTACGTTCCTACCCTCACCATGGTAACCAGGATCTACGTTCCTACCCTCACCATGGTAACCAGGATCTACGTTCCTACCCTCACCATGGTAACCAGGATTTCCGTTCCTACCCTCACCATGGTAACCAGGATCTACGTACCTACCCTCACCATGGTAACCAGGATCTACGTTCCTACCCTCACCATGGTAACCAGGATCTACGTTCCTACCCTCACCATGGTAACCAGGATCTATGTTCCTATCCTCACCATGGTAACCAGGACCTACGTTCCTACCCTCACCATGGTAACCAGGATTTCCGTTCCTACCCTCACCATGGTAACCAGGATCTACGTTCCTACCCTCACCATGGTAACCAGGATCTACGTTCCTATCCTCACCATGGTAACCAGGATCTACATTCCTACCCTCACCATGGGAACCAAGATCTACGTTCCTACCCTCACCATGGTAACCAGGATCTACATTCCTACCCTCACCATGGTAACCAGGATCTACATTCCTACCCTCACCATGGTAACCAGGATCTACGTCCCTACCTAACCTAAGCTAGATGGGGTTGTGCGGGCATCTGGTCAGGATGCCTCCTGAGCGCCTCGATGGTGAGGTGTTTCGTCCCACCAGGAGGAGACCAAGAGGCAGACTCTGGACCTGCTGTAGAGACTATGTCTCACATCTGGACAGCTGGATTCTTCTGGGTGAGCTGGAGGATGCAGCTGGGGTGAGAGAAACCTGGGCTTACCATCTTAGACTGTTACCCCGGCGACCCGGCCCCGGATAAGAGGAAGACAACAGAATGAAACAGTTGGAGGTAGAGGCTTTCACCACCAAGCTCCAGTTTTGATTTAGGAATAAAATTCAAACACACTAAAAAAAAAAAAAAATCCTAAAATGTTGATTTTCTCAGAAATCCAGCATCTTCATTCCTGCTGAGTTCCTCAATTTTTACATTTTTGTGTAATTCTTTTATAAAATATTGATTAAACTATTGAAGAGGAATTCATCTGAACCACTCCGGTCCTCTGGATTAATCAATACTGTGTGTTTTCAACCAATCACATGTAAGGATGTTAAAGGGTCACTTTGCTGGATACATTTCTTTCCTTTAAATAGATATTGATTAGGTCTCAGCTAATTAGTGACGTGATGTTCTGCCTGCTCCACATTGAGGCTGTTTGAAAACATCCTCCTTCTACATCTGGTCACAGATATTCAGAAACAGGAGTGAGAAAAAGCCCTGAGTGGGGCTTAGAGACAAGTCACCCACCCACAGATAAACAACCCACACACACAGAACACACACCCTCATACACGTACACACATACACACACACTTCAAAATGCAGATGAAAGACCTGAGAAGATGGTGTGTGAGGAGAGGCTCCGCAGCAAGGGGCCGAGGTCCACCTGCAATCACCGGCCATGATCCAGGGCCCTGGATGACAGACGATCCCTGAGCAAGATCTCCACCAGGGGATGAGAGACGATCCCAGAGCCAGATCTCCACCAGGGGATAAGAGACAATCCCAGAGCCGGATGTCCATCAGGGGATGAGAGACGATCCCAGAGCCAGATCTACACCAGGGGATGAGAGACGATCCCAGAGCCAGATCTACACCAGGGGATGAGAGACGATCCCAGAGCCAGATCTACACCAGGGGATAAGAGACAATCCCAGAGCCGGATGTCCATCAGGGGATGAGAGACGATCCCAGAGCCAGATCTACACCAGGGGATGAGAGACGATCCCAGAGCCAGATCTACACCAGATCTCCCTCCTCTCACCACAGATCACGATGTCATCTCAGAACATCATTTCATTTCAGATCTTAATTATAAATTAGTTTTAAAAAAAATGCTAATTTTTAGAAAAACTTGTGAAAAGTCCCAACTGTGGTTTTTTTTTTCCAAATAATTAAAATGTGTTAGTTGTCACACTTCATCTTAAAAAGTGTCAGATTTATTCTTTGAACAGATGGTTGTTTTTTAATCCAGACATGAACATTTTTTGTTTGTTTAATTAAAACACTAACAGCTTTTATAAAACGATTATGTTTTTTACCCTCTCTATGGTAACCAGGATCTACGTTCCTACCCTCACCATGGTAACCAGAATCTTCGTTCCTACCCTCACCGTGGTAACCAGGATCTACTTTCCTACCCTCACCATGGTAACCAGGATCTACTTTCCTACCCTCACCATGGTAACCAGAATCTTCGTTCCTACCCTCACCATGGTAACCAGGATCTACGTTCCAACCCTCACCATGGTAACCAGGATCTACGTTCCTACCCTCACCATGGTAACCAGGATCTACGTTCCTATCCTCACCATGGTAACCAGGATCTACATTCCTACCCTCACCTTGATAACCAGGATCTACGTTCCTATCCTCACCATGGTAACCAGGATCTACGTTCCTATCCTCACCATGGTAACCAGGATCTACATTCCTACCCTCACCTTGATAACCAGGATCTACGTTCCTATCCTCACCATGGTAACCAGGATCTACGTTCCTATCCTCACCATGGTAACCAGTATCTACGTTCTTAATAATAATGCATTGAACTTATATAGCGCTTTTCTAGACACTCAAAGACGCTTTACATTTATATATATATGCATTATTCATTCACTCCATACAATCATTCACACACACAACATTCATTCCTGATGATGGGAGCTACCATGCAAGGCGCAGACCACTATCATCAGAAGCAACTGGGGGTTCGGTGTCTTGCTCAAGGACACCTCGGCATGGACTCTGGGCGGGGGATTGAACCTGTGACCTTCCGGTTACGGAGCGGTCGCCCTACCCACCGAGCCATCCTTCCCCCTCACTATGGTAACCAGGATCTAAACCGTTGATATGAGCAGCTTTATTTTGGTTGGTGGAGGGCATCAGGATAAAAAGCACCATGGTTTATAAAAAAAGGTTGAAAAACACCTTAATACGTACTCTCTATGGATGCCCTGCTTGCCTACCTCACCAGAGCAGAGCAGAAATGATTTAGATCTCACCTTTTTTCTTTCATATTCACATGTCTTTTTTTCAGTCTTCAGATTAAATCTGGATTCTGTTTGTCTGTTTTAAACACAAGTCAGATTCTGTGTGCCTCTTGTTGCATGAATGCAAAATATTCAAATCTCTTCATTTTCCACGACTGTCTTGTCAAATTTACAAATCTATGAGAACAATTGGGAACAAAAAGAACTAAATTACACCGAGTCCATTTCTCTGAACAATACTCACCAATAGAAAATGTTCCAAATAATGGCACAAAACTGCCCGACAAAACTCTGCCAAGACTGATGAATGCTGGCAGGACATCATTTAGTAAGATGAAAACAAATGTGTTTGGACGGAACGCGTGCATGCAGCAGACCTGGCAACGTTGAGAAGTTTCAGAGCTGCCAGAGTTAAGAGCTTCTACTCATGCCAACATGTGACATCAGTACAAAAAATGTTTTAAAATGTGTATTATTTTACCTTCAAAAGAAGAAACGCTACATTTTTTCTTTCAGTTTTAATCAGACGGAGGTTTAATTTTTTTCTCTAAATTAAATTAGACAAGCTGCACGGTGGGCAGGGGGTAGCACAGTGGCCTCACAGCAGGAAGGTCGGAGGTTGGAGTCCCAGGTCGATACGAGGCTTGGAAGACTGGCCTTTCTATGTGGAGTTTGTATGAATGTAGATCCTGGTTACCATGGTGAGGGTAGGAACGTAGATCCTGGTTACCATGGTGAGGGTAGGAATGTAGATCCTGGTTACCATGGTGAGGGTAAGAACATAGATCCTGGTTACCAGGGTGACGGTAGGAACATAGATCCTGGTTACCATGGTGAGGGTAGGAACGTAGATCCTGGTTACCATGGTGAGGGTCGGAACGTAGATCCTGGTTACCATGGTGATGGTAGGAACGTAGATCCTGGTTACCATGGTGAGGGTAGGAAATTAGATCCTGGTTACCATGGTGAGGGTAGGAATGTAGATCCTGGTTACCATGGTGAGGGTAGGAACGTAGATCCTGGTTACCACGGTGAGGGTAGGAACGTAGATCGACTTGTAAATCCAGAGCTTTGCTCTTCAGCTCAGCTCTTTCTTCACCACGACGGACCGATGCAGCGTCCTAGTTATTGCTGAGGTTGCACCAATCCGCCTGTCGAAATCCCACTCCATCCTTCCCACACTCATGAACAAGATCCAGATGTACTTAAACTCTTCCCCTCGGGGCAGGACTCTGTCCCTGACCTGCAGGGGGCGTTCCAGCCTTTTCCGGGGGGAATTGAATAAAATGGCCTCATTTTGTCTTATTTTTCTGATCTAATAAAGTCTCTGTAATTTCCTGAGCTGGGTTCCCAAACCGCTCCAAACACGCTTTGATGCATTAAATTGGATTCAAAATGAAAACAATTTATTTATTTATTTATTTACTAAACTTTTTCTTTTTTTCAGCTCAGAAATCTTAACGTTTATGTTTGTTCATTTATCATTTTGATTTTTCGGAGCTTTCATGATGGAAGGCTGTGAAGTGACTCGCCGGATGGAAACTTGGCTGCTTGAAACAAATTGGCGCGTCCACGGAGCTGTGTCGGGTAAAGCTTCCAAACTGCTCAGAAACACACAAACACGTATCCATGGAAACTCTTCAAGCAACAAAAAACAGCCTGATGATTCTGTTTATTTTACTCCATCACAATAAACCTAGTTTTTAAAAACACAGTCACCTTCATAACCATCTATCCCAAGTATGGGTGAACTAGGCCACACATGGCCCGTTAAACATTTTAATCCGGCCTGCTGAACTTGAAAAAATTAAATAAATAAAACTTATTAACGTTGTATTTTTCCTCCAATTCTGATTCCAAAAATACAACAACACTGCTCCCATTAAAATGTGTGTGTCTCTGTGATGCCAATGCTGTCAAAATAAACAGTGTGCACAGGTATGGAAAGCCATCAGGGCCAACACACGCATGTAAACAAGCGTGTTAGATGTTAAAACAAACAAAATGTCACATCAAGCGTTTAGATTTCGAACCTAGAGCCGCTAGATTTTAAATTTAACGCTCTTGATGTAACATTTAGCGCTTGTTTAAAATCTAGCGTCATTCTATTGGTCTAATCTCGAGGTTACCAAAACATGCCATCCATCTGATCCTGTTCCCCCTGGTCAAATGGTAGAACTCAATGTGGCCCGCGAGTCAAAAAGTTTGCCCACCGAAAGGTCTATCCTTTACAAGGGTTGCGGATGGTGCTGCACCCCATCAGGGTACAACCCGAACAGATCACCAGTCTGTCGTGGGGCCACACACATACAACCATCCACACACACTCAGTCTTAGTGGCAATTATGTAGTGGCCAATCAACCTAGCACGCATGTTTTTGGAGGGTGGAAGGAAACCGGAGTACCAGAAGAAAACCCACGCATAAAACCTCAGTGGTTCCTACCCTCACCATGGTAACCAGGATCTAGGTTCCTACCCTCACCATGGTAACCAGGATCTATGTTCCTACCCTCACCATGGTAACCAGGATCTATGTTCCTACCCTCACCATGGTAACCAGGATCTATGTTCCTACCCTCACCATGGTAACCAGGATCTACGTTCCTACCCTCACCATGGTAACCAGGATCTATGTTCCTACCCTCACCATGGTAACCAGGATCTACATTCCTACCCTCACCATGGTAACCAGGATCTACGTTCCTACCCACACGGGAGACAGTGACTCAGTAGTTAGGGGGTTCGCCCATAGACCGGAAGTCAACCGAAAATCAACCGGAAGTTTGCGGGTCCGCATCCCACTGAATTCACATCTACGGTCCTTGGAGAAGACACCTAACCCCCCGTTTCTCCCACAATTGGCGCTGTCGGGGCAGCCTGCTGCGGTGTCGAAGTACAGCTAACAAATTTCCCCCCCGAGGGATCAATAGAGTGATTAAAATTAAAAAATCAAAACAAAAATAAAAAGGGAGAACATGCAAACTCCACACAGAAAGGCCAGTGTTCCAAGTCTCATACCCACCCAAGACTCAAATCTACGACTCTTCTTGCTGTGAGGCCACTGTGCTAATAAAAGTATAGATATTTTTTCCTTTTAGACTTTCTTTTTTTTTTAAAGCCTTGTGTTTGCGGCCGGCGTTCACAGTTCAATGCTGATCACTGTTTACATCGGGTATTGACTGCTGTGGTGAGCCGAGCAAAGAAGCAAACAAGACAGTAAAAAAAAAAAAACAACAACTCCATTTCTCTTTCAGGAACACCAGACTCATCTTATTGCCTCTGAAGTTATTTTCAACTCGTTCCGTCTCCCTGAAGAAAACAATTTTCACAGGTCTGAGAAAACTTTTCTTTCTCACATGAACGAATCTCTCAGGTGATCTAACTTCAACTCAATCTGTGGATGCACTCGTTCTGTTGGCGCTATCTTTAAAGGGAAATTCGGGGTTTCACAACATCCAGTCGTCACCAGAGATCACAGTTTACCTCGAGAGATTCTCTCGTTTTAAAACCATGAGAAGAAACTATTACTACACTGCACTGATCCGTCCTGGTAAAGAGAGAGCTGAGACGAAAAGCTAAGCTCTGGATTTACAAGTCGATCTACGTTACAAGGATCTACGTTCCTACCCTCACCATGGTAACAAGGATCTATGTTCCTACCCTCACCATGGTAACCAGGATCTACGTTCCTACTCTCACCATGGTAACAAGGATCTATGTTCCTACCCTCACCATGGTAACCAGGATCTACGTTCCTACTCTCACCATGGTAACAAGGATCTACGTTCCTACCCTCACCATGGTAACAAGGATCTACGTTCCTATCCTCACCATGGTAACCAGGATCTACGTTCCTACTCTCACCATGGTAACAAGGATCTATGTTCCTACCCTCACCATGGTAACCAGGATCTACGTTCCTACTCTCACCATGGTAACAAGGATCTACGTTCCTACCCTCACCATGGTAACAAGGATCTACGTTCCTATCCTCACCATGGTAACCAGGATCTACGTTCCAACCCTCACCATGGTAACCAGGATCTACGTTCCTACCCTCACCATGGTAACCTGGATTTACGTTCCTACCCTCACCATGGTAACCAGCTGTGGGTGGTGACTGAAAGCAGAGTGGCTGGGCTCTCACTCAGAGATCGGGTGAGGAGCTCTGCCATCCAGGAGGAGCTCGGTGTCGAGCCGCTTTTCCTTCTGGTCGACAGGATCGGGATGATGTGGTTCGGGCATCTGGTCAGGATGCTCCCCTCGCTGGTGAGGTGTTTCGGGCACGTCCCACCGGGAGGAGACCGAGAGTCCGACCCCGGACCCGATAGAGAGACTATGTCTCACAGCTGGACAGGGAATGACTCTGGATCCTTCCGGGTGAGATGCAGGATGCAGCCGGGGATGAGAGAAGCCTGGGCTTCCTGTCTGAGGCTGTTGCCCCGGCAACCCTGCCCGGATGAGTGGAAGATGATGGACCAGTAAAAACTCTCACCTGGAAGGATCACAAGTCGTTCCCTGTCCAGCTGTGAGACATACATAGTCTCTCCAGCAGGCCCGGGGTCTACCTCTTGGGCTCCTGGGACGTGGGATGTGCCCTGTGTGTGTGTCTGGGCCACACATAGACCACCTATTTATCTGTTTTAGTCGTACAGACATGGTACAAACAAATTTCGCTGAAACCATCCTTCATAAATGAGAGTGAATGACGGAGATTAGATTTCATGGGCTGCTGCTTTAAAATCTTCAATGTGCAAACAGACTCATAACATAGAGACAAATACCCGCTTCTGGTCCTTTTCTTTTTCATCAACGTGCCCGGAAGAAGAAGGTGATCTCAAACCAAAAGAAACGGCTGTAAAATTACTTTTATTGTATTGATTCAAAAAGAAAATCTACTTTCAAAAACATCTAATTGAAAAAATAAATTGCTTTTTTTATTAAATCAATGCTACAGAAAAAATTTCAATCTGTAAAGATCAGAGCGGTAGTTTGTTAGACGGACTTGTTTGATTTGATTCAGACAATAAAGTGCACCATTGATTTCCTGCCCGTCTTTGAAGGTCTCTCGGAGGAGTTTGATTACAAAGTTCCACCATGATTGGTCGCATCAGATGAAGCCGGAATTCAGGAAGAAACAGTTTTATTTTCACAGAGATGATTCGATGAGACTCGATCAAACAGCTCTACTCCGAGCTCCTCCCAGATGGCAGAGCTCCTCCCTCTATCTCTGGAGGAGAGCCTCACCACCCTGTAGAGGAAGACCATTTCTGCTGCTTGTATCCGTGATCTCGTTCTATTGGTCACCACCCACAGCTTTTTACCACGGTGAGGGTAGGAACGACTGGTTACCATGGTGAGGGTACGAACATAGATCCTGGTTACCATGGTGAGTGTAGGAAAGTAGATCTTGGTTACCATGGTGAGGGTAGGAACGTAGTTCCTGGTTACCATGGTGAGTGTAGGAAAGTAGATCTTGGTTAACATGGTGAGGGTAGGAACGTAGTTCCTGGTTACCATGGTGAGGGTAACAATGTAGATCCTGGTTACCATGGTGAGGGTAGGAACGTAGATCGTGGTTACCATGGTGAGGGTAACAATGTAGATCCTGGTTACCATGGTGAGGGTAGGAACGTAGATCTTGGTTACCATGGTGAGGGTAGGAACGTAGATCCTGGTTACCATGGTGGGGCTACGTAGGAACGTAGATCCTGGTTACCATGGTGAGGGTAGGAACGTAGATTCTGGTTACCATGGTGAGGGTAGGAACGTAGATACTGGTTACCATGGTGAGGGTAGGAACGTAGATCCTGGTTACCATGGTGAGGGTAGGAACGTAGATCCTGGTTACCATGGTGAGGGTAGGAACGTAGATCCTGGTTACCATGGTGAGGGTAGGAACATAGATCCTGGTTACCATGGTGAGGGTAGGAACGTAGATCCTGGTTACCATGGTGAGGGTAGGAACGTAGATCCTGGTTACCATGGTGAGGGTAGGAACATAGATCCTGGTTACCATGGTGAGGGTAGGAACATAGATCCTACTTTGCTTTTCTTTTCAGCTTCTTTACCACAACAAATTACTACAGTCTCCTGATTATTGCAGACTTATGGTCCACAAGTCTTAAACCTCGGGTACAGATCAGATAAATCTGAAGAAAAGCTGAGATGAGGAAGAGTTTTTTAAGCTGTGTCCTCCATCAGCTCTGCAGCGTCTGAGCTGATGGAGAACACTGCAGATAACTCTGCAGCTGATTGTCCGGAGATGAATGCTTGCAGTAGAAAACCCACAATTTTTCACATCGATGACAGGAAACAACAGCAGGAGGTTTATTTCAGTTCAGAACGAGACAGCTAGAGAACTCACAGCCTTCACCTTTCAGAATAAAATACTAAGAAATTATCATTCAGGTGAATACAATATATTTTATCATCTAACGACACGGCCAGCTTTATGGAGAACGAAGCTTTTATTAATATTTTAACAAAAAGAAATAACTAGAACGCTCACCATGGTAACCAGGATCTACGTTCCTACCCTCACCATGGTAACCAGGATCTACGTTCCTACCCTCACCATGGTAACCAGGATCTACGTTCCTACCCTCACCATGGTAACCAGGACCTACGTTCCTACCCTCACCATGGCAACCAGGATCTATGTTCCTACCCTCACCATGGTAACCAGTATCTACGTTCCTACCATCACCATGGTAACCAGGATCTACGTTCCTACCCTCACCATGGTAACCAGGATCTATGTTCCTACCCTCACCATGGTAACCAGGATCTACGTTCCTACCCTCACCATGTTAACCAGGACCTACGTTCCTACCCTCACCATGGCAACCAGGATCTACGGTCCTACCCTCACCGTGGTAACTAGGATCTACGGTCCTACCCTCACCATGGTAACCAGGATCTATGTTCCTACCCTCACCATGGTAACCAGGACCTACGTTCCTACCCTCACCATGGTAACCAGGATCTATGTTCCTACCCTCACCATGGTAACCAGGATCTACGTTCCTACCCTCACCATGGTAACCAGGATCTACGTTCCTACCCTCACCATGGTAACCAGGATCTACGTTCCTACCCTCACCATGGTAACCAGGATCTATGTTCCTACCCTCACCATGGTAACCAGGATCTATGTTCCTACCCTCACCATGGTAACCAGGATCTATGTTCCTACCCTCACCATGGTAACCAGGATCTATGTTCCTACCCTCACCATGGTAACCAGCAGCAGAAATTGTCCAGAAACACTATGTTTTTTACTGACTTCTTATTGGTTCGTTTTTATTTGGACGAATTGAACTGATGATGAAGCTTCGAGAAGATTTATTTCTTCTTTTTTTTAGACATTAATACCTCGTGTTATCTCAGAGTTCGTAGCTTATCTGTCCAGCACAGAGCTGTAGCATCACTAAATACTGTGTGTGTGTGTGTGTTTGTGTGTGTGTGTGTGTATGTGTGTGTGTAAATGCCAGCGCATCTCTCAAACTGAAGGCCAGACTTTTGCACTGACCTTTAGACCCCCATCATCGTCCGTCTCTCTGCACACAAACCGTTTCTCTCTGTCTCACACACACACACACACACACACACACACACACACACACACACACACACACACACACACACACACACACACACACACACAGCGCGGCAGTGTTCACCTCCGTTTAACCTGAAGGTAAATATCACACATCTAATGACCGAACTTACTTTTTTCTTTCTCAATTTATTTCATTTAAAATTCAATTTGCTTCTAAAAGGATTTTATACGGACTGTTTAATCTTGTCCGACTGGAGAGATGTTACGGGCTGCACGCTGGCCTCACAGCCAGGGGGTTGGAGGTTTCAGAGCTGGAGAGCTTGAAACACTGGTCATTCTGTGTGTAGTTTGCATGTTCTCCATATGTACTATGTGTGGGTTTTCTCTGGTTTCCTCCAAAAACATGCACGCTAGTTTGATATCCAGCTGAGAAATTGTAACTAAAATGAGTGTGCGTGTGACTGGGCAGCCGGTTCTGGAGCAGGCGGGGCGCGCAAGCGCCAGAGGCACAGACCATAAAAAAAGTTTTAATATTCATTTGAAAACTATTAAATATACTAAAAATGGCTGACCTTAAAACAGTTTGTTGGGTTTAGCTCACCGGCACGTCCTCGTCCCGGGTCCTTGACAGGGTCGTTCCTCGGACCGGGTCCGCTCCTGGACTGGGACATTCTTCTGCTCAGGTTCTAGCCTTGATGGGGTCAATCTTCGGAACGGGTCCGCTCCTTGACGGGCAATAGTTCGGACTGGGACCACTCCTTGACGGGGACATTCCTCAGGCCGGGTCCTCTTCTTGACCGGCAGCTCCTCATCCCAGGTCCGCTTGTTGATGGGGACATTCCATGGACGGGGTCCGCTCCTTGACGGGCCATAGCTCAGACCAGGTCCACTCTTTGACAAAGATATACCTCGGACCGGGTTTGCTCCTTGACGGGACCATTCCTCGGACTTGGTCTGTCGCTTTGACGGGACCATTCCTTGATGGGGATCCATGACAGACTCCCTGTGTCTCCCTCCAGGGTGAGCTCTCACTGCATGGTGGTGTGCAGGGTGACACACCACCATGTCACCAGCCCACAGTTCAAAAGGAGGGCTCCCCACTGCGTGTCTCTGCCTGTCCTCCCCTCTGCCCCCAGCTGCCTCTTATAAACCCATCAGGGTCTGCACCACTTCTTATTGCCAGGTGAAGTAAATAAAATAATTAAGACAATTAATAACATGCAAAAAAAACCCTACAAAAACCATAAAATAAAAAAATACTCCACCTGCTACATTTAGAAGTTTTTTGGGTCCCTGGCAAACGGAACGAGAGCGGTATAAGAGCTTGAATCCATCTGCATGCAGTCTCTAAAAAGAAGAGTCTCTGACAGTTTGCTGTCACATCGGGGCCCCTTCAGGATGCACATCTGGGTGGCTCAGAGCACTTCTACTAATTAGTCTAATTGGCTTCTACAGCATCTTTTTAAAGCAGTTGATGCGACCGCATCCAGCACACACAGACAAACTGGGTCATGCGAGTTTACACAATCACTGGTTACAAGTGTGTCAGTCTAACCGTGGAAGACGGATCTCAGAAACACAGAGATGTTACAGCTCTGATTAAGGGGGTAGAGTCAGGCCGTGGTCATTTAGAGACCAACAGCCAACCCTCACCATGGTAACCAGGATCTACGTTCCTACCCTCATCATGGAAACCAGGATCTACGTTCCTACCCTCACCATGGTAACCAGGATCTACATTCCTACCCTCACCATGGTAACCAGATCTACGTTCCTACCCTCACCATGGTAACCAGGATCTACGTTCCTACCCTCACCATGGTAACCAGGATCTACATTCCTACCCTCACCATGGTAACCAGGATCTACATTCCTACCCTCACCATGGTAACCAGATCTACGTTCCTACCCTCACCATGGTAACCAGGATCTACGTTCCTACCCTCACCATGGTAACCAGGATCTACATTCCTACCCTCACCATGGTAACCAGATCTACGTTCCTACCCTCACCATGGTAACCAGGATCTACGTTCCTACCCTCACCATGGTAACCAGTGTGAGGGATGACTGAAAGTACAAGGTCGCAGATACAAGCAACTGAAATGATCTTCCTTTGCAGGGTGGCTGGGCCTTCTCAGAGATAGTGGGAGGAGCTCAAAGTATATCTGCTGCTCTTTTGAGTTGAGAGAAGCCAGATGGGGTGGTTCAGGTATCTGGTTCAGATGCCTCTCTCGCTGGTGAAGTGTTTCGGGGATGTCCAACCAGGAGGACACCCAGAGACAGACCCTGGACTTGCTGGAGCAACCATGTCACACAGCTGGCCTAGGAACGCCTCTGGATTGTCTCGGGTGAGCTGGAGGACGCAGCCAGGGTGAAAGAAGCATGGACTCCCCGTCTGAATTTGGTGCCCCCTCAACCCGGCCCCAGATAAACGGAGGCCGACGGACTAGAAACGAACAGATTAATTTTGTGATTCAGATTTTTTAGGATTTAAAGGTGTTCAGTGTTGTTGGTAGATTTCTCTGGTGGTAACATCTGGTGGGCACCTGAAGCAGCTTGTTATCTGGTTTTATTCAGAAAAACAAACCAAGTTTCTGCCTTCAGCATCTCATCAGAAACCTTCTGAATCCCAATGAGCACTGCGTTTACATCATTTAAGACTTTAGGGTCAATCAGGTTTGATAAATGTAGATTGTTTGCATCAGATTTGGATCCTTTCAGATAAACATGGTGTTTCTATCCTTCGTTTAACGTGCACATGTTTAGCTTTAATCTCTTGTCTCTCTGACTTAGTCATGGAAGATTGTCCAGCAGGGTTTAAACATCAAGCTGACAGGTGGACATGGAGCATCAGCCATGGTCTCTGTGTGTATGTGTGTGTGTTTTATTATTATTATTCCCAAACTCTGGATATTTTTTCGAGCTGAGTCAACTTGGAAAGTTTCAGTCATGACACTTGGGTTTTTATTTTTAATCTCACTGGCTTTTCAGGATGACGGGAGGCACATGAGGTGGGCGCATGGAACAACAGAAAACTTCAAAATGTCACAGAGTTTCTTTACTTGTGGGCTAAAAAAGAAAAAAAAAACAGGAATAAATCAACACTAGTGGTGCTGAAAAGTAGAACTTCTTCATCTGCACTTTGACCGTTAGAAGGTTCTGCGTAACCCGTCTCTGGTTTGGAAGATATTTTCCATCCTGTCGTCTTCCGTTTATCCAGGGCCGGGTTGCGGGGACAACAGCCTCAGACGGGAAGCTCAGGCTTCTCTCACCCCGACTGCATCCTCCAGCTCACCGAGAAATATCACGCATCGTTCCCTTGGCCAGCTGTGAGACATAGTCTCTCCAGCAGGTCCGGATCTGCCTCTTGGTCTCATCCATCTCACTAGTGAAGCGCTCGGGAGGCATCCTGAGCAGATGCCTGAACCACTCCATCAGGCTTCTCTTGATCAGGAGGAGAGGCTCCATACCGAGCTCCTCCCGGAGGGCAGAGCTCCTCACCCGATCTTTAAGAAAGAGCCCAGCCACACTCTTGAGGGAAGCTCACTTCCGCTGCTTGTATCCGCGATCTTATTATACGATCACCACCCACAGCTGGTTACCATGGTGAGGATAGGAACGTAGATCCTGGTTACCATGGTGAGGGTAGGAACATAGATCCTGGTTACCATGGTGAGGGTACGAACGTAGATCCTGGTTACCATGGTGAGGGTAGGAACGTTGATCCTGGTTACCATGGTGAGGGTAAGGAACGTAGATCCTGGTTACCATGGTGAAGGTAGGAACATAGATCCTGGTTACCATGGTGAGGGTAGGAACATAGATCCTGGTTACCATGGTGGGGGTAGGAACGTAGATCCTGGTTACCACGGTGAGGGTAGGAACGTAGATCCTGGTTACCATGGTTAGGGTAGGAACATAGATCCTGGTTACCATGGTGACAGTCTGGCGACCTGTTTGAGATGTATCCTGCCCCTCACCTTGAATAAGCCGGCATAGGTTGCGGGACCCTTCGTGACCCAATTAGGGATGGACGAATAAGAAGATGAAATGAAGTGTAAGTCGTTACTAAAAGTTTCTAGTGTGTCTTTAGTTCTACAAACTTTAAAACTCTAAACAAACAGAGGGTTTTGGGTTTATATAAACACCCACAGGGATTACCAACGCCATGGCCCAATCCCACAAACACTGTAGAAAAGCTTCTTCATCTCTCTGAACACTCCCTTCAGGTTTCATGTTTAATGGTTGTCAGACCCCCCGTTTCCCTCCTTACCATTATTTTTCTGTCTTTCCTTTTCAGCCTTTTAAAACTTTACGGTATAAAACCCTGTAGAGACTTCAGGAAGATGTGAATATGTGCTCAAAGGCATGCAGGAGGAAATCCTTCTTCTTTCTTTTTTAAACCACGGAAGGTTTAAAGACAAACTTTTAATGTGAAAACAAAAAGAATCACATGTAAATTTGTAAATGTTTGGATGTAAATATTTTGTGAGTCATCTTTACACTAAATTTAGAATACCTCAGGAAACCACTTTTAACTAGAATCATTTTATTCTGCCTCTATGTCTCCTCTCGATGGGATAAGCCTTGAACGTGTCAGCAGCGAGGTGCTCGGGAAGCCCGAACACCCCTGTCTAGCTTCTCTCAACTCAGAGAGAGAAGCTAGTTTTACTTTCCTTAAAATGGACATAATGCAGAAAAGTACTTGCAAATACTTAACATTCACTATATACATTCACTTAACATTCACCTGGCTGATGCTTTGAATCAGTCAGGTGAGGGTAGGAACGTAGATCCTGGTTACCATGGTGAGGGTAGGAACGTAGATCCTGGTTACCATGGTGAGGGTAGGAACGTAGATCCTGGTTACCATGGTGAGGGTAGGAAACGTAGATCCTGGTTACCATGGTGAGGGTAGGAACGTAGATCCCGGTTACCACGGTGAGGGTAGGAACGTAGATCCTGGTTACCATGGTGAGGGTAGGAACGTAGATCCTGGTTACCATGGTGAGGGTAGGAACGTAGATCCTGGTTACCATGGTGAGGGTAGGAACGTAGATCCTGGTTACCATGGTGAGGGTAGGAAACGTAGATCCTGGTTACCACGCTGAGGGTAGGAACGTAGATCCTGGTTACCATGGTGAGGGTAGGAACGTAGATTCTGGTTACCACGGTGAGGGTAGGAACGTAGATCCTGGTTACCATGGTGAGGGTAGGAACGTAGATCCTGGTTACCATGGTGAGGGTAGGAACGTAGATCCTGGTTACCACGGTGAGGGTAGGAACGTAGATCCTGGTTACCATGGTGAGAGTAGGAACGTAGATCCTGGTTACCATGGTGAGAGTAGGAACGTAGATCCTGGTGAGGAACGTAGATCCTGGTTACCATGGTGAGGGTAGGAACGTAGATCCTGGTTACCATGGTGAGAGTAGGAACGTAGATCCTGGTTACCATGGTGAGCTGAGGAACGTAGATCCAAAATTCTACCGTAGGTCTACGTAGGTCTGCCATGGCCCTCTATGGCCCTGTGACAGACTAGCGACCTATTCGGGGTGTACCCTGCCTCTTGCTTTGAATCAGCCAGGATAGGCTTC
Organism: Neostethus bicornis; assembly: GCA_902685375.1. NCBI lineage: Eukaryota > Metazoa > Chordata > Actinopteri > Atheriniformes > Phallostethidae > Neostethus > Neostethus bicornis. The sequence goes on along the minus strand of LR738552.1, from coordinate 1,889,140 downwards.
CGTAACCCAATCAAGGGATGGACAGTTAAAAAAAAAAAGAATGAATAAACTTGTGTCCTGTTTTTATTAATTTTTTTTTATCCTGAAGATGATCGTGGATCAGTTGAATTAAGCCCACTTTCTTTCGGCTATAAAAGGGATCAAAAAGATTTCAAACTTGTTCCAAAAAGCTCTGGAGTCAGTTTAAAGTATCCTTAACACGGCCGATGCAAACTGCCATGTCAGACAGAAATAGGCCAACTCCCCTGTCTGAACAGAATGTAAAGTCGCTTGTTTAACAAGAGACCCCTTTAGATTTTTTTTCCCCACCTTTTCTTCTCTCTCATGTCTTATCTCCACCTTTCAGTGGCCGCTCTACATATTTTTCTTTCCTACCTCGGTCTCTTTGTAGCGACACAGCAATCCCACTATGCCATTTTGTTTCATCTCCCTTCAGCTGTTGTAAATTGTTCCCTACTGGCTCTCTACTTCCTACCTTAATTACCCGTCCTGCAATCCCTTTCCTCTTCCTGTCTCGCCCTTTTTGACTTATCGCTTCGCTCCACATAGATCAATCTAGCGCGCCATCCCTTCTTCTTGTTTTCTCACACACAGAGAAGATAATGATGATATTGTTCTGCTACACTTCAGGGATGCTTCAGATTCATTAGGACTGCAGGTGTTTACTCGGCTACCTTTTGTATTCCTCGTATCTGTTCCAGACGAGGAGATGCTAACTTAATTAAACCTGCTTTTATCTTCAAAGTAATTGGAAACAAACACATGAAGAAGATGGTTGTTTTTCATACGAGGGATTCGGGCATGTTTTAAGGACATATTTAGACTTTAATTTAGCACCTTTAAACGGGACATTTTGGGTTCTAAGATGGACCAATAGAAGGAAGAGATGACCCATCATGTGTTCTAAAATCCAGCTGTGAGGTTGATCCCTGAGTGAGAGACCAACCACCCTACAGAGTAAGCTCATTTTGTCACTTTTTTCTGCGATCTTTCGGTCACCACCCACAGCTGGTTACCATTGTGAGGGTAGGAACATAGATCCTGGTTACCATGGTGATGGTAGGAACGTAGATCCTGGTTACCATGGTGAGGGTAGGAACGTAGATCCTGGTTACCATGGTGAGGGTAGGAATGTAGATCCTGGTTACCACGGTGAGGGTAAGAACGTAGATCCTGGTTACCACGGTGACGGTAGGAATGTAGATCCTGGTTACCATGGTGAGGGTAGGAATGTAGATCCTGGTTACCACGGTGAGGGTAGGAACATAGATCCTGGTTACCACGGTGAGGGTAGGAACATAGATCCTGGTTACCACGGTGACGGTAGGAATGTAGATCCTGGTTACCATGGTGAGGGTAGGAACGTAGATCCTGATTACCACGGTGACGGTAGGAATGTAGATCCTGGTTACCATGGTGAGGGTAGGAACGTAGATCCTGGTTACCATGGTGAGGGTAAGAACGTAGATCCTGGTTACCACGGTGACGGTAGGAATGTAGATCCTGGTTACCATGGTGAGGGTAGGAACGTAGATCCTGGTTACCATGGTGAGGGTAGGAACGTAGATCCTGGTTACCATGGTGAGGGTAAGAACGTAGATCCTGGTTACCACGGTGACGGTAGGAATGTAGATCCTGGTTACCATGGTGAGGGTAGAACGTAGATCCTGGTTACCATGGAGAGGGTAGGAACGTAGATCCTGGTTACCATGATGAGGGTAGGAACGTAGATTCTGCTTATCTGGTTCCTTCCTCCACTGTGAACAAGACCCCAAGATACTTAAACTCCTCCACTTGGGGCAGGACCCTGTCCCACACTTGCAGGGGCCTTCAACCCTTTTCTTGGCGAGGACCATAGTCTCGGATTTGGAGGTGCTGATTCCCAGATAAGCGAAAGACGATGGAACAAAACCACCAGGTCTCTGTCCTCATCCAAAGCAGTCTATATGGCAACAAAACAAAAAAAACGGGGAGCAAAAAACAAAACAAATGTTAAAGGAGTGTAAAACGAGACGAAAAATAGGACCAAATAAATAAAGTTTTACCATTTGAAAATGGCTGCTCCTACATTTCTTTGAAGTTACACACTTGTCCACGCACTTCGCCGGATTTGGACACATGCCCCTGATAAATCAGCTGCTAGCTCAAGTGGGGATTCCCAGAGGTTAGCTCATCGTTTGACCGGGATTCGTGTCTATGAAAGGTCAGTTTGACGTGGTAAGCTTATGGGACGTCGGGTTTAACTCGTGATCTGTGGATTCAATGTGACAAGAGTTATATAAACGTCAGGTTTTAATCAACAGGCATCTTTGGAGCTAGCTTTAGAACGCAGGGATCTCGTTTCGGGCCACATTCGGGTGGTATCAGGGTGAATTCACCCGCTCAGAGAGTACATGAGAAAGATTTGGTAAGGGGCAAACAGTTGTTGGTTCACCTCTTGCCTCGTGTGTGTGTGTGTGTTGGTGAGTAATAAAACACACTGTGGAGAACTCAATGCTCCCTGATCGTTGGTGTCAGTCCGACTTACAACACGGACGACTGGAGACGTTTATGAGACACAACACTGACAAACAGACTCAGACGATTTGGATACATTTTCTGCAGTTCAAACGAGGACAGACGTCCAAACAAATGAGACGACTTTACAAAAGAAAATCTCCAACCGAGCAACACCGATCCATGAAAGGAAGCCATGTCTATCTGGAGTCTAAATTTCAGCTGATCAAACTTTGGTTTGAGTCAGTGGTTCTCATTCGTCCAATCAGTGGTTCTCATTCGTCCAATCAGTGGTTCTCATTCGTCCAATCAGTGGTTCTCATTCGTGGTTTTCATTGGTCCATCTTCGAAGCCAGGGGTGGGCAAACGTTTTGATTCACGGGCCACATTGAGTTCTGACATTTGACCAGGGGGCTGGAACAGGATCAGATGGATGGCATGCTTTGGTAACCTCTAGATTAGACCGATAGAATGACGCTAGATTTTAAACAAACGCAAAATGTTACATCAAGAGCGTTTTGCTTGTTTTAACATCTAACACACTTGTTTACGTGTGTGTATTGGCCCCGATGGCTTTCCATATCTGTGCACACTGTTTATTTTGACAGCGTGCTGCATCACGATGACACACACATTTTAATGGGAGCAGTGCTGTTGAATCTTTGGTGCCATCTAGTAACGAAACATCAGAATTGCAGAAAATAAAACATCAACAAGGTTTATTTATTTAATTTTTTCCAAGTTGGGCGGGCCGGATTAAAACGTTTAACGGGCCGCATGTGGCCCGCAGGCCGTAGTTTGCTCATGTCTGTTGTAAGCCTTCCTTCCCTGTCCCTGACAGGGTTGCGGGTGGTGCCAGAGCACACACACACTCATTCCTAGGGTCAATTTTATAGTGGCCAATCAACCTAGTAAGCATATTTTTGAGGGCGGGAAGAAACCTGAGCAAAACTCTCGCATACATGGGGGAACATGCAAACTCTACACAGATAGGCCAGTGGTCCAAACCTCGTCCCCACCCAGGACTCGAACATTTTGAACCAAAACAAGCATTTTAACAGTTACTTGTTGGAGTAATAAAAGCTTATTTTTTAACCAAAGCAGAGGAAAGGTCTGTACACGCCAGACTGAGGAGGGCTCAGAGTTTGATGAACCCCTACCAGCTCTGGGCTGACTCCTGGCATGTAAATAAAAGTCAGTTTTGTTGTTTACTAAACACATTTGTACCCTGGGAGGCTTCATAGTTTATCATGAATTTACACGGTTTGTCAGCTCTAAAAATGTTTGTTTAGCAGCTCCACCTGCTGTAGTCTCTGTAGACCCTCACACGGATGTTCACAACACATCCAAACACACAGGCTATTCCTGTGTTTTTACTGCAGAAATTAAACCAGATGAAGCCAGTTTGGCTCCAAAGCTGAAGAAAATAAAAGCAGCAGACGGTTTAGTGGCGATGAAACCAAATCTTTTATTTTCTATCAGAGAAAAAGTGACAAAAAAACTGGAGGTTGTTTTAGAAGAATAACACATAAAAAAATTATGACAAAAAAGATTTTTTTTTTTGATGATTCCACTTATATTATCTTCACATGGAGGAGACACAGCTCTACTTTGAGCTCCTCGTGGATGGCAGAGCTCCTCACCCATCTCAGTACAGTCTAGTCATCCTGCAGAGGAAGCTTGTTTTGCCCGCTTCTAATCTTGTTCTTTCGGTCACCACACACAGATGGTGACCATAGGTGAGGGTTGGAACGTAGATCCTGGTTACCATGGTGAGGATAGGAACGTAGATCCTGGTTACCATGGTGAGGGTAGGAATGTGGATCCTGGTTACCATGGTGAGGGTAGGAACGTAGCTCCTGGTTACCATGGTGAGGGTAGGAACATAGATCCTGGTTACCATGGTGAGGGGAGGAACATTGATCCTGGTTACCATGGTGAGGGTAGGAACACAGATCCTGGTTACCATGGTGAGGGTTTGAACGTAGATCCTGGTTACCATGGTGAGGATAGGAACGTAGATCCTGGTTACCATGGTGAGAGTAGGAACGTAGATCCTGGTTACCATGGTGAGGGTAGGAATGTGGATCCTGGTTACCATGGTGAGGGTAGGAACGTAGCTCCTGGTTACCATGGTGAGGGTAGGAACATAGATCCTGGTTACCATGGTGAGGGGAGGAACATAGATCCTGGTCACCATGGTGAGCGTAGGAACGTAGATCCTGGTTACCATGGTGAGGGTAGGAACATAGATCCTTGTTACCATGGTGAGGATTTGAACGTAGATCCTGGTTACCATGGTGAGGGTAGGAACGTAGATCCTGGTTACCATGGTGAGGATTTGAACGTAGATCCTGGTTACCATGGTGAGAGTAGGAACGTAGATCCTGGTTACCATGGTGAGGGTAGGAATGTGGATCCTGGTTACCATGGTGAGGGTAGGAACGTAGCTCCTGGTTACCATGGTGAGGGTAGGAACATAGATCCTGGTTACCATGGTGAGGGGAGGAACATAGATCCTGGTCACCATGGTGAGGGTAGGAACATAGATCCTTGTTATCATGGTGAGGATTTGAACGTAGATCCTGGTTACCATGGTGAGGGTAGGAACGTCAATCCTGGTTACCATGGTGAGGGTAGGAACGTAGATCCTGGTTACCATGGTGAGGATTTGAACGTAGATCCTGGTTACCATGGTGAGGGTAGGAACGTAGATCCTGATTACCATGGTGAGGGTAGGAACGTAGATCCTGATTACCATGGTGAGGGTAGGAACGTAGATCCTGGTTACCATGGTGAGGGTAGGAACGTAGATCCTGGTTACTCCTGGTTGTTTTGAAGTATATTTGGTGTCTTTTTTTGGACACAAAGCTCCCAAATCACTGAAGGAATTTTAATAAAAGTTCCCACAATAACTCAGTACCAACTATAGATGGTATATGACTACATGATGGATTGGTGCCAAACAAAAAGGAACAAGTGGTTAAATAAAAAGGTCACCCACAGTGCAGCGAGTGAGACCTGTTTTCACTGTGAATGAAGCAGCCTGATGTATGACGCTAATTCTTCGACACCTAGACGTAGACTTCTCACTTTTAAAGCAATTTTCAGATCAAATATTTGACCCCAGTCAACTTGTGAGAGTACCATATGACAGGAAAACGCTCCCTAAATGAAAGAAAGTGATTCACTGCAGATCCCCAAAGAGTTTCTGACAAGATAAAAGCAGGATGGTGAAGTGGATGAGGAAATAAAGTAAGAGAAATACTACCAGACAAAACCATGGAATCATACCCAGATGACCCAGTCTGTGAAGTTAGACGATAAAATTTAATAGAAACAAAACCATGGTAACCAGGATCTACGTTCCTACCCTCACCATGGTAACCAGGATCTACGTTCCTACCCTCACCATGGTAACCAGGATCTATGTTCCTACCCTCACCATGGTAACCAGGATCTATGTTCCTACCCTCACCATGGTAACCAGGATCTATGTTCCTACCCTCACCGTGGTAACCAGGATCTACATTCTTACCCTCACCATGGTAACCAGGATCTACGTTCCTACCCTCACCGTGGTAACCAGGATCTACATTCTTACCCTCACCATGGTAACCGGGATCTACGTTCCTACCCTCACCACGGTAACCAGGATCTACGTTCCTACCCTCACCATGGTAACCAGGATCTATGTTCCTACCCTCACCACGGTAACCAGGATCCACGTTCCTACGCTCACCATGGTAACCAGGATCTATGTTCCTACCCTCACCATGGTAACCAGGATCTATGTTCCTAGCCTCACCATGGTAACCAGCTGTGGGTGGTGACTGAAAGAACGCCAAACGCCTCGCTGGTGAAGCGTTTTAGGCCCGTCCCACCGGGAGGAGACATATAGACAGGCCCGGGACTCGCTGGAAAGACAATGTCTCACAGATGTACAAGGCACAAGTCGTATTAATCATAAAAGATTGATGTGTAAGTGTATAGTTGGTACTGAGTATGAGTAATACCACAGGGCATTGGAAGATAATAAACATGAGATTGTCCTGAAAGAGTCTGTTACCCCGATGGGTTTCATAACTTCTGGGTTATTTCTCTCTTTCTGTCTCCATGTTTGTTCGATAAAGCAGAACCAGTGTCTCTCAGTAATTGGCCTCATTGTCAGGGAGTGAATGGGTATGTGTTTGGAGAGGCTGCCCTAATGGCCAGTTATTTTCACTCTTCACTGAAACGAGGCAAATTGATATTTACTGTTTTAGATACACGTTATCGTTTCCTCATCCGGTCAGTGATAAACCAGAAAGGTAGGAGACGGAACAGGTCGATTACCGTCACATTCAAAACAAAACAGAAACCAGAGGCAGAAAAACAACGTTTTCTTAACAGTTTAAGCAGTTATTTATCAGCTGAGCCTGGACATCCCGGTCCTTAGAGCTTCTTTTTTGGGGAGACTCAAGCTCTTCCTCTAGTCCTCTTTCCTGGTGGTTCCAAACCCAGCATCCTTCTTCTGATGTACTCTCTCTCTCTCCTCTGCACATGTCCAAACCATCTCAGTCTGACCTCTCTGACTTTAAAACCTCTAACATGTGCTGTTCCTCTGATCCTGTCCATCCTGGTCACTCCCAGAGAGATCCTCAGCATCTTCATCTCTGATACAAACATCTCTGTTTCCTGTCTTTTCCTCAGTGACACTGTCTCTAGACCAATCAGCATGGTCGCTCTCACCACGCTGTCTCTAGACCAATCAGCATGGCCGCTCTCACCACACTGTCTCTAGACCAATCAGCATGGCCGCTCTCACCACGCTGTCTCTAGACCAATCAGCATGGCCGCTCTCACCACGCTGTCTCTAGACCAATCAGCATGGCCGCTCTCACCACGCTGTCTCTAGACCAATCAGCATGGCCGCTCTCACCACGCTGTCTCTAGACCAATCAGCATGGCCGCTCTCACCTCACTGTCTCTAGACCAATCAGCATGGCCGCTCTCACCACACTGTCTCTAGACCAATCAGCATGTCCGCTCTCACCTCACTGTCTCTAGACCAATCAGCATGGCCGCTCTCACCACGCTGTCTCTAGACCAATCAGCATGTCCGCTCTCACCTCGCTGTCTCTAGACCAATCAGCATGGCCGCTCTCACCACGCTGTCTCTAGACCAATCAGCATGGCCGCTCTCACCACGCTGTCTCTAGACCAATCAGCATGGCCGCTCTCACCACGCTGTCTCTAGACCAATCAGCATGGCCGCTCTCACCTCACTGTCTCTAGACCAATCAGCATGGCCGCTCTCACCTCACTGTCTCTAGACCAATCAGCATGGCCGCTCTCACCACACTGTCTCTAGACCAATCAGCATGTCCGCTCTCACCTCACTGTCTCTAGACCAATCAGCATGGCCGCTCTCACCACACTGTCTCTAGACCAATCAGCATGGCCGCTCTCACCACACTGTCTCTAGACCAATCAGCATGTCCGCTCTCACCTCACTGTCTCTAGACCAATCAGCATGGCCGCTCTCACCACACTGTCTCTAGACCAATCAGCATGGCCGCTCTCACCACACTGTCTCTAGACCAATCAGCATGGCCGCTCTCACCACACTGTCTCTAGACCAATCAGCATGGCCGCTCTCACCACGGTTTGGTGCACTTTCCCTTTCAATTGCAGGAAAACAAACAGGATTTATTCACAAAAACGTCCTGCGAGGCTGTAAGGCAAGGCACAGGATGGGGACGAGGATTGGAACTCTTGTCTTTCTGTGCATAGTTTGCATGTTCTCCCTGTGTATATGTGGGTTTTCTCCAGTTTCTTCTCACCCTCCAAAAACCTACATGTTAGGTTGATTGGCTGATATAAAATTGCCCCTAGAAATGACTGTGTGTGTGTGTGTGGCCCCGCGACAGACTGGCGACCTGTTTAAGGTGTTCACCCCCCAATAAACATTGTTTATTTAAATCTTGAACCCACAAAAATCTAATTATTTGAGGCAGTTTTAAACAATTAATCTTTTCTCTTAAAAGAACTTCATGTTTGAAATGATTTTCACATTAAAAGTAGAGATGAATTCATCTGTTTTTATTCTGCTGTTAAAATGTCAGAGTTTGAAAAGAATCATTCAGAGAAGACGATGCAAATGAGTTCCTCTCTGACGAGGACGTCTAAAACTTGTCAAAAGACTACAAAGTAGACTTTTAATAATCTGCCAATCTCTCACCCCGGGTTTCAGATGAAGCCGCCGACAGAAAATTTGTCTGAAGTGTGTTTATTATTTTGCGTGAAAAACGAAATGAAACACGACTCACCTGGAGAGTCCGCTGTCTGCTGCAGATTATAATTAAAGTTGAAAGGTTGACGTTAAATTAAAAACTACAAAATATAAAGTCAGAGCTCGTGTTTAAATTCATACGTCTGTGGTTTGAATTTAGACGTTTATGAAATGACTTAAAAATGAGATTAAACTACAAAAAAGTCTATTTGTAATTTCAATCGGAAGGAGCCGGGGTCTCCTTCCGGTCGAGCTCCATCCCTCTGGTCCCCTCGACGTCCAGCCGGGGTCTCCTTCTGGTCGAGCTCCATCCCTCTGGTCCCCTCGACGTCCAGCCGGGGTCTCCTTCTGGTCGAGCTCCATCCCTCTGGTCCCCTCGACGTCCAGCCGGGGTCTCCTTCTGGTCGAGCTCCATCCCTCTGGTCCCCTCGACGTCCAAGCCAGGGTCTCCTTCCGGTCGAGCTCTATCCCTCTGGTCCCCTCGACACCCAGCCAGGGTCTGCTTCTAGTCGTTCATCGTGACCTGTTTTCCAGCTCCATTCAACCTCCTTCCCCTCTGATGTAGTCAAGATGGTCTATTCCTGTGACCTGTTTGGACTCATGATACGAAGGACAAGTTTTTTTTAGACTTTTCCAGAGGAATCCTGCAGCAGCGGATTGTGCTGTGTGGAATTCCAGACCCTGGCAGAGTGCTGTGATAAGCCTTCGATTCACCATTCGTTACAGTTTTGTTTGGTTCTTCACTTCCTTCAATACCAGCTTGTCAATGCCTGATCCTGTCAGACCTCAGAAGCTAAGCAGGCTGGATCTGGGCTGTACTTGGATGGGAGACTGCTGGAACCCCAAGTAACACAGTGGAACAGCCGTTAAGATCAACTTGTCACTGTGTCCCTGGGTAAGACACTTCACCCACACTGCCTAGTCTGGATGGTGTGTGATTGGTTGGTGATGGTCAGATGGTGATGGTAGAAAAATGGCAGCCTCCCTACTGTCAGTTTGCTCCAGGAAGGCTCCGGCTACAAATGTGTGAAGTGTCTTTGAGCGTCCTGGTAAAACGCTATACAAGTCATTCTTCTTCTCCTTCCATCATTTCCCTTCAGGGGGCGCCACATCAAGTCAGTTTCTTCCATCTAACCCTATCTGCTGCATCCTCTTCAGTCACACCAACTATCTTCATGTCTTCCTTCACTGTATCCATGAACCTCCTCTTTGGTCTTCCTCTAGTCCTCTTTCCTGGTGGTTCCAAACCCAGCATCCTTCTTCTGATGTACTCTCTCTCTCTCCTCTGCACATGTCCAAACCATCTCAGTCTGACCTCTCTGACTTTAAAACCTCTAACATGTGCTGTTCCTCTGATCCTGTCCATCCTGGTCACTCCCAGAGAGATCCTCAGCATCTTCATCTCTGCTACAAACATCTCTTGTTTCCTGTCTTTTCTTCAGTGCTAATGTCTCTAGACCAATCAGCATGGCCGCTCTCACCACACTGTCTCTAGACCAATCAGCATGGCCGCTCTCACCACACTGTTTCTAGACCAATCAGCATGGCCGCTCTCACCACGCTGTCTCTAGACCAATCAGCATGGCCGCTCTCACCAGGCTGTCTCTAGACCAATCAGCATGTCCGGTCTCACCACGGTTTTGTACACTTTTCCTTTCATTTTATCTGAAGCTCTTCTATCACACATCACACCTGATACTTTCCTCCACCCGTTCCAGCCTGCCTGAACACACTTCTTCACCTCTTTTCCACACTCTCCATTGCTCTGGACTGTTGATCCTAGATACTTAAAATCTTCCACCTTCTTTATCTCTTCTCCCCGTAACCTCACTTTTCCATTTGGATCCCTGTCATTCACACACAAGTCATTAGTATTCAAATTATATGCATGCCGGTGAGCTTTAAACAGGGTGTTCTGTTGTGTTGTCTTCCGCTTTTCTGGGGCCGAGTCGCAGGGGCAACAGCCTCAGACGGGAAGCGCAGGCTTCTCTCACTCCAGCTGCATCCTCCAGCTCACCCAGGAGGATCCCGAGGTGAGACAGCTGCGAGACATAGTCTTCCCAGCAACACGCATCCTGACCAGATGCCTGATCCACCCCATCTGGCTTCTGTCAACCTCGAGGAGAACACCAATCTCCTCCTGGATGGCAGAACTCCTCACCTTATCTCTGAGTGAGAGGCCTGCCACCCTGCAGCTCATTTCGGCCGCTTGTATCTGCGATCTCATTCTTTAACCTACAGTATTTTTTATTTTCCATCTTGTAAGTCTGACATTTTTTTTTTATTAAGTACGTCAACAACCAAACAGATGTCCTCGTTTCTGAAACGCATTATGTTTTTTATACATAATGCATTTGCCTTGCTTCTTTTTTATGTGTTTAAATCTAACTCATGTTTGCAGATTTTTTTTCATTTGAATCCCTGAACAGTGTGTCTCTGCTACTCAGCAAGAAACCCCGTGTACAGCATGAAGTGAGAACTCAATAAAACACCACATTAAAGCTTCCAATCAATACGCCTCTGACAGCCGCGGCTGCTTTATGTTCAATATTCTGCTTTTGAACATTAATTCAGTTTCATGTGAATGAAAAGGAAGGATTTTGCTTTAGTTGAAAAATTAAATCAGTGTGGATTTAATCTGATTTTCTATCAAAACATAACGACGTCCGTCGTCTGGTTTGTTGTGCTAATTGTGTTTTTGAAAAGATAAAACTTTATTAATTTATCGCAGGAGAAATTCTGGTGTCCAGCAGCAACAGAAATCACACAAATTGTACAAACAAACAAATAAATAAAAACATTATACACATAATAAAATAGGATTCAGTTCCTTCCAGAAACATCTGGCTGAGGACTGAAGGGATGAAAGACCTCCTAAAGCACTCAGTCCTGCGGCGCAGTGAGAGGAACCTGTTACTTCGGGTTGTGATGACATCACGAAGATGGTGACAGGGGTTATTCAGGATACCGTGCATTAAAGCCCTCAGCCTCCCCTCCTAAACAGCTCCCACAGAGTCCACATTTCTCCCCACCACGGATGCACACTTCCTTATCAGTCTGTCCAGCATATTGCTGCATCCCCAGCAGACGCCACGACAGACTGATAAAAGATGTTCAACATGTCACTCCACACATTAAAAGTTTTAAGCCTTCTTAAGAAAAACAGCCTGCTCTGTCCTTTCTTATGCAGGGCCCGAGCCTGCTCTGACCTCCAGTTTGTTTTCAAGATGCACACCCAGATATTTGTAGGTTTTAACAACCTCGATGCGACCTCCGTCGATCAGAACAGGTTGATGAAGGGGCTTCCTGCTCCTTGGTCTTGGAGGAGTTCAGAACCAGACCATTGTGTGAAGAGAAAGGGCGAGAGCACATAAGCGGAGAAAAAAAAACGGAATTCAAACTGTTTAAACGTGTGTTTTCTCAGACGGAGGGTCAATTTGGACTTTACAGTTTAACCGAGGCCGCGTCGCTGGGGAAACTTCATCAGATAGGAAGGTCCAGACTACCAAACAATGTCACCAAGGAAACGGATAAGACCGTCTCAATAAGACGATGGAGGAAAAAGAACATGATAAGTATCTTAAAGTTGTAAGAGCTGATTGGTGTATCGGTGTGATATATTTTACACCAGCAAGATTTAAATTTTGGACTCTCCTTCAGGGACTGCATTGGGTAATTTGACCCACTGCCCTGGAATGCAATGGCTGAGTAGTTCCTGTTGTTATTCTAATGTACCACTAATGGCAGGCAGCCACATGCTGGGAGTTCAACGGTAAGAAATGTTAGTAATGACTTGGTCTTTTGTGATGTGATTCTGGGCTGTAACGTCTTTCCATATGCTGATAAAGAACCTGGTCGTCCCAAAGAGGACAGACAGTCTGAGAGTGTGGTATTGAAGTTGATGGAACCATGTCTAAACCAGGGCAGAACTGTCATAACAGACTATTTTCTTCACCTCTTTCATTGGGAAACAGTTGCTCAGTCATAAAACTACCCTTTATGGGACACTCAATAAGATTCAAAGAGAAATTCCTCTTTCGGCTCGAGAGATGAAATGCAGTGAGTTCAGAACTCTGTTATTTTCAACAACTGAAGCCACCCTGACAGTGTATGCAGCCAGCCGGATGACGTAGTTCAAACCAACAAAACAATGCCAAGCACCATCACCCAGTAAAATCCAACAAACTACAGAGTTGTTGCCATGGATCAGATGGTGCAGGAGTACAGCGTACGGGCAGGAACACAAAGATGGCCAGTCACTGTGTTCTAAAACATGGTTGACATGGCAGACATGAACTGCTCTTCCTCGTCTCCATGTTACAGGTGACTGGACCCTCTGAGATCTTTTCTTCCAGTTGTGAAGCCTTGAAAATGTGCACCGAGTCAGGTAACCCTCCATCTGGCTGCCTCTTTCTCCCTTCTTCCGTTCCCACAGGTCTTGCAGTGGGCCCATTCATCCCGCTGGGGTTCGTCAAACGACGGTTTTGGTTGCCAGCGATGTACAAATACGTCAAAGAGTTCGTTGCCTCCTGTGCGGTTTGAGCCTATGGGAAGTCCTCTCAACGTCCGCCAGCTGAGTTTCTTCACCCTCTACCCGTTCAATCTCACCTTTGGTCCCACATTGCACTTGACTTTGTAACTGGCTCGCCCCCCTCTGACGGTAACACGGTGATTCTTAAGATTGTAGATCGTTTTTCTAAATCAGCTCTTTTTGTTCCCCTGCCCAAGCTCCCCTCTGCCCTGGAGACTGCTCAACTCATTTGAACCCCGAAGATATCGTAACCCGAACCCTTAAAAAATTTAATTTTACACATACCTCTGATCCTTCTTCTCAATGAGGACAAGATCATCTAAATTAAAATGAATGGTTCATTAAAAACCTGACTCTGTGAAGCTTTTTATTTGTCTGAAGACTAGTTAAGAAAACCAGTTAATCTGGTAAAACATTCTCTTGGCATCTTTTTCTAAAGAAAATAAAAATTGTTTGATGCTTTTTAAATTTACATGGATTCAAACTTCTTTTGTTCAAACAGAAAAAAACATGTCACCCACTGTACTACCAGCAGTGGGTAACTTTGGGCGTAATGTTTACTTCATCAGTTCTCAACACAAACTCAGGGGCATAACTTTAATCTCATCCTAATTTACTGACTGTGGACCCACAAACTGTCTCTTACAAAGGAACCATTTACATTGTTCAGTTTTCTAAATCAGTTGCAATAGGTGCAGGTTTTCATGCGGTCGGCCAGTTTCACCTCAGACAAAAGGTGCCAGATGTTAATCTGGCAGATTATGAGCTCCAGCTCGGATGATTCTTCTTAACACTTCACCAAATGATAAGGAAACCAGAACACTGTGACGTGATACTTTCATCAAAGGGACACTCATAAGCGTTTCTGGATCAGTTAGTTACGTCATCACAGCTTTAGAACAAGACATTGAGACATGATAGTTAACCTTTAATAACCTCCTCCGTTAATTTCCACAGTTTGAAACAATAAACTATTGAGTTGTTAAAACTCAACAGACGTACGATGTCACCACACTATCGTATAAATGTATGTCGGTATAAAATCCAGAGAGAACAAGGAACTCATGACAGAGCAGATGAAGCATTGCTTACATAAACAAGCCAGCTTCTTCAAAAAACACCCAGCTATATATGGGTATGAGGCGCTATTTAGGGAAAGAGAAGAGTTTGACATTATAATCAAGGGCTGCGACTGGAATTCCAACAATACCTTTACCGTCATTTTAACCGGTGTTACTTCACGACGCCTCCTAAATACGATAGCCATTAGTAATCAATATTAACTCACATATAAAAAACATTAGATTATAAAAGGCTCCACCAATCAGAGGAACTGATTTATTCTAATCTCTGTAACATTAATTTGTTTGTTTACATTTTAATCTTCATTCACATTTTACTGCTGGTTAAATTGACAGAAATCATCTGGAATTCCAGCAGGAATCCAGATGTTGGATGCAGGTCGTCGCTCATTAAAAAAACAGCTTGTTTACAAACAAAGATGTCATGTTACTGAGATGAACTATATGTATAGAAAAACAAACAGGCATGTGTTCACAAGTGCATGTGTATTCATGTTTGAGCATGAGGGTGTCTACAGCTACTTTTTAGAGGTAAGCGATGTAAAGAATCAAATTTCTATCTCAAAACTATGTTGAACCAATGTGCCAGGTTGTTAACATGGAGGAGCCCAAATGTAGATTTACATGCATCCCATTCATCTGGCAACGCATGGCAACCATGTTCTTGTTCTTTAGGGTAGGAAGGGATAAGTTTACCAAATCCACTTTGTTTATTTGTTTACACATAAGGCCGCCTATCTCTACATCGTGCCACATGGTAAGAGTTGAACCTGTGACAGAATCTGCCAAGTAGGTAGGTATCATGAAAACATTTGTTATTATCCGTAGATGTTTTGATAAAAACTGAAATCTTGTCCACGTTTTGAAACTCACTTTGAAACAACCTGCATGTTTGTTTGAAGGAAAATACGATAAGAAACTTCGTAAAAACAAGAAAATCCCAACAAGACCGCGACAATTTACAAGGAAGTCCGATAAAGATACGACAAATTTAAATGTTTATCAAGACATGAGGTTAAATGAAGTCAGTGTGCCAACAGGTTGATCACGATGGAGCATACCACGTTTAAATATCATCAGTGTCCTGACAAGGAAACAGATGGAGGAAAGAAACTCATGACTGAAGAAAGCCAGGTGAAAAGCAATGCATCGTTTCTCGTTAAAGTTCCAGATAACTTTTAAATTAATCTTAACTGTATCCACATGTTCCTTATGAACAGAAAACAATCTGTCAGAGTGGGCTGTCTGGTCTTACCCATCACCAAGACAAGCAGCACTTCTTATGGTTGAGACTTCAACCCATTCATTTATATGAATGACTGTGGATGGTTTGACCAAGACACACGCTGCTACAAAAACACTTTATAAAAAACTGTCAGGAATTTTATCTGCAGATAAGACACGTCATTTAACACAACACACCATGCAGATTAACACGGATAACAAAGATCTTTGAGTAACAAAAAGTACATTTTGTTCAATCTTGTGCTCAAGAAATATTCACAGTTAAAACCATGCTTCGTTCTAACCGATCATTATAGAGTAAACTAATGGAATTAATCATTCTGATCTTTACGATTGTAGAAGATTCAACGTACATAAGTCCCAAGTATCAAATAGTGAGGACAACTTTTTGAACAAGGACACCAAACAGAAGCAGATGCCTGTAAGAGGAAACAGGATAACCCAGTAGATAGAAATCAGACCAGTAAAGTTTGAAACCTTAGATAAAAGTTTCCATTGTTCAGGTTTTTACCATATTTTATTCTGTTAATTTAGGACAAGGATATCGGTACCTCCGACTAAGACCACTTATAAATGAGGCTGAAGACAAGCAGAAAAAAGCCAGAAGATTATGAGGAAACTCTAAGAAATGGGATGTTGGACAAAGTCTGTTTTCAACAAAACCCATGATAGTGAAAAAAGATTCAAAGAGATATCACTCATCGTCCAGGGTTGGATGGACGTAATGCTCCACAGCAGTTTCAATTGAATCTTTTACAAGTTATTTTAAACTTTCTCTGTCCAGGTTTAGTTTTCTGTTAATTGTTTTCATAACAGTCAGGGTCCTCTGTGGTCCGTCCCTGTGAATCCAAAGTAACGGCTTACATTTAGACCTACTCCTAACATCAGCAAACAGATCTGGAGAAGTGATCAGTCCTCTTAACCACGCTCAGACATGAATGAATAAATGAATGAATAACACTCAAAGAGCCATCAAGGCTTATTAACAACGCTCAGAAAGCTTTACCCCGTCCTCATTTTACAACAGTTTCCCAAAACTACAAAGGCTTGACCTCTGGGTTTGGAAGAAACTTAATCCTAGTTAGACCGGTCCACATTCGTTTGACCGCATCATGTTATCATTTGAACACTTTATCCAAGGATTCAAGTGTCCTCCAGTTTGAAGGTATGTAGAGAAACTCATCCAGACTACATCAAAGCAGACACTGTGTCTTTAAGAAAAGATCTCCATATTTTTATGAATGGTTTTCTTTTTTTCAAGATGGAAGTGATCTCATAGTGAAACTACAGCTTTACAAACTGTTGATGAAAAAAGATGGAGCCTTCTGTGGATGCTATCACCTCCATCAATAAATCCAACAGTGAATGGTGAAGAAAAAGTACTCACTAGTAACTTAAAGTCAGACATTCATTATTCCTCTGCTTGTCTTGATCGTGCAGCAGATGAACTCAGAATAAAATCTTACTATATTTCTTCCAAACGACACAAATTCTAGGTTTTAACCCGAAAACGTCAATTTGAACAGATTTGATTTTTACATTTTGCTTCAACAATTTCCTAAAAAATGAACACCTTAAAAGGAACTGAAACAAAATAACAAAACCTTGAGAAATAGTGACAGACACTGTTTACAATCAGACATATCGTTTGTAAACAACAACAAAGATGTCAATACATTAACTCAACATGAAATATATTTTATGGTGTTCGGCCAATAGAAATGTTTACGTCTCAAAAAAAAAAAAGTCATAGAAAAACTCCAATACCTGGTTACTTTGGCTTAAGTGTAACAACCAATCAAAACCTGACAAACAGTAACACTGTTTTTACTGCAGTCAATTCGACTCAAAGACGACCAAACATCTTAAAGAAGTGAACTATAGGCTCTAAAATGAACCTGCTTTAGAACCTAAAACAATCATCAACATTAATTTAATCCTGAAAAGTCAGCAAAAGTAAAACCAATGAAAAGATGTCTCTTTAAAAACAAGTTCTAATGAAAGAAAAACACGAGACAGTACGATGAGTACTTTAATAAAACTCATCTGTTCAGGTTTTACTTTGATTTATTCTGTTTATTACCTTTAATTTGAGACAAAAACAGATTCAGACAAGTCACGACTACTTTTAAACGGATGGAAAATTCCATGAGTTTATAAACTGACTACCAAGTTCCAGCTGTTTATAAAAAACAAACTAAAAGCCAATGAGAATTCAGTTGAGGATATTACATTTCAATAACATTACCAATAGTGAGAAACCAGGATAAATATTCAAAAACTTGTAGGTGTCTTAGTTTGTACACTACAGACATGAACAGTGGTGTTTACATTTTAATCCTTAGTGGAATCAAATCCACAAGTTAATGCTACACTTGTTGCAGAGGAGTCTGTATCCAATGTAGCCAGTTAAAGAAGACATCCTAAAAATGATAAACGGTGTCTGAAATAAGACGATTACAAGTTATAATAAAGCCATTTCTTTACAACAGCTTAGAACAATTAGAAAACTATAGAGACAGTAACAAGTTTTAAACCCAACTCAAAGATGGTAAAGCATCTGAAAACATCAATTCTGATGTGGTTCAAAAGTCTTGGAAATTTTCATAAACGCTTCATAAACGATAGATTCCTTCGAGTTCTTTTAAACTTCATATGTGGTCTGTTCCTCGGACTCAAGACTAGAAACACCTGCCTACATGGACACCTTTCTTTAGATAGAAAAATAAAACCCAAACATTTAGTCAAGTTGTTTTTCTTTATCATGGGTTGATCAAGTTGTTAAACAGTGAGTGTTTTTATTGCATTTCAATGCTTGACTAACGTATTGTTTGTATGTTTGTTTACATTTGTTGTCTTAGACTTCTAGTGAACTCGAGCTCACCAATCCCTTTATATATTTCACATCTTTTGTAAAAAAAATGACTTTTCAGACAAGCAGTGATAGATTTTTTTTTATCATGTCAATATAAACAGACTGATTTTAAAGAAGCTCTTTAGAAATGACCAAATCTATCAGTTTACACCTCAAACCTCTTGAAAGAGAACAAGAGGTTTTTAGATTATGTACGACATACAATTTTATTTACACACTAAATTCTTTTCAGTAAACCAGGAGAGATAACTCAACCCATTAAAACAACTGTCTTATTGATCATTGTGGACATGGCCAAGAATTATTTACAAAGAAAATCCTTAATTAAATTGTCAAAACAGTCCAAGAAAAGCCCATTTTATGCCTGATGATTCTACAAACTTGACATCATTGTAAGTCTG
This sequence comes from Neostethus bicornis, assembly GCA_902685375.1. Classification (NCBI taxonomy): domain Eukaryota; kingdom Metazoa; phylum Chordata; class Actinopteri; order Atheriniformes; family Phallostethidae; genus Neostethus; species Neostethus bicornis. The sequence continues at coordinate 1,870,236 of LR738552.1, read as the reverse complement.
AGAGTCACAGATAAAAATTACATCTTTTTCCACACCTTAGTTTTGACATTAATTCCACTTTAAAGATGCACCTGTTTATAAATCATTAGATTATTTAAAGCAACATATTTTGAAGCAACTCTTCTGAGCAGCTGCACACATGTAGTGACCGGTTATGATCGTTTTAAAAAAAGCAGAGTTCAAAATCAAAATGTCTGGTCTGGAATTTTGTTGTAAACAATTTAACGGAGATATCTGAAACATGTCATGAAGATCAAGACTTAAGGGTTAGAAAATGTGTTTCCCCACATAACTGATAAGGACAAGAAAAAAGACAAAACTACAACCTAACCAATGAAAACGAAGAGATATGAAGTAGCTGTTTCAGTTCTACAGACAACCCGGAAAAAGACCCAGAATTACACCTGTTAAATTATATGAAATTTGTATGCAGCAGCAACCAACATGGCTGCTAAAGAAGAAGCCAGTTGTAGTTTTAACTGAACCTGAAGACTTTGGAAAAACACTTGGATTTGTGAGGGTATGTGTACCATTGTTCCAGGTTGGACCCTCAATGTTCAGGAAAGTATCACTGATAGTCCCAGAAAGACATCCAGAAATGCTGCAGAATCTAAGGTCTGGTTACAAATCCAACACATTTACTTCCATATCTGCCAACGTTGGATCAGTGGAAGAACAAACGTACAGCTCTGTTCAGAACAGAACAAAATGACTGAATAAAGAACTCTAAAAATAAAAGCTGGTTTTACTCAGACATCAAGTTAAACAGTATGTAGATGTTAGAAAAATCCAAACAGGGTCCAACTAGTATGGACAAAATAAAGTTTACTCTCACGTCTGAGTCCAAGAGCTTTAAGATAAACCTCTCAACCAGCCATTATGAGAATTGTTGAAAGAATTTTAGAAGGTTTTCCAAGACGCTCCCAAAGTACTCATTTAAACCCTAAGATTGGAAACCTGCAGGTGTTCTTGGACAAGAATAAACGCACCCGTACCTGAGATCTGTGTTGTTAATGATGTCTTAAAATAAATCAAAGATCTAGCGATCAGGCTGATCTCTTCTTGATCCGTCAAAATCAAAATGTTTTCTCCGCTCACAGCTGGCATCTAGTCCAATTGATAAACTGTGTAAGATTTTTTAGAACAAATACCCAAAAAGCCAGAGTAACACTTAAATATTAAACTCTAGCCGGATACGGAGAGCAGCCTTTGCTTCAACCTGGGTTGAATATTGACCAATTAAAACACGCGTAAACAGATCTTCATTAAGGCTGATAATGTTGATCTGTTGATTATAGCAGCAGAGAGCCTTTGGAACAGATTTGATGGGAGTTCAGGACATAAGCAGAGACATGAGACGTTTACAACATAAAAAATTTGATATCTTGTCCCAGAATCACCATATTTAGGACAGAAGGATTTAGGACCATCCTCAGAGACGATCCAAAAACATATTTATATCTGTATTAATTTGATTCTAAATCAATAGAAGTGATTCTTAACTTCTTCCATGGAATGTAGAGGATAGATTAAACCCAATCCAACCACCTCTTAACAATCACATATTAAAAATTCAACTGGATTTGCTTCATAAAGCAATGCCATGATGCCAACCAGGGTACGAGGCAAATACTGCTTACATCAGATCAGAGGAAAGCGTCAACGGAGGAGGTTGAGAGGTGAACTGTCGTCAAAACACGACCAAAATATGAACTTCATTTAACAAACAAATGAGTCGCCAAAAAGAAAACTTAATGGTCGCAAAATGAGACACTTAGAAATTCCAAAACAACAGAGAAAAAATGATAAACTTTCTAAGATTTGTTTGTAGAAATATCTGATTTTAATTTGTTTGGGAAAGATCTGCCAACATTGAACAAACCAGTTCAAAACCCTGCATTGGAACATCGGAACACATTTTTTATTACAATCCAACGTCTGACACACTGATCATGAATAATACTTCTTAACAGGATTGGAATCAAATTTGACGTAACTGAGACCACATGACAGAGGTTAACCAATCACAACTCCTCATTAAGTATGTACTTATTGATCATTGTGGACATGGTCAAGAATTATTTACCAAGAAAATCCTTGATTAAATCATCAAAACAGTCCAAGAAAAGTCTATTTTATCTTTAATGATTCTACAAACTGACATCATTTTAAATCTGGTAACTCCCTTTTCTTCACCTCTTTCCTGTGAGCTGTAAGGACCCGGAGCAGCTCTGCTGATCTGAGCTCCAACAAGCAGAGCAGCTGTATTAAACCACACGTTTGAACGTTGCTGTAGTGGATGCACTATAAGAAACATCATAGAAACATTCATATAAAGGAAGCTGTTATTATCTAATAAAACACAAAGACCAACACAAAGACCAACCATAATTACATTCAGTTATGTTCATGTGTCATGGTAGAACTGCTGGATATTACTAGAACAGTCATGAAGAGTTTGGCAAGCATGGAACTCGATGTTTGGAGCGATAAGTGAGAAAAAAACCCCAGTTAAACAAATAAAGACCAACCAGGAGCATAAGAGATGACGCACCAGAAAATACACAATACCACCGTAGTTTAATGACAAAGAAAGTGATGTTTAAAGTTCAATCTGGCTGTTCTGCTAATTTAAACCTACCATGTCACCATAGTATCATATAAAACAAATGTCAGTACAAAATGGAGGAGGAACAGGGACAGAACATTTGGAATAGATGAATCATTACCAATAAAAGACAAGCCGGATTCTTCAAAAAACGCACAGCTATATATACAGTAGGTATCAAGCACTAAGTAGAGAAAGAGAAGAGTTTGACATTATAATCAAGGTCTGCGACTGGAATTCCAACAATACCTTTAACAACATTTTAACTGGTGTTACTTCAGCAACGCCTCCTGAATACGGTAGCCATAAGTAATCAATATTAATTCACATATAAAAATCATGGGATTATAACAGGCTCCATCGATCAGAGGAACTGATTTATTCTAATCTCTGTAACATTAATTTGTTTGTTTACATTTTAATCTTCATTCACATTTTGCTGCTGGTTAAATTGACAGAAATCATCTGGAATTCCAGCAGGAATCCAGATGTTGGATGCAGGTCGTCGCTCATTAAAAAAACAGCTTGTTTCCAAACAAAGATGCCATGTTACTGAGATGAGCTATCGGTATAGAAAAACGAACAATTCAAAATCAAACATCTGGAGCAGCATTTTATCTTAAATTCCCAAAAATATCTGACATATGCCATGAAGATCTAGACTTAGGGGTTAGAAATGTGCCCTACATAACTGATAAGGACAAGATAAAAGATGAACCACAAACTATCCATGGCAAACGAACACTTAAGAAGCTGTTGCAGTTCTACAGACAATCTGCAGCAACCAACATGGCTGCTGAAGAAGTAGCCAGTTGTAGTTTTAACTGAAAATGAAGACTTTGGAGAATTTTCAAAACAAACACTTGATTGTGTGAGGGTATGTGTACCATTGTTCTAGGCTGGACCCTAAACCTCCAGGAAAAATCACTGATTGTCTCAGAAGAAGTTTTCTCTATGAAGACGAACAGAAATGCTGCGGAATCTGAGGTCTGGTTACAAATCCAACACATTAACTTCCCTCATTTAACATTGTATCAGTGGAAGAATAAGAACAAAACTCAGGAGCTTTATCTCTGCCTGGTGATCTGATCAATATTCTTGACCAGAGTTTGTTCAGTACAGAAATAAACGACTGACTAAAGAACTCCTTCAAACGGTAAAAAAGAATGCGGGTTTTACGCAAGACAAGAGTCTTCCATGAAATTAAACGGTCTTTAGATGTTAGAAAAACCCAAAAGAGGTCCAACTAATGTAGATAAAATTAAGTTTGCTCTCACGCCTGAGTCCGTGAGAGATAAACCTCACTACTAGCGTGTATGAGAATTGTTCAAAGAACTCTTGAGGTGCTCCCAAAGTACTCATTTAAACCCTAAGATTGGCACTGTACCTGCCTGGTGCACAGGGCTTCTACTCTCATCTGAGATACGCTAATCAGTGCCAGACTACCAAACCATACAAACATGGAAAAGGATGAAACCGTCTCAATAAAAGAGGCAAAGCAATGTCCTGTCAATGTTAAAGAGAGACAAAAGAAAAGACGCTGGTGACTTCGCTCTACCACATGTTGTAAAAGATGTTACGGTTAAATAGTAACAGAGTTTACTTGGTGAGGAAATGGTACCTGTCTTTACCACAGACATTCCATTCCTTCTACGGTCCCATTCTCTATCCATTGATGAATATTAAAGCTACCTTTATTTACCTCACAAGAAAAAAAATCTGCTTTTGTCATGATGCAGCCGTTTTGAATTCCATCCGCTGACTGGCTGTTCTGTTTCTTGGCTTTACTGTAGCAGCAGAGAGACTTTAGAACGGAGTTAATGGGACTTCAGGACATACCTTTGTCAGTGCTTCAAGCAGAAACAAGAGACTTTTATACGACACAACTTCCTGATAATATCATGTCCCAGAATATCATATCCATATTTAGAACAGATAGATCTAAGACCACACTGTACAGAAACCTTTAAAAATCTGTTTTATTTGATTCAGAACTTTTAACTTCTTGCATGGCATGTTAGCGACGGATTAAACCCAAATTTGAACAGCAATTTTGAAAGAACTACTTGACCAAAAGTTTTCAGACAACCCTCTCTATTAAAACCTTGACTGATCTTCAAATATTTTACATTTCTTTTCGATTACACAATCTTAATTTTGATTGGAGAGTTATGAAGTTTAAGCACTGCTATTTACAACTCTACCACTAAAGAGAGGGGTCTTAAAGCTCCTCAAACAGGCAGTTTCAGAGGGAGACTAGTCGAACTGCATACATGTAGTGACCGGTTATGATCGGTTTTGTAGAAAGCAGAGTTCAAAATCAAACATCTGGTGCAGCATTTGATCTTAAATTCCCAAAAATATCTGACATATGCCATGAAGATCTAGACTTAGGGGTTAGAAAATGTGCCCTACATACATAATAAGGACAAGATAAAAGATGAACCACAAACTATCCATGGTAAACGAAGACATAAGAAGCTGTTGCAGTTCTATAGACAATCTGGAAAATTATACGAAACTCGTATACAGCAGCAACCAACATGGCTGATGAAGAAGTAGCCAGTTGTAGTTTTAACTGAAAATGAAGACTTTGGAGAATTTTCAAAACAAACACTTGATTGTGTGAGGGTATGTGTACCTATGATCCAGGTTGAACCCTAAATCTACAGGAAAAATCACTGATTGTCTCGGAAGAAGTTTTATGTATGAAGACAAACAGGAATGCTTCGGAATCTGAGGTCTGGTTTCAAACTTCCCTCATTTAACATAAATATCTGCCTGACTGTAACAAGTCAGAAAACGTGGAAAACTCAAGCTCCATCTGTCACTGCCAGAAATACTGTACATTTTCAGACACTCCCTCACAAACAGCAGAAACTTTCTGCTGGTTGAGGTTCTTAAACTCAGTCCAAAACATTTCTCAAGTGTCCTTTTGAGATTTTACTTTCTTGGCTCAACATAAAATGCAACGCCACCGACGACAACTCAGCTATTGATGAACTGTGTCAGATTTTATAAACTAAAACCCAAAAACACTTTGGCCGGACACGGACACCAGCCTTCGTTCTAACCTGGGTTGAATATTGCCCAGACTTTTGTGTGCTTGAACCACACCTAAACAGATCATTTATGCTTTTACATTGAAAACAATCCTAATTGATTAAAGCTGATAATAAGAGAACATAGATGCTGCTACCAAGGTAGCATTACATTTGATTGGAAAAGTTAAAGCAAGTATAAAGAGACACTTGCAAACATCCTTTTCTTTAGCCCTGTCATGTTGGGCATCTCTATATCCACATATCCATCAAGCAAATGCCAACTAGATTTGGTTCATAATGCATTGCCATGATTCCACCCAGGCAAGACCATAAGCAGGTTAGAGGTAAACACTGCTTACATCAGCTATCAGAAGAAAGCTTGGACAGAGGACGTTATGAGGTGAACTGTCGTCCAAAAACTCGAACAAAATAAGTACTTTGTTTAACAAAGAAATGAATTCTTAAACTCTGCATTCAAACATCATGACACATTTTCTCGTCCAATTTTACAATCCAATGTCTGACACAGAACCTTTGTTATGAATAAAATCTCATAATTTTTACCAGGATTCAAATCAACTTGGACGTAATTGAGACCACATAGGTTTTGGAGCATTTTCAAAATATCAACCATGACAGGACAATCTGTCTGAAATGATATGTTCACTTTGTGGAAGGATTCAGAGTATTTTATTTTGAAAGTCTGGACCATCATTAGGAATTACGATCCCACAAACATACACCTATTTTATGCATTGAGATTCCCAGCATCGCAAGTATGAACATAATGTCTAAACACAAACAACGACTTGAGATGGAAGAAAACTTTTCAACCATACAGGAACTAGCCAATAGTTAACAAACCCAAAAGACTTTGGAATTTTCTGAAGATCAGTCACATCTTTAATATTGCTTTCATTAGCTGTAAGGAGAAATGCTCAACAACTACTACTATTATGAGACTAACTGTGGATCGCAACTTGACCCAAAAAACCCGTCACCAAAGAGATTACAGAATACCTAAAAAAATTAACCACTTTGATCAAATTAATCCGGCACGTTCCAAAAATTGCAGTTGTTCATTTGAAATAAAATGAACAAACTTAATAAGATTCAATCATAGACTAAGTTACGTTATTCAACATGTCCGCTCTATGGGACGATTTCTCAGGACCAGTAAAAAAAGAAACATGTTTTCTTTTAAGTCTGGACCTCCATTAACTTGAACAAACACAGAAATAGAAACACTGAGCTTTACTAAAGAAGACAAAGATCTATTGAAACGGTTAAAGAATGCAGGAGTGAATATGTTCCAAGTTTTTCACCTCACTTCATCGTCTTCATGACATGTCTAATGTTTAAGAGTCGAGTTTTAAAAGTTTAAGACTTCAATTAAACATCAGTTACATCCTGCTACAAGCATTAAAGTCCACTATTTATGATTAAAAAACCATTGTTTCTTGTCTTTGTAACTTTGTAATAAAGCACCAAAACATCAAACAGGTATTGAGAACATCCCATAACCCTTGGAGATATCTCACCTTACCCAACCCAACCCTTAGAAGGAAAGCAAAGATGCCTACAAGAGAAAGCTTGAGGGGAGACTGGAGAAGAGCCAGAGAAGTGTGGAGAGGCATGAAGAACACGGGGTTCCAGAAGATACGGGGCAGCCTAGATGAGGGGAACTCTGCCCATGACAACAAGTAGAACCAACTTTTTAAGATTTATTTGTAGAAACATCTAGTCTTAATTTAACCAGTTTAAGATATAATAAAACAGATCAGCTTTGATCAAACAGTTTTAATCTTGCTCTGTAAATCTTAAAGATGAAGAATCAACAAAGTCTTATCGAGGACTCAATGAGGCCAGACATAAGTGAGAGATAAAAGATCTGCCAACATCGAACAAACCAGTAGGAATTCCTAACCTCACAAACATTGCATAAAACATTGAGATTCCCAGCATCAACAGGACGTTGTAAGTATGAACATAATGCTGTTGTCTAACACGTAAGGCGAATTTAAATTCTTCTGAAGGAGATGGAAGAAGAACAAAAATGTCACCAAGATATAGAAAACATTCATGACCATGTTAGTGCACCATAGAGGATTAAACATGAGGTTTGTTTGCAGAGGAAACCAACATGGAAGCAAACGAGGAACAAGCCATTAGTTAACAGACCCTTAAGATTTTGGATTATTCTGAAGATGAGTCACATCTTATGAGATGATAAGGTCAACAATGAGTTTACCCTGATGTTAACAAAGAAGACCTTCACCAATATTTGAATGAAAAATGTCTAAAAAAACAAGTTCCAATGAGACAAAAACATGAGACAGTACGGAGAGTACTTCAGTAAAACTTATCTGTTCGAGTTTTACTTTGATTTATTCTGTTTATTACCTTTAATATGGGACATAATTAAAGGAGTCAAGACCTCTTTTAAAGGGACGGTACATCTCATAAAGTTATACAATCTAACAACAAGGTTCCAGCTTATTTTTTTCCAGAAACAAACTAAATGCAAATTAGAAAACTTTGGAGGATTTCAATATCATTGCAAGTCTTAGTGACAACATTAACAATGCAAGAAACAAAGAAAAAAATACAACTAAGCTTGTTGGTGTCTTAGCTTGTACACGACAGACATGAACAGTGATGTTTATCAATTTAATCCTCAGTGGATTCAACAGATCTACAAGTTAAAGCAACCAGTCTTCCTTCCAGATGAAGAACATTTCCTATTAATGATAAACGACGTCTGAGATAATAAAACCATTTCTTCACATCAGCTTAGAACAAATGGAAACTAGAGACCGTGACATTATTTAAACCAGACTCAAAGACGGTAAAGCATCTGAAAACACCAACTCTGATGTGGTTCAAAAGTCTTTGAAATTTTTAGAAAAACTTCATTCCTTCAAATTATTTTAAACGTCCTCTGTGTCTGTGCCTCCAACTCACAACTAGAAGCACCTGCCTACATGGACACCTTTCTTCACAAACTCAGAAAGAGAGTGGAATCCTCTCAAACATAAGAAATCTATCCCAGATAATTATGTTCATGTAATATTTATTCAGGTTTTAGGAGCAAAGAAGGAGTGAATGTTCTTCTTAGTAACAGCTACTTTCAAATGTGGAAGAAAGACCAAGAAATGGGACTGTGTGCTGGACTCACACCGTTCCTTATGAAGATATTCCCACACAAAATGTTCAATGAATTGTTGCACATTACTCACAGAGGCTGGAATCTTCTAAACCATCTCCGCAGCAATCCAACATAAGAAATGTACATGGACTTAAATCAATAATCTAATGAAACAGAGTACACGTTTTATTTTGAAAGCCTGAACCACCATCAGGAAAACAATCCAACAAATATAGACCGTTTATATGCATTGAGATTCCCAGCATCAATAGTATGAACACAAGGCTGCTGTCTAAGCATGTACAACTGGTTGATTAGGACTAGTTTAAACACGACCAAAGGAGATGGAACAAAAATGTTAAAGTGTTATAGAATACATTTGTGACCATGGCTTTTAAAAAGGAATGCATACAGAGGAAACCAACATGGCTGCAAAAGAGGAACTACCCAGTAGTAAACAGACCCTTAAGATTTCAGAATAATCTGAAGATAAGTCACATCTTGAATATTGCTTTCATGAGCCATCAGGAGAAATGCTTAACTTTATAAGACGTGTCATTTGTCGACAACAACCAAGCTGCCGTTTGCTTTAATAGACAAAATAAACATAACCTCCAAAAAGATCAAAGAAAAACTACTTTCTGGTTACTTTGGCTTAAGTTCTAACAATCAATTTATTTTAATGAACATTTTTAATACAGTCCAATGAAAGCAGACTTTAAAAGCTTGAAAGTAATCAGTGAAGATTTAAATTCAGTTTCTTTATTTGTACGCTACTCAGACATGAGCAGTGCACAAGTTCATGCCATGCTTCTTGTGAACTAGTCGTCCAGCTGATGGAAAACATCTGAAATCAGAAGACGTCAAAGATAAATGAAGTAAATTTATGTTAAACCACTTTTTAGAAACACTTAAGAATCCTGACGAACAGTAACTCTATTTACTGCTTTCAATTCGACTCAAAGATGACAAAACATCTTCATAAAATGGCCATAGTTTTGACTCTAAAGGGTAACCCACAGAAAAAGACTGTCCCGACGTTCTTCAGAGATCTAAAACAATTTGTCAACAATGAGTTTATCCTGAAATTAAGTAAATAAAAAATCACCGACATTCAAATGAAAAGATCTCTTATAGAAAGAGTACTTTAAAAAAACTCATCTGATCGAGTTTTACTGTGATTTATTCTGTTTGTTACATTTAATTTGATCAAAAAGTCAAGACCATTTTTAAACGGTTTGCACATCTCACAAAAGTTTCAGCTCTTTTCCTTTTACATCAGACTAAAAGCCAATTAGAATCCGATTGAGGATTTAAATATTATTGTAAGTCTGAGTGACAACACTCCTATTGAGAGAAATAAGAAAATAACATCATATAACTTGTAGGTGTCATAGTTTGTACACGACATAGACATGTTTACATTTTAATCCTCAGTGGATTCAATAGATCCACAAGTTAATGCTACGCGTTTTTACCGACCGAACCAATAGAATTCAAGTTCAATGATAAAGCTGTCTAAGATCAGAAGGCTTTTTTAAAAACATTTCTGTACGACAGCTTAGAACAGTTAGGAAACTGGAATTCCTATCCCACAAATAGGAACATGTTTTCTTTTAAGTCTGGACCTCCATTAACTTGAACAAACACAGAAATAGAAACACTGAGCTTTACTAAAGAAGACAAAGATCTATTGAAACGGTTAAAGAATGCAGGAGTGAATATGTTCCAAGTTTTTCACATCACTTCATCGTCTTCATGACATGTCTAATGTTTAAGAGTCGAGTTTTAAAAGTTTAAGACTTCAATGAAACATCAGTTACATCCTGCTACAAGCATTAAAGTCTACTATTTATGATTAAAAACCCATTGTTTCTTGTCTTTGTAACTTTGTAATAAAGCACCAAAACATCAAACAGGTATTGAGAACATCCCATAACCCTTGGAGATATCTCACCTTACCCAACCCAACCCTTAGAAGGAAAGCAAAGATGCCTACAAGAGAAAGCTTGAGAGGAGACTGGAGAAGAGCCAGAGAAGTGTGGAGAGGCATGAAGAACACGGGGTTCCAGAAGATACGGGGCAGCCTAGATGAGGGGAACTCTGCCCATGACAACAAGTAGAACCAACTTTTTAAGATTTATTTGTAGAAACATCTAGTCTTAATTTAACCAGTTTAAGATATAATAAAACAGATCAGCTTTGATCAAACAGTTTTAATCTTGCTCTGTAAATCTTAAAGATGAAGAATCAACAAAGTCTTATCGAGGACTCAATGAGGCCAGACATAAGTGAGAGATAAAAAGATCTGCCAACATCGAACAAACCAGTAGGAATTCCTAACCTCACAAACATTGCATAAAACATTGAGATTCCCAGCATCAACAGGACGTTGTAAGTATGAACATAATGCTGTTGTCTAAACTCGCACAACAACGAGATATACGGCGAATTTAAATTCCTCTGAAGGAGATGGAAGAAGAACAAAAATGTCACCAGAATATAGAAAACATTCATGACCATGTTAGTGCACCATAGAGGATTAAACATGAGGTTTGTTTGCAGAGGAAACCAACATGGAAGCAAACGAGGAACAAGCCATTAGAACATGGTTGAGAATTTAAATATTATTGCAAGTCTGAGTGATAACATTACCATAGAGAGAAACCAGGAAAAATAACATCATATAACTTGTAGGTGTCATAGTTTGTACACGACATAGACATGTTTACATTTTAATCCTCAGTGGATTCAATAGATCCACAAGTTAATGCTACGCGTTTTACCGACCAGTCGTCATGAAGAGTGGCCGAACCAATAGAATTCAAGTTAAATAATAAAGCTGTCTAAGATCAGAAGGCTTTTTTAAAAACATTTCTGTACGACAGCTTAGAACAATTAGGAAACTATAGAGACAGTAACACTGTTTTAAAACCAAACTCAAAGGTGTGGGAAAAGTCTTTGAAATTTTCAGAAACTCTTCATAAAAGATAGTTTCCTTCAACTTATTTTAAACTACCTCAGTGGTCTGTGATTCAGACTAGAACCTGCCTTCATGGACATCTTTATCCACAGTTAGAGAAACTAAACCCCGCCATTTAAATACAGGGACACAAACTCAGAAAGAGAGCGGGATTCTTTCAAACTGTTAATCAAGTTACTGTTTTAATTATTCAGGTTTTAGGAGCCAAGGACACAGGTCGTACCCAAACACGACCACTTTTAAATGTGGAAGAAAGGACCAAGAAATAGGACGACTGTTTGGAGGTGGATTCAGATCATATCTTATGAAGCCGTGTTTGCACAATGCAATGAAACCAGACACTGATTTTAAAAATCTATCAGTTAACAACTCAAAACTTTAGAAAGAGAACATGAGGTTTTAAAAGTAAGAAATACAACTTTATTTACCCACTAATTTCTTTTCAGTCAAACAGCGAAGAAAACCTGTTCCATTAAAACAACTGTATTTTTGATTATTTTGTAAACATGGTCAAAAATATTTACCAAGAAAATCTTTAAAGAAATCTTCAAAATTTCACAAGAAAAGCACATTTTAAACTTGATTATTCTATAAACTGGCATCATTTTAAATCTGGTAACAACTTTTTCTTTAAGTTTCAGATAAAAATAAACATCTTAATCTTTTCCACACATTAATTGTGAAAATTAATTCTTCTTTAAAGATTAACACATTTTAAAATTATTAGATTATTTAAAGCAACACATTTTGAAGCTCTGCTGATTTTAGCTAAAAAAAACAGCTGGATTAAATCACCTCTTTGGACTGTTCCATTTTTCAGGGGTTGATTTATTTAAATCATCTTTTCTTTTGATTATTTTAAATGTCTTAACTTCACTTTTTTTCCATCATAGATTATTTTTATAAAAGTTATTTAAATTTTTTTTGTACTATTTTTCTTTGATTTTTTTTTGTTAGTGTGGAACTCCACCCAGTCTCCTGGAGGTCCCCCCTTCTGTCTATGGTTTGATCTGACTATAGACAGAAGAGGGCTGGGGTCTAGATGTATCCCTCCTTGGGTCAGTCCATTTATTCCTAGACTTTATCCTGTAAAGGATGGTCGAATTGATCTTTAATGCTTTTAATCAGGATTTAACTGATGTTAAATCTTAAAGATTAAGAGTAAATCTTTAGGGAACAAAACAAATGCATCTGAATGAAATCTTAAACTTTTAAAGCTGGACTTTTAAACATGAGATGTTGTAAAGTTAATAAAATGTAGTGGAAAAGTTGGAATATTTTCACTTGTAAATTTTTAAACTGTTTCAATGCATCTTTTTTTAAAATTAAAAAGTCTCTTATTTGCCTTTAAATGGAGGTTCAGACTAAAAAAAAAAAACGTTACTTTTTCTAAGTGACCTTCATATATCGGACAAGTTCAATTGTCTCGTTTTATGAATGAATCTTGTAAAGTTTTATTCATTTTAAATGAACTACAATTTTTGGAAATTGCTGGATTAAAGTGAGATTTTGAAGACGATCATTATTTTATTCAGTAAAGCTTTTGGTGTCGTTTTTTTGGGTCAAGTTTTGGACCAAAGTTTGTCTCATAAAAAAACCTCTCTTTTAGAATGAGTTTTTCTCCTCATGGCTCATGAAAGCAATATTAAATATTATTAGAAACTCAGGATATGACTCGTCTTCAGAATATTCCAAAGTGTTTGTTTACGACTGGTTAGTTCCTCTTTTGCAGCCATGTCTGTTTCCTCTGCAAACAAACTTCATGTTTAAACCCCTATAGTGAACTTCCATTGTCACTAATGTTTCCTATATATTTGTGACAGTTTACTTCAGTCCTTTTTCAACTGGTTCTAATTAACAAGTTGTACGTGCTTAGACAAAAAGATTGTGTTGTTCATACTTGAAATCTGAACGATGCCGGGAATCTTACTGCATTAAAATGATGTATGTTTGTGGGACAGGTGTTCTTAGGTGTGGTCCAGGCTTTCTAAATAGAATCTGTACTCTGAATCCTTCCACAAAGTAAACATGTTTCTGCAGATTATAGAAGTACAATGGTGTTTTTTACAAAGTCATATTTTCAAAAGGCAATATTAAAGTTTCATTTTAAATTGTCTGGTGAAACTGTGACTAGAGTGTCTTGACTGTTAACTGTGTCTTTAACCAAGTACATAGTTTAATGAAGAGTTCTGACTGGTTAACTTCTGTCATCATTTCAAACAGATTGTCCTGTAGATACTTTGAGAAATCTCCAGAAGCGATGTGGTCTTGATTGCATCAAATTTAATTCCAATCCTGGGAAGATGTATGATTCATGATCAGTGTACTGTGTTAGACTTTGGATTGTAATGGAAAAATGTGTTTCCCGATGTTCCAATGCAGAGTTTCAATCTGGTGTGTTCGATGTCGGCAGATCTTTTATCCCGTTCACTTATTTCTGGGCTCATTGAGTCCTCATTAAGAGTTTGTTGATTCTTCATCTTTAAGATTTACAGAGCAAGATTTAAAAAGCTGATCTGTTCTATTATATCTTTTGTTTTTATCTTTTTTCTTGTTCCTCTTCTGCAGCCATGTTGGTTGCCTCTTATGTTTTAAGGGCTCAAAGGTTTTCTGTATGGTACATTTTTCTTCCATCTATTTTGGAGGAATTAAAATTCACTGTAATTCACAAGTTGCTTTACGAGTGTAGATGAAAACGTGTTGATGCTGGGAATCGTACTGCATAAAAATGGTGCAAACTTTCAAAATAAAATGTGTGCTAAGAATCCTTCCACAAAGTGAAGCGTATGTCCGATGTTGGCAGATCTTTTATCCCGTTCACTTTTTTCTGGGCTCATCGAGTCCTCAATAAGAGTTTGTTTGTTGTTTCTTCATCTTGAAAATTCACAAACTAAAGATGAAAAAAGCCAAACTGTTCTATTATTATATCTCAAACATCTTTCAAACAAATCGATCCAAATCTTGGAAAGTTTATTCCTTTTTCAATCATTTTTTTCAGTTGTTTAGAACTTCGAAGTGTCTCATTTTGCGACCATTAAGTTTTCTTGTTGGTGACTCATTTTTTTGTTAAAACAAGTTCATATTTTGGTCGTGTTTTGACGACAGTTCACCTCTCAACCTCCTCTGTTGACGCTTTCCTCTGATCTGATGTAAGCAGTATTTGCCTCGTACCCTGGTTGGCATCATGGCAATGCTTTATGAAGCAAATCCAGTTGAATTTTTAATATGTGATTGTTAAGAAGTGGTTGGATTGGGTTTAATCTATCCTCTACATTCCATGGAAGAAGTTAAGACTCACTTCTATTGATTTAGAATCAAATTAATACAGATATATATATATGTTTTGGATCGTCTCTGAGGATGGTTCTAAATCCTTCTGTCCTAAATATGGTGATTCTGGGACTAGATATCAAATCATTTTATCTTGTGAAAGATTCTTGTCTCTGCGTATGTCCTGAACTCCCATCAAATCTGTTCCAAAGGCTCCCCGCTGCTATAATCAACAGATAAACATTATCAGCCTTAATAAAGATCTGTTTACGTGTGTTTTAATTGGTCAATATTCAACCCAGGTTGAAACAAAGGCTGCTCTCCGTATCCGGCTAGAGTTTAATATTTAAGTGTTACTCTGGCTTTTTGGGTATTTGTTCTAAAAAATGTTACAGAGTTTATCAATTGGACTAGATGCCAGCTGTGAGCGGAGAAAACAGTTTGATTTTGACGGATCATGAAGAGATCAGCCTGATCTCTAGATCTTTGATTTATTTTAAGACATCAATAACAACAGATCTCAAGTACGGGTGCGTTTATTCTTGTCCAAGAACACCTGCAGGTTTCCAATCTTAGGGTTTAAATGAGTACTTTGGGAGCGTCTTGGAAAACCTTCTAAAATTCTTACAACAATTCTCATAATGGCTGGTTGAGAGGTTTATCTTAAAGCTCTTGGACTCAGACGTGAGAGTAAACTTTATTTTGTCCACACTAGTTGGACCCTGTTTGGGTTTTTCTAACATCTACATACTGTTTAACTTGATGTCTGAGTAAAACCAGCTTTTATTTTTAGAGTTCTTTAATTCAGTCATTTTGTTCTGTTCTGAACAGAGCTGTACGTTTGTTCTTCCACTGATCCAACGTTGGCAGATATGGAAGTAAATGTGTTGGATTTGTAACCAGACCTTAGATTCTGCAGCATTTCTGGATGTCTTTCCGGGACTATCAGTGATACTTTCCTGAACATTGAGGGTCCAACCTGGAACAAACTTCCATCTTGAGAAAAGAAAACCATTCATAAAAATATGGAGATGTTTTCTTAAAGACACAGTGTCTGCTTTGATGTAGTCTGGATGAGTTTCTCTACATACCTTCAAACCGGAGGACACTTGAATCCTTGGATAAAGTGTTCAAATGATAACATGATGCGGTCAAACGAATGTGGACCTGTTTAACTAGAAATGAGTATCTCCTGAAACTCCGAGGTCAAGCCTTTGTGAAACGTTGTGTTCATACTTGCAAATTCTTATTGATGCTGGGAATCGTACTGCATAAAAATGGTGCAGACTTTCAAAAAAAAATGTGTGCTAAGAATCCTTCCAAAAAGTGAAGCCTGTGTATGTTTCTTTAAAACGACATGTTTCATTAGATTAATGATTCACAATAGGATATTTTCCAAAATAATATTTTCAAAAGGAAACATTAAAAGTTTCATATAAAATCGTCTGGTGAAACCGTGTCTAGAGTGTCTTGACTGTAAACTGTGTCTTTAACCAAGGACATAGATTAATGAAGAGTTCTGACTGGTTAACTTATGTCATCATTTCAAACAGATTGTCCTGTAGATACTTTGAGAAATTTCCAAAAGCTGTGTGGTCTCAATTACGTCAAATTTGATTGTTCGACGTTGGCAGATCTTTTATCCCGTTCACTTTTTTCTGGGCTCATTGAGTCCTCAATAAGACTTTGTTGATTCTTCATCTTGAAAATTCACAAACCAAAGATGAAAAAAGCCGATCTGTTCTATTATTATATCTCAAACAGATTTAATTAAAATAAGATATTTATATGGACACATCTTAGAAGGTTTACTCCTTTTTCAATCATTTTTTTCAGTTGTTTTGAACTTCGAAGTGTCTCATTTTTTGACCATTAAGTTTTCTTTTTGGCGACTCATTTGTTTGTTAAATCAAGATCATATTTTGGTCGTGTTTTTGACGACAGTTCACCTCTCAACCTCCTCCGTTGACGCTTTCCTCTGATCTGATGTAAGCAGTATTTGCCTCGTACCCTGGTTGGCATCATGGCAATGATAAAGCAAATCCAGATGAATTTATCAAATTTGTGATTGTTAATATATCATCTGCCCAATATGACAGGGCTAAACAGAAGGGTTTCTAGAAGTGTCTCTTTATAGTAGCCTTAACTTTTCCAACCAAGTGGAACGTTACCATGGCAGCACCATCTACAACATCTGATAGTATTTGTCTGGACTGTAAGTATCAGCCTTAATAAATGACGTTTTGCAATTCAATACAAGAGCATAAGTGATTGATTTCAATGTGGTTCAAACACATAACAGTCTGGGTAATATTCAACCCAGATCTGTGTAGTCCCTCATTCATCCAGGAGTGATCCATATTCACTGTCATATTTTTGAAACTTTTTCTACTATTCAACCCAGGTTAGAGTACAGGCTGCTCTCCGTGTCGAGGAGGAAGCTAGAAGTTTCAGCTCTGCAATGAGAGCCATTACAGCTGACTTATAACTGGAATTTGTTGAGGGTGGAATCTGTTTTGATTTTTTATAGACCAAGAGGTGATTGGCTCAAATTTCAACCATTGTTCTATTAAATCTCAAAGAGATTTAATTAAGATATTTCTACAAACAAATCTTGGAAAGAATAAACTTTTATTCTGTGAAAAGTTTATTTTGTGCGGGCATGGCTTCCTATGAAATGGTCTGAGTCCACCACACAGTCCTTCTATTTTATGGTTTTTCGTCCACCTTTGAAAGTTGCTGTGATTAGAAGACACCTGTGTCCTTGGCTCCTAAAACCTTAAATAACTGGGTTAAATTTCTAATGTATGTTTTGTTTAAAAGGATTCCGCTCTCTTTCTGATTCTGGGATTGTGTCCTTGGTCACAATGGATAAAATGATTGTATTTAAATAGTTGGGTTTTTCTAACTAAAGAAAGGTGTCCATGTAGGCAGGTGTTTCTAGTCTTGAGTCCGAGGCACACACCACAGATAAAGTTTAAAATAACTTGAAAGAATCTATCGTTTATGAAGCGTTTATGAAAATTTTGAAGACTTTTGAACCACATCAGAATTGATGTTTTCAGATGCTTTACCATCTTTGAGTTGGGTTTAAAACTTGTTACTGTCTCTATAGTTTTCTAATTGTTCTAAGCTGTTGTAAAGAAATGACTTTATTATAACTTGCAATCGTCTTATTTCAGACACCGTTTATCATTTTTAGGATGTCTTCTTCAACTGGCTACATGTGATGCTGAACTCCTCTGTAACAAGTGTAGCATTAACTTGTGGATTTGATTCCACTAAGGATTAAAATGTAAACACCACTGTTCATGTCTGTAGTGTACAAACTAAGACACCTTCAAGTTATTGGAAGTTTATCCTGGTTTCTCACTATGTTATTGAAATGTAATATCCTCAACTGAATTCTCATTGACTTTTAGTTTGTTTTTTTATAAACAGCTGGAACTTGGTAGTCAGTTTATAAACTCATGGAATTTTCCATCCGTTTAAAAGTGGTCGTGACTTGTCTGAATCTGTTTTTGTCCCAAATTAAAGGAAATAAACAGAATAAATCAAAGTAAAACCTGAACAGATGAGTTTTATTAAAGTACTCATCGTACTGTCTCATGTTTCTGTTTCATTAGAACTTGTTTTTAAAGAGACATCTTTTCATTTGTTTTAATCTTGCTGACTTTTCAGGATAAAATTAATGTTGATGATTGTTTTAGGTTCTAAAGCAGTTTGATTTTAGAGCCTATAGTTCACTTCTTTAAGATGTTTGGTCGTCTTTGAGTCGAATTGACTGCAGTAAAAACAGTGTTACTGTTTGTCAGGTTTTGATTGGTTGTTACACTTAAACCAAAGTAACCAGGTATGGGAGTTTTTTTTTTTTTTGAGACGGAAACATTTCAACTGGACGAACACCATAAAATATATTTCATGTTGAGTTAATGTATTGACATCTTTGTTGTTGTTGACAAACGATATGTCTGATTGTAAACAGTGTCTGTCACTATTTCACAATGTTTTGTTATTTTGTTTCAGTTCTTTTTAAGATGTTCATTTTTTAGGAAATTTTTGAAAGCAAAATCAAAATTGTTCAAATTGACGTTTTGGGTTAAAACCTAGAATTTGTGTCGTTTGGAAGAAATACAGTAAGATTTTATTCTGAGTTCATCTGCTGCACGATCAAGACAAGCAGAGGAATAATGAATGTCTGACTTTAAGTTACTAGTGAGTACTTTTTCTTCACCATTCACTGTTGGATTTATTGATGGAGGTGATAGCATCCACAGAAGGCTCCATCTTTTTTCATCAACAGTTTGGAAAGTTGTAGTTTCACTATGAGATCACTTCCATCTTGAAGAAAGAAAACAACAAACAAGAACATGGTTGCCATGCGTCGCCAGTTGAATGGGATGCATGTGAATCTACATTTGGGCTCCTCCATGTTAAAAACCTGGCACATTGGTTCCACATAGTTTTGGTCTAGAAATATGTTTTGATAAATCACACACCTCTACTAAGTAAAGGTAGACATCCTCATGCTCAAACATGAATACAAGGGCACTCGTGAACACATGCCTGTTTGTTTTTCTATACATATAGCTCATCTCAGTAACATTGCATCTTTGTATGTAAACAAGCTGTTTTTTTAATGAGCGACGACCTGCATCCAACATCTGGATTCCTGCTGGAATTCCAGATGATTTCTGTCAATTTAACCAGCAGTAAAATGTGAATGAAGATTAAAATGTAAACAAAGAAATTAATGTTACAGAGATATGAATATAACAGTTCCTCTGATCAATGGAGCCTTTTATAATCTAATGTTTTTTATATGTGAGTTTATATTGATTACTAATGGCTATCGTATTTAGGAGGCTTCGTGAAGTAACACCGGTTAAAATGACGGTAAAGGTATTGTTGGAATTCCAGTCGCAGCCCTTGATTATAATGTCAAACTCTTCTCTTTCCCTAAATAGCGCTTGATACCTCTATATAGCTGGGTGTTTTTTGAAGAAGCTGGCTTGTTTATGTAAGCAATGCTTCATCTGCTCTGTCATGAGTTCCTTGTTCTCTCTGGATTTTATACCGACATACATTTATACGATAGTGTGGTGACATCGTACGTCTGTTGAGTTTTAACAACTCAATAGTTTATTGTTTCAAACTGTGGAAATTAACGGAGGAGGTTATTAAAGGTTAACTATCATGTCTTAATGTCTTGTTCTAAAGCTGTGATGACGTAACTAACTGATCCAGAAACGCTTATGAGTGTCCCTTCGATGAAAGTATCACGTCACAGTGTTCTGGTTTCCTTATCATTTAGTGAAGTGTTAAGAAGAACCATCTGAGCTGGTTAACCAGCTCATAACCTGCCAGGTTAACGTCCTGTAGTCTGAGGTGAAGCTGGCCGACCGCATGAAAACCTGCACCTATTGCAACTGATTTAGAAAATTGAGCAACGTAAATGGTTCCTTTGAAAGAGTGAGTTTGTGGTCAGAAAATTAGGATGATGAGATTAAAGTGATGTCCCTTAGTTTGTGTTGAGAACTGATGAAGTAAACATTACGCCCAAAGTTACCCACTGCTGGTAGTACAGTGGGTGACGTGATTTTTCTGTTTGAGCAAAAGAAGTCAAAACTCATCTAAATGAGTTTTCTTTAGAGAAAGATGCCAATTCTTCAGAGAATGTTTTACCAGATTAACTGGTTTTCTTAACTAGTCTTCAGACAAATAAAAAGCTTCACAGAGTCAGGTTTTTAATAAACTATTCATTTTTATTTAGATGATCTTGTCCTCATTGAGAAGAAGGATCAACAGTACATGTCAAGGGTTACGATATCTTCAGGGATTCAGTGAGTTGAGCAGTCTCCAGGGCAGAGGGGAGCTTGGGCAGGGGAACAAAAAGAGCTGATTTAGAAAAACGATCTACAATCTTAAGAATCACCGTGTTACCGTCAGAGGGGGGCGAGCCAGTTACTAAGTCAAATGCAATGTGGGACCAAAGGTGAGACGGAACGGGGAGAGGGTGAAGAAACTCAGCTGGCAGACGGTGAGAGGACTTCCCACGGGCACAAACCGCGCAGGAGGCAACGAACTCTTTGACGTATTTGTACATCGCTGGCAACCAAAACCGTCGTTTGACGAACCCCAGCGGGATGAATGGGCCCACTGCAAGACCTGTGGGAACGGAAGAAGGGAGAAAGAGGCAGCCAGATGGAGGGTTACCTGACTCGGTGCACATTTTCAAGGCTTCACAACTGGAAGAAAAGATCTCAGAGGGTCCAGTCACCTGTAACATGGAGACGAGGAAGAGCAGTTCATGTCTGCCATGTCAACCATGTTTTAGAACACAGTGACTGGCCATCTTCGTGTTCCTGCCCGTACGCTGTACTCCTGCACCATCTGATCCATGGCAACAACTCTGTATTTTGTTGGATTTTACTGGGTGATGGTGCTTGGCATTGTTTTGTTGGTCTGAACCACGTCATCCGGCTGGCTGCATACACTGTCAGGGTGGCATCAGTTGTTGAAAATAACAGAGTTCTGAACTCACTGCATTTCATCTCTCGAGCCGAAAGAGGAATTTCTCTTTGAATCTTATTGAGTGTCCCATAAAGGGTAGTTTTATGACTGAGCAACTGTTTCCCAATGAAAGAGGTGAAGAAAATAGTCTGTTATGACAGTTCTGCCCTGGTTTAGACATGGTTCCATCAACTTCAATACCACACTCTCAGACTGTCTGTCCTCTTTGGGACGACCAGGTTCTTTATCAGCATATGGAAAGACGTTACAGCCCAGAATCACATCACAAAAGACATTACTAACATTTCTTACCGTTGAACTCCCAGCATGTGGCTGCCTGCCATTAGTGGTACATTAGAATAACAACAGGAACTACTCAGCCATTGCATTCCAGGGCAGTGGGTCAAATTACCCAATGCAGTCCCTGAAGGAGTATCTTGCTGGTGTAAAATATATCACACCAATCAGCTCTCACTCTTAACTTTAACATACTTATCAAAGGTTTTTTTCCTCCATCGTCTTATTGAGACGGTCTTATCCTTTTCCTTGGTGACATTGTTTGGTAGTCTGGACCTTCCTAACTGATGATGTTTCCCCAGCGACCGGCCTTGCATAAACTGGAAAGTCCAAATTGACCCTCCGTCTGAGAAAACACACGTTTAAACAGTTTGAATTCTGTTTTTTTTCTCTGCTTATGTGCTACCGCCCTTTCTCTTCACACTGTACACCAGCGACTTTGTTTATAAATCTGTAACGTGTACCCAGAAGTACTCAGACGACACAGCGATTGTTGCATGTGTGAGGGAGAATGTCGAGAGAGTACCGGACTTCATGATAGATTCACCTCATGGAGCAGAGACAATGGTCTGGTTCTGAACTCCTCCAAGACCAAGGAGCAAGAAGCCCCTTCATCAACCTGTTCTGATCGACGGAGGTCGCATCGAGGTTGTTAAAACTTACAAATATCTGGGTGTGCATCTTGAAAACAAACTGGAGGTCAGAGCAGGCTTGGGCGAGACGGAATAAGTAGAGGGATCATCAATGGTCTAACTTTAGGTTTGCTTGAATCTGACGTGTCCGAGTCTATTTTAAGCTGATCAAGTAAACGCTCAAACACCGTTCGCTGTTTTGGGACAAGTGCTGAAGAGACAGACGCTCTCTCAGCTTCATCAGCCTCCTGTCTTTTTTTCTGCCTCTGCGTTTTTCTCTGGTGTTTTATATGTTACTGATGTTGCTGCTGTGCGGTACGTGTTTGATGCAAATGCAACATATGCTGCCATCCGGTCATGTTGGAGAAAATGCTGCTCTTATTTCTCTTACTACTGTTTTTGCTGTAACCTCTTCTGCACATTTCAAAACGACATCGTTTGGAACTAAAACTCGTCCAGAACTTATTTGAACTAGTTTTGATACTTTGATCTCTGCACCGATACCATAAAAAGTATGTCTTAGTATGGATATATTGATACTTGGATCAAACCATTGACAGGAGAGGGGGTGGAGTTCCACACTAACAAAAAAAACCAAGAAAACTAGTACAAAAACATTTAGATAACTTTGACAAAAGTTCATCTATAAAAAAAAGTGAAGTTAAGACGTTTAAAATAATAAAACTAATAAAAGATGTTTTAAATAAATCTACCCCTGAAAAGTGGAACAGTCCAAAGAGGTGATTAAATCCAGCTGCTTTTTGGAGCTAAGATCATCATAGCAGGTCTGGGTGCTTGCAGCTCACAGGAGATGCTCCCAAATGTGTTGCCTTAAATAATCTAATAATTTTAAAATGTGTTCATCTTTGAGAAAAATTAATTTTCACAACTAATGTTGTGGAAAAAGATTAAGAGATTTTTATTTTTATCTGAAGCTTAAAAAAAGGGAGTTACCAGATTTAAAATGATACCAGTTTATAGAATCATCAAGCTTAAAATGTGCTTTTTCTTGGGAAATTTTGAAGATTTCTTTCAAGATTTTCTTGGTAAATATTTTTAACCATGTTTACAAAATAATCAAAAATACAGTTGTTTTAATGGAACAGTTTTTTTTGTTTGTTTACTGAAAAGAAATTAGTGGGTAAATAAAGTTGTATTTCTTACTTTTAAAACCTCATGTTCTCTTTCTAAAGTTTTGAGTTGTTAACTGATAGATTTTTAAAATCAGTGTCTGGTTTCATTGCATTGTGCGAACATGGCTTCATAAGAAATGATCTGAATCCACCTCCAAACAGTCGTCCTATTTCTTGGTCCTTTCTTCCACATTTAAAAGTGGTCGTGTTTGGGTACGACCTGTGTCCTTGGCTCCTAAAACCTGAATAATTAAAACAGTAACTTGATTAACTGTTTGAAAGAATCCCGCTCTCTTTCTGAGTTTGAGTCCTTGTATTTAAATGGCGGGGTTTAGTTTCTCTAACTGTGGATAAAGATGTCCATGAAGGCAGGTTCTAGTCTGAATCACAGACCACTGAGGTAGTTTAAAATAAGTTGAAGGAAACTATCTGTTATGAAGAGTTTCTGAAAATTTCAAAGACTTTTCCCACACCTTTGAGTTTGGTTTTAAAACAGTATTACTGTCTCTATAGTTTCCTAACTGTTCTAAGCTGTCGTACAGAAATGTTTTTAAAAAAGCCTTCTGATCTTAGACAGCTTTATTATTTAACTTGAATTCTATTGGTTCGGCCACTCTTCATGACGACTGGTCGGTAAAACGCGTAGCATTAACTTGTGGATCTATTGAATCCACTGAGGATTAAAATGTAAACATGTCTATGTCGTGTACAAACTATGACACCTACAAGTTATATGATGTTATTTTCTTATTTCTCTCAATAGGAGTGTTGTCACTCAGACTTACAATAATATTTAAATCCTCAATCGGATTCTAATTGGCTTTTAGTCTGATGTAAAAGGAAAAGAGCTGAAACTTTTGTGAGGTGCAAACCGTTTAAAAATGGTCTTGACTTTTTGATCAAATTAAATGTAACAAACAGAATAAATCACAGTAAAACTCGATCAGATGAGTTTTTTTAAAGTACTCTTTCTATAAGAGATCTTTTTATTTGAATGTCGGTGATTTTTTATTTACTTAATTTCAGGATAAACTCATTGTTGACAAATTGTTTTAGATCTCTGAAGAACGTCGGGACAGTCTTTTTCTGTGGGTTACCCTTTAGAGTCAAAACTATGGCCATTTTATGAAGATGTTTTGTCATCTTTGAGTCGAATTGAAAGCAGTAAATAGAGTTACTGTTCGTCAGGTTTCTTAAATGTTTTTAAAAGTGGTTTAACATGAATTTACTTCATTTATCTTTGACGTCTTCTGATTTCAGATGTTTTCCATCAGCTGGACGACTAGTTCACAAGAAGCATGACATGAACTTGTGCACTGCTCATGTCTGAGTAGCGTACAAATAAAGAAACTGAATTTAAATCTTCATTGATTACTTTCAAGCTTTTAAAGTCTGCTTTCATTGGACTGTATTAAAAATGTTCATTAAAATAAATTGATTGTTAGAACTTAAGCCAAAGTAACCAGAAAGTAGTTTTTCTTTGATCTTTTTGGAGGTTATGTTTATTTTGTCTATTAAAGCAAACGGCAGCTTGGTTGTTGTCGACAAATGACACGTCTTATAAAGTTAAGCATTTCTCCTGATGGCTCATGAAAGCAATATTCAAGATGTGACTTATCTTCAGATTATTCTGAAATCTTAAGGGTCTGTTTACTACTGGCTGGTTCCTCTTTTGCAGCCATGTTGGTTTCCTCTGGATGCATTCCTTTTTAAAAGCCATGGTCACAAATGTATTCTATAACACTAACATTTTTGTTCCATCTCCTTTGGTCGTGTTTAAACTAGTCCTAATCAACCAGTTGTACATGCTTAGACAGCAGCCTTGTGTTCATACTATTGATGCTGGGAATCTCAATGCATATAAACGGTCTATATTTGTTGGATTGTTTTCCTGATGGTGGTTCAGGCTTTCAAAATAAAACGTGTACTCTGTTTCATTAGATTATTGATTTAAGTCCATGTACATTTCTTATGTTGGATTGCTGCGGAGATGGTTTAGAAGATTCCAGCCTCTGTGAGTAATGTGCAACAATTCATTGAACATTTTGTGTGGGAATATCTTCATAAGGAACGGTGTGAGTCCACCACACAGTCTCATTTCTTGGTCTTTCTTCCACATTTGAAAGTAGTTGTTACTAAGAAGAACATTCACTCCTTCTTTGCTCCTAAAACCTGAATAATTATTACATTAACATAATTATCTGGGATAGATTTCTTATGTTTGAGAGGATTCCACTCTCTTTCTGAGTTTGTGAAGAAAGGTGTCCATGTAGGCAGGTGCTTCTAGTTGTGAGTTGGAGGCACAGACACAGAGGACGTTTAAAATAATTTGAAGGAATGAAGTTTTTCTAAAAATTTCAAAAACTTTTGAACCACATCAGAGTTGGTGTTTTCAGATGCTTTACCGTCTTTGAGTCTGGTTTAAATAATGTCACGGTCTCTAGTTTCCATTTGTTCTAAGCTGATGTGAAGAAATGGTTTTATTATCTCAGACGTCGTTTATCATTAATAGGAAATGTTCTTCATCTGGAAGGAAGACTGGTTGCTTTAACTTGTAGATCTGTTGAATCCACTGAGGATTAAATTGATAAACATCACTGTTCATGTCTGTCGTGTACAAGCTAAGACACCAACAAGCTTAGTTGTATTTTTTTCTTTGTTTCTTGCATTGTTAATGTCGTCACTAAGACTTGCAATGATATTGAAATCCTCCAAAGTTTTCTAATTTGCATTTAGTTTGTTTCTGGAAAAAAATAAGCTGGAACCTTGTTGTTAGATCGTATAACTTTATGAGATGTACCGTCCCTTTAAAAGAGGTCTTGACTCCTTTAATTATGTCCCATATTAAAGGTAATAAACAGAATAAATCAAAGTAAAACTCGAACAGATAAGTTTTACTGAAGTACTCTCCGTACTGTCTCATGTTTTTGTCTCATTGGAACTTGTTTTTTTAGACATTTTTCATTCAAATATTGGTGAAGGTCTTCTTTGTTAACATCAGGGTAAACTCATTGTTGACCTTATCATCTCATAAGATGTGACTCATCTTCAGAATAATCCAAAATCTTAAGGGTCTGTTAACTAATGGCTTGTTCCTCGTTTGCTTCCATGTTGGTTTCCTCTGCAAACAAACCTCATGTTTAATCCTCTATGGTGCACTAACATGGTCATGAATGTTTTCTATATCTTGGTGACATTTTTGTTCTTCTTCCATCTCCTTCAGAAGAATTTAAATTCGCCATACGTGTTAGACAACAGCATTATGTTCATACTTACAACGTCCTGTTGATGCTGGGAATCTCAATGTTTTATGCAATGTTTGTGGGGTTAGGAATTCGTAATGGTGGTCCAGACTTTCAAAATAAAATGAGTACTCTGAATCCTTCCATAAAGTCAACATGTTTCTGTAGAGTACTGATTTACAATATGATATGTTATAAAATGAGATTTTCATAAAGTCACATTAAAAGTTTCATTCTGGTGTAACCTCGTCCAGCGACATAACAATCGAACCAGGTACAAGGTTTACTGGTTAAATTAAGACTAGATGTTTCTACAAATAAATCTTAGAAAGTTGGTTTAACTTGTTGTCATGGGCAGAGTTCCCCTCATCTAGGCTGCCCCGTATCTTCTGGAACCCCGTGTTCTTCATGCCTCTCCACACTTCTCTGGCTCTTCTCCAGTCTCCCCTCAAGCTTTCTCTTGTAGGCATCTTTGCTTTCCTTCAAAGGGTTGGGTTGGGTAAGGTGAGATATCTCAGAGGGTTATGGGATGTTCTCAATACCTGTTTGATGTTTTGGTGCTTTATTACAAAGTTACAAAGATAAGAAACAATGGGTTTTTAATCATAAATAGTGGACTTTAATGCTTGTAGCAGGATGTAACTGATGTTTCATTGAAGTCTTAAACTTTTAGAACTTGACTCTTAAACATTAGACATGTCATGAAGACGATGAAGTGAGGTGAAAAACTTGGAACATATTCACTCCTGCATTCTTAAACCGTTTCAATAGATCTTTGTCTTCTTAGTAAAGCTCAGTGTTTCTATTTCTGTGTTTGTTCAAGTTAATGGAGGTCCAGACTTAAAAGAAAACATGTTTCTTTTTTTACTGGTCCTGAGAAATCGTCCCATAGAGCGGACATGTTGAATCACGTAACTTATTCTACGATTAAATCTTAAGTTTGTTCATTTTATTTCAAATGAACAACTGCTATTTTTGGAAAGTGACGGATTAAAATGATCAAAGTGGCTAATTTTTTTAGGTATTCTGTAATCTCTTTGGTGACGAGTTTTTTGGTTCAAGTTGCGATCCACAGTTAGTCTCATGAGCATTTCTCCTGACGGCTAATGAAAGCAATATTAAAGATGTAAACCTACTTGGCAGATTCTGTCACAGGTTCAACTCTTACCATGTGGCACGATGTAGAGATAGGTGGCCTTATGTGTAAACAAATAAACAAAGTGGATTTGGTAAACTTATCCCTTCTGTCCCTAAAGAACAAGAACATGGTTGCCATGCGTTGCCAGTTGAATGGGATGCATGTGAATCTACATTTGGGCTCCACCATGTTAACAACCTGGCACATTGGTTCCACATAGTTTTGAGCTAGAAATATGATTCTTTACATCGCTTACCTCTATCAAGTACCTGTAGACACCCACATGCTCAAACATGAACACAAAGGCACTCGTAAACACATGCCTGTTTGTTTTTCTATACATATAGCTCATCTCAGTAACATGGGATCTTTGTTTGGAAATATGATGCTTTTTAAATGAGCGACGACCTGCATCCAACATCTGGATTCCTGCTGGAATTCCAGAAGATTTCTGTCATTTAACCAGCAGCAAAATGTGAATGAAGATTAAAATGTAAACAAACAAATTAATGTTACAGAGATACAAATAAACCAGTTCCTCTGATTGGTGGAGCCTGTTATAATCCCATGTTTTTTATATGTGAATTAATATTGATTACTTATGGCCACTGTATTTAGGAGGCGTCGTGAAGTAACACCAGTTAAAATGTTGTTAAAGGTATTGTTGGAATTCCAGTCGCAGCCCTTGATTATAATGTCAAACTCTTCTCTTTCTCTACGTAGTGCTTGATACCTATATATAGCTGTGCGTTTTTTGAAGAAGCTGGCTTGTCTTTTATTGGTAATGATTCATCTATTCCAAATGTTCTGTCCCTGTTCTTCCTCCATTTTGTACTGACATTTGTTTTATATGATACTATGGTGACATGGTAGGTTTAAATTAGCAGAACAGCCAGATTGAACTTTAAACATCACTTTCTTTGTCATTAAACTACGGTGGTATTGTGTATTTTCTGGTGCGTCATCTCTTATGCTCCTGGTTGGTCTTTATTTGTTTAACAGGGGGTTTTTCTCATTTATCGCTCCAACCATCGAGTTGTTACAGTCAGGCAGATGTTTATGTTAAATGAGGGAAGTTAATGTGTTGGATTTGTAACCATACCTCAGATTCCGAAGCATTTCTGTTTGTCTTCAAACATAAAACTTCTTCTGAGACAATCAGTGATTTTTCCTCGAGAGCGAGAGTCCAGGCTGGATCATAGGTACACATACCCTCACACAATCAAGTGTTTGTTTATTAAAATTCTCCAAAGTCTTCAGGTTCAGTTAAAACTACAACTGGCTACTTCTTCATCAGCCATGTTGGTTGCTGCTGTATACGAGTTTCGTATAATTTTCCAGATTGTCTGTAGAACTGACACAGCTTCTTATGTCTTCGTTTGCCATGGATAGTTTGTGGTTCATCTTTTATCTTGTCCTTATTATGTATGTAGGGCACATTTCTAACCCCTAAGTCTAGATCTTCATGGCATATTTCAGATATTTTTGGGAATTTAAGATCAAATGCTGCACCAGATGTTTGATTTTGAACTCTGCTTTCTACAAAACCGATCATAACCGGTCACTACATGTATGCAGTTCGACAAGTCTCCCTCCGAAACTGCCTGTTTGAGGAGCTTTAAGACCCCTCTCCTTAGTGGTAGAGTTGTAAATAGCAGTGCTTAAACTTCATAACTCTCCTATCAAAATTAAGATTGTGTAATCGAAAAGAAATGTAAAATATTTGAAGATCAGTCAAGGTTTTAATGGAGAGGGTTGTCTGAAAACTTTTGGTCAAGTAGTTCTTTCAAAATTGCTGTTCAAATTTGGGTTTAATCTATCGCTAACATGCCATGCAAGAAGTTAAAAGTTCTGAATCAAATAAAACAGATTTTTAAAGGTTTCTCTACAGTGTGGTCTTAGATCTATCTGTTCTAAATATGGATATGATATTCTGGGACATGATATTATCAGGAAGTTGTGTCGTATAAAAGTCTCTTGTTTCTGCTTGAAGCACTGACAAAGGTATGTCCTGAAGTCCCATTAACTCCGTTCTAAAGTCTCTCTGCTGCTACAGTAAAGCCAAGAAACAGAACAGCCAGTCAGCGGATGGAATTCAAAACGGCTGCATCATGACAAAAGCAGATTTTTTTTCTTGTGAGGTAAATAAAGGTAGCTTTAATATTCATCAATGGATAGAGAATAGAACCGTAGAAGGAATGGAATGTCTGTGTTAAAGACAGGTACCAATAGCATTGATCCATATGGTTTTCTGTGTTACAATTTAGCCGTAACCTCTTTTACATGCCACTTTGGACCACTCTGAAGTGGTAGAGCGAAGTCACCAGCGTCTTTTCTTTTGTCTCTCTTTGACATTGACAGGACATTGCTTTGCCTCTTTTATTGAGACGGTTTCATCCTTTTCCATGTTTGTATGGTTTGGTAGTCTGGCACTGATTAGCGTATCTCAGATGAGAGTAGAAGCCCTGTGCACCAGGCAGGTAATCCCCTATCTGAGGACGCATCAGGATGCATGTTTCAGTTACCGAGCTGCAAGACAAAGCGTTACAGGAACATTTTGTCTCATTTGGTCTCATTGTTATTAAGGAGAAGCTGACATTAGTAGCTTCTTGTTTTCTAAGACGGGACTATGCCTTGGTTTACCAGCTTGTGCCTACTTTAACAGTTTCTTTGGCTTGTTCATAATCCCCGGCTACATACTCATTCCAGCCAGGGCATTTGGCATGGCCATTTGTTTACTTATTTACAGAATAGTTTACCACTTTGATCCAGGGCACCTGTTATATCATCATAAAATCTGTTGTGGTCCCCATCCCCACAGTTAACATCAGTTCATCTGATCACATCATAGGTACATTCACGATAACTAACAGTTTAAAGTAAATAGGGTATACTCTACGATCAGTCTCTGCACAAGATGACCGGTCTAATTTATCTTGACATACAGGGTCTTTCTTTATAGTCTGTACAGGTAATGTAAGAGTCAATGGAACATGAACTCCTATAACTTCACTGTATAAAATTTCCATAGATCCAAGAGAGGCATCAGATTAACTCATATGATGCCTTTCTAATAAAAGAGTACTTTTGGCTGTTCTTCACTAAACTGTATTTTTTTATTGTTTTATTTCATTCAAAACAAAAGAACAAACGCATCTTAAAAAAAAGTCTTCAGTAAAAGTAAATTATGAATGAAAGGGTAAAAGCTTTCAAAAAGAAACATTAGTGATTTCAAATACTATTTACAAATGCAACTTATTTGGACGCTCACAGCTCGCCGTTTGATCCGTGTGTGACGTATTTATGAGTCGCTTTGTGGCCTGTAGCCGCCATAACATTTAGGACCCTGTCTGGGGGGGGTTTCCATACCCTCGCTGGCCATTCTTGTATCCGGGGGCGGAGTAGCCTGAAGGATAATCAAACCCTCTGAGTGGTGTTTCTGGTCCGTAGTTAAAGTCCTGGCTCTGACCTTCTCGATCCCTGCTGGCTCCACGGGGGGCATAGCCGCCACGTCTAGGAGTTCTTTCTTTGGGGTCTGCTATTTTCACATCGCAGGCGTAACCGTTGATGCAATGCAAGTCTTCTTTCAGACATCTTATGACGCTGGCTTCCTCTGTGAAAAGGACAAAGACGAAGAATCTCCTCCTGTTTGTGTTATGTTCCCTGGGCCGTTCCGAACTCACTGAAGTAACATTATATTTGTTCCTCAGTTACGGCAGGGTTTAACCCGCCGACAAAGACCTTGGAGTTTGCAGCATTCTTGATGGATCTAGCCCTGAATGTGTGGATCTGACGTCCATCCAACTTGTGCATCTGGTGGGATACAACCCTATTGACGCTTGCTGCATCTGTGAAAGTGATGAATCCAAATCTTTGGAGGGATCCATCTTCAGAAACACTCTGGCTATTTCTCCAAAATTGTTAAAGTAATCATAGAGAACTTTCCTGGTCGTCTCGCTGGCCAGATTACAGACGAAGAGTTTCCCAGACTCCTCATCTAGTTGATCTGCAGATTGTCCAGGCAGGGGGTTGGTTGCCGCTGCCTGGACGACATGTAACATATATAACACATGTAACATATAACAGAACCTAATGGGCTTAATCTATAGGCTACATTCCATGTAAGAAGTAAAGAGTCTCTTCTGTTGATTTAGAATCAAATTAACAGGTTTTTTATTGTTGATGAGGGTGGTTCTAAATCCTTCTGTCATAAATATGAAAATTCTGGGACAAGACATCATCATGAATTTTTATTGTATAAAAGTCTCATGTCTCCACCTGAAAGGTATGTCCTGTTACACAGTTTACAGTTCATCAATTGCTGAGTTGTCGTCAGTGGCGTTGCATATTATGTTGAGCCAAGAAAGTAAAATCTCAAAAGGACTCTTGAGAAATGTTTTGGAGTGAGTTTAAGAACCTCAACCAGCAGAAAGTGTCGTAGAAATCAGAGGATTTTTTATTTTCCCGGAGACAAGTCGGCTTTTTAGTAAATCATGTTGGATTCTTTTAAAAGCACAAAGTCGCAAATCAAATGAAAGACGAGTGTGTTGAAAATGGACAGTATTTCTGGCTAAAAAGTAAACAAAAACACAAACTAAAGCGAAGACATGACTCCAGACTGCAAGTAAATAATCTGTTTTTTTCTGTCCGTTTTCTTCTTGTTCACCAGAAACAATAAATTTTCATGTTATCTGACTTTTTATTTAAATTCAATCAGCGGAGAAAACATTTTGTTTCACGGTTCAAGAGATCATCCCTGATCTCTAACTCTAATTCATTTTGAGTTAGAATGAGTTGTGAGTTTTTCGTGAACGATGGCAGTAGAGCAGGTGGATTATATTGACACACATTCTCAGCGTGGGGCCACGTTGACAGACTTGTTTTTAAAATAATACAAGTATAGTTCACAAAATGGCAGCTTTGTTGTTGTCGGGCACTCAGACGTCTGATTGGATAAACGCCTGTCACGACTTATGGATCTCAAAATTTGCACCAACCATCGAGTTCCATGCTTGCCAAACTCTTCATGACTGTTCTAGTATAGGCAGCAGCGCTACCATGACACATGAACATAACTGAATGGATTCATCGGTGGTCCTTCTTTGTGCTTTTATTTGATGTAAACACAATCTCTTTTACATGCATGTTTCATTAATGTTCCCCTTTGTGCATCCACTACAGTAGCTTCTACTCTACATGCTGTGTAATGAGCCTCATTTGAGGAACACCTCATAATCTGATATGCCTAATAAAGCGGACGTACGGTAGCGATGCAAACTGAAACTAAAAACACAGGTTGAAACACTTCAAAATGATTTAATTTTCTTCTATTCAAATTCATTACGAGTAAAACTCGGGTAAGTTTTGTGGAAATGAGCTTCCTCTTCAGGGTGGCTGAGTGACTCAGAGATAGAGGGAGGAGCTCCGAGTAGAGACATTGCTACTGCGCGTGAGATAAGCCAAATGGAGGTTTTACCCTCCTGATAAACCAGGAGGGTAAAACTCCATTTACTACCATTTACCGTAGGATTTATTGGTGTAATAGAATCCACAGCAGGGTCCGGTTCAGAAAGGAGAGCTGCCTACCTGTAAGCAGGTTTTTTAAACTTAAGATTTTTAGGCTGATATTTCTTAAATTTCTTCAGTCTTCCAACTTTGTTGACAGATTGGACAGCTGCAGTTTAATGATGAGATCAGTTCTATCTTAAGAAAAGAAAACCATTCATAAAAATATGGAGATCTTTTCTTAAAGACACTCAGTGTTTACTTTGATGGAGTCTGAAGGAATTTCTCTACATACCTTCAAACCGAAGGACACTTGAATCCTTGGATAAAGCGTTCTAATGATAACATGGTTCAGTCAAATGAATGTGGACAGGTCTAACTAGGATCAAGCTTCTTCCGAAAACCAGATTTCAATCCTTTCTGTTTCTGGGAAACGGTTTAAAAATGAGGACGGGGCAAGCTTTTTAAGTGTTGGTAAAAAAAAAGCCTTGAACTCTCTTCCAGTATGATTCATTCATGTCTAAGGTTTGCTAAGAGGACTGATCACTTCTCCAGATCTGTTTGCTGATGTTAGGAGTAGGTCTAAATGTAAGCCGTCACTTCGGAGTCACAGGCACGGACCACAGAGGACCCTGACTGTAAAGAAAACACTTCTGTTTAACAGAAAACTAAACCTGGACAGAGAAAGTTTAAAATAACTTGTAAAAGATTCAATTGAAACTGCTGTGGAGCATTACGTCCATCCAACCCTGGACGACGAGTGATATCTCTTTAAATCTTGTTTCACTATCATGGGCTTCGTTGAAAACGGATTTTATCCAACATCCCATTTCTTAGAGTTTCCTCATAATCTTCTGGCTTTTTTCTGCTTGTCTTCAGCCTCATTTATAAGTGGTCTTACTCGGAGGTACCGATATCCCTGTCCTAAATTAACAGAATAAAATATGGTAAAAACCTGAACAATGGAAACTTTTATCTAAGGTTTCAAACTTTACTGGTCTGATTTCTATCTACTGGGTTATCCTGTTTCCTCTTACAGGCATCTGCTTCTGTTTGGTGTCCTTGTTCAAAAAGTTGTCCTCACTATTTGATACTTGGGACTTATGTACGTTGAATCTTCGACAATCGTCAAGATCAGAATGATTAATTCCATTAGTTTACTCTATAATGATCAGTTAGAACGAAGCATGGTTTTAACTTGAGGATTTCTTGAGCTCAGGATTTAACAAAATGTACTTTCAGTGTGACTCAAAGATCTTTGAAGTCATTAACCATTGAAACCATTTTGTTATCCGTGTTAATCTGCATGGTGAGTTGCGTTAAATGACGTGTCTTATCTGCAGATAAAATTCCAGACAGTTTTTTATAAAGTGTTTTTGTAGCAGCGTGTGTCTTGGTCAAGCCATCCACAGTCATTCATATAAATGAATGGGTTGAAGTCTCAACCATAAGAAGTGCTGCTTGTCTTGGTGATGGGTAAGACCAGACAGCCCACTCTGACAGATTGTTTTCTGTTCATAAGGAACATGTGGATACAGTTAAGATTAATTTAAAAGTTATCTGGAACTTTAACGAGAAACGATGCATTGCTTTTCACCTGGCTTTCTTCAGTCATGAGTTTCTTTCCTCCATCTGTTTCCTTGTCAGGACACTGATGATATTTCAACGTGGTATGCTCCATCGTGATCAACCTGTTGGCACACTGACTTCATTTAACCTCATGTCTTGATAAACATTTAAATTTGTCGTATCTTTATCGGACTTCCTTGTAAAGTGTCGCGGTCTTGTTGGGATTTTCTTGTTTTTACAAAGTTTCTTATCGTATTTTCCTTCAAACAAACATGCAGGTTGTTTCAAAGTGAGTTTCAAAACGTGGACAAGATTTCAGTTTTTATCAAAACATCTACGGATAATAACAAATGTTTTCATGATACCTACCTACTTGGCAGATTCTGTCACAGGTTCAACTCTTACCATGTGGCACGATGTAGAGATAGGCGGCCTTACGTGTAAACAAATAAACAAAGTGGATTTGGCAAACTTATCCCTTCCTACCCTAAAGAACAAGAACATGGTTGCCATGCGTTGCCAGTTGAATGAAATGCATGTGAATCTACATTTGGGCTCCCCCATGTTAACAACCTGGCACATTGGTTCAACATAGTTTTGAGCTGGAAATTTGATTCTTTACATCGCTTACCTCTATCAAGTAACCGTAGACACCCTCATGCTCAAACATGAATACACATGCACTCGTAAACACATGCCTGTTTGTTTTTCTATACATATAGCTCATCTCAGTAACATGACATCTTTGTTTGTAAACAAGCTGTTTTTTTAATG
The DNA here is from genome assembly GCA_902685375.1 of Neostethus bicornis. NCBI lineage: Eukaryota > Metazoa > Chordata > Actinopteri > Atheriniformes > Phallostethidae > Neostethus > Neostethus bicornis. The sequence continues at coordinate 1,834,380 of LR738552.1, read as the reverse complement.
AGCGACGACCTGCATCCAACATCTGGATTCCTGCTGGAATTCCAGATGATTTCTGTCAATTTAACCAGCAGCAAAATTTGAATGAAGATTAAAATGTAAACAAACAAATTAATGTTACAGAGATTCAAATAAATCAGTTCCTCTGATTGGTGGAGCCTGTTATAATCTGATGTTCCTCATATGTGAGTTAATATTGATTACTAATGGCTATCGTATTTAGGAGTCGTCGCTCAAGTAACACCGGTTAAAATGTTGTTAAAGGTATTGTTGGAATTCCAGTCGCAGCCCTTGATTAGAATGTCAAACTCTTCTCTTTCCCTTCCTAGTGCTTGAAACCTATATACAGCTGGGCGTTTTTTGAAGAAGCTGGCTTTTTTTTTATAAGCAATGATTCAGTTTTTTTCATCTGTTATGTCATGAGTTTCTTGTTCTTCCTCCATTTTTTACCGACATTCGCTTTTTAAGACAGTGTGACGACGTGGACGTCCGAATTAGCCGTACAGTTATTAATAATGAGTAGTTGTTGCCACGACATAAAAGACTCACCACAATCTGATGGATTTAATGGCTGACTTGTAGAAAATTATCCTGGCTTGAGGCAGTGGTTTAACTACTCAAACTGTTTATTGTTTCAATCTGTGGAAATTAACAGAGGAGGTTATTAAAGGTTAAATATTGTGTCTCAATGTCTTGTTCTAATGCTATGATGACGTAACTAACTGATCCAGAAAAGCTAATGAGCGTCCCTTCGATGAAAGCATCACGTGTTCTGGTTTCCTTACCACATGGTAAGGTGTAAAGAAGAATCATCCGAGCTTGTTAACCAGCTCATAACCTGCCAGATGAGGTGAAGCTGACCGACTGCATGAAAACCCGCACCTATTGCAACTGATTTAGAAAACTTAACATAAATGGTTCCTTTGAAAGAGTGAGTTTGTGGTTCCACAATCCACATTAGGATGAGGAGATCTAAGCGGATGCCCCAGGTTTGTGTGGGGAACTGATAAACCCCATGCCCAAAGTAAACCCACTGAGAACTGTGTGATTTCAACATCATCGCTGATTCTTAACCGTCTGACTTTAGGTTTACTCAAATCTGGACCAACTCTACTTCAAGCTCATCTCTTCTGTAAGCTTCTTAAGTAAATACAGCGCAGGAGAAACATTGTTTTCCCGAACGATGGCAGTAGAGCGGGTGAATTATATTTGTCAACATTCGCAGCGTGGGGCCACGTAAACAGACCTCTGCGCTTTTCATAACTAAGCACCACAGAATAAATTTGATCTACATTGATACTTTGTTCCAGACACTGATAATATAAACAGTATGTCTTGATATCGACATATCGACACTTAGATACGGATACTTAATGTTTACCAGATTAACTGAGTTTCCTAACTAGTCTGCAGATAAGTAAAAAGCTTTGCAGAGTCAGGTTTTTTTGGGGTTACGATATCTTCAGGGAGTCAATGAGTTGAACAGTCTGCAGGGCAGAGGGGAGCTTGAGCAGGGGAACAAAGTGAGTCAGTTTAGAAAGCGATCAACAATCTACCGTCAGAGGGGGAAGCCAGTTACAACGTAGAGTGCAATATGGGACGAAAGGCGAGACGGAACGGGTAGAGGGTGAAGAAACTCAGCTGGCAGATTGTATGTAATAGCCAGTCCTCCAGGGCCGCTTTGACAGCGAGCAGCTCTCGATTACCCACATCATAGTTTCGGTTGTCGAGAGAAGAAGGCGCAGGGATGGAGTTTGCAGTCGGAAGTGGTGCGCTGAGAAAGGACGGCCCACACCCTAGAGTCAGATGCATCCACCTCTACAACAAATTGTCAGGAAGGGTCTGGTTGGATGTGGACAGAGGCGGATCGGAACCTCTCCTTTAGGTACAGAAGGCTTGTTCGGCCTTAGGCGAATTCTTGACAGGGCAAGCAGTGGAGGCTAGTCGGGTAATGGGTGCTGCCAGTTGGCTGTAGTTCCTGATGTTGGCAAATCCTACGAATTGATGCAGCTGTTGCCGGAGTGAGGCCAACCCGTAACGGCCCAAATCTATTCCGGGTCGATCTCGATGGTACCAGGACCGATTTTGAACCCCAAGAAGTAAATGGATGTTATTTGGAACTCACACTTTTCGACCTTATCAATAAGTTTGTTCTCTGGGGAAGAACTGTTGTAACATGACAGGGAGTAGATCAGAATGCTGTTAAGGTACACGAATACGAAACCAATGATGATAACACGGAACACATCATGAATAAATAAAACACTGAAAAACTGCTGGGGGCGTTAGTGAGCCCAAATGCATAAGACTCTCTCCACCACTGTTTCAAGTGAGTCCTGTTTGCAGCCAATCACAAAGCCAGACTTTCTGTTCTGTTCTGGCATCACCGGCTGTGATGCAGCTCCCACAGCAGACCTCAGACTGGTAAATAGATCTCCAGGATTTTTCTGCACATGTTGAAGAACCTCAGCTTCCTTAGGAAGTAAAGTTGGTTTTCTTGTTGCTCCTCCAGCTCAGTCTGCTGTTGATAGTCACTCCTAGGTATCTGTACTCCTTCACCACTTAGGCATACCTATCCAATATGCTGGAAGAACCTCTTGGCAGTCCCAATCACATTCTCCCTGATCTTGTCTACATTGAGAAGCAGGTAAATCCATCCTCTGTCCTTCTGTCCACGTTTACACCCTACAACTGTAGTCATCATAGAATTTCTGCAGGTGGCATGAGTCTTGAGTAGGGCTGGAAGTCAGTGGTGTGCAACGTGCCCTGTGGGGCTCCTACACCACCCAGACGATGGAGATGGTGGGCGTACCAGCACCAATCACCTGCAGCTTATCCCTCAGTAATGAAGGCTGGATGGTGCTGAAGTCAGCAGGTTGAAATGTCTTATTGTTGGTCATAAATTTGAATATTATCGGTGCTTATGATTCACACACACATCTTTTTACATCCTGTTTAAACCACTTTAAACACATAATGATAATCAGGTGTTACATTCACTTTGATGGAAATAGATTCCTGACAGAAACTTTTAAAGAAACGGTCCTTTGTTTTCACATTACAAACTCATCACCGGTTCTGTTTGATTAGCGTCCATAACTTCACCACTTTGAGTTCAAACTGTGTTTCGATGAATCTCGATCCAACATCAAAACAATGAACTTCATCCAGATTTATTCAAACATGAGTGAACAAAGTGAGAGGTTGATGATTTTAAAGTTAAAATCAGTTGGAAAATGTTCACTAAACAAGTGTAATTTTAACAACATTGATCAATCATCATCATAGATTATCAATGATCTGGCTTGGCTTTTAAAGCCAATGGCAAATCCTCGGAACTGCTGCAGCTGTCGCCGGGTGTCAGGACGAGGCCAACCCTTAACGGTCCAAATCTTTCGATCTCGATGGTACCGAGACCTCTCAAACCTCGAGAAGTAACCAGAGATGTGGAAATCACACTGTTTGGCCTTATCTAAGAGTTTGTTCTCCAATATACACTGATGAACTGGTTTAACGTGGACCTGGTGGGGTTCTAGTGACGGGGAGTTGATCAGAATACAACACAAAACGATTGATGGAGTCACAAAACACATAGTTTATAAACGACTGAAAAACTGCTGGGGCGTTACAAGGTATTCTAAGTAGCAAAGATGGGTGTTGAAGCTTCTCCTCGTCCCCTTGTTGGATCCGAACTAGGTGATAGGTGTTATGGAGGTCGAGTTTTGTGAATATAGATGCTCCTTGGAGGAGCTGGAACGCAGAAAGGGGACTGGATATTTGTTACAGACACCAACTGTAAACTTAAACATGAAGAGTTGTTGCCATGTAACATAAAAGACTCCCCACAATCTGAACATTGATTTTAATGGTTAATCCACAGTGTTTGAAGTATTTTCCTGGCTGACTTGGATGAAATGTTCCAGCCTAGAGGCGTTTTTTTAACAACTCAGCTGTTTATTGTTTGAAACTGTGGAAATCAACAGAGGAGGTACAAAATATTAAAGGTCAACTATTATGATTTAAACTTCTGGATTGAAACATGGCTCATTTTTATGTTCAAACTAACTTTGATCCAGAAACGCTTAATGCGTATCCCTTCAATGAAAGTCAGTATCCAGGTTTCTTTACCGTTTGGTGAAGTCTAAAGAGAAGCTCAAACCACCTCAAAACCTGCCCGTTTAACGCCTGGCACCTGTTGTCTGAGGGGAAGCTGGCCGACCACATGAAGACCTGAACCAGTAAAACAATTCCAACTGATTCCTATAATCATCTGCATTGGTCTGGCTGGACGTATGCACGTCTTAATAACGCCCACGTGCCATGTTTGTGGTTTGACAAAAAACCCTTTTTACACTTGTCAACAGTTTGAGTTGAGTTATAAAAGTCAGACTTGGAATGAGGGAGGACCCAACTGCAGAACGTAACTTAATAACTTTATTTTCTAACATAAGATTCAACATCAACAGTCAAAACAATCTGGCATAAGAGAAGGGAAGACGTGGACTTTTATAACATGAGGAAGGGGAAACACAGGAGGAAACAATCAGGGAGGATTAGACGATCACACCTGAGGGAATCACACCAGGGCAGGAAGTAACACTGCCTGAAACGAGAGGAGAATTAGTGTTTCAAAATAAAACAGGAAGCAACACAAGCGAGACATGGACCATAAAGCGCAAAAATAGAAGATTGATGAGACATGACAAACCTTAAGTTCTGGTAACAAGCAATTCAATAAAAATGGTTGAGTTTAAAAAGAAAAAACAAAACAGTGAGTTACTTGTTTTTTCTGTTTGACCAAAGCCGGGTCTTGATGGCTGGTGTCCTGGTTATTTTCACACGTTCCTGGTTCTGATGCCCAGAAAGTGAAATCAACAAGCAATGACTTAATTAACTGGATCAGATGTGTCGATGCAAGAATAGCGGCCCTCGACGACCGGATTCGGATACCCCTTACCTAAGAAGTCAAAACCCATGGGAAATGTTCTGTTTCGTCATTTTCCGCTTGTTCCGGGGTTGGGTCACGGGGGCAACAGCCTCAAACGGGCAGCCCAGGCTTCTCTCTCCCCGGCTGCATCCTCTAGCTCACCCGGAAGGATCCCGAGTCGTTCCCCAGCCAGCTGTGAGACATAGTCTCTCCACCAGGTCCGGGGTCTGCCTCTCGGTCTCCTCCCGGTGGGACGTGCCCGAAACACCCACCCACGAGGTGCTCGGGGGGCAGGCAAGTGACCAGATGCCCGAACCACCCCACCTGGCTCCTCTCGACCTGGAGGAGGAGCGGCTCGACACCGAGCTCCTCCCGGATGGCAGGGCTCCTCACTCGATCTCTGAGTGAGAGCCCAGCCACCCTGCAGAGGAAGTTCATTTCGGCCGCTTGTACCCGCGATCGCATTCTTTCGGGTTACCACTCACAGCTGGTTACCATGGCGAGGGTAGGAATGTAGATCCTGGTTACCATGGTGAGGGGAGGAACGTAGATCCTGGTTACCATGGTGAGGGTAGGAACGTAGATCCTGGTTACCATGGTGAGGGTAGGAACGTAGATCCTGGTTACCATGGTGAGGGTAGGAACGTAGATCCTGGTTACCATGGTGAGGGTAGGAACATAGATCCTGGTTACCATGGTGAGGGTAGGAACGTAGATCCTGGTTACCATGGTGAGGGTAGGAACGTAGATCCTGGTTACCATGGTGAGGGTAGGAACGTAGATCCTGGTTACCATGGTGAGGGTAGGAACGTAGATCCTGGTTACCATTGTGACACTACAAACTTAAATCGACTTTTAAATCAAGAGCTTTGCTTTTCTGCTCATTTCTTTCTTCACCACGACCGACAGATGCCACGTCATATTTATTGCTGACGTCGCACCGATCCGCCTACCGATCTCCCGCTCCATCCTTCCCCCACTCGTGAACTAGACCCTGTGATACTTAACCTTTTCCGGGTGAGGGTTTATCACCCATAAAAGCACATTATCCTCTTCTTTAAAAGATGTTTACACCCTTTCTTTCTGTAAATATTTGGTTTTGGATCAAATCTTCAGAAAACCGCATCCGCCAGGACACTCTAAGAGCTTTTCATTTCTCTCTCATCCACACGACCCAAAGCCAAAGCTGCAGGAAGGTGAGAAGAGAGAGGACCTTTATTTCAATTACCTTTCTCTTCTCACACACACACACACACACATAAAATCAAGCTATAAATCACCTGGTTGTGGCCTGTGTGTGTGTGTGTGTGTGAGGTAAGACAGGTGATGGGTAATGGGAATAAATGGCTGTACTCTGAGCCTTCTAAGTGTCCGTTGGTGAGTAGGTGTTAGATTTGTGTGTAAAACAAAAGCCATTTCAGCGACACACAATGCAGGATCATGTCGCTGCCATTTGGAAAAGACACGTCTCACCACTCAGCTGGTTGAAGCTCCCGAGGGGGGAACAAAAAAAAAAGAAGCAGTGTCCGTGCTGAAAGATTTAGCTCAGTGCTGTTCTTATCCGGGTCACTGTCAGACACACACGGTGAGGAGTAGGATTGATACCTGCAGCTCACTGGATCTTGTCAGATCCGGACAAGCATTGAGAATCATATCTGTCTTCTTTTTGACAGAGATTTGGATTTGTGTCCAGGAATGTTGAGAAAGGATTTATCAGTGGGGCTGTCTGTTTATCCGTTTGTCTGACCATGCGTCTGTGCTTCTGTAACATGTGCAGCAGTTTGTTTTTCTCACAATAAATAGTGAAAAGAAAAGAAGAGCTCGCAAATGTCGTAAACAACTTCAGGTTCTTGTCTTCCAGCCCCAAGTAGAGGAGTTTAAGTATGTCAGGATCTTGTTCATGAGTGGGGGAAGGATGGAGTGGGAGATCGACAGACGGATCGGTGCGGTGTCTGCAATAACCAGGATGCGGCATCCATTTAGGTGAAAAAGAGCTGAGCCCAAAAGACAGAACCAGGATCTATGTTCCTACCCTCACCATGGTAACCAGGATCAACGTTCCTACCCTCACCATGGTAACCAGGATCTACGTTCCTACCCCCACCATGGTAACCAGAATCTACGTTCCAACCCTCACCATGGTAACCAGGATCTACGTTCCAACCCTCACCATGGTAACCAGGATCTACGTTCCAACCCTCACCATGGTAACCAGGATCTACGTTCCTACCCCCACCATGGTAACCAGAATCTACGTTCCAACCCTCACCATGGTAACCAGGATCTACGTTCCAACCCTCACCATGGTAACCAGGATCTACGTTCCAACCCTCACCATGGTAACCAGGATCTATGGTACTACCCTCACCATGGTAACCAGGATCTACGTTCCTACCCTCACCATGGTAACCAGGATCTACGTTCCTACCCTCACCATGGTAACCAGGATCTACGTTCCTACCCTCACCATGGTAACCAGGATCTACGTTCCTACCCCCACCATGGTAACCAGAATCTACGTTCCAACCCTCACCATGGTAACCAGGATCTACGTTCCAACCCTCACCATGGTAACCAGGATCTACGTTCCAACCCTCACCATGGTAACCAGGATCTACGTTCCAACCCTCACCATGGTAACCAGGATCTATGGTACTACCCTCACCATGGTAACCAGGATCTACGTTCCTACCCTCACCATGGTAACCAGGATCTACGTTCCTACCCTCACCATGGTAACCATGCCACAGTGTCATAGTGGGTAGCACAGTGGCCTCACAGTAAGGTCATGGGTTATAGTCCTGGGTGGGGACAAGACTTTAACACTGGCCTTACTGTGTGGAGTTTGCATGTTCTCTCATGGACATAGGAGCATGTTTCCCTCTCCTGAAACATGCTCCATTACTTGGGCATCATACGGTCACACAATATAGCGGTTGGGCCAAATGAACAGGAAACAGCGAGTGATGTTTCTGGTTTTTGGTAACCACAGGAATGTCCACATGCTGTCGGTTGGTCAGACACAGAAGTCTGTTTTCAACCAACATGAGTTTTCTGCTAGTTTTAAAATGTTTTGTCAAAGGTAAACATATAAACCTGTTAACCTCTGACCAGTTAATCCCCGGACCGCTGCATGGAATCAGTTTTTAATCAGATTTGTGTATAAATGGAGAAAGGTGGGCATTAATGAGACATTCTGCTACATGATCCATCATCACCAGCTTTACATATTTTCTTTTTTCACCTCATACATCTTTCCTCTAATCCTCTCTTATCCTCACTTCATTCTCCACTCATTACTCTGCTCTTGATCACTCTCTGACTTTCCTTCTTCGGTATCATCTCGTAATCTTTTCACCTCATTCATTTTCTGCTCTGACCCAGCCTCTTCATTTATTCATCCCTACCTTCTTTTTCTCCTGTTTCTCAGCGTCGCAGCAAATCAGCTTCTTCCATCTAACCCTATCAACTGCATCCTCTTCTTCATGTCTTCCTTCACTGTATCCATGAACCTCCTCTTTGGTCTTCCTCTAGTCCTCTTTCCTGGTGGTTCCAAACCCAGCATCCTTCTTCTGATGTACTCTCTCTCTCTCCTCTGTACATGTCCAAACCATCTCAGTCTGACCTCTCTGACTTTAAAACCTCTAACATGTGCTGTTCCTCTGATCCTGTCCATCCTGGTCACTCCCAGAGAGATCCTCAGCATCTTCATCTCTGATACAAACATCTCCGTTTCCTTGTTTTCCTTGTTCGAGCAGTTTGCGAGCTCTACTGTTCAATATTCAGATGCTATTCAAATGCAGCTTGTTTTTGGCCATGGATTTTTTTCTCCTAAATACTTATGGTTGAGTATGAACGGCTCGGTCCCCATAAATTAAAAACGGGAGAGAATTGAATCTTTAAAAAACTACTTTATTTCGATTGGAAAAAATGACAACTTTAAAAAATACTGACTTGAATACCATGTTGTTTTTGGTCTTGGATTTTTTTTTTATTCCGTTGTCTTTCACCTATCCAGGGCTGTGTCGTGGAGGTGTCATGATCCCCCTCTTCTGCAGTCAAGAGGGAGCCATGAATCAACGATCTGATTAGGATCACCTGGGGTGATTCCTCATTTCTCTCACCTGTGCACCCTGTATTTAAGGGAAACCATCCCTGACTTCCCTGTGAGGTCTCACTACTACCTTTCCCAGCCAGGTCACCCTGGTTGCCTGACCATGTTTGGTTTTTTGGATTTAAGTTGGACTTTTGAAACCTTAAGTTAATCATGTTTTCTTACTTTACAGACTTTCCTGCAATAAGTTAATGAACCATGTTTGAAGTCCTGCACTTGGGTCCTCCTCTTTCCTCCATCCCTCAACATCCTTGACAGGAGGCTTCTCTAACCCGAGCTGTATCCTCCAGCTCACCCAGAAGGATCCTGAGGTGTTCCCTGTCCAGCTGTAAGACATAGTCTCTGCAGCAGGTTCAGGGTCTGCCTCTGGGTCTCCTCCTGATAGGATGTGTCCGAAACACCTCACCAGCGAGGCACTCGGGAGCCATCCTAATTAGAGACCAGAAATACCCCATGTGGGTTCCCTAGATTCAGAGCAAGGGCTCTACTCTGAGCTGCTCCTAGATGGCAGAGTTCCTCCCTCTATCTCTGACTGAGAGACAGAGAAGTCCTCTTTAAAGGATCTAATTGTTACCTGAAACTAAATGTGGAAAAAGAATCATCTCTAAATCTTACCATTTATTTAGTTTATCCTCTGAAAAATAAACATTCTTTATTGTGTTGTATAATAATTAAAACCAGTGTAAGGATGCACGTCTGCACGGTAACATGGCCGCCATATGGGAAGGACTTTGTGCGCCTGCAGTGAAGTGACTTTGATGTGCAAACAGAAGGTCTGGTGCTTTCTTCACACACACCAGCTGTTCTGTCATGTTTACTCCAAACATCACTTCCATAAGTTTAAATCCGCTGTGTTAGAATTTATCTGATAGGACACGATGAGGCTGGATGTTACACCATCTCCACCTTCACCACCTCACCAACAAGGTGAGGGTTACACCCATGGGGCCCAGCCGGGATCAGGCCGAACAGTGGACATGGGCTGCCGTTCCAGTGGACTCACCACCTGCAGGAGGGGCTATAAGAGTAAAGTGATGGAGGAGATCGGTGGCAGCCAACGAAAGGGACCCCAGCGGTCAGATCCTAGCTCTTGGGACGTGAGATGTCGCATCTCTGGCGGGGGAGGAGTCCGAGCTCGTACACAAGGTCGAGCGGTTCTGGCTACCGTAATTTCACGGCTATAAGGCGCATATAAACCTCTTAGATTTTCTTCAAAATGAGCGGTGCGTCTTGTGTGTGAGAAAAGGCGGACCTAAAAGAAAAAGCATGAGAACGTTAAAGAGTAAAGTGTGGGCGTGGATTGTTTATAAACAAGGTATGTGCTGCATGCACGCCATTGCTGTTTTAACCCTGAAAATGGAAAAGAGACACGCTTATGACGCTCAGTTTAAGCTGAAGGCAATCAGCTACGCAGAGGAACATGGGAATCGAGCCGTGAAAGGGTGGAAGGCAGCACCGGGCGAGTTACGCTACTGTTTGCCAATGGATTGTAGATGCTTGGACTAACGTGTCTGCTGGTACTGTTATCCGAGCTTTCTCAAAAGCTGGTATCCTTTCTGAGGAGCCGCACAGTACAGACAGTGACTTTGACAGCGAGGAGCGAAGTGGACCTGCTCTGAAACAGAGGATGAGGACTTTGACGGATTTGAATGAAGACTATTACCGGTATTTGCATGCTTGCGTGTGTGTTGTTGTAAGGCGGTGTGTGACTGAGACTGCGCCTTTTCATACGGTGCGCCTAATGGTCGTGAAATTACGGTATATTTAGTCTGACTCACCGCTCCTCCAGATCGAAAGAAGCCAGAATGGGGGGAAAAGGAGCTCCTCTGTTTGTCCAGGAGTGGGTAGAGAGGATGGTCATGGTTGTCCACGATGAACAACCAGGACAATGTCGCCATCGGATCCACATGTGGTGTAGAGATACGTTCCTTGACGTAGACATGTCACAGGAGGACACACAGAGTGATATAATGATATGACAGAATCTTTGTAAGAATGAAAAAGACAAGAATTGGCTGTGCTCATAGATTTATTTGCCAGTGTTTTTAGGAGCTAAAATCTGGTGCTCAGTTTGTGTCACTCGTGACACAAGAAGTCGAGAAGATTAGGACCGGCAAGCATCTGAGAAGAAAAAAAACTCTTTGGACTTGAGTAACAAACGTTTGTATTTAAAGTAGTGCTGTCATTTTAACGCGTTAAAAAAATTAAAGCAATTAATCAAGAAGTAATGACGATGGCGAGCCAATGCTTGTGCATTTAAATTTTGAGCCATCGAAGGACCCGTAGTTTTTTCAGCCCTCCTACATCGCCTGCGCTGACAAATTAACGAATCACTGACACCATGGTGTCACCATGGTGACATCGGCCTTCGTACCCTCACTATGGGGCATAGATCCTGGTAACCAGGATCTACGTTCCTACTCTCACCATGGTAACCAGGATCTACGTTCATACCCTCACCATGGTAACCAGGATCTACGTTCCTACCCTCACCATGGTAACCAGGATCTACGTTCCTACCCTCACCATGGTAACCAGGATCTACGTTCCTACCCTCACCACGGTAACCAGGATCCACGTTCCTACCCTCACCATGGTAACCAGGATCTACGTTCCTATCCTCATTGTGGTAACCAGGATCTACGTTCCTACCCTCACCATGGTAACCAGGATCTACGTTCCTACCCTCACCATAGTAACCAGGATCTACGTTCCTACCCTCACCACGGTAACCAGGATCCACGTTCCTACCCTCACCGTGGTAACCAGGATCTACGTTCCTACCCTCACCATGGTAACCAGGATCTACGTTCCTACACTCACCATGGTAACCAGGATCTACGTTCCTACCCTCACCATGGTAACCAGGATCTACGTTCCTACCCTCACTATGGTAACCAGGATAACCTTCACCATGATAACCAGGATCTATGTTCCTACCCTCACCATGGTAACCGGGATCTACGTTCCTACCCTCACCATGGTAACCAGGATCTACATTCCTACCCTCACCATGGTAACCGGGATCTACGTTCCTACCCTCACCATGGTAACCAGGATCTACGTTTCTACCCTCGGATTTACATTCCTACCCTCACTATGATAACCAGGATCTACGTTCCTACCCTCACCATGGTAACCAGGATCTACGTTCCTACCCTCACCATGGTAACCAGGAACTACGTTCCTACCCTCACCATGATAACCAGGATCTACGTTCCTACCCTCACCATGGTTACCAGGAACTACGTTCCTACCCTCACCATGGTAACCAGGATCTAATTTCCAACTCTCACCTATGGTCACCAGCTGTGGGTGGTGACCTAATGAATGAGATTGCAGATACAAGCCGAAATGAGCTTCCTCCGCTGGGTGGCTGGGCTCTCACTCAGAGATCGGGTGACGAGCCCTGCCACCCGAGAGGAGCTCGGTGTTGGGTTGCTCCTTCTCCAGGTCGAAAGGAGCCAGATGGGGTGGTTCGAGCATCTGGGAAGGATGCCCCCTGAGCGGCTCGCTGGTGAGTTGTTTTGGGTACGTCCCACCGGGAGGACACCAAGAGGCAGACCTGCTGCAGAGACTATGTCTCACAGCTGGCAAGGGAACGACTTGGGATCCTTCCAGGTGAGCTGGAGGATGCAGCCGGGGAGAGAGAAGCATGGGCTTCCTGTCTGAGGCTGTTGCCCCCACGACCCAATCCCGGATGAACGGTAGACGACGGAACGTTAAAATGCGATTAATTACAAAATCCTGTAATTAATTCAATCAATTTTTTAATCGACTGACAGCACTAATTTAAAGATATTTGGCAGGAATTTTTTCATGAAAAGAATACCGGTCTTGGAAGGGAATAAGATATTTTCTGGTTTGATGTTGACGCTCAAAGCAAACTTCTTCCACTTGTCCTTTATTTCAGCTATGACTTCCTCCTTGCGTGCTGTGGATTTTATTTACCAGTTATTTCAACCGCACTTCAGTGGTGGACAAGTTTCAACAAATTGAAAAACAAAGAGTTTTACCAAATAAATAAGTAACTTTTGACTTGTTTTTTTCGTCGACTCCAGTCGCGTAAACAAAGGCATAGCTACAGCTAACTTCATGGAAGATCATGATGCTGTTTTTGCCATGGACTGAAAAAAATACAAAACATGAAGAAGCCTTAGAGATATTTAGACGACATTGTGATCTGTAGTGAGAGGAGGGAAGAGGTGGAGGAAAAGCTGGAGAGGTGGAGGTTTGAAGATTAGTCAGAGTAAAACAGAGTGTGTGAATGAGAGGGATCCAAATGGAAAAGTGAGGTTACAGGGAGAAGAGAGAAAGAAGGTGGAAGATTTTAAGTATCTAGGATCAACAGTCCAGAGCAATGGAGAGTGTGGAAAAGAGGTGAAGAAGCGTGTGCAGGCAGGTTGGAACGGGTGGAGAAAAGTATCAGGTGTGATGTGTGACAGAAGAGTTTCAGATAAAATGAAAGGGAAAGTGTACAAAACCGTGGTGAGAGCGGCCATGCTGATTGGTCTAGACAGTGTGGTGAGAGCTGCCATGCTGATTCGTCCAGAGACAGTGTGGTGAGAGCGGCCATGCTGATTGGTCTAGAGACAGTGTGGTGAGAGCGGCCATGCTGATTGGTCTAGAGACAGTGTGGTGAGAGCGGCCATGCTGATTGATGTAGAGACAGTGTAGCGAGAGCTGCCATGCTGATTGGTGTAGAGACAGTTTGGTGAGAGCGGCCATGCTGATTGGTCTAGAGACAGTGTGGTGAGAGCGGCCATGCTGATTGGTCTAGAGACAGTGTGGTGAGAGCGGCCATGCTGATTGGTTTAGAGACAGCGTGGTGAGAGCGGCCATGCTGATTGGTTTAGAGACAGCGTGGTGAGAGCGGCCATGCTGATTGGTCTAGAGACAGTGTCACTGATTCAAAGACAGGAAACAGAGATGTTTGTAGCAGAGATGAAGATGCTGAGGATCTCTCTGGGAGTGACCAGGATGGACATGATCAGAGGAACAGCACATGTTAGAGGTTTTAAAGTCAGAGAGACCAGACTGAGATGGTTTGGACATGTACAGAGGAGAGAGAGAGAGTACATCAGAAGAAGGATGCTGGGTTTGGAACCACCAGGAAAGAGGACTAGAGGAAGACCAAAGAGGAGGTTCATGGATACAGTGAAGGAAGACATGAAGATAGTTGGTGTGACCGAAGAGGATGCAGCAGATAGGGTTAGATGGAAGAAACTGACTTGATGTGGCGCCTGGAGGGGAATGCCGAAAGATGAAGAAGCTTTAGGGAAAACCAAGAACTGGGCTTTAGTTCATCTCATGATGAGTGAGCTTATCCTTACATTTGTAGGTGAAGATTCCAGGTTTACTGCCTTTGTTGATCACGTACGAGTATCGTTGGCAACTGGTATCATTACTGCAAAGAATAAAAGCACGACTTGTTTGGACTCCAAATATGCAAAGAGGATTTTATAGAGTTTATAAATTAGAAGTTTGTACTTTGCACTCACATTGGTTTTTCAAAAATCACGTATAAGTGTTCATCTTTATCTGGTCTAATCTGGTAAAAGCCCTGTTTCCTTATACCCATCTGCTGAGTAAAATTTTGTGTATCACCAGCAATCCCAACAGTGTACCATTTCCCTGTGATCTGCAATAACATGTCAGAGAAAACTTTAGAATCAGACAAAAGAACAATTAAATTAGAACAAAAAATAGTATGGCATGTTAATTCATGGTAACCAGTGTGGGTCAGACCGAAAAAACGAAAGCAGCCAAAATGAGCTTCCTCTGCAAGATGGCTGGCCTCTCACTCAGAAAGAGGGTGAGGAGTTCTGCCTTCCGGAAGGAGCCACTCTGCTCCAGGTCAAGAGAAGCTAGATGGGGTGTCTCGAACAAATAGTCGGCCAAGCGCCTCACGATGGAGGTCTTTCAGGCACGTCCCACCGGGAGGATATCAAGAGGCAGACCCCGGACCCGCTGCAGAGACTACAGCTGGACAGGGAACGACTCGGGATCCTTCTGGGTGAGCTGGAGGATGCAGCCGGGTTGAGAGAAGCATGAGTTTCCCGTCTAAGGCTGTTACCCCCCACGACCCGGCCCCGGATAAATGGAAGACGACGGAACAAAAACTTCCGTTCCGTCATCTTCCGCTTGTTCTGAGGTCGCGGGGGAGAGAGAAGCGGGGGCAACAGCCTCAAGCGGGCAGCCCAGGCCTCTCTCTCCCCGGCTGCATCCTCTCGCTCACCTGGAAGGATCCCAACTTGTTCCCCGGCCAGCTGTGAGACATAGTCCGGGATCTGCCCCTTGGTCTCCTCCCGGTGGGACGTGCCCGAAACACCTCACCTGCGAGGCGCTCGGGGGGCATCCTAACCAGATGCCCGAACCACCCCATCTGGCTCCTCTCGACCTGGAGGAGGAGCGGCTCGGAAAATATAAAAAAATATACATAATGGCATCACATTGACGTGCTCCTCCCAGATGGCAGAGCTCCTCACCCGATCTCTGAGTGAGAGTTCAGCCACCCTGCGGAGGAAGCTCATTTCAGCTGCTTGTACCCGCGTTCTCATTCTTTCGGTCACCACCCACAGCTGGTTACCATGGTGAGGGTTGGAACGTAAATCGACTTGTAAATCGAGGGCTTTGCTTTTCGGCTGAGCTCTCTCTTTACCACGACGGACTGATGCAGCGTCTTAGTAAAGAATTAAGAAAGTCGGTCTTTTTTTTAAAAATTTCACAAGTATCTACAAGAGGATGAAATTGTATCGTACTTTTCTCGCACGAAAGTAATCTTCTGGTGTGATTTCTGTAGCGTAAACGGTCAGAGAGCTGAGCGCAACTACCACCAGAATAAAAACACAAGTCATAGCTGCTGAAGATCAAGATGAGTTCAGAGATGATGATGAAGATCTGGAGGAACAGAGAATTCTAAGCTATGTTTCAATGTATTGGTTTGTTGGTTATCTCCAAAGTAACGGTGCTGACATTTCAAAAGTAAACTTTAAACCAAACTGATCGGAAATAACTGACATGTAATTTAAAAAAAATCAACACGTTCTAAAGTAAACAAAAACTGGGATTATTTTGAACTAAAAGGTTGAAATCTGACCTAAAAAAAATCCTATGTAAATAAACCCCAAACAAATTTCTTCACTGAGTTTGTCTTTTTGTCAGTCAGTCATCTTCTTATCCGTCCGTCCCTTTTGGAGTTGCCCCTTTGGGGTGCCAGAGCCCATCCCGGCCATTTTAAGGCGAAGGGCAGGGTACACCCCGGACAGGTCGCCAGTTTGTCGCGGGGCCACACACACACTCATTCGTAGGGGCAAATTGGCACCGGCCAATCAACCTAGCATGCATGTTTTTGGAGGGTGGGAGGAAACCGGAGTACCCATAGAAAACCCACGCAGACACGGGGAGAACATGCAAACTCCACACAGAAAGGACAGTGTTCCAAGCCTCATTCCCACCCGGGACTCAAACCCACCTTGTAGACCTTCTTGTAGAACGTAGATCCTAACCAGGATCTATGTTCCTACCCTCACCATGGTAACCAGGATCTACGTTCCTACCCTCACCATGGTAACCAGGATCTATGTTCCTACCCTCACCATAGTAACCAGGATCTACGTTCCTACCCTCACCATGGTAACCATGATCTATGTTCCTACCCTCACCATGGTAACCAGGATCTACGTTCCTACCCTCACCATGGTAACCATGATCTATGTTCCTATCCTCACCATAGTAACCAGGATCTACGTTCCTACCCTTACCATAGTAACCAGGATCTATGTTCCTACCCTCACCATGGTAACCAGGATGTACGTTCCTACCCTCACCATGGTAACCAGGATCTACGTTCCTACCCTCACCATGGTAACCAGCTGTGGGTGGTGACCAAAAGAATGAGATCGCGGGTACAAGCGGCCGAAATGAGCTTCCTCCGCAGGGTGGCTGGGCTCTCACGCAGAGATCGGGTGAGGAGTTCTGCCATCCGGGAGGAGCTCGGTGTCGAGCCGCTCCTCCTCCAGGTCGAGAGGAGCCAGATGGGGTGGTTCGGGCATCTGGTGAGGATGCCCCCCGAGCGCCTCACAGGCGAGGTGTTTTGGGCACTTCCCACCGGGAGGAGACCAAGAGGCAGACCCCAGACCTGCTGGAGAGACTATGTCTCACAGCTGGCCGGGGAACGATTTGGGATCCTTCCAGGTGAGCTAGAGGATGCAGCCGGGGAGAGAGAGGCCTGGGCTGCCCGTTTGAGGCTGTTGCCCCGCGACCTGACCCCTGAACAAGCGGAAGATGACGAAACGGAACAAAGTTTTTGTAAGAATAAAAAAGACAGGAATCAGCAGTTCTTATTAATTTATTTGCCAGTTTTTTTTAAGCTAAAATATGGTGCTCAGCTTGTGTCACTAAAACTACCACAACGGGCCGTCAAGATTAGGACTTGCAACCATCTGGGAAGAAAAAAAATAGTTTGGACTTGAGTAAAAAAGTAACAAACATTTGTATTTAAAGACATTTGGTAGAAATTTTTCATAGAAAAAATACCGCTCTTCGGAGGGAAAAAGATATTTTCTGGTTTGATGTCAAAACTCAAAACAAACTTCTTCCAATCGTCCTTTTCGTCAGGCAAGACTTCTTGTTTGCGTCCTGTGAATTTTAATTCACTAGTTATATCAACCGCACGTCAGTGCCGGACAAGTTTCAACCAATTGAAGGACAAAGACTTTTACCTAATAAATAAATAAATTTGTCCTTGTCTTTTATGCTGGCTGTCGTCATGTAAACAAAGGCATATTCACAGCCAACGTCATTGAAGATCATGGTGTTGTTAAAGCCCCACACTGAAAAAAAAACAACAAAATATGAAGAAGTCCGTGTAGTCCCTCATTCATCCAGGAGTGATCCATAGTAGAAAAAGTTTTTAAAAAAGTCTTCTGGACAATTTAAATCTTGAACGAGACGTTTTGACTTCCATCCGGAAATCATTTTCAATCTGAATGAAATGGACTGAAAACTGGATCTATTTATACTAACCTGAGTAAAAGGTGAAAAAATAGTAAGAAGGGCTCGACCAATGAGCCTGTGTTACCTATGATGGCCGTGAATGGCTCCTATTGTAGTCACAGACCAGTAAACGAACCCTATTGTAAAAATGCTAAAAGCCTAGTGAATAGAAATTCCTGCTAACGAGAGGCGTGAAACTGGGTCACGAGGTGTCATCTTTAGTCCATGGCTTCAAAAGACTGCTGTAAATACCGGGCAGAATGTATCTAACGCCTCCACTCCGATTCAGTGACGGTAGCTGCAAAGAACACTAAGCAGCCACTCCACAAAAGACTTTACCAACACAGAAGAGAAGCCTCAAGTGGTCCACAGTCTGCTGTACATCTGCATCTTAAATCCACCAAACACACTTTTTTGAGGACAGCGAGGTGAAGATTCTAAGTAGAGAGAAAGGATGGTTTGAAAGAGGGGTGAAAGAAGCCATCTTTGTGATGAAAGAGAGTCCCTCTCTGAATCGGAGTGGAGGCATTAGATACATTCTGCCCGGTATTTACAGCAGTATTCTGAAGCCATGGACTAAAGATGACACCTCATAACCCAGTTTCACGCTTCTCGTTAGCAGGAGTTTCTATTCACTAGGCTTTTACAGACTTTTACAGACTTACAGGCTTTTACAGCTTTTTGACAGACTGCATTACAGAATACATTAAGTTCTGTGAGGAGTCTGTCTGTCCCACCCGGATTGTTCGATGCTTCCCCAACAACAAACCCTGGATCACCTGTGACCTAAAGACGCTCCTTAACCGGAAGAAAGCAGCCTTCAGGTCTGGAGACCGGGAGGAGCTGAAGATGGTGCAGCATCAACTCCGAGACCAGCTGAGGAAGGGAAAAGATGCATACAGGAGGAAGCTGGAATCCAAACTACAGCAGGACAACATGAGGGTGGTGTGGTCCGGAATGAAAAAGATCACAGGATATGGGGGAAGAAGCAGACCCACTAGTGGTGGCAAAGATAGAGCTAATGACTTTAATACCTTCTTCAACAGGTTTAGCTCTACAAATGCCACTACCTCTTCTTCCCTACCTCCACCACACCTGCTACCAGCGTCTGCTCCTTCTCAGCGATTAAATGGACTAGTGCCTGAACCCCCCCCCCCCCACCTAACCGTTTGACTGTGACCACCTTTCAGGTGAAGAAACAGCTGGAGAAGCTAAACCAGCACAAAGCAGCCGGCCCAGATGGCATCAGCCCCCGTACCCTGAGGACCTGTGCGCTCCAGCTGTGTGGGGTTCTCCAGCACCTCTTCAACCTGAGCCTCAGGCTGGAGAGGGTTCCGCTTCTCTGGAAGACATCGTGCCTGGTCCCTGTACCCAAGAAACCATCTTCATCTCACCTCAAGGATTTCCGTCCAGTTGCCCTCACATCTCATGTGATGAAAGTGCTGGAGAGGCTGGTGTTAGCCCACATGAGACCGCTGGTGAATTCCTCTCTGGACCCCCTGCAGTTTGCCTACCAGCCACGCCTGGGTGTTGACGACGCTGTCATCCATCTGCTGCAGCGAGCTCATTCACATCTCGATGGCGGTGGAGGCATGGTGAGAATCACCTTCTTTGATTTCTCTAGTGCCTTTAACACCATCCAGCCCTCATTACTGGGTGATAAGCTGCGGCTGATGGGTGCTGGTGCGTCCACCGTCTCCTGGATCACTGATTACCTGACGGACAGGCCACAGTTCGTCCGGCTGGGGAAAGTCCGGTCTGATGTGGTTTTAAGTGGTGTGGGAGCCCCACAGGGCACGGTGCTCTCTCCATTCCTCTTCACATTGTACACTTCAGACTTCCAGCACAACTCCGATTCATGCCACCTACAGAAATTCTCAGATGACTCAGCAGTTGTAGGGTGTATAAGTGGTGGGCAGGAGGAGGAGTACAGGAGGGTGGTGGATGGATTTGTGGTGTGGGCGGGAGAGAATCACCTGCTGCTCAATGTGGACAAGACCAGGGAGATGGTGATTGACTTCCGGAAGAGGAGGAGGACTGCTTTGCAGTCGCTCTGTATTCTGGGTAGGGATGTGGAGGTGGTGGAGGAGTACAAATACCTTGGAGTGACCATCGACAGCAGACTGAGCTGGAGGAGCAACAGTACTGCTGTGTACAAGAAGACCTGCAGCCGACTTTACTTTCTAAGGAAGCTGAGGTCCTTCAATGTGTGCTGCAAGATCCTGGAGACCTTCTACCAGTCTGTGGTGGCCAGCACCTTGTTCTTCTCTGTCATCTGCTGGGGGAGCACCATCACAGCCAGTGACACCAACAGACTGAATAAACTAATCAGACTGGCTGGCTCTGTCATTGGCAGCAAACAGGACTCACTTGAGGCAGTGGTAGAGAGGAGGTCACTGAACAAACTTTTATCCATCATGGACAATCATGACCATCCTCTCTACCCACTCCTGGACGAACAACGGAGCTCCTTCTCCAAGAGGCTCAGACAGCTCCGCTCGAGAACATCTCGTTACCGGAGGTCTTTCTTTCCGTACGTGATCGGGCTCTACAACGACTCACTTAGCAGATAGGAAGTTGTTGCTGTGACACACAAATTTCCCATGTGAGGGATCATTAAAGTAGATTCTGATTTAGCATTATTATAATAGGGCTCATTTACTGGTCTGTGGTTACAATAGGAGCCATTCACGGCCATCATAGGTAACACAGGCTCATTGGTCGAGCCCTCCTTACTATTTTTTATCTTTTACTCAGGTTAGTATAAATAGATCCAGTTTTCAGTCCATTTTATTCAGATTGAAAATGATTTCCGGATTGAAGTCGAAACGTCTCGATCAAGAATTAAACCGTCCAGAAGACTTTTTTAAACTTTTTCTACTAAAAATATGAAGAACCTTTACAGAAAAACAAGAACAGGGCTTTAGTTTATCTCATGATGAATGAGCTTATCCTTACATTCATAGGTGAAGATTCCAGGTTTACTGCCTGGGTAGCTTATGTGCGAGTATTGTTGGCAACTGCCATCATCTCTGCAAAGAATAGATGCATGACTTGTGTGGACTCCAAATATGCAAAGACAATTTTATACAGTATATTCATTAGTTTGTAGTTTGCACTCACTGTAATCTTTCAAAAGACATGTTAAAGCTTCCATCTTTTTGCAGTTTATTCTGGTAAACGCCCTGTTTGATTGAAGCCATTAGCTGAGCAAAAGTTTTGTGATTGCCGGCAGCGCCAACAGTGTACCATTTCCCTTCAATCTGCAGAGAAAACGTTAGAATCAGACAAAAGAACAATAAACAAACATTACGGTAACCCATGGTAACCAGTGTGGGTGGTGACCGAAAGAACCGTCCAAAATGAGCTTCCTCCACAGGGTGGCTGGTCGCTCACTCAGAGATAGGGTGAGGAGTTCTGCTATCGCGGAGGAGCTTGGAGGAGAGCCGCTCCTCCTCCAGGTCGAGTTTAAAATCCAACCTGCCATTCTATCGGTCTAATCTAACGGTTACCAAAGCATGCCATCCATCTGATCCTGTTCCAGCCCCCTGTTCAAATATTAAACCTCAATGTGGCCCGCAAACCAAAAAGTCTGCCCACCTCTGAACAAGAAGGAGGGTGGTTCGAATAAATGGTCGGAATGCCTCCCGAGCGCCCCGCGGTTGTGTTGTTTCGGGCCCGTCCCACCAAGAAGATATCAAAAGGCAGACCCCGGACCTGCTGAAGAGACTATGTCTCACAGCTGGACAGGGAACGATATGGGATTCTTCAGGGTGAGCTGGAGGATGCAGCCGGGTTGAGAGAAGCCTGAGCTTCCCGTCTGAGGCTGTTGCCCCTACGACCCGGCCCCAGGTAAGCGGAAGACGGCGGAACAGAACAATAAGTATTGCTGGTAAAGAATTTAAAAAGTCGGTCTATTTTTTTTTTTAACATTTCACAAGCATCTATAAGAGGATGAAGTTGCAGAAGTATCATACACTTGAATCGGTAAAGTCATCATCCGGAGCGATTTCTGTAGCGTAAACGGCTAGAGAGCTGAGCGCAACTACCACCAGAATAAAAACACAAGTCATAGCTGCTGAAGATCAAGATGAGTTCAGAGATGATGATGAAGATCTGGAGGAACAGAGAATTCTAAGCTATGTTTCAATGTATTGGTTTGTTGGTTATCTCCAAAGCAACGGTGCTGACATTTCAAAAGTAAACTTTAAACCAAACTGATCGGAAATAACTGACATGTAATTTAAAAAAAATCAACACGTTCTAAAGTAAACAAAAACTGGGATTATTTTGAACTAAAAGGTTGAAATCTGACCTAAAAAAAATCCTATGTAAATAAACCCCAAACAAATTTCTTCACTGAGTTTGTCTTTTTGTCAGTCAGTCATCTTCTTATCCGTCTGTTCCTTACGGGGTTACGGAGGGTGCCGGAGCCCATCCCGGCCATTTTAAGGCGAAGGGCAGGGTACATCCCGTCCAGGTCGCCAGTTTGTCGCTGGGCCACACACACTCATTCGTAGGGGCAATTTCAAAATAAACAGTGTGCACAGATATGGAAAGCCATCGGGGCCAATACACACATGTAAACAAGCGTGTCAAGCGCTTAGATTTCGAACCTAGAGCTGCTAGATTTGAAATTTAACGCTGTTGATGTAACATTAAACGCTTGTTTAAAATCCAGCGTCATTCTATCGGTCTAATCTAGCGGTTACCAAAGCATGCCATCCATCTGATCCTGTTCCAGCCCCCTGGTCAAATGTTAGACCTCAATGTGGCCCGCAAACCAAAAAGTTTGCCCACTCTGAGCAAGATGGAGGGTGGTTCGAATAAATGGTCGGAATGCCTCCTGAGCGCCCTGCGGTCGTGTTGTTTCGGGCACGTCCCATCGGGAGGATTTCAAGAGGCAGGCCCCGGACCCGATGAAGAGACTATGTCTCAGCTAGACAGGGAACGACTCAGGATTCTTCAGGGTGAGCTGGAGGATGCAGCCGGGTTGAGAGAAGCCTGAGCTTCCCGTCTGAGGCTGTTGCCCCTACGACCCGGCCCCAGGTAAGCGGAAGACGACGGAACAGAACAATAAGTACTGCTGGTAAAGAATTTAAAAAGTCTGTCTATTTTTTTAACATTTCACAGGTATCTACAAGAGGATGAAGTTGCAGAAGTATCATACACTTGAATCGGTAAAGTCATCATCCGGAGCGATTTCTGTAGCGTAAACGGCCAGAGAGCTGAGCGCAACTACCACCAGAATAAAAACACAAGTCATAGCTGCTGAAGATCAAGATGAGTTCAGAGATGATGATGAAGATCTGGAGGAACAGAGAATTCTATGTATCAATGTGTTGGTAACAGTGCTGATATTTAAAAAGTAAACTTCAAACCAAAACAGATTTAACTTAAAAAATTCAAAACGTTCAAAAGTAAACAAAGATTGTGAAACTTGGATTATCTTGATTATGTTTTTAGGACAGGTTGGAACCTGACCTAAAACATCCTAGTTCAAAGTACATTAGTAAGTGAGACTTCCCTGTAAATCTGCCTTTTTCAACGACTAGCCCCGTTAGCCTGTTTTGCTTGTCATGTAGTCTTCCCGCTTGGTTACCATGGTGAGGGCAGCTGTTCGACCAGCTGCAAGCTTTCAGAACCAGATCCACCGTGGCTGGAGGAGTCGATTCAGTCCCAACAAAACTGAGAAGGAGACGATCTGAAAGGAGGTGCTTGAAGCCCAGTGTCCCCGCAGTTGTCATGTGTGACATCCGATCACTTGCTGGCAAGATGGAGGACCTTGGGACGTTTGCTCTGACCCAAGGAGAGCCACTTGGGAGTGCTTCATTTAAGCCCAACTCCGTGGACTCATTAAGGACTATTTTCTTTTCAGATTTCCCTTCAAGGATCAATAAAGCTGACATGAGCAGTTTAAAAGGGGAACTGTCTTTCCTGTAGGTCAAGGGGCTGCCTCTGGGTCTCCCCGGGTTGGGACGTACCCGAAACATAGTAACGTAGATCCTGGTTACCATGGTGAGGGTAGGAACGTAGATCCTGGTTACCATGGTGAGGGTAGGAACGTAGATCCTGGTTACCATGGTGAGGGTAGGAACATAGATCCTGGTTACCACGGTGAAGGTAGTAACAAAGATCCTGGTTACCATGGTGAGGGTAGGAACGTAGATCCGGCTCACCGTGGTAAGGGTAGGAATGTAGATCCTGGTTACCATGGTGAGGGTCGGAACGTAGATCCTGGTTACCATGGTGAGGGTAGGAATGTAGATCCTGGTTACCATGGTGAAGATAGGAACGTAGATCCTGGTTACCATGGTGAGGGTCGGAACGTAGATCCTGGTTACCATGGTGAGGGTAGGAATGTAGATCCTAGTTACCATGGTGAGGGTTGGAACGTAGATCCTGGTTAACATGGTGAGGGTAGGAACATAGATCCTGGTTACCATGGTGAGGGTAGGAACATAGATCCTGGTTACCATGGTGAGGGTTGGAACGTAGATCCTGGTTACCATGGTGAGGGTAGGAACGTAGATCCTGGTTACCATGGTGAGGGTAGGCAAGTAGATCCTGGTTACCATGGTGAGGGTAGGAACGTAGATCCTGGTTACCATGGTGAGGGTAGGAACATAGATCCTGGTTACCATGATGAGGGTAGGAATGTAGATCCTGGTTACCATGGTGAGGGTAGGAACGTAGATCCTGGTTACCATGGTGAGGGTAGGAACATAGATCGACTTGTAAATCAAGAGCTTTGCTTTTCGGCTCAGCTCTTTCTTCACCACAACGGATCAATGCAGCTTCCTAGTTATTGCAGACGCTGCGCCAATCTTTCAGTAGATCTCCCATTCCATCTGTATCTGCGCCCACTGAATCCTGTAACTGTAGCCAAGCAGGTAAACACACAGCTCGTCCTCGTCCAAAACTGCTTGTTAATTCTGATCCAGAAACCACCGGGTGAACTTTGATTGCTGAAGTGCACGAAGCTGCTTTTAGTTTAATGGAAAAGTAACAAAATGATAGAAACTGGAAGCAGAGAATTGAGGAGGAGAGGGGAAAAAAAAGCAGTTAGGACGGGTGAATAGAAAGAAGGGTTTAATGACTGGCACAGAGGTGAAGGAGTGGATTAAATGACTCGGTTATTACGACGGAGGAGGAGGAGAGGTGGTGCTCCTCCGCCTGCAGCTGATAGAGTGTCGGAGAGGGATGGATAGTAAAAATCCTTCAGCCCAGCTGCTCAGATCTGCCTGAAATTAAATGTTATTATGAGAAATAATGGCTTTGTAATGCGTTGTTATGTAAGTGTGGAGGTTTAAGGTAGAACCCAGATTCACCGTAGAGTCCTGGGCAGGATTGGTAATCGTTAATAGACTCTACTTAAACAGCACTTCTCTATTTATTTATTTCTCAAATTCACCCGTTCACACACAGATTCATACCTGGAAGCTGACATGTAAGATGTAAACCATCATCAGGAGACTTTAGAGGTTCGGTGTCTTGCTCAGATACACCTTGACGTAAACTCCAGGCCGAGATCGAACCAGTCCGGTTACAGGATGCTCGCTCTGCCCACCGACCCATCCGTCTCATTCAGTCTGTTGTGACGTGGGGTGCAGGTGGAAGGAGGAGGACCCAAATGCAGGAAAACAATAGGATGTTTTTAACAGCGATCAGGCAAGGCTTTAAAGCATGGGATTAATCACCAATGAATGTCTTTAAGTTCAGAAATAAATCGGAGTTCTATGATAAGGGTACCTGAATCTACCAGAATCTACGTTCTACCCTCACCATGGTGACCAGGATCTACTTTCCTACCCTCAACATGGTAACCAGGATCTATGTTCCTACCCTCACCATGGTAACCAGGATCTACTTTCCTACCCTCAACATGGTAACCAGGATCTATGTTCCTACCCTCACCATGGTAACCAGGATCTACTTTCCTACCCTCAACATGGTAACCAGGATCTACTTTCCTACCCTCACCATGGTAACCAGGATCTACGTTCCTACCCTCACCGTGGTAACCAGGATCTACATTCCTACCTTCACCATGGTAACCAGGATTTACGTTCCTACCCTCACCATGGTAACCAGGATCTACGTACCTACCTTCACCATGGTAACCAGGATTTACGTTCCTACCCTCACCATGGTAACCAGGATCTACGTACCTACCCTCACCGTGGTAACCAGGATCTACGTTCCTACCCTCACCATGGTAACCAGGATTTACGTTCCTACCCTCACCATGGTAACCAGGATCTACATTCCTACCTTCACCATGGTAACCAGGATCTACGTTCCTACCCTCACCATGGTAACCAGGATCTACGTTCCTACCCTCACCATGGTAACCAGGATCTACATTCCTACCCTCACCGTGGTAACCAGGATCTACGTTCCTACCCTCACCATGGTAACCAGGATCTACGTTCCTACCCTCACCATGGTAACCAAGATCTACGTTCCTACCCTCACCATGGTAACCAGGATCTATGTTCCTACCCTCACCATGGTAACCAGGATCTATGTTCCTACCCTCACCATGGTAACCAGGATCTATGTTCCTACCCTCACCATGGTAACCAGGATCTACATTCCTACGCAGATAGGCACTACAAGCCCTCGCTTCTTCCTGTTCCTTTTCAGACTTTATGTATTTTATTTGTAGTTATTTTTTTGTTCTTGTTTTCTCGAATGTCTGAATAAATCAAATTAAATTGAAGTCAAATTGTCAACAAAGATATTTCCAATATCCATGCGTGTGTTTATATATAGCAAAGAACATGTAAAGACAGAATAATGATGACATACATGGTTCCCGTGTGAGTGCATCTCCTGATCACGGATAACTTTGCATGTCACACATACACAGATTGATACAGAAATACATATTCACTAATATTTAATGGTCGGAGTTACATGTTATGGAAGCTATGTGCGTGTCTTCTTTCTCTGTCAAAACTGTACATGTCGCTCTCAATCTTTTTCTCCACCCAGAAACAATCAATAAAACAGGAGGCACTCGATGCTTGGCACACACCACGCAAACTGGTATGGATTTTTCTCACAGTCTCTGTTTGATTTCTTAATAACTTTTTCTGTCTCTTTTCTTGACTTTTAACTTCTTTCTTCTTCTCCTTCCATCATTTCCCTTCAGGGGTCGCCACGTCAAGTCACTTTCTTCCATCTAACCCTATATGCTGCATCTTGATAAAATTGCCCCAAGGAATGAATGTCTGTGTGGCGCCACGACAGACTGGCGACCTGTTTGGGGTGTATCCCGCCTCTCGCTTTGAATCCGGCGTCGGAGGAGCATCCGGGAGGAGCTTGGTGTCGAGCCGTTCCTCCTCCAGGTCGAGAGGAGCCAGATGGGGTGGTTCAGGCATCTGGTCAGGATCCCCCCCGAGCGCACGTCCCAAGACCCCCCGACCTTACCTCACGATCTCTCTCATTCACACACATGTACTCTGTTTTACTCTGACTAATCTTCAAACCTCCACCTCTCCAGCTTTTCCTCCACCTCTTCCCTCCTCTCACTACAGATCACAATGTCATCTGCATATCTGGACTTCAACAAACCTACAAATCATTTCTATTATGTTTAAATGATGATTAATAGAGACGAGAGAGTTCCCCTCCCTTCTATAGAACCGGTTAACATTCATTAAAGCAGATTTTTTCTGTTTTTCTTACAGTCATCAAAAATAGAAAAATGTTAAACACCAAACTTAAGCTGCATAATTCCAATTATTTCCTTATATATTAATCAATTTATCCAATTGGGGTCCCTGGCTTGTCGGTGAAAGTGAAGAATCTATCATGATCCCCTCATCAGGTACACTCCTTCCCTCCTTACCCCTAATTTGGCACACCTGGTCTGTATTCTCAGGAGTGCCTTGTTTCCCTGTTGACTGTTTAAGCCCTGGTGTCCCTGACTTCCTGCCTGGGTCATTCCCCTTGCTCCGTTCCTCTGTTTTTTCCCTTTCTGTACACTACTTCACTGGCCTTTCCTGCTGAGCTCATACCTCTGGCTCCTGGTGCACCCTGCCTTCTTGCCAAGATCTCTCTTCTGGTCCCTCATCATCCTACCGAGCTCCTACATCTGGTCGCTCATCATCCAGCCGAGGTTCAACCTTCTGGTCACGCCTCACCCTTCCGAGCTCCTTACGTATGGTCCCTCGTCAAGCCGAACTCCAAACATCTGGCCCCTCATCCAGCCCCTTGTGGTTACTCATCGTCCTACCGAACTCCAACCTTCTGGTCACTCCTCATCCTGCCGAGCTCCTACGTACTGTGTGGTCCTTCGTCCAGCTGAGGTCTCCCTCCGGTCACTCATCTTGCTGAGTCCTGTGTGGTTCTGCACTTCCTTCAATAAACTGGTAATGCTTCTGGGTCTTACTTCATAACCCTCACTGCCGTCATCACAGAATCATAAAATTTCCATTTAGAGTGACGCTTATTAAGTTTAAGAGACTTTGGCCCAATGGGAGCGCCGCAAGGTTAATTCACTCCAGCACGGGCGATCAATTATAAAATATCATTTTCGCTTTCAGCAGTTTTAAAAGTCTTTATTAACTAAAATCTTCATGGAGATTTAAGTTTAGCTGAACATTTTTATCTGAAAGCCATTTTCAGACGAACATGGTGACTTTTTTTTTGCCGTAAAAAAAGAGTATTTGCTGAAAAAGATTTTGAACATATTCCGTTCCGTCCGTCGTCTTCCGCTCATCTGGAGTCGCGGTGGCAACAGCCTCAGACGGGAAGCCCAGGCTTCTCTCACCCCGGCTACATCCTCCAGCTCACCTGGAAGGTCCCCAGGTTGTTCCCCAGCCAGCTGGGAGACAAAGTCTCTCCAGCAGGTCTGGGATCTGCCTCTTGTTCTTCTCCTTGTGGGACGTGCCTGAAACACCTCATCAGCGAGGCATTCAGGGGGCATCCTGACCAGATGCCCAAACCACCCCATCTGGCTCCTCTCGACCTGGAGGAGTGGCTCGACACCGAGCTCCTCCCGGATGGCAGAACTCCTCATCCGATCTGAGTGACAGCCCAGCCACCCTGCGGAGGAAGCTCTTTTCAGCTGCTTCCATCCGCGATCTCATTCTTTCATTCACCACCCACAGCTGGTGACGATGGTGAGGGTAGGAACGTAAATCCTGGTTACCATGGTGAGGGTAGGAACGTAGATCCTGGTAACCATGGTGAGGGTAGGAACGTAGATCCTGGTTACCACGGTGAGGGTAGAAACGTAGATCCCTGGTTACCACGGTGAGGTTAGGAACGTAGATCCTGGTTACCATGGTGATAGTAGGAACGTAGATCCTGGTTACCATGGTGAGGGTAGGAACGTAGATCCTGGTTACCATGGTGAGGGTAGGAACGTAGATCTTGGTTACCATGGTGAGGGTAGGAACGTAGATCCTGGTTACCATGGTGAGGGTAGGAACGTAGATCTTGGTTACCATGGTGAGGGTAGGAATGTCGATCGACTTGTAAATCGAGAACTTTTCTTTTCGGCTCAGCTCTTTCTTTACCACACAGGAGTGATGCAGCATCCTGATTATTGCGGACGCCGCACTGATCCATCTGTGAACAAGACCCCAAGTAAGTTAAAGGGTTAATATCAAAATATATCTTTGTAAAAAAACAAAAAGACTTTTTGATGCTTATTGATTTATTTGCTTTTAGGAGGCGAAATTTAAAAATTGTATATTTAGAACCAAACAAAAAAATTTCTGAAAGAAGAGACGATGAAGTGCGTATCATCTCATCCTCAACGATGCCCTTCATGGTCTGGAATCTCCAAAGCAGTCTGATGCTCAGCACGGACGTGTAGGTTACGACTGGCAACCATCTGGGAAGAAAAAAAATGGATCTGAGAAACACACACATCATTTGCTGCCACCCATCTCCTCCTTCACCCGACCTCTGTCGCCCCTCTTACAGGTGGTGAGTCCGCTGGAAGGGTGGCCCATGTCCTCTGGTCGAACTGAGCCCGGCCGGGCCCCATTGGTAAAAACCCAGCCAGTAGGCGCTCGCTCTCGTACCAGAGCCTCAAGCTTGGCTACAAGGGGACCCGCGTCTGGGCCAGGGCAACTTAACGATGCTTGATCGCTTCACGAGCTGTTTGAGTCGTACTTTGTCAGGCCCCTCACCCAGGACCTGTTTGCCCAGGGGCATTAAGCCCCGGACAACATGGCTCCTAGAATCAGTGGGGCACGCAGACGCCTCCACCATGATGAGATGGCGGCTCAAGGAGTGGTGAGGAGCTCTGCCATCCGGGTGTCGAGCTGCTCTTCGTCCAAGTCGCGAGGAACGAAATGGGGTGGTTCAGGTATCTGGTCAGGATGCCCCCCGAGCGCCTCCCTGGTGAGGTGTTTCGGGCACGTCCCACCATGAGGAGACCAAGAGGCAGACCCCGGATCTGCTGGGGGGACTATCTCTCACAGCTGGGGAACGACTCGGGATCCTTCCGGGTAAGATGGAGGATGCAGCCGGGTAGAGAGAAGCCTGGGCTTCCCGTCTGAGGCTGTTGCCCCAGCAACCCGGCCCCGGATAAGCGGAAGACGATGGAACAGAACAGAATGAAACAAACACATGTATTTAAGGATATTTGGTGGAATATTTTTCAGGGTAAACGTACATCTCTTGGGAAGGAAGATGATATTTTCAGGCGGGATGCCGGTAGACTCAACAAACACCATCCACTTGCTCTTTATATCTTCACCGGGCGTTTGCCTGTTGGCTGTGAACATGAACTCACCGCAGTTAGTTCAACGACATTTCACTGGTGGAACAAACGAAACCAGACAAATTATTTTACCAATTAACTTAGTGATTTTATCGTCCTGTCCTTCTTCGGCTCGCGTGATGTAAACGAAGGCATAGTCTGAGCCGACTTCATGGAAATTCATGAGGAATTTATAAGAGAAAACTGACGAAAAGAGAAATATGAAGAAACGTTAGAGAAAAACAAAGATTTAGATTTGATTTTTACCTTTTGATGATCTTACTCAGAGATCGGGTGAGGTGCTTGGCCATCTGGGAGGAGCTCAGTGTCGAGCCACTCCTCCTCCAGGTCGAGAGGAGCAAGATGGTGTGGTTCGGGCATCTGGTCCGGATGCCTCCCGAGCGCCTCACTGGTGAGGTGTTTTGGGTTTGTCCCACCGGGAGGAGACCAAGAGGCAAACCCCGGACCTGCTGGAGAGACTATGTCCCACAGCTGGCCAGGGAATGACTCGGGATCCTCCCGGGTCTGACCATCCTCCAGTTCACCACTTCCGGGTGAATGGAGGCTGTGTAGCCAGGAGTGACAGTAGCCCGGGCTTCCCGTCTGAGGCTGTCCCCCCCCCCCGCAACCCGGCCCCGTATAAACGGAAGATGACGGAACAGAACGGAACCTTTCGATGTGAGCGTTCTTTCTTACCTGAATAGGTGAAGATTCCACGTGTGTCGGTTTTTCTGGCAACTTGAGAGGGTTTCAGGCATCGTCCTCTAGCCCTGCATGTGGATGAAACATGGTCTGATGTGGCTTCACTTTTACAAACACGATTTTACACAGAAGAAGTTCAATTATGGGTTTTTGTTCTTTGCACTCACTCAAGTGTTTCATAGGACATGGTTATGTCCCCGGTTCTTTCTGGCTTAAAACTGTAAGAGCCCATGTTCATTTTGGCTGTATACTCGTCAAAAAACGGATGATTACTGGCATAGCCAACATCGTACCAGACCCCTTTCAGCTGTAATGACATCAGAGTGTAAATCAGACACGTAGCAGAAAAACTGAGGCAGAAAAAATAACAATTCTAAGAACAAAGTTACTCTACTTTACAAACAACAGGAAAAAAACAACTGTAGTTGGTAAAGAAAGAAGTAAGTGAGTCTATAGTTTTCATTTCACAGCTTTCATCTTTTCAGAGGATCAAGTATCGTACCTTATTTACATCAAAGTTTGGCTGGGGTGCGACATTGTGAGCATAAACGGTCAGAGAGCTGAGCGCAACTCCCAGCAGGATGACAACAGAAGTCATAGCTGCTGAAGATCAAGAGTTCAGAGTTGATGATGAAGATCTGGAGGTTTGTTCTTGGACCGTCAGTGTGATGAATCTTTCTAGGGTGGAGATAACGCACGCCCTTTTTCTTCCTGCGGACATATTGGTCGATTACGTGTTTCAGTTTCATCATCTTGATTTCTTTTGTTTCCAAAAGTGTTGATAATTTGTTTCAACTGAGATTATAATGAGAGGACCAGGATGTCCCAGCTGCATGACCGAAATCAAACACTATCGATGAACACAACTTTATAAACCTTAAAAATGCTGCGAACTTCTGCCTGAAAATTCATTTTACATTTTATTTCATTAAAAGCTTCACATCTTGATGCTTCACTGTGGTGAGGGAAGGAACGAAGATCCTAGTTACCATGGTGAGGATATGAATGTAGATTCTGGTTACCATGGTGAGGGTAGGAACATAGATCCTGGTTACCATGGTGAGGGTAGGTACGTAGATCCTGGTTATCATGGTGAGGGTAGGAACGAAATCCTGGTTACCATGGTGAGGGTAGGAACATGGATCCTGGTTATCATGGTGATGGTAGGAACGTAGATCCTGGTTACCATGGTGAGGGTAGGAACATAGATCCTGGTTACCGTGGTGAGGGTAGGAACGTAGATCCTGGTTACCATGGTGAGGGTAGGAACGTTGATCAACCTGTAAATCCAGAGCTTTGTTTTTCGGCTCAGCTCTCTCTTTACCACGACAGACCGATGCAGCGTCCTAGTTATTGCTGATGCCGCACCGATCCGTCTGTCGATCTCCCGCTCCATCTTTCCTCCACTCATGAACAAAACCCCGAGATACTTAAATTCCCCCACTTGAGGAAGGACCCTGTTCCTGACCCGCAGGGGGCATTCCACCCTTTTCTGGGACCATGGTCTCAGATTTGGAGGCACTGATTCCCATCCTGGCCTCTTCACACTGTATTATTCCTCCATTTTTTTATTTTTTATTTAGAAATATTCCCAACTGGAACGGCTTATGTTTTCTTTTATAAAACAAAGTCTTTTTTTTTTTTGTGCCAGAAGTACGACTATTGTTTGCTTGCATGACCAGCTGTTAGCTCTGAATGAACCTAGCCTGCTTCATGGAGCCCGGCATAAAATTCCGAGAGAAATCCAAAGAAGTATCCCGCCAATCTTGTGATAGTTAGAACAGAGGGTTTAAAATTGTCATTCTGCTTTCATTCAAGTCACGTGTTCCAGAAATAAGCATCTTCATCCACATCCTGTCCGATGTTTCCTCCTCCATGTCACCTCTCTGTCCTGTGAGCTATCCATCATCTCCTCTCCACCGTGCTCTGATGTGGAGTCACTCCATCAATGTCAGTCAGAATGTCTTCAACCAGAAAGTAGACAACAAGAACAATTAAACATGCTGCATCGGTTCGCCGTGGTAAAGAGAGAGCAGAGCCGAAAAGTAAAGCAAAGATTTACAAGTTGATCTACGTTCCTACCCTCACCATGGTAACCAGGATCTACGTTGCTGCCCTCACCATGGTAACCAGGATCTACATTCCTACCCTCACCATGGTAACCAGGATCTACGGTCCTACCCTCACCATGGTAACCAGGATCTACGTTCCTACTCTCACCATGGTAACCAGGATCTACGTCCCTGCCCTCACCATGGTAACCAGGATCTACGTTCCTACCCTCACCCTGGTAACCAGGATCTATATTCCGACCCTCACCATGGTAACCAGGATCTACGTTCCTACCCTCACCACGGTAACCAGGATCTACGTTCTTACCCTCACCATGGTAACCGGGAGCTACGTTCGTATGCTCACCATGGTAACCAGGATCTACGTTCCTACCCTCACCGGGGTAACCAGGATCTACTTTCCTACCCTGACCATGGTAACCAGGATCTATATTCCGACCCTCACCATGGTAACCAGGATCTACGTTCCTACCCTCACCATGGTAACCAGGATCTACGTTCCTACCCTCACCATGGTAACCAGGATCTACGTTCCTACTCTCACCGTGGTAAGAGTGGCCTCTTACTCGTAGTGAGAGCTATTGATGCACTGTTTAGGTTTTTAGAGTCACGACACAGATGATTAACATGTTGAGATTCTGAACCATTCATTATGAATGGAGTTTGTGATAGACGGCAGGCGGTGGAGACTCATTCCTCTTTTAATACTTTATTTGTTTTAGTTTTTGATTATGAATGAGTAAAAACCTGCATGTGGTTTCTGGAAGTTTGATAAAAGTTGACAGTGGAGTGCTTTAGGTGAAAAAGATGTGTGCGTGCTGTGAATCCATCCCTCTACCGTCTGCTTTTAAAAATATTATGAGCTCAGCAGCATCTCGGAACGCTTTACTGCAGCATTCCCTACCTAAACGAATTAAACCGGGATGCAGAAGGACGACAATGAGGCTTAAAAAAGACACAAATGGATTTCAATAATTTATTTCTTCATCTGTTTTGAAACCGATAAAAAGGATGGAATGCTAAAAATGCAAATCACCATGAAATCATTTCAACAGACAGTCTGTATCGACGTGGCAGGTGTTCAAACCGACCACTTACAGCTCCGTGCCTGTGTTGTCGGAGCACTTAAAGCCCATTACTATAATTACTGTGGTTGCTCATATAAAATAGGAGGGAAAAAAAAAAAAAGATTTGAAGCATGACGATGCAGAAAATCCCTCATTGTGAACGAGAACAAGTCATTCTTAAGACGTGTGATTGTGTAACATTATATTACACATACTTGAGGAGCTCAAAGCATTCCGCTGCTGGCTGTGAGAGATGGTTCCTCCAGCAGGGCTGAGTGTGAAGCGCCCTGAGCACCTCACTATGGATCCTCCAGCTTTCCCAGAGGATCTAGAAGTGTTCCCTGCCCAGCTGTGCGACATCCAGCGGATCCCCGGTCTGATTCTACAGTAGGTCTCCTCCAAGTGAGATCTGCCTGGAACCCGTCACCATCGAGTCATGTATGAGGCATTCTGACCAGGTGCCCAATCTACCTCATCTGGCTTCTTTTGACCCAGAGTAGCAACAGCTCCTCCAATTCAGGGAAGAGAGAGTAGGGAGAGCGCACCCTAAAGAGTAAGCTCATTTCAGCTGCATATCTCCAGGATCTTCTTCTTTTGTCACCACCCACATCTGGTTACCATGATGAGAGTATGAACGTAGATCCTGGTTACCATAGTGAGGATAGGAACGTAGATCCTGGTTACCATGAGGAGGGTAGGAACGTAGATCCTGGTTACCATGGTGAGGATAGGAACGTAGATCCTGGTTACCATGGTGAGGGTAGGAACGTAGATGGTGGTTACCACGGTGAGGGTAGGAACATAGATCCTGGTTACCATGAGGAGGGTAGGAATGTAGATCCTGGTTACCATGGTGAGGGTAGGAACGTAGATGGTGGTTACCACGGTGAGGGTAGAAACGTAGATCCTGGTTACCACGGTGAGGGTAGGAACGTAGATCCTGGTTACCATGGTGAGGGTAGAAATGTAGACCCTGGTTACCATGGTGAGGGTAGGAATGTAGATCCTGGTTACCACGGTGAGGGTAGGAACGTAGATCCTGGTTACCATGGTGAGGGTAGGAACGTAGATCCTGGTTACCATGGTGAGGGTAGAAACGTAGATCCTGGTTACCATGGTTAGGGTAGGAATGTAGATCCTGGTTACCACGGTGAGGGTAGAAACGTAGATCCTGGTTACCATGGTGAGGGTAGGAATGTAGATCCTGGTTACCACGGTGAGGGTAGAAACGTAGATCCTGGTTACCATGGTGAGGGTAGGAACGTAGATCCTGGTTACCACGGTGAGGGTGAGGGTAGGAACATAGATCCTGGTTACCATGATGAGGGTAGGAACGTAGATCCTGGTTACCATGGTGAGGGTAGGAACTTAAATCGACTTGTAAATCGAGAGCGTTGCTTTCCGGGTCAGCTCTTTTTTCACCACGATGGATCAAGGCAGCGTGCTGGTTATTGCTGACGCTGCACAATCCGTAACTTGTGGCTCCAAAATGTCTCAGGGTCCATCATTGATGTGTATTGAATCAGCAGCCGTTACACCGATCTGGATCTGTGACTTTTGTTATAACATATTTACTACAGTTCGGAAATCATTTTTCTCATTTTTTACTTAATCAGCGACAGCAGGAAGCCACGCCGTGGGTCAGGCTGATCGGGTACTGTGATGCCTTAAAAAAACTCACTTCTGGCTGGCAAGGTGGTTGCTATCCTAATGCAGGATTAAAAATAGCTCAATTCCAAGCCCAAAAATTCAACATGGCGCCGTCCATAAAGCAGAAAATGGCAACTAAATTGGCTTCATTTGTTTGGAAACAAACATAAAGTGTGACGTCACATTTGAGAGATTCATTCTTTCTAAAGTCAACGGTGCAAACAGTGGGTAGAGGTAATCAGGGCAGAACTAGAGGGAAGAAGAAAGGGGCCGGAAGGGGAACGAATCCTTTTAATCCATCTGGTTATTGATATTTGATTGGACCGGCTTTGACAGAACGTCGTTGGCATTGAAAGCCTTTCCCGTTCAGTTTGGGTTGAAAACTTCTCCGTATCTGATGGTAATCATCCTCCAGGAAATACCCCCTCCCTTACATATCCATGTAGTAACTCATTTCCTTTAGCCAGGCTCTGTCTGTTCTCATTTATGATGTTTAACATTTAATTTTCTCTATTTTTCTTTGTTTCAGTTCCTCGTGCTGCTATATTTTGACCTCTTTTCTATGTCAGACTGATAAACACACCCGCCTGCTCTGTAATTATTTATCCTTGATATGCTTTGAGGGTGCATTCAGTCCGTAGCTGTTTGCTCCTTCTTAATTAACCCCGTTCACACGGATACATTTCATTGGACGAGTTTGAAAGAGCCTGAACAACAAAAGTAAATCCTGAAGCGCTTAGAAACCAACATCACCATTCATGACCTGCCTCATTTGGATCGTTGGCCTGAAGAAAGTTGAACTAATCATCTGTTGTGCTGAAAATAGAGCTGAGCCATGATATGAAGGTCTCGACTTACAAGTCGATCTACAATCCTACCCTCACCATGGTAACCAGGATCTACATTCCTACCCTCACCATGGTAACCAGGATCTACATTCCTACCCTCACCATGGTAACCAGGATCTATGTTCCTACCCTCACCATGGTAACCAGGAACTATGTTCCTACCCTCACCATGGTAACCAGGATCTACATTCCTACCCTCACCATGGTAACCAGGATCTACATTCCTACCCTCACCACGGTAACCAGGATCTACGTTCCTACCCTCACCATGGTAACCAGGATCTACGTTCCTACCCTCACCATGGTAACCAGGATCTACGTTCCTACCTTCACCTAGGTAACCAGGATCTATGTTCCTACCCTCACTCGGGGTACTCTGGTGTCTTCTGGTTTCCTCCTACAAAAACATGCGAGGTTGACTGGCCACTACATGATTGCCCATAGGAATGAGTGTGTGTATGATTGTATATGTGTGTGGCCCTGTGACAGACTGGCGGCCTGTTTGGTGTGTACCCTGCCTCTCGTCTCGAATTACCCCTCGCATGCTCGTAAGGGATAGACTGACTGACTGCTTCACCCTCACACAGACCTCAAACAGCCGTGTTTGTGAGGTACAGCAGGCGGAGGCTCATTCTTTAACACGTTGGCATCATTTTTTTTCTGCTGTAAATGTTTTAAATGAACTTCTTCACCCGTTGTTTTTTTGTTGTTTCTCCAGCACTTTGATTTGTTTTGACTTCTGTCATTTAAATAAAGTTTTAGGAAGAACTTTTAATTGTCTTTAAGTTTTCCGCTTCCTCGAGAACGAGAAAACTTTCATGTCTGAACAGAAGCTGCCTCGTTAGCGGCCCCTCTCACTGTTAACGTTGATCTGAACAAACAAGACTTTTCCTGCTAAAAAATCAGCTGTGACACGAAGCTATTAGTGTCAGAGGAAAGTTTTAAGAAACAAAACAATAAAAAAAAACTTTGACTGAGTGCAAAATGAATCATTAGCGAGCTCGAACAGAAAAAAAAATCACAAACAGACACAAGCAGGCGGTTATTTCTGTCGCATTGTTCCCAATTAAATTAGACGCTGTAGGTGTTCGGCTTGTGGACCGAAGCCTCACACTCATGTCCCAATTACTGTTTTATTAAATGAGATAAAATAAGGTTTTTCAAGACGAAAAAGCTCGTGACTGAAATTGTGTCGACGTTCAATGGAAGCAGGAAATGAGCCTGGGTGTTCCAGCTGTGAGGAGACCTTTCCCTGACTCATCCAGATCACAGCAACGCTGTTAATCTCAGGATTTTAACAAGTTACACATGCTTCTTCTGGAATTCTGCTTTTATTAGTTTTTTGTTCTTAGATGCAGAAAAAAATGCACTGGATTTTTAAAAAAAATATCGACCAGACATCTTTTTAAGGAGTCAATTCTACCCCAAAAAAAATCAAAGATTTTTTTTATTTTTACCTTCATAGGAAAAAACAATTACGGTTCGGAAATACGGTTCGGGCACCTGGTTAGGATGCCTCTTGAGTGCCTGGTGAGATGTTTTGAGTCAGACCCCAGACCCACTGGAGAGACTGTTTCTCCCAGCTGGACAGGGAACACCTCAGGGTCCTCCTGGGTGAGATGGAGGGTGCAGCCGGGGTGAGAGAAGCCTGGGCTTCCCATCTGAGGCTGACTTACTGTGGCGCCCCCTGGATGGGAATACTGAAAGGAGAAGACTTCACAGACCAATCACAGCGGGTGACGTCACCACGACCGTGCCTGGCAACACCTTGTCATCGTTCATGTCTACTTTCAGGTGACACCGTCTCATTTGGCGACCACTGCTGATGCATCACATCATTTGCATATGCCTTATATAGAGTTCTAGGGGCGTGGTTGGGGTGGGATGGGAGTTACGGTGGTTTTGATTAGTCCCAAATAGGCAATCCTGTCATGCAGAGGATAAACCCTTGCTGACCACCCGCCCACAGTTTGCCACTTTGAGTGACCAGTACTTGTGTGACAGACTGTCCTCTTTGGTGCTGACTCCAAAGTAAAAATGTTACCCTGTTATTTCATCAGACGTAGTGCCACTCGTGCTCCGAGGTGGAAAATCCATCACCCAGACGAAGCTGCATCTGCCACAAATCTGCCGTCTCTTTGATTAAATCCCAGAGTCTCATGCTTGTTTTGTTTTCATCTACAATCCTTTTCATACACATGCTGTAGCAGATTTGTTTGGTTTGAGAATCAGTCGTTTGAGTTTGATCTGAACGACACACAAACGTCGGGGGTCTTTGAACGCTTCACGATGTTCAATGCATAATCAATCAGAAATGTTGTGAGGCTTTGATTCAAAAAGTCAGCCTGGCATTCACTGCAAATACTTCCGTTCTGTCGTCTTCCTCTTCCACCGGGTCGTAGGGGCAACTACCTCAGACGGAAAGCCCAGGTTTCTCTCACCCCGGCTGCATCCTCCTGCTCACCCAGAAGATCCTGAGGTGTTCCCTGTCCAGCTGTGAGACATAGTCTCTCCAGCAAGTCCGGGGTCTGCCTCTTGGTCTCCTCCTAGTGGGATGGCCCGAAACACTTCACCAATGGAGCACTCAAGAGGCATTCTAACCAGATGTTCGAACCACCCACCCTGTCTTCTCTCAACCCGGCCAGAGGAATGGCTCGACTCTGAGCTCACCCCAGATGGCAGAGGAACTCACTGTATCTCTGAGTGAGAGGCCAGCCACCCTGCGGGGGGACTCATTTTTGGCGGCTTGTAATCGCAATATCATTCTTACAGTCACCACAAACAGTGGTTACCATGGTGAGGGTAGGAACGTAAATCCTGGTTACCATGGTGAGGGTAGGAACGTAAATCCTGGTTACCATGGTGAGGGTAGGAACGTAGATCCTGGTTACCATGGTGAGGATAGGATCGTAGATCCTGGTTACCATGGTGATGGTGGGAACGTAGATCCTGGTTACCATGGTGATGGTAGGAACGTAGATCCTGGTTACCATGGTAAGGGTAGGAACGTAGATCCTGGTTACCATGGTGAGGGTAGGAATGTAGATCCTGGTTACCATATTGAGGGTAGGAACGTAGATCATGGTTACCATGGTGAGGGTAGGAACGTAGATCCTGGTTACCATGGTGAGGATAGGATCGTAGATCCTGGTTACCATGTTGATGGTGGGAACGTAGATCCTGGTTACCATGGTGATGGTAGGAACGTAGATCCTGGTTACCATGGTAAGGGTAGGAACGTAGATCCTGGTTACCATGGTGAGGGTAGGAATGTAGATCCTGGTTACCATGATGAGGGTAGGAACGTAGATCATGGTTACCATGGTGAGGGTAGGAACGTAGATCCTGGTTACCATGGTGAGGGTAGTAACGTAGATTCTGGTTACCATGGTGAGGGTAGGAACGTAGATCCTGGTTACCAGGGTGAGGGTAGTAACGTAGATCCTGGTTACCATGGTGAGGGTAGGAACGTAGATCCTGGTTACCATGGTGAGGGTAGGAACATGGATCCTGGTTAGAACCCTGTCCCTGACCTGCAGGGGGATCCCCTCTTTTCTGATTTATGTAAATTCATCATCATAGCATTTTAATTAAAAGTTAATTCAATTACAGAATAAACTGTTTATTAATTCATTCTTAACGAGCAGATCATCCAATAAAGTCCCACATTTATGTTCAACACTAACCCGTTTTTACACCCAACCCGTCCTCATACGTACACAAATAAAGTCTCTAAAAAACCTTTACAGCATCAAACAAGCAGCAATCACAATTTAACGGACCATCACTTTAATTAGAACAGAGGATAGGGACTCAAACACACACACACACACACACACACACGCTTCCATCTCATAAACAAACACACACACACACAGGCAGTGGTGATGAACAGATGTTGGAGAGGTGGATTGAAAGTGATAGAGTTAGAAAAGCTTCACCCATACCAGACACAACGAGTCACCGAGCTAACACACGCTAATGAAGGTTCGTGTAAATTAAGGGAGGTAATTAGTGAGTCTGCTGATGGAGGAAATATGGACAGATTAATAACGACTCAAAACAAGGCTGCATCAAAAAATAGGTTTTATTTGAAACAGAAAATCAATGTTTTATTTAGTTTAATAATCAATGAAAGGGAAAATGTACAAAACCGTGGTGAGAGCGGCCATGCTGATTGGTCTAGAGACAGTGAGAGTGGCCATGCTGATTGGTCTAGAGACAGTGAGAGTGGCCATGCTGATTGGTCTAGATACAGTGTGGTGAGATCGGCCATGCTGATTGGTCTCGAGATAGTGTGGTGAGAGCGACCATGCTGATTGGTCTAGAGACAGTGTGGTGAGATCGGCCATGCTGATTGGTCTAGAGACAGTGTGGTGAGATCGGCCATGCTGATTGGTCTAGAGACAGTGTGGTGAGAGCGGCCATGCTGATTGGTCTCGAGGCAGTGTGGTGAGAGCGGCCATGCTGATTGGTCTAGAGGCAGTGTGGTGAGAGCGGCCATGCTGATTGGTCTCGAGACAGTGTGGTGAGATCGGCCATGCTGATTGGTCTAGAGACAGTGTGGTGAGATCGGCCATGCTGATTGGTCTAGAGACAGTGTGGTGAGATCGGCCATGCTGATTGGTCTAGAGACAGTGTGGTGAGAGCGGCCATGCTGATTGGTGTAGAGACAGTGTGGTGAGAGCGGCCATGCTGATTGGTCTAGAGACAGCGTGGTGAGAGCGGCCATGCTGATTGGTCTAGAGACAGTGTGGTGAGAGCGGCCATGCTGATTGGTCTAGAGACAGTGTGGTGAGAGCGGCCATGCTGATTGGTCTAGAGACAGTGTCACTGAGGAAAAGACAGGAAACAGAGATGTTTGTAGCAGAGATGAAGATGCTGAGGATCTCTCTGGGAGTGACCAGGATGGACAGGATCAGAGGAACAGCACATGTTAGAGGTTTTAAAGTCAGAGAGGTCAGACTGAGATGGTTTGGACATGTGCAGAGGAGAGAGAGAGAGTACATCAGAAGAAGGATGCTGGGTTTGGAACCACCAGGAAAGAGGACTAGAGGAAGACCAAAGAGGAGG
This sequence comes from Neostethus bicornis, assembly GCA_902685375.1. Classification (NCBI taxonomy): domain Eukaryota; kingdom Metazoa; phylum Chordata; class Actinopteri; order Atheriniformes; family Phallostethidae; genus Neostethus; species Neostethus bicornis. The sequence goes on along the minus strand of LR738552.1, from coordinate 1,792,203 downwards.
TTCATGGATACAGTGATGGAAGACATGCTGTGGCGTCTCCTGGAGGGAAATGATGGAAGGAGAAGAAGATCTGAAAATGTACGAGCCTCAAATCCTCCTCACTTCTCTGCTCTGTGATGAATTATAATCTGCCGATGTACCGCTGTGTGTTAGTGTGTGTGTGTGTGTTTGTGTCTGTGTGTGTGTGTGTGTTTGTGTCTGTGTGTGTGTGTGTGTGTGTTTGTGTCTGTGTGTGTGTGTGTGTGTTTGTGTGTGTGTGTTCTATGAATGGATTCGATTGATTTGTCGCCTCAAAGGAAATGTTTTCACAAAACCGTGAGTTTGATAAATGCATTTATTTATCTAGTGGTAACAACAGTGTGTGTGTGTGTGTGTGTGTGTGTGTGTGTGTGTGTGTGTGTGTGTGTGTGTGAGTGTGTGTGTGTGTGTGTGTGTGTGTGTGTGTGTGATTTATGAGTGGTAATATCCTCAGGATGGCAGGATAATATCCAATCTTCAGAAACTGGATTAAAGATACAGTAATAACGAAGCATGGCGCTACAGACAGCGTTTGGAGTCGTGACAGATGGGACGTTTCATCTTCTTTAATGCACATAATATCTTGTTTTGCTCATTTTGAGACAAAAAAAAGTCTCCGTTTTGTCAATTTTTACTTCTAAATGAAAACTTTCAGACTGAAAAAGAGCTAAAAACTTGCAGATTTTATCCATTCATCTCTAATGGAGTCGCACGGGGAGCAGGAGCCCGTTCCATTACGTCGTCTTCCGCTCATCCGGGGCCGGGTCATGAGGGTAACATCGTCAGACAGGAAACCATGGTGAGGGTAGGAATGTAGATCCTGGTTACCATGGTGAGGGTAGGAACATAGATCCTGGTTACCATGGTGAGGGTAGGAACATAGATCCTGGTTACCATGGTGAGGGTAGGAACGTAGATCCTGGTTACCATGGTGAGGGTAGGAATGTAGATCCTGGTTACCACGGTAATGGTAGGAATGTTGATCCTGGTTACCACGGTGAGGGTAGGAACTTAGATCCTGGTTACCATGGTGAGGGTAGGAACATAGATCCTGGTTACCATGGTGAGGGTAGGAACGTAGATCCTGGTTACCATGGTGAGGGTAGGAACGTAGATCCTGGTTACCATGGTGAGGGTAGGAACGTAGATCCTGGTTACCATGGTGAGGGTAGGAACGTAGATCCTGGTTACTATGGAGAGGGTAGGAACGTACATCCTGGTTACCACGGTGAGGGTAGGAACTAAAAAAGCCCATTGAGACGGACATTCTGTGATTTTGGGCTATACAAATAAAATTGAATTGAATTGAATTGAATTACCATGGTGAGGGTAGGAACGTAGATCCTGGTTACCATGGTGAGAATAGGAACGTAGATCCTGGTTACCATGCTGAGGGTAGGAACGTAGATCCTGGTTACCATGGTGAGGGTAGGAATGTAGATCCTGGTTACCACGGTAACGGTAGGAATGTAGATCCCGGTTACCACGGTAACGGTAGGAATGTAGATCCTGGTTACCACGGTGAGGGTAGGAACGTAGATCCTGGTTACCATGGTGAGGGTAGGAATGTAGATCTTCGTTACCATGGTGAGGGTAGGAACGTAGATCCTGGTTACCATGGTGAGGGTAGGAACGTAGATCCTGATTACCATGGTGAGGGTAGGAATGTAGATCCTGGTTACCATGGTGAGGGTATGAACGTTGATCCTGATTACCATGGTGAGGGTAGGAACGCAGATCCTGGTTACCATGGTGAGGGTAGAAATGTAGATCCTGGTTACCATGGTGAGGGTTGAAATGTAGATCCTGGTTACCATGGTGAGGGTAGAAATGTAGATCCTGGTTACCATGGTGAGGGTAGAAATGTAGATCCTGGTTACCATGGTGAGGGTAGAAATGTAGATCCTGGTTACCATGGTGAGGGTAGGAACGTAGATCCTGGTTACCATGGTGAGGGTAGAAATGTAGATCCTGGTTACCATGGTGAGGCTAACTGTTTGATAGGAGACTCGATGCCCACTCATGATTCAAACATCACAGAGTTGTTAAAAAAATACTTTATTTAATAAGGACACATCTGTTCCCTCCAAACTGGAACTCATCGTCGTGTGTATCTGAGGATATGGTTGGCATCGATGACGGGGTGTATTCTATCTGTGCTAGGAGGCCTTAAGGCCGTAGGGGCTCTAGAGGTGATCAGGGGGGTCTTGTCCAGGAGGACAGCGTGCTGATTAAGCAGAAACTCCAGATGCTTGTTTTCCTTCATCAGCTGGTTCCTGCGGTTCCTCAGGATTTCTCGGTCCAGCAGGGAAGCGTTCAGGTTCTCCTGAATCTCTTTGACGTCCTGTAAAGAGACCAGAGGTTGGGTCACAGAGCTGATCTCCTTCATCAGAGAGGAATGTGGGGTCAGAGTGGATGTGAAGGAATGAAGACAGGATCTTCTGAGTGACATCATCAGTGATTCCTGTCAGAACATACCCGGTGAAAGTATGGAACTATAGATGGTGGACTGCTGCTGTTGTTCCACCACGGTGAAGAATGTGATTCTCTGGAGCTTCAAACATTGTTGCCATGGTAACCCACATTCCTCCTTGAGCAGGGCTAACAGTCATGGGAACCACCCATGGCTGTTCCACCTCCACCCTACCCAACTTGGCACCACCAAGCAGCTGTTCTGAAACTGTTTGGAGCTCTCTCTTAGACCGCTTGGGACTACTAGATATATGAGTGTCCAGAATGAGATTCTGAATCTGGCAGATTTAGAATTTAAATATAAATTCTAAACAGAACGGAAGTTCGACGGGTTGAATCCCATTGAGCTCATGTCTTGGTGTCTTTGGGGAAGTCACCTAAACCCCCGTTTCTCCCACCGTTGGCACCATCCTGGCAGCCTCCTGCGGTGTAATACATCACAGAATTTCCCCGTTGAGGGATGAATAGAGTGAGAAAAATGAAAACGAAATATGAAGGACGAATACTTGGAAACTTCATTCCTTTTTTTTTTTTTTATCACGTTTAAGTCGTCAGTGTTCGTTTTATTAAAAAAACTTTAATTTTTCACGTTCCTCACCTGGTTGTCAAAGTCTTTGAGAAGCCACATAGATGACGGGGGTAAAATGATGCGACAGTCATCCAACTTGTGGCAGATTTCTGCCAAACGCAGGAGTTTTTCACCCTGAAAAACAACCGTTGAAAAAAATAATGAGAAAACAAACAGAAGGACAAAAAAAAAAACATTTTATTTTTGAACATTTTTTTCAACCAAAAAGACTAATTTTTTCCGTTTCTAACCCTTTGAGGACCTTTTTTGTCCGACAGTTTTATACCTTTTGGGAACAAATTTTATCCCTTTGATCCCTTTAAGAATCTTTTCATGACCCTATGGGGACCTCTCTTTTTTTCTTCCCTGTAGAGACCTTTCTGTAACACAGGCAGGAGCTGTTTTACCTTGAGAGGACTCATTAGCTCCTCCTCCAGCTGACCCTGGTGGATCCTGAGGTGCTCCCTGTCCAGATGTGAGACATATTCTCTCCAGCAGGTCCGGGGTTTGCCTCTTGGTTTCCTCCTGGTGGGACATGCCCGAAACGCCTCATCAGCGAGGTGCTTGAGAGGCTCCTAACCATATGCTTGTACCACCCCATCTGGCTTCTCTAGACCTGGAGGAGCAACAGCTCTACTAAGAGCTCCTCCTGGATGGCAGACCTCCTCGCCCAGCCACCCAGTGGAGGAATTCATTTCAATCACTTGTATCTGCGATCTCGTTCTTGGTGAGGGTAGGAACATTGATCCTGGTTACCATGGTGAGAGTAGGAACATAGATCCTGGTTACCATGGTGAGAGTAGGAACATTGATCCTGGTTACCATGGTGAGAGTAGGAATGTAGATCCTGGTTACCATGGTGAGGGTAGGAACGTAGATCCTGGTTACCATGGTGAGGGTAGGAACGTAGATCCTGGTTACCATGGTGAGGGTAGGAACGTAGATCCTGGTTACCATGGTGAGAGTAGGAACATAGATCCTGGTTACCATGGTGAGGGTAGGAACGTAGATCCTGGTTACCATGGTGAGAGTAGGAACATAGATCCTGGTTACCATGGTGAGGGTAGGAACGTAGATCCTGGTTACCATGGTGAGGGTAGGAACGTAGATCCTGGTTACCATGGTGAGGGTAGGAACGTAGATCCTGGTTACCATGGTGAGGGTAGGAACGTAGATCCTGGTTACCATGGTGAGAGTAGGAACATAGATCCTGGTTACCATGGTGAGGGTAGGAACGTAGATCCTGGTTACCATGGTGAGAGTAGGAACATAGATCCTGGTTACCATGGTGAGGGTAGGAACGTAGATCCTGGTTACCATGGTGAGGGTAGGAACGTAGATCCTGGTTACCATGGTGAGGGTAGGAACGTAGATCCTGGTTACCATGGTGAGGTATGCTACCATGTTTTTTTTTTCTACTTCATCTTTTGCCCAACGGAAAACCAACTGCCAGCGACTTCAAAACCCAAGGAGTTAATCTGTAGGTGGTACCAAGTAACTGTGAGCACTTTCTTGGACTGGTCTGGATGGTATTTTGTTCACAGACAGTCGGGCAGTATCAGTGCCTTCATGCTCACCTTAGCCACAACGGCTTTGAGGGCAATCGTGGCCTTCTCGCCACAGTTACTGAGGTGGGTAGTGTGTTTCTTGGACGCCAGGCGCGTTGCTGCCTGCTTGTCGCGGAGCTGCTGGCACCGGATGGCCAGAATGGCTATGGAGGCTTTGAGCTGCTGCTCTATGGCTTCGTCCTCAGCCATCATCAGATCCAGCTTCAACTTGTGCAGTTTATCCTGCAGAAAATATGACAGTTAGATAAAGGTGGCGAGGTCGCCGAGAGTACCAACGTACCGTCATCCTGGCGAGGGTCTTCAGGTCCGACCTGATCTCCTGCTGGGTCCTGAAGATCTTCTGCTCAAGCTTGTCCAAACCTTGGGCTTGTTTGTCATCCGTATCCAGGTCCTCCGTCTCCGTTGTGTCCTCCATGTAAGCCTGTGAACAAACGTCAGACAAACACCGAGACAAAAGCAGAAACCCTGGCAGGATCGCCACCGTACCCGATTCCACGTGCTCATCAGCAAGTTCTCAAACCGGTTCTGGATCTCCACCGACCTCTCACGGCCTTTCCGCTCCGTACACAAGATGTGGTCCTGCAGGCGGGTTCGTTGGACTTTGATCTGGATCAAAATCTTATCCCTGCAAAGACCCCAAAGGGTAAGGTACCTCTGGTCAAGCTTCTGTACCCACGGGAGGTTCTCACTTCTCTTCGTTGTAGGTGGTCAGCAGGTCCTCCAAGTCCTGGTTCCAAGTCAGGTGCATGTTCTCTAGGTTATCGTCCATGTAGAGCCAGAGACGTTCCACCTGCTGCAGGTGGGTGCTGCGCACCTGCTGGCCCTGAAGCACTGCCGCCTGCAGCTCAGACAGCAGCTTCTGGAGGACACACACACACACACTCACACACGTTAGAGGGAGGGATAGCTCAGTGGGAAGGGCAACCAGATGGTTGCCGGTTTGATCCCATGCCCAGAGTTCAGGCCAAAGCGTCACTGAGCAAGACACCATCAGGCCATACCAGTCCATACAATGGCTATGCCAGCCTGTCAGTGCCTGATCCCATCAGACCTCAGAAGCCAAGCAGGATGGGTATGGGCAGTGGATGGGAGACCGTTGGAACCCCTGGTACTCCAGTGGGGTGGTCGGACCCCTGGTACTCCAGCAGGACGGTCGGACCCCTGGTAATCCAGTGGGACGGTCGGACCCCTGGTACTCCAGCGGGACGGTCGGACCCCTGGTACTCCAGTGGGACGATCGGACCCCTGGTACTCCAGTGTGACGGCCATTGAGATTAAATTGTTGCGGTGCGCCTGGGTGAGATATTTAACTCACGTTGTCTAGTCTGGAACTGGTGTGTGTGTGATTGGTTGGTGATGGTCAGTCGGGATCTGGTTTGTGATTGGTTGTGATGGTCAGTCTGGAACTGGTGTGTGTGTGATTGGTTGGTGATGGTCAGTCTGGATCTGGTGTGTGTGTGATCGTTTGGTGATGGTCAGTCTGGATCTGGTGTGTGTGTCATTGGTTGGTGATGGTCAGTCTGGATCTGATGTGTGTGTGATTGGTTGGTGATGGTCAGTCTGGATCTGGTGTGTGTGTGATTGGTGGTGATGGTCAGTCTGGATCTGGTTTGTGATTGGTTGGTGATGGTCAGTCTGGCTCTCGTCTGTGATTGGTTGGTGATGGTCAGTCTGGATCTGTTCCATTATTTATCAGGAGAACTTTTGGAACCCTAGCAGGGAAACCAGTCTCACCTGGACTATGGAGTTCATTTGGTCCACCTTCCTCTCAAACGTATGTGGGAGGATGACCAGCTCCCGTCGGAGGTCCATGGCCCGGGCGAGCCGCATGTCCGACCTTTGAACATCTGCGAGCTTGAGCATGGTGACCTCGGAGTTCTTCTGCTCCTTTTGTAGCTTGTCCTGTCCACACATCAGACCCATGGTCACCATGGTAACCAGACCTGTGTCTGCTCCCCGGTCGTCCCTGAGCCGTTACCTGCAGGTAGAGAAGCAGCATCTCCTTCTTCTTCCGGGACATCTCCTCTTCCAGCAGGGCTCTTTGTTGGAGGTACAGGAGTCTCTCCTCCTCCGTCTTGAAGACCATTTTTTTCCCTTTCCTTGGCATGTTTTCGGTTCTCCTGGAATAACAAAACACAGATTGGGGGGGTCAACACGGACTCAGATGAAGCTCCTCCCTAACCACATCTCTGCAAGGTGTATCAGAAGGAGTTTGACGGGTTGAACTCTGATTGGACCGTACCACAAACTAATCATTTTAATTGAGACGTGCCACTTCAGACGCTTTGATTGGATCATAAAGTCTATTTGGAAAACCTGATTGATGATTATCAGATTTGAAGCTTTTCTATTGGACATTACTTTCAGTTGAAGCTCTCTGATTGGTTGGAACTACCCATGTAGTGTTCTAATTGGACAAGACCATCTATTTACCCGTAGTTTGGACATTTTAAGGACTCTAGTGGGACTGTGAAAACCATCTAAACTCTTTAACTGACCATTGGTAGACTTGGATGGTTTTGACTGACCACTTCCAACCGGGGTTAGATATGACCAGAAAATGCGCCTACTGCGACGGCAGCAAGGCCGTGTAGCGCTCTAGATTTTTGTTTGACTTTTTCAGGGTTTTTGTAGTTTCAAGAGACCTGCTGGAGAGACTGGCTCACAGCTCGACAGGGAACACCTCAGGATCCTCCTGGGTGAGCTGGAGGATGCAGCCGGGATGAGAGAAGACTGGGCTTTCCGTCTGAGGCGGTTGCCCTCGACGACCCAGCCCTGGATGAGCGGAAGACGAAATCCAGGGCTTTCACCAAACTTACCTTGTTCACCGAATATTGACGTAGATGTTGTTAAAGTTTATTTTCCAATTAAGTTTTTTTTTTTTTTTTATCAATCAGCAAACACATTTATTTTTATTCAAAATAAGACATTTTCATAGAATTTTATTTTTTAAAAAGACTATTTTTTTTTATAACACATGTATTTGTGTAATTAATTATGTTCTGCGACCAGGGGCGGATCCAGGTGGGGGCGCATCCTCCATCACCCATTCCCTTTTGATCCCCCCAAAAAACAAAAAAAGAATATGAAAAAAGGGACTAGTCAAGCTGCCCCCTTGGTAGGGCCACCGAATGGGCACCAAAATGCAGGAGAATGACCCTTATTTTTCAAAATGTTCCGGGGGTGCGAGAGGGGGATCGTCCCAAGGCCCCTTCCCCCCATCCAGACTGGCTTTGTGACCTCACACCCCTCCTTTAGAAGATCCTGGATCCGCCCCTGGGAATCCTCTCAGTTTTAAACCAAATAGAATTTTTAAGGCTGAAGGATTCAAAGTGACTAAAAAGTGGATTTTCTGATAAAAAAAAGCATCAAACAGTTAAACTTCTTTTATTTTTAATCAGTAATAAATAAAAACATAAACTCACCTCTTCCGTGTGTTTTTTTGTTTAAATCAGTAAAACTAAGTGTGAATGTTTAGCTTTGAAGAGCTGCGTGTGTTTGTTTCTGGTTCCTTAGCAACGGTCACAAAAACCTGCTATGGCAAGTCAACAGGGTCACAAGACACTCCTACTGGAGTGAGACACACACACACACACACACACACACACACACACACACACACACACACACACACATACATAGATTTATACATGAACAAATACATAGGTGTATTTGTTCATGTATGGATGAATTTTCTCATAAAACGTGGAAAAATGATATCTAAATTAAACATTGTGTCACTCTGAGTGGAGTTTGCATGTTCCCCCCATATAAGTGTGGGTTTCCTACAGGTACCCCGGGTACTCCGGTTTCCTTTGACCCTCCAAAAACACGTGAGTTAGATTGATTGCTGGTTACCATGGTGAGGGTAGGAACGTAGATCCTGGTTACCATGGTGAGGATAGGAACCTAGATCCTGGTTACCATGGTGAGGGTATGAACGTAGATCCTGGTTACCACGGTGAGGATAGGAACCTAGATCCTGGTTACCATGGTGAGGGTAGGAACGTAGATCCTGGTTACCACGGTGAGGATAGGAACGTACATCCTGGTTACCATGGTGAGGGTAGGAACGTAGATTCTGGTTACCATGGTGAGGGTAGGAACGTAGATCCTGGTTACCATGGTGAGGGTAGGTACATAGATCCTGGTTACCATGGTGAGGGTAGGTACATAGATCCTGGTTACCATGGTGAGGGTAGGAATGAAGATCCTGGTTACCATGGTGAGGGTAGGTACATAGATCCTGGTTACCATGGTGAGGGTAGGTACATAGATCCTGGTTACCACGGTGAGGGTAGGAACGTAGATCCTGGTTACCATGGTGAGGGTAGGTACATAGATCCTGGTTACCATGGTGAGGGTAGGAATGAAGATCCTGGTTACCATGGTGAGGGTAGGTACATAGATCCTGGTTACCATGGTGAGGGTAGGTACATAGATCCTGGTTACCATGGTGAGGGTAGGAATGAAGATCCTGGTTACCATGGTGAGGGTAGGTACATAGATCCTGGTTACCATGGTGAGAGTAGGTACATAGATCCTGGTTACCACGGTGAGGGTAGGAACGTAGATCCTGGTTACCATGGTAAGGGTAAAAACGGTGACGGGTAGCAAAAGCTATTTTTTTGCCATCAGATTTCTAATAAATAAAATAATAAAATGAGATCATATTCCTGGAAGACAGTGACCTGCATCCCTCGTGACATCTGATTATTAATTCAGCTCATCTCGTTGACCTTGGGCTCATCATACAGCATACATAAGGAAGCCACGTCAAGCTCAATCAATACCCTGTATACATTTACACGCAACATATCAAATGATTTCCGGCTTGCTCGACATCACTTCGAGCTGCTGTCGGGTGGGCTTTACATCCACCTCTTCTAAATCAAATGGACTGAAACTAACGACCCTCAGAGTCTGACGTGCTTAGTAAGCTCAGAAAAACTTCCACGTCAGCAGATTCCTAAAGACTCGTCAGCTAATTACAAGTCATTTCACATGTGACTTGATCTGACACGTTCCCTCACAATGTCAGATAAACTCTGACACGGACGCAGTTAAACCCCATCAGGCAGAAAATACTGGTTGTAATTAGCAGGCGTTTATCTCTGTGTAAAACACAGTGGGTTCATTATGTACGGAACGTTAAGAAGGCCTAACTCTGCAGGGTGGCTGGGGTCTCAATCTGAGATAGAGGGAGGAGCTTGGTGTCGAGTTGTTCCTCCTCCTGACCGAGAGAATCCAGATGGAGTGGTTGGATGGACTACTCCTTCTTGGCCAGGTATTTCGGGCATGTTCTGGGATCAGGATACCCAGAGGTAGATCCCGGACCCGCTGGAGAGACCATGTCTCACAGAATGAGAAATATACTTAATTCATCCCTCTGTGCTGCATTACACCACAGCAGGCTGCCATGACGGCACCAATGATGGGAGAAACGGGGGTTTAGGTGTCTTCAAGGACACTTAGACATGAGCTCAGTGGGATTCGATCCCACGCACTTCCAGAGAACTTTTTCTCCCTCTCCGGTATTCCCAGGTGCTGGATGGTTACTAACTGGAGGATTGGGCTGATTAATCCCACCTGCGTGGACTTGACGTTGGATATAAAAGACCTGGTCTCACCCACAGTCTTCATCAGTTCTTTAACTGCTCTTGTAGAACCTTCAGCCTTCCTCCTGGCCATCCAGAACCGCCTGAACCCATCACTACTTCCCTGTGGACACCTTTTGTTACATATTCCTGCATTTGGATCCTCCTCTCTTTCATCACATATAACAGAACGTTCTACCACTGAGCTATCGCCTCCCCAGATGTAAAGGGAACACTTTGGGATCCTTCCAGGTGAGCTGGAGGATGAAGCTGGGGGGAGAAGCCTGGGGTTTCCGTCTGAGGCTGTGACCCGGATAAAAGGAAAGACGACAAAATGAAACGTGAAAAATTGTGACGAAAATAATGCAAATTTTATAGGAATTTTTAAATAAGCAAAAGTTTTGAAAGTTTTAGAAAAAATGACCAAAAACCAACTCATACTTCTGTAATTCTTAAATTTAATTCTTTGCACATCAAATGAAATGAAAAATAATCCTTTTTTTTTCAAACTAATTAAATAGAAAAAAAAAATAATCTGATTTCTTTTTTCTGTTTTTAAATGTTTTTCAGGAAACTGTTCGTTTTTAGTTTTTGGAATTCTGATCATGAAACAGATTAAAAAGCAGCCAAAAACACGGATTAAATGTGCTGAATATTTTTTATTTTCTCAGTTTAAAACGAATCAGATGTGAAGTGAAAATTACAAACTATAATCTTTTAAAATCTCAGACGTGACGCGGCTTCAGTTCATAATTAAAAATAAAATCATTTCTATTTAGAGGTGGTGTCCTGACGAGATCTGTGACCGTCGACAGCTGCGACTCTGCGCATGCACAGAACGCATTATCCCGCCTACTCTCCCAGAATGCGTCACCCTCCCTTCCAGATGATCTAAACATCGAGATCTGCGACCTGGTGTAATTCCGATTTTTCTATTGGAATTACGCGTTTTTTCGCAACTGCTCTGCATTTTTCGACAAATATTTATCATTTTAAAACCTACACATAAGTGTTTTTTATTTGTTTGATGTGTTTTATTTTTAGGTTCTGCGTCCAGTTGCAGAGCTTGATGAGGCTGCAGCACTGTGACCTCACACCAAGCTCCTTCCAGATGGCAGAACTACTCACCCAATCTCCATGGGAGAGCCCAGCCACCCTGCAGAGGAAGATCATTTCGGAGGCTTGTATCCGCGATCTCTTTCTTTTGGTCACCGTCCACAGCTGGTTACCATGGTGAGGGTAGGAACGTAGATTCTGGTTACCATGGTGAGGGTAGGAACATAGATCCTGGTTACCATGGTGAGAGTAGGAACATAGATCCTGGTTACCATGGTGAGGGTAGGAACGTAGATCCTGGTTACCATGGTGAGGGTAGGAACGTAGATCCTGGTTACCATGGTGAGGGTAGGAAGATAGATCCTGGTTATCATGGTGAGGGTAGGAACATAGATCCTGGTTACCATGGTGAGGGTAGGAATATAGATCCTGGTTACCATGGTGAGGGTAGGAACGTAGATCCTGGTTACCATGGTGAGGGTAGGAACGTAGATCCTTGTTACCACGGTGAGGGTAGGAATATAGATCCTGGTTACCATGGTGAGGGTAGGAAGATAGATCCTGGTAACCATGGTGAAGGTAAGAACGTAGATCCTGGTTACCATGGTGAGGGTAGGAAGATAGATCCTGGTTACCATGGTGAGGGTAGGAACGTAGATCCTGGTTACCACGGCAAGGGTAGGAACGTAGATCCTGGTTACCATGGTGAGGGTAGGAACGTAGATCCTGGTTACCATGGTGAGGGTAGGAACGTGGATCCTGGTTACCCTGGTGAGGGTAGGAACAGGATTTAAATAATGATGTTTCCGTGTGTTGCTATGGAAACGTGAACTTCTTTTCCTCTACTTCCATCCCGGTCTCGGCAGAGATTCCCTGTAAAATGAAAAGCACCTGCTCATCTTTTAGAACGTGTGTCCTCTCTGAGTGTAAAGTGGAATTGGTTTGGTGTTAAAGTGCAGGACCATGTAATGACTTCCTCTACAGATTATAAAATATGCTGCAAAGCGGTGAAGATGTGACGCTCTGCTTTCAGGAGGAACTCATGGGAATGCTGGGGAATTTTATTTAAAATACCGTGTGATCTTTTCATCTCATCGAAATCGCAGGAAAATAGAAGATGGTGTTGAACTCCGAGCATCTGGAGCGAAATTAGGAAGAGAAGGTATTTCTTTTTTGATGATTAATGACTTTGAAACCTTTTATTTACATTGTTCGTACTGCAATCCTACCTGGATCTACGTTCCCACCCTCACCATGGTAACCAGGATCTACATTCCTACCCTCACCATGGTAACCGGGATCTACGTTCCTACACACACCATGGTAACCGGGATCTACGTTCCTACCCTCACCATGGTAACCAGGATCTACATTCCCACCCTCACCATGGTAACCAGGATCTACATTCCCACCCTCACCATGGTAACCAGGATCTACATTCCCACCCTCACCATGGTAACCAGGATCTACGTTCCCACCCTCACCATGGTAACCAGGATCTACATTCCCACCCTCACCATGGTAACCAGGATCTACATTCCTACCCTCACCATGGTAACCGGGATCTACGTTCCTACACACACCATGGTAACCGGGATCTACGTTCCTTGCTGGTGAGGTGTTTTGGACATGTCCCACCAGGAGGAGACCAAGAGGCAGACCCCGGATCCGCTGGAGAGACTATGTCTCACAGCTGAACAAGGAACGCCTCGAGATCCCCTCAAGTGAGCTAGAGGATGCAGCCGGGTTGAGAGAAGCCTGGGCTTTCCGTCTGAGGCTCCTTCCCACACGACCCGGCCCTGGATAAACAGAAGACGACGGAAGAGAACATTTAAAAAAAGATGGAGTCTGAGGTCACCATGGGGTCATGCCAAGGTCAGACAGGGTAAGCAAAGCCATGTTTTTCATCAGCATTAAAAACAGTTTCAGGTAAAATGAATTTTTCAATATTTCTCATGCATCAAAGTTTTTGAACATCTGTTATTTTATGAATAATGTGTCACAAACATGAATATTTCTGCATAATTAAAGGCGGGGCCGTTACGATGCTCGTTCTCAGAGGACGCTTCGTCTGCCTAATTAGCAAAATAAGTCAGGACGCATGTTTTGTTTTTCAGACAGAGGCATTTGTAGAAATGTAGGAACCTCTTTGTGTAATTAGACCGCAGCACCGGCCGAGAGAGAGAGAGAGAGGGCGAGCGGGAGAAAACAGATGTAATCAGTTTCCGTTACAGTGGGTGGAAGTGATGGATTTTGTCAAGCACAGTGGGACCAATATAGCAGCAGCATGAAGGATTTCTGCAGCGTGGCAGAGCTGGAGGACCGTTATGACGGGGCGGTGGGTAGAAGAGGAAAAAAGACATTTTGAACAGAAAGTTTTATCTGTTTGTTTTTGTAAATTAATACTTTGTTTTGATTAAAATGGGTACATAATGATGGTTTGGATACATTCATCCGGGGCTGGCTCGTAGGGGCAACATCCTCAGATGGGAAGCCCAGGCTTCTGTCAGGAGAATCCTGAGGTGTTCCCTGTCCAGCTGCGGGACATAGTCTCTCCAGCAGGTCCGGGGTCTGCCTCTTGGTCTCCTCCCAGTGGGACGGACCCAAAGCACCTCACCAGCGAGGCACTCGGGAGGCATCCTGACCAGATATCTAAACCACCCCATCTAGCTCGTCTCCACCCGGAAAAGCAACGGCTCCTAATGTTCGAGTACTGTTACAGACAAATCAGAGGCAGACCCTGGACCTGCTGGAGAGACTATGTCTCACAGCTGGACAGGGAACACCTCAGGATCCTCCAGGGTGAGAGAAGCTGAGGGGATTGAGTTGGATCCAAAACGGCTTCTCCAAGTCCTAACAACAGTCTACCACTTTAAGAAGCTTTGAAAAACCTGGTTTCTCTAAACAATCGGAATATTTAAAACACGGGAAACACTAATGAATATTTGGGCAGATGATCCCCTCTCCTTCCTCCCTCTCCTGGATTCCAGCCTGATCCCAAACACCTGTGCATCGTTAGCCTGATGCCTATTTAAAAGCAGTCTCCCCTGACTTCTGGGTCGGGTCATCACCATCCCTTCCAGCCAGGTCATCCTGGCTGCCTGACCAAGTTCATCTCCTTAAGACAGGGTCACCGGTCCAATTACCCCACCCGGAGCCTACTGTTCCTGAGCAAGACACTGAACCCCCATTGTGCTCTGATGGCTTGTTTCCAGTTTGCATGTCAGCTTCCACCATCAGGTCTGAATGTGTGTGTGAATGTGTGACTTAAAAAGTTCCCCTCCGAAGTTTCCTGAGTTTCCACTGCTCGTTAATGTATTGATTTAGATGAATATTAAACTTTATTATTGATAAACTTTAAAACTGAATGACCAGCTGTTGGACCGCAGTTATCCGTCAGACGGATCGGGATGAATTATGTCTAGATTAGAAACATGCAGCTGGGTTTCTGGTCAAACGACACTAACTGCTGGCAGAGGACACGAAAACAAGCTGAGCTGGTTTTCTACCAGCTGCTTTCAGTCTGTCTCATCAGGGACGGGGTTTACAACGGCTCATCCTCTTCCTCCAAATCAGAGCTCATCCTCTTCCTCCAAATCAGAGCTGTTAAAACCTCAAAAAGAAGAATCAGCTCTGCTGAAAGATTAAACAGACTCTTAGATCATCATCTTACACCTCGCAGGATGGTCAAACGGGACACCAGGTCGAATAACTAAAACAAAAACATTAAAAAAGGTGGAATTTAAAACGTAATTTTTATAATCTTTGGGAATGAATTACTTTGGGAATCCTGGTTACCATGGTGAGGGTAGGAATGTAGATCCTGGTTACCATGGTGAGGGTAGGAACGTAGATCCTGGTTACCACGGTGAGGGTAGGAACGTAGATCCTAGTTACCATGGTAAGGGTAGGAACGTAGATCCTGGTTACCATGGAGAGGGTAGGAACGTAGCTCCTGGTTACCATGGTGAGGGTAGGAACGTAGATCCTGGTTACCATGGTGAGGGTTGGAACGTAGATCCTGGTTACCATGGTGAGGGTAAGAACGTAGATCCTGGTTACCATGGTGAGGGTAGGAACGTAGATCCTGGTTACCATGGTGAGGGTAGGAACGTAGATCCTGGTTACCATGGTGAGGGTAAGAACGTAGATCCTGGTTACCATGGTGAGGGTATGAACGTAGATCCTGGTTACCATGGTGAGGGTAGGAACGTAGATCCTGGTTACCAGGGTGAGAGTAGGAACGTAGATCCTGGTTTCCATGGTGAGGGTAGGAACGTTGATCCTGGTTGCCATGGTGAGGGTAGGAACGTAGATCCTGGTTACCATGGTGAGGGTAGGAACGTAGATCCTGGTTTCCATGGTGAGGGTAGGAACGTTGATCCTGGTTACCATGGTGAGGGTTTTTTTTTAGCTACATTTAAGTGATCCTTTAACAATTATTTTCTCAGTTTCATCTCATTTTTTGGCACCAAGTCCCTCCGTTTTTCTTGGAGCGGTCTCACTTGGCGTCAGGATGACTTCCATATCTGTAAATTACCATAATTATTATTCCACCATGATGTGAAAATAATGGCTGTAATTTGAATGTACTTCAAATTTAGAGGCAGGTATGGAGCTGTAGTGACGGGTGACGGGCAGAAGGAACAATGGGCAGTCCGACTGGTGAAAAGAAACCATGCTGCTTTAAAATGGAGCCAAAATATCAAGAAACAATACAAGTAAAAACTGCAGAGTGGTTCTCACGTCAGAGGATTCGCTGTTCGGTGAGTTTTTAGGTGCAATATTATTTTTCTAAGTGCATCGTTTTTTGATTCCTAATTGATGTATCACCGCCAACGTGTTGATTGTTGGAAACCGGGGGTGACATCTTGCAGCTAAAACTTGCCCTGGCTGCTGTGTCATCAGGATTTCTCATCTGCCACCAGAGGGAGCAGATTAATCCGATTAGGATCACCTGGGGATGATTCCTGATTCCACTCACCTGTGCACCCTGTCATCTATTTAAGGGGAATCACCCTGGACTTCCCTGTTGGGTGTTACCATCCCTTCCAGCCAGGTCTCCCAGGTTACCTGACCATGTTTAAACTCCGTATTATTTGAACTCAAGTTACCCCTGTGCTTCTTTGTTTTACAGACTTCTTGAATTGAGTTAATAAACTTTGTTTGAAGTCCTGCGATTCGATCCTCCTCCTCCTTCCACATCCCAAAAACCCAGACAGAAAGACCCGACCACAAATGGACCCAGTGGACTGAAAGTTTGAACCTGAATCCTGTGTCTCCCGAGAGGAGTTTGAATCCTGAGCAAGTTTGGATCACTGCATAGCCCCCTGCCCGGGAGGATCTGGACTGATTTTGTCTCAAGTGTTCCTGCTTGAGCCCCTGTCGAGGAGTCTCGCCACACCACAAGATCCTTGACCACCTTTAGGTGGTCTTTGAGGGGGGGGTATGGTTAGGATCCCTCACCTGCTGCCAGAGGGAGACCTGGATGTTCCCAATCAATCCGATTAGGATCACCTGGGGATGATTCCTGATGCCACACATCTGTGCACCCTACTATCTATTTAAGGGGGATCACCCTGGACTTCCCTGTCGGGTGTTACCATCCCTTCCAGCCAGGTCTCCCTGGTTACCTGATCATGTTTGAACTCCGTTATTATTTGACCCTGAGTTACACCTGTGCCCATCCTGTGCCCAACCTGTGCCCTTTGTTTTACAGACTTCCTGAATTGTTAGTAAACCTTGTATGAAGTCGTGCAGTCGGGTCCTCCTCCTTCCACATCCCAAAAACCCTGACGCATGTTGCTTTAGTTTTTGGGTTTTTGTAATGATTGATTTTTGCACGTCCTGTATTTCTGTCTCTTAGCGGCTGTAAAATCGCCCCAAGAAATAAGTGTGTGTGTCACCCCACAACTCAACCTGTTGCCCCTGTGACCCGGTCCCTGATAAGCAGAAGACGACAGATTGAACGGATAAAAAAACAAGTTAAGATAAAATTAACAAAAAATCATTAAAAAATATCTTTTCCTATTTTTTACACGTTTAAATTCACAAACAGGACCTGTCCCTCCTCAGGAGACGTTTCAGTCATGCAGTGTGCGACCTGCCCGGTTCCTCTTTACTCTTTTAAGCGTGTGTGAGTCTTTCGATCACACTCGCAGTCAGACAGTAAATTATGCAGGTCAGAGTGATGCAGCACGACTCCACAAAAAGCATGTTTAAATAATCATTAAGGCGGGACGAGCACGCTTATGTATGTGCTGATGAGTCTGTGAAGCTGGCCGGATTCATGCTGAATGCTTCAGCATGGTGTCTCTGACTGGTGATGTTCATGCTGCCACGGTTTGGGGGCGAAAGGTTGGGCGCACCCGCACAGGCCGGGTTCAACCAGGAGGAGAAAACTAGGGAAGAATGACTGGCCAGATTTGCCTGGTAGTGGTTCTGGGCAGAGCTCACAGCCAGTGGATGGGGGGGTTTGAATGCCCGAGTGAGAGCAGGGCTTGAAACACTGGCCCTTTTGGATAGAGTTTGCATGTTCTCCCTTTGTACATATGGGTCTCCACGCTCCCAGGAATAGCTACCTGTTCCTTTCCGTCCTAATCCGCTTATCTAGGGCCGGTTGCATTGGGACTGCTTCAGATGGGGAACCCTGGCTTCTCTCACCCCGGCTGCACCCTCCGCCTCACCCAGGAGGATCCTGAGGTGTTCCCTGTTCAGCTGTGAGACAGGTCCAGAATCTGGGTCTGGATTGTATCCACAATCACGTTGTTCTGGTCACCACCCACAACTGGTTACCACAGTGAAGGTAGGAACATAGATCCTGGTTACCATGGTGAGGGTAGGAGCGTAGATCCTGGTTGCCATGGTGAGGGTAGGAATGTAGATCCTGGTCACCACGGTGAGGGTAGGAATGTAGATCCTGGTTACCATGGTGAGGGTAGGAACGTAGATCCTGGTTACCATGGTGAGGTTAGAAATGTAGATCCTGGTTACCATGGTGAGGGTAGGAACATAGATCCTGGTTACCACGGTGAGGGTAGGAACGTAGATCCTGGTTACCATGGTGAGGGTAGGACGTAGATCCTGGTTACCATGGTGAGGGTAGGAACGTAGATCCTGGTTACCATGGTGAGGGTAGGAATGTAGATCCTGGTTACCATGGTGAGGGTAGGAACGTAGATCCTGGTTACCATGGTGAGGTTAGGAACGTAGATCCTGGTTACCATGGTGAGGGTAGGAACGTAGATCCTGGTTACCATGGTGAGGTTAGGAACGTAGATCCTGGTTACCATGGTGAGGTTAGGAACATAGATCCTGGTTACCATGGTGAGGGTAGGAACGTAGATCCTGGTTACCATGGTGAGGTTAGAAACGTAGATCCTGGTTACCATGGTGAGGGTAGGAACATAGATCCTGGTTACCACGGTGAGGGTAGGAACGTAGATCCTGGTTACCATGGTGAGGGTAGGACGTAGATCCTGGTTACCACGGTGAGGGTAGGAACGTAAATCCTGGTTACCATGGTGAGGGTGGGAACATAGATCCTGGTTACCATGGTGAGGGTAGGAACATAGATCCTGGTTACCAGGGTGAGGGTAGGAACGTAGATCCTGGTTACCATGGTGAGGGTAGGAACGTAGATCCACTTGTGAACAAGACCCCGAGATACTTAAACTCCTGCACTTGGGGCAGGACCCTGTCCCTGACCTACAGGGGGCATTCCACCCTTTTCCGGGTGAGGACCATGGTCACACTCAGCACCAAATTGATCCAGTAAGAGCTGGAGATCACGGTTCGACGGATCCGACAGGACCACATCATCCCCAAAAAGATCCAATCGTATGCTCACCAAACCGGGCACATCCGGATCCCTGTTTATTCATTTTTTTATCCTCGTATGTGTGATTTCGTTTTCCTGCACCGTGTTTGTGTAAGTCTAAGTCGTTGCTAACGAGCTCATTAGGTAAATTGACCTTAAAACAAACCAGAGGTTAAAGTTAATTAAAGATTCACAGCAGAACTGATTGAAATGAAACGTTCCTCCTCCAGCCGCCTTTTAACCACCCCATTAATTTAAATTAGAAACAGAGATATGGAAAACCTGCAGGACCGTTCCCGGTAGATCCAGGACTTAATTATTGTTGTTAAAAGTACTTTAAATTTTTTTTTTTTTAACGATTTAAAGGTTTCTATTATGTTTAAAAATTATTCCCACTTCAACAAACAGGACGTCTCGTGTGTGTGTGTGTGTGTGTCCGACCGTACCAACGTAAGGCTCCCCATATTGTATGGAGATGGTAGAATGTCCGTCTTTGGACCGGGAGAAGCCGGTTTGATTCCCACTGAGCCCCTGGCAAGGTGTCCCAGGAGCAGATCCCTAACCCCCTAGTTGTTACCACCTATGGCGCCGTCATAGCTGCCTCACACACCGAAAGAACAAGATCACGGGTACAAGAGGCCGAAATAATCTTCCTCTGTAGGGTGGCTGGGCTCGTACTCAGAGATAGAGGGAGGAGCTCTGCCATCTGGGAGGAGCTCAGAGGAGAGCCGCTGCTGCTCTGGCTCGAGAGAAGCTTGATGGGGGATTCAGAGGGAGAGCGGGGCGTTGGGGGGTTCAATCTGCCTCGTTGGTGAGGTGTTTTAGGAACGCTACCTTGGGGGGGAGACCTAGAAGCAGACACAGTCTGGAGAGACTACAGTATGTCTCACAGCTGGACAGGGAACACCTCAGGGTCCTTCTGGGTGAGCTGGACGATGCAGCCGGGGGGAGAGAAGCCTGGGCATCCCGTCTGAGGCTGTTACTCCCGCAACCCAGGGGACAAGGCTTGCAACACTGGCCTTTCTGTGTAGATTTTGCATGTTCTCCCCATGTATGAATGTTTTTTTTTTCCGGGTTCTCCGGTTTCCTTCCACCCTCCAAAGACATGCATGCTAGGTTAATTGGCTGGTGCCAAATTGCCCCTAGGAATGAGTGTGTGTTTACTGTATGTGTGTGGCCCTGCAACAGACTGTTCGGGGTGTACCCAGCCCTTCGCCTTAAATCAGCCAGGATGCATCATGTCATTTACATGAATGGTTGGGGTAGAATGATGAGATTTGTCCTTAATTGTTGTGGCATGAGCCAGGTGGGTAAACTGAACTCAACAGAGTTTAAAATCCATGCCAGTCTTCTTCTACTTCCATCATCTCCCACATTAAGTCAGTTTCTTCCATCTAACCCTATCTTCTGCATCCTCTTCAGTCACACCAACTATCTTCATGTCTTCCTTCACTGTATCCATGAACCTCCTCTTTGGTCTTCCTCTAGTCCTCTTTCCTGGTGGTTCCAAACCCAGCATCCTTCTTCTGATGTACTCTCTCTCTCTCCTCTGCACATGTCCAAACCATCTCAGTCTGGTCTCTCTGACTTTAAAACCTCTAACATGTGCTGTTCCTCTGATCCTGTCCATCCTGGTCACTCCCAGAGAGATCCTCAGCATCTTCATCTCTGCTACAAACATCTCTGTTTCCTGTCTTTTCCTCAGTGACACTGTCTCTAGACCAATCAGCATGGCCGCTCTCACCACACTGTCTCTAGACCAATCAGCATGGCCGCTCTCACCACGCTGTCTCTAGACCAATCAGCATGGCCGCTCTCACCACACTGTCTCTAGACCAATCAGCATGGCCGCTCTCGCCACACTGTCTCTAGACCAATCAGCATGGCCGCTCTCACCACACTGTCTCTAGACCAATAAGCATGGCCGTTCTCACCAAGCTGTCTCTAGACCAATCAGCATGGCCGCTCTCATCACACTGTCTATAGACCAATCAGCATGGCCGCTGTCATCACACTGTCTATAGACCAATCAGCATGGCCGCTCTCATCACACTGTCTATAGACCAATCAGCATGGACAAGCTATGGCCAAAATCTACCACCTTCTTGATCTCTTGTCCCTGTAACCTCACTCCTCTCGTTCACACACACTGTCTTACTCTGACTAATCTTCATTCCTCTTCTTTCTGGTGCCAACCTCCACCTCTCCAGCTAGTTTAAAACCCATGCCAGTCTATTGTACATAAACCAGGCCCTCTCCTGTAGATGAAGAAGATGCCCACAGTCTGTCGTTACTCAATAAAACACTTTGCATATGAATGAGTCGGGTTTTAAACACCAACACGTTTCCGTGCAACTGAATGGGACTCAGCGGGTCTATGACAGCGGTATTCATTAACCGTTATCGCTGCTCTACAGAGAGCTCCGTACAATCTGAGACGATGGAGAACGAGTGCACCGGGAGGGGTTGGGCAGACGTGTGGATTAGTAACGGAGGGGAGCGTGAAGGGCAGCATCATTCAGGTAAATGTGAGTATTGATTTAATTAACTCTAAACTATGTTGACTCTTGTTCACGCGCAGACTCTCCGTTCTTCACCACGCTCTCGAGCTGGCATGAATTTTTCAGCTGGGTCTTGTTTTGAGGAGGCGGGTTGTATCACTCAGAGGACAAATTACAATAGATCCCCAAACTCATTTTCTCTCGTTAAATATTTAGATGTGACCGAACATAATTATATGGAAATTCTCTGCTCTGGGAGTTTGTTTACATCCAGTTTGAAACAAGCAGAGAACACGTCGGAAGGAAAACTCAGGGTTACTAACCAATCACACACACCGGATCCAGACTGATCATCACCAACCAATCACACTCACACCAGATCCAGACTGACCATCACCAACCAATCACACACCAGATCCAGACTGATCATCACCAACCAATCACACACACACCAGATCCAGACTGACCATCACCACCAATCATACGCCAGATCCAGACTGACCATCACCAACCAATCACACACACACCAGATCCAGACTGACCATCACCAACCAATCACACACACACCAGATCCAGACTGACCATCACCAACCAATCACACACACACCAGATTCAGACTGATCATCACCAACCAATCACACACACACCGGATCCAGACTGACCATCACCAACCAATCACACACACACACACACACACACACACACACACACACACACACACACACACACACACACACACACACACACACACACACACACAGCAACCAGTCTAGGCAATGTGGTTGAAGTTTCTCTGTCATGTACATGACAACAATTTTTCTCAATGGCTGTCCCACTGGAGTACCAGGGGTCCGACCGTACCGCAGGAGTACCAGGGGTTCGACCGTCCCACTGGAGTACCAGGGGTCTGACCGTCATGCTGTGGTACTAGGGTTCCGACCGTTCCGCTGGAGTACCAGGGGTCTGACCGTCACACTATAGTACTAGAGGTCCGACAGTCCCAGTGGAGTACCAGGGGTCCGACCGTCCCGCTTGTGTACCAGGGGTTCCAGCGGTCTCCCATCCAAGTACTGCCCAGACCCATCCTGCTTAGCTTCCTAGGTCAGGCATTGATAGGCTGGTATGGACACAAAGTAAAGCTGTGTCCATACTCTGGTCGAGAAAAGCCAAATGGGGTGGTTCGGGCACCTGGGTAGGAGGCCTCCTAAACACCTCGATGGTGAGGTGGAGGAGAACCAGAGGCAGACCTTGTTGGAGAGACTGTCCAGCAGCTGGAAAGAGAACGCCTCAGGATCCTTCTGGGTGAGCTGGAGGATGCAGCCGGGGTGAGAGAAGCCAGGGTTTCCAATCTGAGCTGGTTTCCCCCGTGACCCGGCCCCAGATAAGTGGAAGATGGCGGAATGGACCGGCTTATTTTATGCTTCGATCAACCACTGACTCCACAAAAGGAAGATATGTGTGTTAGTTTCAGTAAACGTCCTTTTAATCATGAATCTAAGAAGTTAAAACATCTTTAAAAGATTCATTTCTAACCCTCTTTCATGCCACCTTCACCCTTTAATGTGCCCAACATCACATTTTCTCTGAATCAGACTCCTGAGGAAATAAAATGACGGGTTAGCGACCGTGCTATCAATTCCTCCCCGAAGCGCTGCCATGACAACCGCACAGATCGGGCAGCCTGATTACCACCACAAGAATTAATTGGAGCTCACACATGGACACACACACACACACACACACACACACACACACACACACACACAGACACACTGTGGGGGACTTATTAGTTCTGGATGACCATGTAACCTTTACTTTTATAATAACTCTGCAAAAACGAGTCAAAACTCCTCTAAAAAATATTCTTTTTTTTCTTTTGAGACCCAAAGTAGAAAATATTTACATCAACCAGGACTAACTAGCAACTAACTAGTTACCATCATGAGCGTATATCCTGGTTACCATGGTGAAGGTAGGAATATAGATCCTGGTTACCATGGTGAGGGTAGGAACGTAGATCCTGGTTACCATGGAGAGGGTAGGAACGTAGATCCTGGTTACCATGGTGAAGGTAGGAATATAGATCCTGGTTACCATGGTGATGGTAGGAACGTAGATCCTGGTTACCATGGTGATGGTAGGAACGTAGATCCTGGTTACCATGGTGAGGGTAGGAACGTAGATCCTGATTACCATGGTGAGGGTAGGAACGTAGATCCTGGTTACCACGGTGAGGGTAGGAACGTAGATCCTGGTTACCATGGTGAGGGTAGGAATGTAGATCCTGGTTACCATGGTGAGGGTAGGAACATAGATCCTGGTTACGACAGTGAGGGTAGGAACGTAGATCCTGGTTACCATGGTGAGGGTAGGAACGTAGATCCTGGTTACCATGGTGAGGGTAGGAACGTAGATCCTGGTTACCATGGTGAGGGTAGGAATGTAGATCCTGGTTACCATGGTGAGGGTAGGAACATAGATCCTGGTTACGACAGTGAGGGTAGGAACGTAGATCCTGGTTACCATGGTGAGGGTAGGAACGTAGATCCTGGTTACCATGGTGAGGGTAGGAACGTAGATCCTGGTTACCACGGTGAGGGTAGGAATGTAGATCTTAGTTACCATGGTGAGGGTAGGAACCTAGATCCTGGTTACCATGGTGAGGGTAGGAACGTAGATCCTGGTTACCATGGTGAGGGTAGGAACGTAGAACATAGAAAAAACCTTACCCAACCTAAACACCAACCCCCTCTCTTTCAGGTAATCAAATTAATGACAACTCTCTATCATCACAGATTTCTTTCCAACCCACCTTGCAGATTGGATGGCCCCCAGAGGGGTATCTTTAGGGCTCAGAAGCCTTAAGACGAAGGGTTATGTCCCAAATCGGCTTAAGGATGCGGTTACCATGGAGCTGAATCACCATCCCGCCCAGGGAGGGTCTGAATTTAATTACCACCATGTGCTCTTGACCTTGTCTGAGAAATCTTGATTACCCAACCAAATTTCCAAGGGCAGTTTCCCAGTTAGAGATGAAACCCGCCTTCGGGCTGAAAATAAACTTTCATTTCTCTGGAAACCAATTAAAAAGCTGATGTTATTAATCACTAATTAGTCTCATTAGGTCCTAAAAATCAGTACGTTTTAACCCGTCAGATTACAGCAGATGTCCGAGTCCACTCGAACGGCTCGAGAGCTCTTCACGCCTTCAGAATTAAACGGATTCTAAAGCAGATTGGAATCATTTCTGTGGCGCCCACAGGAAACATGGACCAACACTGTGGGTGTAATCCCTGGCACACCCTGAAGGCATCAGGATGGTACCCGATGCTTTCAGAGGAAATAAATGTGATGATTTGTGTTTGTATTTGATGAGTTCACGGTTCTGCTGTTGGGCGAGGGGCAGGGTACACCCCGAACAGGTCTCCAGTCTGTTGCAGGGCGAACACACACATACAACCACACTCCCATGCCTAGGGGCAATTTGGCACTGGTCAATTAACCTAACATGCATGTTTTTGGAGGAGCACCCAGAGAAAACCCACCCATAAACGGGTAGAACATGCCATCTCCACACAAAAAGGCCAGTGTATCAAACCTCGTCCCCACCCTGGAATTCAACCCATGATCGTCGTGCTGTGAGGCCACTGTGTTACCCACAGCGGTGTTGTTTTTTAAGGGGCATGAACCCGTGTGCCTGGTCCACACGGGCTAATTTGAAACTGATTATTGGAACACAAAAGCTGGCCGTATAATACACCCGATCAGGGTCTGATTTAACACACTGTGTCCTTCTTATTGTTCCGTTTTTTGTCAAAAAAAGTTCCCAAATTGAAAGTTTTATTTTCAAAAGCAACATAAAATTTAATCTGAAACCAAAACATATTTGATGTTTTAGTCTGGATAATAAAATTCATCCTCCACAGCACCTCACCATTTTTTTATTTATTTATTTATTTATTTATTTCGGTCACAGTGCAACCTCATATCAATGAAATAAAGAAAATAACCATATTCCAGCAAAGGACCGAAAAGGTAACGGCTGAAGCAAACGCTTATTACGCCGACCCTTTTTTTTTTTTTTTTTTTATGTCATAATAAAAGCAAAAAGACATAAGTAAATACTAAGTCATCATAATTGTTATAACGCATAACATAATAATATCATAATACATCATAACATAATCATAACACATCATAACATATAACATATCATAACATCATAACATAACATAATCATAACACATATTCGTAACACATAACATAATCATAACACATCATAATTGTTTACTTTTTATAGAAGCTTGAATTTAACCATCAAGACTTGCATATTTTTTAAGTATTAATAACTTAAATTTCTTTTTTAAACACAAAAGATTTAAACACAATTTAAGTTCATCATTACAATTATTCCAAAGATCCACACCTTTAATAGAAATACAGAATTTTTTAACATTTGTTCTAAATTTATTTTTAATGAACACATCATTTCCTCTTAGTTCGTATGGACTTTTCCTAATAATAAACATATTTTGTAGAGAGTTTGACATCATGTTTTTTTTTATCTTAAACATAAATTTTAAAGTGTGTAATTCCACTAAATCATAGAACTTTAATGTTTTTAAATTTATAAATAGATTATTGGTAGGTTGATTATAAGATGAGAATGTTATTGCTCGTATTGCTTTTTTTTGTAAAATATAAATTGGTTTTGTGTTAGTTTTGTACGTATTTCCCCAAATCTCGATACAATAAGTTATATATGGAAGTACTAATGTATTATATAACATAAACAAACTTTTTTTATTTAGGACAAATCTGAATTTATAAATGATTGCTATTACTTTAGACAGTTTATTTTTTGTATAATTTATGTGTGATTTCCAGCTTAATTTGTGATCTATAATCATTCCAAGGAACTTACTGTCGTAAGCTCGTTCCAATGGGGTGTTATTAAGCATAATTTGAATTTGTTTAGGTACTTTTAATTTTGTAAATACTATAAATTTCGTTTTTTCAATATTTAATGATAATTTATTTATGTCAAACCATATTTTTATTTTACTCAATTCTCTTTCAACTGATTGTATCATTTGGTTCAGGTCTTTTCCTGAAAAGTAAAGAGTAGTGTCGTCTGCAAACAGTACATAATTTATTAGTTTGGATGTGTAACACAAATCATTGATGTACAGGATAAAGAGTTTAGGCCCCAGCGTTGAGCCTTGTGGAATTCCACATATGACTTTTAATAAATCAGATTTTTCCTCCTTTATTTGTACATATTGATATCTATTTTCTAAGTAGCTCTGAAGCCATGTATATGCAGCTCCTCGAAAACCAAATCTGTCTAGTTTGCTCAGTAATATATTATGATCTATGGTGTCGAAAGCTTTCTTAAGGTCTAGGAAAATACCGATGCCATAATTATTTGAGTCTATTGATGTAGTAATATTTTCTATTAGTTCTGTAACAGCCATATTAGTGGATCGGTTTTGTCTAAACCCATATTGTTTGTCACTAAGGAGCTGGTGTTTCTCTATAAATTTATCTAATCTTATTACAAATACTTTTTCTATTATTTTTGAAAACTGTGGATGTATGGATATAGGCCGATAATTTGAAAATAATTGTTTATTGCCATTTTTATAGACTGGAATAACTCTAGTTATTTTCATTTTTTCAGGAAATTTACCGATTTGAAAAGACTTATTGCAAATATATGTTAGAGGCTGTGCAATATGTTCTATTGTATTCTTCATTAAACTCATATCAATGTTAAGTGTATCTTTAGATGTTTTTGATTTAAATTGCTTTACTATTTTAATTATTTCATTTTCATTTGTTGGGTTTAAATAAAATGTAAAAGGATTTCTGTTTACAGCATCACTTGGGCTTATGTTATGCTTCTCAATACTTTCAGCCAAGGTATTTCCTACATTAACAAAATAATGATTAAATCCTTCTATAATTTCTTTTATATTTTCCAGCTTTGAGCTTTTGTTCATGAATTGTTTTGGTATTTTATATTTTTTATCTTTTATTTTAATTATTTTATTAATGACATTCCATGTTCCCTTAATATTTTCTTTTTGTTCTTCAAATAATTTATGAAAGTATTCTTTTTTGGTTTTCCGCAAAATACTAGTCAATTTGTTTTTATAATTTTTATATTTTATTTCAGATTCCTTGGTTTTGTGTTGAATAAACTTTTTATATAACATATTTTTCTTCTTACATGCATTTTGTAATCCACTTGTTATCCATGGCTTTATTTTAGAATTTTCTTTAAGTCTTACCTTTTTTAATGGGCAGTTTTTATTGTAGATTTCTAAAAACATGGATATAAAAATTTCATACGCTTCACTTGGGTCAGTTTGGTTGTAGACCTCGTCCCATTTCTGTTTTAATAAGTCTTCTTTAAGTTTATTTAGAGTTTGGTCTGTTACTCGCCTAATATATCTGAATGTTTCAGAGTTTTCTTTGTCATCAGTTATAATTTTATTTTGAAATATAGCAAAAACTGGTAGGTGGTCACTTATATCACTGACAAGAAGGCCACCAACAATTTTAGCTTCAATATTGTTTATAAAAATATTATCTATTAGAGTGGAGGAATCAATCGTTATCCTGCTGGGTTTATCAATAATTGGTAGTAACATATTTGAATGCATCATATTTATGAAATCAGTTGTTTTCCCATGGGTAGTTGCTTTAAGCAAATTTATATTTAAATCTCCACATATTATTAATTCCTTTGTGGAATATCCATTTATATTTATAATTTCATTCATTTTTTCATTAAATGTATCAATCGGTGAACCAGGTGTTCGGTATACACAAGTAACATGTACATTTTTTGTTTTTTTAAATTCAATTTCGACAGTGATTAATTCCATTATATTGTGAACAGATACTGATTTATCTTCAATGATTTTACAGTTAAAGTTTGAGTCCACATAGAGGGCAACTCCACCTCCTTTTTTGTTGTTTCTAGTGACAGTAAATAGTTCGTATCCCTCTATCTTTACTAGTGTTAGAGGGTGCTTTAGCTCGTCCAGCCACGTTTCAGATACAGCTATAACATTAAATTTACCGTACATATGCAGAAGGTCTTTGATTTTTGAGATGTTCTTCCAGAGACTCCTAATGTTAATATGTAGCACTGAAAAGTTTTTCTCCAGTTTAACGTTCTCTTTAAATTGTTCGCTTGTGTAATAGTCACAGCTTAAGTCCAAGTTATTGTAGAAATATAATTCTGGATCAAGTTGTTGATCAATACAAGTCATAGTTTGTCTTGTGTTTAGTGCACATATGTTCACCTGTCTCTTTTTCCGCGATGCGTAATCCGTGCATCATCAAGCGCTCTTTACAATCTTCCGAGAAATCATAATCCTTTTTTAAAGTAACATAATCCAAATAATTATTCATACGGATTCAGGTCTTTCAGCTCTCTTATCGTGATCACTTTCGCATCTTCTGGCGTACCATTGAGTTTAATCATCACTTGCCCGTTCCAAGTCCACGTAGCTTGTATTTTTTTCTGTTTTCGCAAGTTTCTTGCATGTCTTGCGATGTCTGCACGTCTTTTTGTTAAGTGTTCATTCAGATATACTCCCGTGCCTCTTAACTTCTTAGCTTGTCGTAATAGCTCTATTTTGTGTTTCCTGTTAACAAAACGCACAATAATATTTGGTTTTGCGTTTTTTCCTTCTTCGGAAGTGTGTGACAAGCGGATATGTTCTCTGGATCAACTTTTATGTCTTTATTTGCCAGAAATTGAATGACTTGCCTCTCCAGAGTTTGTTGCTCCTCTGGCGTCGCGTTCTCCTCTTCGGCCTGTGCTGTAGCGTTAGCATAGCTGCGGTGTCTAGTTTCCAGTCCACTCACAATAATATCCTCCATCCGAGTATACTGTTCCAAGTCATCAACTCTTCGTTCCAGTCCAGAAATAACGGCGTCTTTCGTCTTTATTATTTGCTTTAATTCTGCCACTTCATTCATCAGGGCTATTAGCTTCTTTTGCTGCTGAACTACTGTAGTCATTTCTTCCGACATAAAAGTCAGCGATTTGCGGATCTCTTGTAATTCTTCGTCAATGGCAACTTGTGACTTGTGACTTTCTTGTGACTTTCTTGGTGCCATAATTTCAGAAAATCAGGAGCAAAAACACACAGAATTGGTGGCCGCTAAAAGCTTAAGAGCTAATAGGCTAATAGCTAATAGGCTAAAAGCTAATGGGCACTCTCTTTATCTGTGTCTCTTGCGTTTCTTTCATCCTTTCTACCTTCATGTGTAGATCCTTTGTATACCCAGTCTGGTTATCCGTGAAGATTCTATCTTAGAACCACTTTAAACGTTGGTACTTAAACCATGGTAACCAGGATCTACGTTCCTACCCTCACCATGGTAACCAGGATCTACATTCCTACCCTCACCATGGTAACCGAATCTACGTTCCTACCCTCACCATGGTAACCAGAATCTACATTCCTACCCTCACCATGGTAACCAGGATCTACGTTCCTACCCTCAGCATGGTAACCAGGATCTACATTCCTACCCTCACCATGGTAACCAGGATCTACGTTCCTACCCTCACCATGGTAACCAGGATCTATGTTCCTACCCTCAGCATGGTAACCAGGATCTACGTTCCTACCCTCACCATGGTAACCAGGATCTACGTTTCTACCCTCACCATGGTAACCAGGATCTACGTTTCTACCCTCACCATGGTAACCGAATCTACGTTCCTACCCTCACCATGGTAACCAGAATCTACATTCCTACCCTCACCATGGTAACCAGGATCTACGTTCCTACCCTCAGCATGGTAACCAGGATCTACGTTCCTACCCTCACCATGGTAACCAGGATCTACGTTCCTACCCTCACCATGGTAACCAGAATCTACATTCCTACCCTCACCATGGTAACCAGGATCTACGTTTCTACCCTCACCATGGTAACCAGGATCTACGTTCCTACCCTCACCATGGTAACCAGGATCTATGTTCCTACCCTCACCATGGTAACCAGGATCTACGTTCCTACCCTCACCATGGTAACCAGGATCTATGTTCCTACCCTCACCATGGTAACCAGGATCTACGTTCCTACCCTCACCATGGTAACCAGGATCTATGTTCCTACCCTCACCATGGTAACCAGGATCTACGTTCCTACCCTCACCATGGTAACCAGGATCTATGTTTCTACCATCACCATGGTAACCAGGATCTACGTTCCTACCCTCTTGTGGTAACCAGGATCTACGTTCCTACCATCACCATGGATACCAGCTGTATGGATTCAGAAACATCAATGTTTTCTTGGTATCGACTTGTTCTTGTTTTTAATCTGGAATATTTTAAATTTCATTATGTAACAATAAAAATGTCCACATTTGGATCGTTTTTTCCAGAAGGTTCTTCGTCTCTGTCTGCTTCTCTAACCTCACAGATCCGTTCCTTTCTGAAGCTCGTTGAGATTCCTGGCAGGATCCCGGCGGGCGTCATGAAATGTTGAGTCACTAAACAGAATGTTAATTGCCCCCCGCTGTGAACCGGGCTGTTTTCAGGGTAAAAAAGTCTCTTTTATTGGCTGCGCGACCGCATCGATCGCTCTGCCTCCTGGACTTTACATTCTTCAGAAGTTTTTCTCCATTTTCCTGCTTATTAAGAGAAGCTATAAATAAACCGTAACACGCTGCACATTAATGATGGAGGGGATATGAGTGAGAGAGGAGGGGTGAGGAGGGGTGAGGAGCCAAACACTGTTTACCGAGGTTTTTATGAATTGGGAAAAAAATGGCCGCCAAATACAACAAAACTGTGCTTTAAAAGCAAATAACTTTCATTTAATTTTGTGGAAAAAAAAGATGTAAAATCACACAAAATCATGCTGTTTTCTGGAATTATTTTCACATTATTAGAACATTTCTGTGTGTGTTTTGCATGTTCTCCCTGTATCTGCGTGGGTTTTCTCCAGGTACCCCTGGTACTCCGGTTTCCTCCCACCCGCTAAAAACATGCATACTAGGTTGATTGGCCACGACATGATCACCCCTAGGAATGACTGTGTGTGTGTGTGTGGCCCCGCGACAGAATGACGATCTGTTTGGGGCAGAGGTGTCAAGTAACGAAGTAAGACTACTTCGTTACCTTACTCAAGTAGAAAATCTCGTTATCTTTACTTTAACGAAGTAATTATTTTTTGTCTACTTTTTACTTTTACTCACTACTTTTTTATGCAATTATCTGTACTTTTACTTCGTTCATTTTATAAAAAGTAGTCACTACTTTCTCCATTTTGTCATCGTTAAAAAGCCGCGACTGTTTGTCGGAGTTTTTTTTTTTTTATGAACCCTGAATGCATCAAACAAAAGAACAGATGAATGATTGGCTGAAAGGTCCAGTCAATCATTACTTTGGGGCGAGTAGCCCCGCCCACAAACTTTTAAAGAGCAGGGACGTCAATTTCCGTGTTTGAGACTCGGGCTCGGAAATCAAAGTGTTTCTGATGCTGCAACACTGAACTTTGATTGAATTATCATTTTTTTAAAAAAAACAACAGCAAAGAAATGTTTTTTTTATTATTATTTTCATTCTGCGGTTATTGTAAACGTCTTTGCTGAAAATGTTGTAGATGGTATTTTTATAAAAATAACTTTGATCTGTGACGCACTATTTTATCTTTAGAAACAAAGCTAATTGAACTGATTCATCCATAAATAGTAGTGGATGAAGTATTTGTGCTTAAAAGCATCCAAAATGTTATTGATTAGTTTATAAAGACTGACTGAGGAGATTAAAACTACACATCGCTTAGATTTTGTATAATGTAGATGTTTGGGTTAACATTAAAAAAAACCTTATATGTACACATATATGTAGATATGTATATATGTAAATTTATATATACCGTCTCCTAGGTCCCGCCCCTACTGGTTTTTTAAAATCTTGTTTCCCTGGTTATTTTTTCATTTTTGCAGTTCTTAAAATTTTAGAAAAAGAATCCAAGGATTTTGCCTCCTGTTTGTTTCCTTCACTCCCACTGCCTTACGAGCGCATGTAAAGGGTGTTATTTTGTCAATGGGCGTGGTTTTACTGGGTGTACGATATTTTTTGTAAAATACGATAATTTTACGTCATTAGTACGATAATCCAGCACCTCCCACCTGGCAACGCTGGTTCCAGGTGTCACGCAGGCTGTATGTGGCACTCCCAAAGACTATTCAGTATTGCCTCAAAGAACTTTGAAAACTAGCTGCCTTCAAGGCTTGAAAAAGCCTGTTGGTCATTTTTTTTTTCATTTATTTATTTTTTTTTACATTGAGTGTGTTTGTGTCTACTTAAGTTGGTTAAATTAGGTGATGCAGAGTGAAGCTTGGTAGCTGAAGGGACGTTACATAATGCCCTGCTTATGATAATACATTTGATTGTGTTCATTAATCGATTTCCAATAAAGATTATTAAGAAATAAATGTTTCTGATTCATAAAGTTTCACCAAAACACTTTCATTTATTATCATATTTTCTGCTCCTTAAAGCATGTGATAATGCTTAAAAATATGTTCATACGCTTTTGTTAACAATATTCCTTTTTTTCTGAAAATTACTTTTACTTTTTTTACTTGAAGTAGTTTTAAAATAGGTTACTTTTTACTTTTACTTAAGTAGAAAACTTGAGTTGATACTTCTACTTTTACTAAAGTAGTTTTTTAACTCGGTATTTATACTTCTACTTGAGTAGAAAATCTTGGTACTTTTGACACCTCTGGTTTGGGGTGTACCCTGCCCCTCACCTGAAATCAGCCGGGCACCCTCCACAACTCCGTAAGGGATAGACGGTTAAGAAGGTGACTGACTGACTAGGGTAAATTAATTGGGTATAGGGGGAGTTGGCGGCTCGGTGGTAGACCGGAAGATAACCAGAAGTTTGAGGGTTTGATTCCCACGGAGTTCATGTCTAGGGTCCGTGGAGAAGACACCTAACTCCCCATTTCTCCCACCATTGGCACCGTCCTGGCAGCCTGCTGCGGTGAAATGCAGCTCATAAATTTCCTCCCCTGCTAAAGGATGAATAAAGTAAATATTATTGGAATTAGAACCATTTTTTTCACCATCATTTCAAAATTGGGGAGGTGTTGGCATAGTGGTTGGTAGAGTGTTTGTCGTTGGACCGGGTGAAGCTAGTTAGATTCCAACTGGGCCCATGTCTAGGTATCCCTGGAGCTGACACCTAACACCCTAGTTGCTCCCACCATTGGCATTCCATAGTCTTCCGCTTATCCGGGAGCATGTCGTCGGGGCAACAGCCTCAGATGGGAAGCCCAGGCTTCTCTCATCCCAGCTGCATCCTCCAGCTCACCCGGAAGGATCCTGAGGTGTTCCCTGTCCAGCTGGTAGACATAGTATCTCCAGCAGGTCCAGGGTCTGCCTCTTGGTCTCCTCCCAGTCAGTTTCATCCAGAGAGTGTACTAACAAACTTTCCCAGACTAAACTGCCCTAGATCAGAGGTGGGCAACCTTTCTGGTTTGTGGGCCACATTGAGTTCTAACATTTGACCAGGGGTCTGGAACAGGATCAGATGGATGGCATGCTTTGGTAACCTCTAGATTAGACCAATAGAATGACGCTAGATTTTAAACAAGCGTTAAATGTTACATTCAGAGCGTTGAATTTCAAATCTAGTGGCGCTAGGTCTGAAATCTAAGTGCCTGATGTAACATTTTACTAGCTCCGTGAAGTTGGCCCCTCTTAAAAAATATATATATAAACAAAAATAAACAAAAAATATGTCCATCGTTTGTGCCTTTTTAGTTAATTTAAATTTTAAGAAAAACGATTTGGACGATGACGTCATCCAGATCTTCATTTATTTCCAGACGTCGCCATCTTTGATTACGTCATCGTTCAAATCGTTTTCCTACAATTTAAATAAACTAAAATGGCACAAACGAAAATTTTTACAGCACAAACAACTGACATATTTTTTGTTAATTTTTGTTTATATATATATTTTTTTAAGAGGGGCCAACTTCACGGAGCTCATTTTGCTTGTTTTAACATCTAACACGCTTGTTTACGTGTGTGTATTGGCCCCGATGGCTTTCCATATCTGTGCAAACTGTTTTTTTGATAAAATGGGCATCACGAAGATTCAACACATTTTAATGGGAGCAGTGTTGTTGTTTCTTTGGCGCCATCTGCTGACGAAACATCAGAATTATTTTAATTTTTTCAAGTTTGGTGGGCCGGATTAAAACGTTTAATGGGCTGCATGTGGCCCACGGGCCGTAGTTTGTCCATGCCTGGTCTAAACACTGTCTTTAAATTCTTATTCTGAGGAATCGTTACCAACACGAACCGGACCAGATTTCATGGTGGATCTCCTGAAGTAACAATGAAGCTGTGTTTTTTTTTATTCTAGTCATGTTTAAATGACAATTTTTTTTTGACAACTTTAACATATAAATTAATTATTCATAAAAATTAAAATCATCATCCAGTCATTTGAAACCAGCTTTTTTTTTTGTTTTATTTGGAGTATTTTAATTGTTAAAAGATGAGCCTCGATTTTTACCCAAAAAATTACAAACAGTGTTCATTTTATTGATAAAATCAGAAACTTTAAATACCAAAGGTTATCTAAGGTCATCTCCTGGGCTGAAGAACCCAAACCCGCTCCTGACTGACCGTTCCAGATTTAAACGTCTTCTAATCTGTCTCCTTCTTCCCGGTCACATCTGTCCATCCTCACTTCATCAGGCTGTAGATTGGAGCTCTGAGCAGACCCTGTGGGTTTTTTAAAAGATGAGTGCAGGTCCTCTGCGTCCTCTAAACGAACTCTGCTTGGAGACATTACCTTCTGAAGGGTCCTTTTATCTCCAGCTCTCGCTGCCTGATGAGAATTTCAGGAGAAGAAATTGAAAGTTTATTAGGTTACAGTTGGATAAAAAAAGTGTTTAAATGTCTTCAGGAGTTTATACGTTCATATCGGACATGGACGTGCATTACTGACGCAGTCAGTGATGCTGGTTTGTCTATGAGACAAACTGATCCCCTGTACAGAGTGTACCCCGCATTTCATCTGACACTAACCCAGATTCCCTACACCTCAGATTCAGGGTACTTTGTTAATCCCCTGCTGGGTACGAATATGTGTCTGGTATCTCCGAGCAGTCCAAGACAGAGCTCCATACAGCTGCTTGGTGGAGCTGGAACAGTGGTCTGGTGGAATAGATCTGGAACAGGTAGCTGGCTCTACGCCTGCCGGTTCCATGGTGAGGGTAGGAATGTAGATCCTGGTTACCATGGTGAGGGTAGGAACATAGATCCTGGTTACCATGGTGAGGGTAGGAACGTAGATCTGGTTACCATGGTGAGGGTAGGAATGTAGATCCTGGTTACCATGGTGAGGGTAGGAATGTAGATCCTGATTACCATGGTGAGGATAGGAATGTACAGTATCCTGGTTACCATGGTGAGGGTAGGAATGTACAGTAGATCCTGGTTACCATGGTGAGGGTAGGAATGTACAGTAGATCCTGGTTACCATGGTGATGA
Source organism: Neostethus bicornis (assembly GCA_902685375.1). NCBI lineage: Eukaryota > Metazoa > Chordata > Actinopteri > Atheriniformes > Phallostethidae > Neostethus > Neostethus bicornis. The sequence continues at coordinate 1,756,034 of LR738552.1, read as the reverse complement.
TAGGAATGTACAGTAGATCTTGGTTACCATGGTGAGGGTAGGAACATAGATCCTGGTTACCATGGTGAGGATAGGAACATAGATCCTGGTTACCATGGTGAGGGTAGGAACATAGATCCTGGTTACCATGGTGAGGGTAGGAATGTAGATCCTGGTTACCATGGTGAGGGTAGGATCGTAGATCCTGGTTACCATGGTGAGGGTAGGAATGTAGATCCTGGTTACCATGGTGAGGGTAGGATCGTAGATCCTGGTTACCATGGTGAGGGTAGGAATGTAGATCCTGGTTACCATGGTGAGGATAGGAACATAGATCCTGGTTACCATGGTGAGGGTAGGATCGTAGATCCTGGTTACCATGGTGAGGGTAGGAATGTAGATCCTGGTTACCATGGTGAGGATAGGAACATAGATCCTGGTTACCATGGTGAGGGTAGGAATGTACAGTAGATCCTGGTTACCATGGTGAGGGTAGGAACATAGATCCTGGTTACCATGGTGAGGGTAGGAACATAGATCCTGGTTACCATGATGAGGCTAGGAATGTAGATCCTGGTTACCATGGTGAGGATAGGAACATAGATCCTGGTTACCATGGTGAGGGTAGGAATGTACAGTAGATCCTGGTTACCATGGTGAGGGTAGGAACATAGATCCTGGTTACCATGGTGAGGGTAGGAACATAGATCCTGGTTACCATGGTGAGGGTAGGAACGTAGATCCTGGTTACCACGGTATAACAAATTTCATACATCACAAATTTAATAAGTTCATCTATAGTTGGTAACAATCATAAAGTACATTTTATTCTGTTTTAAACTCCAAAAAGATGAAATCAGTTGTTCTGAAACTTGATGTTCTCGAAGCAGCCTGCAGGATGTAAGTTGGCACAGCTATGACTCACTTATCAAAGCTTCAGCGGGCACGGAGGAAACACTGGCATCGTCTGGTTTCATCTCATGCCTCAAAGGACCAGAAGACAGAGTTTATCTTCTACATACTCACACCACACACGTTTCTATGACTTACAAGAGGCTCTGATTTCAACTCTTTAAATCTGGATGGAGTTTGTTTCTTTAATTAGTTCCTCCATGAGCGTCTTAATGAGCTGGTAATTAAATCCTGGTGTGTTCCAACAGAGAAACAACCAAAACCTGCAGCTAAACGACTCAAAGAGTCTCAAATCATGGATTTTTTTAGTCATTTACAAGATGCTTTATTAGCCCAACACAGCAGCGTACGTACACCCCGAACAGGTTGCCAGTCTATCGTGGACACACACACACACACGCTCATTCCTAGGGCCAATCAACTTAGCATGCATGTCTTTGGAGGGTGGGAGGAAACCAGAGTACCCGAAAAAAAAACCATGCAGACATGGAGAGAACATGCAAACTCCACACAGAAAGGCCAGCGTTCCAAGCTTCGCCCCCACCAAGGACTCGAACCCACAACCTTCTTGCTGTGAGGCCACCGTGCCAATCACTGTGCCAACCATTGCACCACTGTGCCGCTGCTATCGATTTAATTTTTATTTAATATTATTTTGCTAACAGTCAGTTTTCAAAATAAAACTCTTTTAAGTTTCATTCTGTCATCTTCTGCTTATCCAGGGTCGGGTTGCCTGGGCAACAGCCCATCAGACGGGAAACCCAGGGTTCTCTGCATCCTCCATCTCACCCAGGAGGATCCTGAGGTGTTCCCTGTCCAGCAGGTCCGGGGTCTGCCTCTTGGTCTCCTCCCAGTGGGACGTGCCCTGAACCCCTCACCAGCGAGGCGCTCAGGATGGTTTCTCTAAACCCAGAGGAGCACTGGCTCTAATCGGAGCTCCTCCCAGATGGCAGAGCTCCTCCCTCTATCTCTGACAGAGCCGAGCCACCCTGCGGAGGAAGATCGAGCGGCCGATAACGGGACTTAACAGATACCTGAATAAAGTGTTCTCTCTTTTATTTTGAAAGCGTGTTTCCTGTTTGGGTTCCACTGATTGGTTGAGAATCTTCACTCTGTGTGTTTTTTTTTTCTGTGATAATATTTGTTTAGTGTCTCTGAAGAAGTTCAACGTGGTATTTAAATGGGTTCTCTTATCAGGAGCTGGCACAGGAGAGCAGGGGGTCCACACGGTGCAGCAAAATAAAAGTATTTAAACTACCAGAGTCTCTGGTAAGAACAGGGACGCCCTGCTGGCGGATAGGAACCCAACGTAGGCTGCCACCCATCTCCTCCTTCACCCAACCCCTGTGGTCCCTCCTGCAGGGGTGAGTCCACTGGAAGGGCGGCCCAGGATAGACTCCGGCATCCCCCGCGTGGTGCAGCCAATCAACCTAACATGTATGTTTTAGGAGAAACCCCACACATTCACATGTAGAACATGTAGACCTCACACAGAAAGACCAGTAGCCTACAGATATTTAGCTTTAAAAAAAAACAGACTGAAGGATGTCAAAAGAATGAAAAATGGACGACAGCTTCAAGTCAAAGACTCAGCAAGACATGAGACACACACACACACACACACACACACACACTTCTTCCCACTGCCTCTTCAGGGTCAATGCCTCTGATTGGCTGCCACATCATAATTTACAGGAGCGTTGCCATGCCGACACCAGTCAAGGCTACAGCCGGCGATGTGTGATAAATATTGATTCTTTCTGTGCCACGTTTTGCCCGCTCCGTGCCCTTTGATGGAATTAGGAAACGATAGAAAACTAAATAAAACATCTGGATGAAGAAATAAAGTTTCTTTTTTATGGTTGAATTTCATTTATTCGTGTCCTAAACCATACATGTCTGACGGTGTAGTGGGCGGAGCTAGAGCCTATCCAGGTTGGTTCAAGAGAGACAGGGTGCATTGGTCAGCAGTCTGTCATGGGGGCACACACACTCATTGCTAGGGGTAATTTCCGTTCTGTCGTTTTCCGCTTATCTGGGGCCGGGTCGCGGGGGTAACAGCCTCAGACGGGAAGCCCAGGCTTCTCTCACCCCGACTGCATCCTCCATCTCACCCAGAAGGATCCTGAAGTGTTCCCTGTCCAGCTGTGAGACCTAGTCTCTCCAGCAGGTCCAGGGTCTGCCTCTCAGTCTCCTCCTGGTGGGATGTGCCTGAACCACCCCATCTGGCTCCTCTCAACCTGGAGGAGGAGCGGCTCTACTCCGAGCTCCTCCCGGATAGCAGAGCTCGTCCCCAATCTCTGAGTGAGAGCTCAGCCACCCTGCAGGGGAAGCTCATTTCAGCCACTTGTATCCATGATCTCATTCTTTCGGTCACCACCCACAGCTGGTTACCATGGTGAGGGTAGGAACGTAGATCCTGGTTACCATGGTGAGGATAGGAACGTAGATCCTGGTTACCATGGTGAGGGTAGGAACGTAGATCCTGGTTACCATGGTGAGGGTAGGAACGTAGATCCTGGTTACCATGGTGAGGGTAGGAACGTAGATCCTGGTTACCATGGTGAGGGTAGGATCTACGTTCCTACCCTAGCAGAGGAAATGTTGAAGGAAAACTGGCACACTTTGGAAAACAAAAAGTGTGCCAGGTTTCCTTCTCATTTTCACAAATTTAAACCAGAGGGCATTTAGGCCGGGTCGCTGGGGGCAACAGCCTCAGACGGGAAGCCCAGGCTTCTCTCACCCTGGCTGCATCCTGCATCTCACCCGTGCTGTGTATGTGTGTATGCGGTACCTGCAGGAGCGACGGAATCAGCCGATCGGTTCTGCGATCTGATTGGCTGATGGAGATACTCACTTTGCTTTATATTTGGGGTACTGCCCGGTGCCCCAGAACTTATGGACGCCCAGATGTTTCAACTGGTGAGACGCCATCCACCTCTGGACTGAGAGAGCAAGAAAAAGCCCCCCTGCTTTAAGACGTGTGGACAGAAGCTGAGGTGAAGTGAGGACAGTGAAATGAAGCCTTTGAAGCAGAAACAATTAGAAAACACACAGAAACACCTGTCAGTGTAGGACCGTACATAAGAAAATATTTATTATGAATCTCCTATTGGGCGGTGGCTCCAAGCAGCTGGTAGGTGGTGTGGAGTTTGGTGGGATAGAGCTGGAGCAGCCGCATGGTGGAACACATCCCCAGTCGGCTCTGCGCTGGTGGATTGTGGGTCAAACAACACTTCATTGTTCTCTTCTTCAAACATAGTGTTTAAAATGTTATTAATAAACATCACTGATTCTAAATAAATACTGTTTTGTTTTTTTTTTCATGGAGGGGCCGTGACCCTCCCCGCCCCCCCTCTTTCTCTTGTGCTAGCGCCATCTTGGGAAGTTGTTAAAAGTTTGAAGGTCAGAGGCAGGCTGTCCTCAAGGTGGCAGAGTTCTAATTTAGAATCGAAGCTGTTGAAGCCGTCTCCATGGCAACCTTCCCTTTGATTCCTTTAATGACTTCACAGCAAAGTCAATTCTTCAGAACTCAGAAAGCCACTTCATAAGAAGGAGCGACTTTTAAAGACTTCCGAACAATTTATAAAATGGATAAGAGTAAAAAACCAGACGATTCCTCAACCAAGAAGGTCAAGAATAAAACGCAAACCAGAAAGCGAGGGAGGGAAGAGGATTTGGAGGACTCTATGAATTCAACTATAGAACAACAAACTACATGTAAGGACATTCCCAAAAGAAAGAGACAAAAAATGAATCAAAACCAACAAAAAAACAATTCAAACCAACATGAACTAAATGATGAATTTCACGTCACCAGAAGTCGAGCTACTCAAATGAATATCTGCCTACTTCCTGGTCTAAGTTATGAGACCAGCAGGAAAAGAAAACTCAAACGTAAAGACAACACACCGGAGGAACGCAACCCGAAAAGAACCAAACGAACCAAACAAACCGATCTTTGTGACAATGAAAATATACGTACCAGACATACCAGTATAAATGTACCAGACCAGAACAGAGTTGAAAATCAAACTGAGAATGTGACTGGTCCAGATGTGACTGGACCAGTCCTATCAATGACAGGACTCAACCGAAACCAAACGATGAATAACAATAACCGAATGAACCAAGAGGACTATTTATACAGCCTTGGATTGATAAGAATAGCACAGAGACGTCAGGCCGGTGACAATACTAGAACAGACCCAAGCCAACCAGAAACCCCTGAACAGAGAGCACAAATCAGACTGAGGAGGAGCCAGCAGAGAGAATCAGCTGGCTCAAAACGCCACACAATGTAGAATCTACGGTGGGTGTGGAGGAATTCTTTTTTTTAAACTGGCTGAAAAGCAAAGGATCCATAAAGAGTCCGACAGAAAATGATAACAAATACACAAGATCGGTCGTCAAGAAACGGTCGTATGTAGATGGTATTAGTTCAACTTGTACCACACCTCCCCCCGGTCATCCCACACCCCCCCGGTCATCCCACACCCCTCCATCCCCACAGGAAGAGGAAGTCTCACCCGTTCTACAGAGCAGACAGAAGAGAGTCCAGGTTTAAGTAGATTGAAGGAAGCAGAAAGTTATGTTTGATCCACGAGAAACAAATAACTTTAGTGTTTTGTTGGATTGGTATAATATTCATCACAGATCCCCCCTCCCACCCCCTCCCCTGTATTACACATCAGATCATCTGGATCAACTTGATCATATCGTCTGGATCAACTTGATCACATCACCGGATTTGACTTGAAGCCTGGCATCAGCCCGTTCTGCTATGCCAGGTGTTACACTGGACTCTGCTTTTCTATGATGCCCACCTGAAGTAACAATGACGTTGCAGTGTGCTCTCTCTCCACCATCCGAAGAGACGCACAGAAAAAAAAAAACTAAATGAGACGAAAACCTACCTTAAATAAACATTGAAAGACTGTAAGTTTTACTCCTGCTCTTTTTTTAAACTTGTGTGTGTGTGTGTGTTGTTGTAAACTGGATGAGGGGCTTGAAGGTTAGAGCTCACCTGGACGATGAGGGGCCAGAAGGTTAGAGCTCACCTGGACGATGAGGGGCCAGAAGGTTAGAGCTCACCTGGACGATGAGGGGCCAGAAGGTTAGAGCTCACCTGGACGATGAGGGACCAGAAGGTTAGAGCTCACCTGGACGATGAGGGGCCAGAAGGTTAGAGCTCACCTGGACGATGAGGGGCCAGAAGGTTAGAGCTCACCTGGACGATGAGGGGCCAGAAGGTTAGAGCTCACCTGGACGATGAGGGGCCAGAAGGTTAGAGCTCACCTGGACGATGAGGGACCAGAAGGTTAGAGCTCACCTGGACGATGAGGGGCCAGAAGGTTAGAGCTCACCTGGACGATGAGGGACCAGAAGGTTAGAGCTCACCTGGACGATGAGGGACCAGAAGGTTAGAGCTCACCTGGACGAAGAGGGACCAGAAGGTTAGAGCTCACCTGGACGATGAGGGTCCAGAAGGTTAGAGCTCACCTGGACGATGAGGGGCTAGAAGGGAGAAGCTCATCAGGAAGGCAGGGTGCACCAGGAGTCAGAGTGAAGAATCAGGCGAGCAGGGTGGGGGACCAGGATATGGAGGGAGACCATCACGGCTGCATGGAGGCAGTGCAACAGAGGAAGGATCCAGACAGGTGTGAAAAACGAGGTCCTAGGTCAGGATACTCCACAGAAAACCAGTTAGACTCCAAACATGGAACTGAATAAAAAATAAAAATTCACCCACTTTTTTTTTTTTTCCTTTATGACGCAAAAAAATGCATTTGATCGCGTCAAACGCTGGAAACTGTTTTTTAAAATATGCCAGAGAAGAAAAAAAAAAAAAAAAATGTTGGTATAGACGTCAACCCGGAAGTGAGGGTAGGATCGTAGATCCTGGTTACCATGGTGAGTGTAGGATCGTAGATCCTGGTTACCGTGGTGAGTGTAGGATCGTAGATCCTGGTTACCATGGTGAGGGTAGGATTGTAGATCCTGGTTACCATGGTGAGTGTAGGATCGTAGATCCTGGTTACCGTGGTGAGTGTAGGATCGTAGATCCTGGTTACCATGGTGAGGATAGGAAAGTAGATCCTGGTTACCATGGTGAGGGTAGGAACATAGATCCTGGTTACCATGGTGAGGGTAGGAACGTAGATCCTGGTTACCATGGTGAAGGTAGGAACGTAGCTCCTGGTTACCATGGTGAGGGTAGGAACGTAGATCCTGGTTACCATGGTGAGGGTAGGAACGTAGATCCTGGTTACCATGGTGAGGGTAGGAACGTAGATCCTGGTTACCATGGTGACGGTAGGAACGTAGATCCTGGTTACCATGGTGAGGGTAGGAACGTAGATCCTGGTTACCATGGTGAGGGTAGGAACGTAGATGGATTTGTAAATCCAGAGCTTTGTTTTTCGGCTCAGCTCTCTCTTTACCACGACGGACCGATGCAGCGTCCTAGTTATTGCTGATGCTGCACCGATCGGCCTGTCGAGATACCCGAGATACTTAAACTCCTCCACTTGGGGCATGACCCTATCCCTGACCTGTAGGGGGCATTTCACAGAGGATTAGATTTGGAGGTTCTGATCTCCGTCTTGGCCGCTTCACACAAACATTCATTTTTTTATTTTCTATTTAGTAAATTTCTCAGGTTTAAATGTGTGAACACATCCTGCGTTCGTTTGTGTCACATTTTCTGTCTTTGTTTTGATAAAACGTTGGTTCTCCTCGTGTTCCCCCTCCAGGCAGCGTCAGGGATTAACGGATTAAAACCAGTAATGTTTATTATTATGTGGATTTATTAAAAAAAAATTCACCTGTTTTTATGGAAGAAGATGAAAAATGAAACTGAAAACTGGAGGATTTACATCAGTAATTATTAATTTAATGATGATTTAGGTTAAAATTTGGATTCTATTAGTCGTTCGTTCAGTTTATCTTGATCATAAAATCCTGGTGGATTTCAAACGGGAGAAGGGATACACCCTGAACAGGTCACCAGTCTGTAGGAGAGTCACACACACTTATTCTGATGGAGAATTTTCATAGCGTTTGAATTCTAAACCTCGACCCATGAGACCGTCTTTGGTCGTGTGAATGTGAAAACGTGATAATCACCACTTTCAGGTCTCTTTATCGCCACCTACTGGTCTACACTCACTCTCATTGGTACCATTTAGTCTCAGACCGCCATCACAGCTACCTTCTGGTCTCTAGTCTGCCTACCTCGCCTTCAAAACCCTGCATCCCTTAATCAACCGGTTTGAACTGTGCCCTCTGCGGTCGTGCCCTTCTTCTCTCTCTCAACCCTGACAGATATTCTATTTACTGAACTGTTACAGAAGCACAGACGACCCGACTGCTGGGTTGTCTGTGCCCACAGTCTGTGGGCGGAGGAATAAAACTAAAAGAAAATTAAACCAAAATCAAATAAAAAGTAAGACCATCCAGTCGAGCAGGTGTTTTGTCTTCAGTTCGGACCCTCACGTCATCCTCTTTGTCCAACTGTGTGAAAAAAATCTCCTGCTGTTTCCTGCTTGTCTGAACATCGAGGGCAGAAAGTCTGGGAGGTTTTTTTTCACAATGTTTCACGTCCTCCTGTGAAAATGGCCGCAGACTCACACCCTCCTGATGGCTTACTACGGACATCCTGCAGCCATTCTAAAAACACGCATGGCTTTTTGAGGGTTTTTTCTCTCTTTTTTGTCCATATTTTTACGTCTAAAGTGTTTCCAATGACAACAATATTGCTTGGATTAAGTTCAAATTTTATTATATGATAATTCAATGTTTTTATTTCTCATTTATGACCTTAAACCATCTTTTTTGTGTCTTTTATTTACTGTTTGAAGTTGGCCTTTCACAGCCGCTGGTAAAACCCAACACTGCGCAACATCGAGTTCAAAAATCGACTGCTTTATTTCTTATAAAATCATTTCAAGCTTTAAAAGCAGCAAAAAATGTGGATCTAAGTAAACAGATCAATGGATGCTCCGTGATCTATCTGAGACCGCTGCGAGGCTCTGAAAAAGCAGCGCTTACAGAACAAAGAGCTACGGAAAGTCTTACAGACGCAACTCAATGTTCTCTAAAACGAATCAGACTGAAAAAACGAACACGAACAAAAAACTCAGAGAGTTTTATAACAATTAAAACAAACTACAGTCAAAATTAAAGCAACGAATGAATAAAAAAAAACATCCCTCAAACAGGTTTCAATCTTCCAGAGGAGGTTACCATGGTGACGGTAGGAATGTATATCCTGGTTACCATGGTGAGGATAGGAACGTAGATCCTGGTTACCATGGTGAGGGTAGGAACGTAGATCCTGGTTACCATGGTGAGGGTAAGAACGTAGATCCTGGTTTCCATGGTGAGGATAGGAACGTAGATCCTGGTTACCATGGTGAGGGTAGGAATGTAGATTCTGGTTACCATGGTGAGGGTAGGAACGTAGATCCTGGTTACCATGGTGACGGTAGGAACGTAGATCCTGGTTACCACGGTGAGGGTAGGAACGTAGATCCTGGTTGCCACGGTGAGGGTAGGAACGTAGATCCTGGTTGCCACGGTGAGGGTAGGAACGTAGATCCTGGTTACCACGGTGAGGGTAGGAACGTAGATTCTGGTTACCATGGTGAGGGTAGGAACGTAGATCCTGGTTACCATGGTGACGGTAGTAACGTAGATCCTGGTTACCATCGTGAGGGTAGGAACGTAGATCCTGGTTACCATGGTGAGGGTAGGAACGTAGATTCTGGTTACCATGGTGAGGGTAGGAACGTAGATTCTGGTTACCATGGTGACGGTAGGAACGTAGATCGTGGTTACCATGGTGAGGGTAGGAACGTAGATCCTGGTTACCATAGTGAGGGTAGGAACGTAGATCCTGGTTACCATGGTGAGGGTAGGAACGTAGATCCTGGTTACCATGGTGAGGGTAGGAACATTGATCCTGGTTACCATGGTGAGGGTAGGAACGTAGATCCTGGGTACCATGGTGAGGGTAGGAACATAGATCCTGGGTACCATGGTGAGGGTAGGAACGTAGATCCTGGTTACCATGGTGAGGGTAGGAACGTAGATCCTGGGTACCATGGTGAGGGTAGGAACATAGATCCTGGGTACCATGGTGAGGGTAGGAACGTAGATCCTGGTTACCATGGTGAGGGTAGGAACATTGATCCTGGTTACCATAGTGAGGGTAGGAACGTAGATCCTGGGTACCATGGTGAGGGTAGGAACATAGATCCTGGTTACCATGGTGAGGGTAGGAACGTAGATCCTGGGTACCATGGTGAGGGTAGGAACGTAGATCCTGGGTACCATGGTGAGGGTAAAAACGTGGTTACCAGATGGATGTAAATCACCTCATGTGTTTTTCCGTGCGTTCAGAACAATTCCATCGTGTGGAATGTAGAAAATAGAGCTGTGAATTTGAAAAAGGGTGAGCTGTTTTGTGTAGCTTTGTGTTGGTCGTGTGTGGCTCCACAGAACAGGTCGGGGGTAAAATTAGCGTCTGTTTTCAGACCCCTGCTGAGCTTTATTAGCACAGGTTCAAAGGTAAGAGGATGGTGTAAATCAGCCTGCTTCCTAATGGCAGGGCAGGGTGTTACTCTGATAATTACAGCTGCTGAAAATGAACAGGAAGTAGATACACTCATACACACACACACACACACACACACACACACACAGAAGCTTACGTTAGAGGACACTCTGTGACCAATACACTATCACCGAAACGTCACCGCTGACCTGGTGCTGAACCCTGACACCTTCACATGAAATAATCCACATACAAACAAGTTTAAAAAAATCAGTTTTTTATTGCATTTTCACCAAAAATGACCATCACAGAGTTAATGACTGTCTTCTGTTAACGAGCCAATAAACACAGATGTTCTACACATGGGTTTTCACTGACAAATTTTGTACCACAGAGTTTAACTGCAAAGCTAAACTCTCGATCCCGGATCTACGTTCCTACCCTCACCATGGTAACCAGGATCTACGTTCCTACCCTCACCATGGTAACCAGGATCTACGTTCCTACCCTCACCATGGTAACCAGGATCTACGTTCCTACCCTCACCATGGTAACCAGGATCTACGTTCCTACCCTCACCGTGGTAACCAGGATCTACGTTCCTACCCTCACCATGGTAACCAGGATCTACGTTCCTACCCTCACCATGGTAACCAGGATCTACGTTCCTACTCTCACCATGGTAACCAGGATCTATGTTCCTACCATTACCATGGTAACCAGGATCTACTTTCCTGCCCCCCCCAATGGTAACCAGGATCTACGTTCCTACCATTACCATGGTAACCAGGATCTACTTTCCTGCCCTCACCATGGTAACCAGGATCTACGTTCCTACCATTACCATGGTAACCAGGATCTACGTTCCTACCCTTACCATGGTAACCAGGATCTACGTTCCTACCCTCACCATTGTACAAACAGGATCTACGTTCCTACCCTCACCATGGTAACCAGGATCTATGTTCCTACCATTACCATGGTAACCAGGATCTACGTTCCTACCCTTACCATGGTAACCAGGATCTATGTTCCTACCATTACCATGGTAACCAGGATCTACGTTCCTACCCTCACCATGGTAACCAGGATCTACGTTCCTACCATTACCATGGTAACCAGAATCTACGTTCCTACCCTCACCATGGTAACCAGGATCTACGTTCCTACCCTCACCATTGTACCAGGATCTACGTTCCTATCCTCACCATGGTAACCAGGAGCATCCTGGTCACTCCCAGAGAGATCCTCAGCATCTTCATCTCTGTTTCCTGTCTTTTCCTCTGTGCCACTGTCTCTAGACCAATCAGCATGGCCGCTCTCACATGCTTCTCAACATTTGTCAGTTTTAACAGCCTCTACTTCTGAGGGATCGATGTCCTCTACATTCAAGCTGTTCCCCATGTGTGGAAGGGCTCTGGCCCTTTGCCACCTCAGCAGTGAAAAGTCTTGGATGTAAACGCTTGTGCCCGTCTGGACGACTGAAAGATGTTAATGTGCCCAGTGGATAAATCCAAAATACTTAAAGTCTGACGAATCACAGCAGCTGGTATTCTTACTTGATGGGCCAAGTTGTGACTTTCATGGGTAAAACTCTGTTCTTTTTGGCTGCTCGTCCAGCTGATGGTTAAACATGGAAACAACCTGCTCAAACACGTCAGGAGATTTTCATCACTGATTCCTGAAGCTGGGAATTCTTAACAAGTCGTCTGCTTGAAAACCAAATCTGTTCCTGTTTTATTTGGAAGTCTTTATGAGGGATGAATAAATGAACTATGTTCATCCGTCTCCAGGGAAATTTCAGTTTTGCATTACACGACAGCAGGCTGCCACAACGGCGCCAATGGTTGGAGAAACAGGGGGTTAGGTGTCGTCACCAAGGACAATTTGACATGAGCTCATTGGAATTCAATCCCACAAAATTCTGGTCCAAGAGAAAACATTCTACCACTGAGCTATCGCCTTTTTATTGGATTTACAAAAGCAGGAACTGCATGAATCAACTCATATAAGTTGACATCAAGGTGTAAAAAATAAAAAAATGCTTCTGTCTGACCTGCACCAGATCCGGGAGGCGGAGATACTGGGGGCACTGTCCGAGAGGGTGAATGACGATGCATGTTTGCTTTTAATTTGTTATTGTTTAACAATCTGATTTTAATTATTGTTTGAGTTTTTATTTGCTCTTTTCGGCAATTTTTGCCACTTTACTTTACAATTTTTGCCACTTACCATGGTGAGGGTAGGAACATAGATCCTGGTTACCATGGTGAGGGGAGGAACATAGATCCTGGTTACCATGGTGAGGGTAGGAACATAGTTCCTGGTTACCATGGTGAGGGTAGGAACATAGATCCTGGTTACCATGGTGAGGGTAGGAACATAGATCCTGGTTACCATGGTGAGGGTAGGAACATAGTTCCTGGTTACCATGGTGAGGGTAGGAACATAGATCCTGGTTACCATGGTGAGGGGAGGAACATAGATCCTGGTTACCATGGTGAGGGTAGGAACATAGATCCTGGTTACCATGGTGAGGGGAGGAACATAGATCCTGGTTACCATGGTGAGGGTAGGAACATAGTTCCTGGTTACCATGGTGAGGGTAGGAACATAGATCCTGGTTACCATGGTGAGGGTAGGAACATAGATCCTGGTTACCATGGTGAGAGTAGGAACGTAGATCCTGGTTACCATGGTGAGGGTAGGAACATAGATCATGGTTACCATGGTGAGGGTAGGAACATAGATCCTGGTTACCATGGTGAGGGTAGGAACATAGATCCTGGTTACCATGGTGAGGGTAGGAACGTAAACCGTATTGTTGTACATTTTTTTCCTTTCATTTTAACTCATTACTCTAATTTTTTTTCTGCTCTAAACGTGTCCTGTAATAAAAGGGTATTAATAAAGAATCCTGATTGGTTCTATTTACTTCATTTATTTTATAAAACGGTGAAAAAACGTGACTGTTCTGTTTTCTTTTCAGATGACAAAGGTCAAGGCTGTTTGAGAAACGTTGTGATTTTATATTCAGTCATTTTATTTTCTATCTGAACAAACACCCAACCCGTCGTATGAGAGGTCCTCAGGATGGAAGAGAAAAGAAAATAGCCCTGTTTAGAAATAATGAAGCTCTTCAGACACGTGGACCAGAAAATACAGCCACATAAATCTGATTTAAAGACACTTCAACATCTTTATTTATCGTTTATTACTTTAAAATATCTTTTTGATTAAATTTAAGTGACTCGTTTTAAACTTTAAATCCACCGTCTTTAATCTTAAATAGAATTCTGGAATAAAAAAAAATACTCCATAGCGAGGTCGCAGGGGCTGCTGGAGCCTAGCCTGACTAGTTACAGGCGAGAGAGGCAGGTTACACCCACTCCTGCACACACACACACACACACACACACACACACACACACACACACACACACACACACACACTCATTCCTAGCAGCCAAATCAACCTAACATGTATGTTTTTGGAGGAAACCAGAGAAAACCCAAATACACAGGGAGAACATGCAAACTACACACAGAAAGGTAGGAACCCACTCAAACCCCTGACCTGCTTGCTGTAAGGCCACCCTGCCACCCCAGAGTAATTTCATTAGAAAAATTATCTAATGACTTTTTTTGTGCCACGTACCTTCAGTTTATTTCCGTTACTGTTTGTTCGGTTTCGTTCCGTCTTCCGCTCATCCGGGGCCGGGTCGCGAGGGTAACACCCTCAGACGGGAAGCCCGGGCATCTCTCACCCCGGTTGCATCCTCCATCTCACCCAGAAGGATCCCGAGTTGTTCCCCGGCCAGCTGTGAGACATAGTCTCTCCAGCAGGTCCGGGGTCTGCCTCTTGGTCTCCTCACGATGGTACGTGCTGGAAACACCTCACCAGCGAGGCGCTCGGGGGGCATCCTGACCAGATGCCCGAACCACCCCTTCTGGCTCCTCTCGACCTGGAAGAGGAGTGACTCGACACAGAGCTCCTCCCGGATGGCAGAGCTCCTCACCCGATCTCTGAGTGAGAGCCCAGCCACCCTGTGGAGGAAGATTATTTCTCGTTATGTTTCCACACGGCTGCTCTTCTGTCGTTAGCCTAATTAACCCTTATGTTAATTACTCACAGTAAAATAAAGTATTATTTAAAGGGACATAGCACCTTTTTTCTGCTTTTTGTCTGGGTTTCTTAGAAGCGGTTTTGTTCGGGTTATCTCTTTATGGGCCCACTCGTCGTCCTGGGTTATCTCTTTACGTATGGGCCCACTCGTCGTCCCGGGTTAACTCTTTATGGGCCCACTCGTCGTCCTGGGTTATCTCTTTATGGGCCCACTCGTCGTCCTGGGTTATCTCTTTATGAGCCCACTCGTCGTCCTGGGTTATCTCTTTATGAGCCCACTCGTCGTCCCAGGTTAGCTCTTTATGGGCCCACTCGTCGTCCTGGGTTATCTCTTCATGGGCCCACTCGTCGTCCTGGGTTAACTCTTTATGAGCCCACTCGTCGTCCTGGGTTATCTCTTTATGAGCCCACTCGTCGTCCCAGGTTAGCTCTTTATGGGCCCACTCGTCGTCCTGGGTTATCTCTTTATGGGCCCACTCGTCGTCCTGGGTTATCTCTTTATGGGCCCACTCGTCGTCCTGGGTTATCTCTTTATGGGCCCACTCGTCGTCCCAGGTTAGCTCTTTATGGGCCCACTCGTCGTCCTGGGTTATCTCTTTATGGGCCCACTCGTCGTCCCAAGTCCACACTTTACGGAAACCTCTCCGCCCGGACCGCCGACTGCAGGAGCCTCCTCGCCCGGTGGAATCCATGAAGGACACCCCGTCTCTCTTTTCATCACGGGGGCTCTATGGTGTCTCTCTCGGCTGCCGCTTCTCGTCTGGCTCTCCTCTGCCCCTGTAGCATGTGTGAAATGCCTTCAAAATAAAAGAGACCAAAAAAACAAACAAAATGAGAACAAGATTTGCATCCATGTTGTCGTGGTTCCCTCGCCTGCCACCAAAGGGAGCCAGGGACCTTCCTTCATCTCCCTGATTAGGGACACCTGATGATGATTGACCTGCAGTAGAACTGTAATTCTTAGTTTCTGACATTTTTACTTGGACTGGGTCGGGCTTCACTTCAATGAGGCGTCAAAAAATACAGTTAGAAAAACATGTTAAACAATTCCTTCTTGGCAAAAGCTGTGCGCGTGTGCCATGCACATATTTGAATAATGCCAGGCTCTAAATGGGTTCGGGCGGCCAATCAAAATGTTCTTTTCTGACTCGAGTTCGGGCCAAATTCTGTCGGGTTTGCACCCTTTCGGGACGAACTTTTCCGGCCCGATTGAAGCTCAAAAAGGCAGTCTGCCTCCCCTCCCTGGTCGGGTAACCACCCCTTCCAGCGAGGTCTTCCTGGCTGGAGGTTGGGCAACCAGGTTTTTCTGGCTGCCCGACCAAGAGATCATTCTGAACTTCAACCATGAGACATTCCTGTTGAATCGTGGGTTTTATTTTACGGCTTTACTGGACTCCTTCGTCCTGTACATGGGTCCTCCTCCTCCTTCCGCACCCGCATCGTGACACAAGGCAGGTGTTAAGAGAAGTAAAATCATTTTAAATCAATGTGCCCGTCCCTGTGGGCATGTTTACAGAGGTTACACTGCTCAATATGCCACCCTGCACTTTAGAAATTACAGAGCTGCTCATTTTGCTTCTGCTGACAAATGGCGTTGGCATTTTAGCACAAAGCAATCAGCCCGCCACCCACTCAGCCCACCACCCACTCGGCCCACCACCCACTCAGCCCGCCACCCACTCAGCCCGCCGCCCACTCAGCCCACCGCCCACTTGTGCCAGGTGCAGATAAACAAAGCAAAAACCCTCAAAGCCGTCGCTCCTTAAATCAAGAACAATCACCAGAAAATACAAACGTTTTGTTCCGTCGTCTTCCGCTTATCCGGGGTCGGGTCGCCGGGGCAACAGCCTCAGACAGGAAGCACAGGTTTCTCTCATCCCAGCTTCATCCTCCATCTCACCCAGGAGGATCCTGAGGTGTTCCCTGTACAGCTGTGAGACATAGTCTCTCCAGCAGGTCCAGGGTGTGACTCTTTGTCTCCACCTGGTGGGATGTGCCCGAAAAACATCCTGACCAGATGCGTCGAACCACTCCATCTTGCTTCTCTTGACCTGGAGGAGGAGTGGTTCAACACCGAGCTCCTCTTGGATGGCGGAGCTCCTTACCCGATCTCTGAGTGAGAGCCCAGCCACCCTGCGGAGGAAGCTCATTTCGGCCAGTTGTATCCACGATCTTATTCTTTCAGTCACCACCCACAGCGGGTTACCATGGTGAGGGTAGGAACGTAGATCCTGGTTACCATGGTGAGGATAGGAATGTAGATCCTGGTTACCACGGTGAGGGTAGGAACGTAGACCCTGGTTACCATGGTGAGGGTAGGAACGTAGACCCTGGTTACCATGGTGAGGGTAGGAACGTAGATCCTGGTTACCATGGTGAGGATAGGAACGTAGATCCTGGTTACCACGGTGAGGGTAGGAACGTAGATCCTGGTTACCATGGTGAGGGTAGGAACATAGACCCTGATTACCATGGTGAGGGTAGGAATGTAGATCCTGGTTACCATGGTGAGGGTTGGAACATAGACCCTGGTTACCATGGTGAGGATAGGAACTTTGATCCCGGTTACCATGGTGAGGGTAGGAACGTAGATCCTGGTTACCATGGTGAGGGTAGGAATGTAGATCCTGGTTACCACGATGAGGGTAGGAACTTTGATCACGGTCACCATGGTGAGGGTAGGAACGTAGATCCTGGTTACCATGGTGAGGATAGGAACTTTGATCCCGGTTACCATGGTGAGGGTAGGAACGTAGATCCTGGTTACCATGGTGAGGGTAGGAATGTAGATCCTGGTTACCACGATGAGGGTAGGAACTTTGATCACGGTCACCATGGGGTAGGACGTAGATCCTGGTAGGTAGGAACGTAGATCCTGGTTACCATGGTGAGGGTAGGAACGTAGATCCTGGTTACCATGGTGAGGGTAGGAACGTAGATCTGTTACCATGGTGAGGTAGGAACTTTGGAGAGACCTGGGTAGACTGGACCACCTGTGAAACTTCAGGTTTTTCAACACCTGCAGGGAGATGATCTCCGTGTTCTTGGTGTCCATCATGGAGAGGGTCTCCATGTCCTGTTCTTCTCTGTGATCTGTTGGGGAGTTGGCATGGAGACCAAAGGATGCCAGCGAGCTAAACTAGCTGACTGGGAGGACTGGATCTGTGGTTAGAACCCGTCCAACTTCCAACCTCAGATCCAGGTTGATTGGCTGCTTTGAAATTGCCCCTGTGAATGAGTGTGTGTGGATGGTTGTGTGGGTGTGTGGCCCAGTGACAGGTTGGCCACCTGTTCGGGGTGTACCCTGCCTCTTGCCTTGAATCAACCGGGATCGGCTCTGACACCCCTGTGAGCCTGTTAAAGATAAACGGTTCTAAAGATGAATGAATTTGTACCTATGTGTGTTTGAAGAAGCGATGCATCACTATGTCTTAGTTTTAAAATTTCACTTCGATAAACAAACTGTTTTTTTTTTTTATGAGTGAAACATCTTATTTTTTTGTGACCTTCGACCGTCCTTGATCACTCAAACCGACGAGGTTCTTTTTACACTTTGATTTTCACACTTTTCTTCCACACCAGTGAGAACGTGAACTTCTGACCTCAAAGTTTCTCTCTGAAAATATTTACTAAAATTGTTCTGAGTCAATTTTTCTCAATGAAAACCTGTTTCTTTCAAGAAATAAAACTTTATTTAAACATTTTGTTTGAAATTTTAAGTTTTTTTTTTTTTTTTTTAAACCAATAAGAAAGCTTCCTCTGCTGGGTGGCCGGGCTCTCTCTCAGAGATGGGATTAGGAGCTTTGCCATCTGGGAGGAGCTCGGTTTCGAGCCGCTCCTCCCTAGGAGGAATGGTTTGGGGATCTGGTCAGGATGCCCCCCGAGCGCCTCTCTGGTGAGGTGTTTCGGACATGTCCCAACGGGAAGAGACCAAGAGTCAAACCCCGGACCTGCTTGAGAGACTGTCTCACAGCTGGACGGAGAACGACACGGGATCCTCAAGGGTGAGCTGGAGGATGCAGCTGGGGTGAGAGAAGACTGGGCTTCCTGTCTAAGGCTGTTGCCCCCGAAACCCGACCCCGGATGAGCGGAAAACGATGGAACAGAACAAATGAAAGCCTGTCAGTCAGCTTCTTAACCGAATAACCAGGATCTACGTTCCTACCCTCACCATGGTAACCAGGATCTATGTTCCTACCCTCACCATGGTAACCAGGATCTACGTTCCTACCCTCACCATGGTAACCAGGATCTATGTTCCTACCCTCACCATGGTAACCAGGATCTATGTTCCTACCCTCACCATGGTAACCAGGATCTACATTCCTACCCTCACCATGGTAACCAGGATCTACGTTCCTACCCTCACCATGGTAACCAGATTTCCCCTCACCTATGTTCCTACCCTCACCATGGTAACCAGGATCTACGTTCCTACCCTCACCATGGTAACCAGGATCTACGTTCCTACCCTCACCATGGTAACCAGGTACGTTCCTACCCTCAACATGGTAACCAGGATCTACGTTCCTACCCTCACCATGGTAACCAGGATCTACGTTCCTACCCTCACCATGGTAACCAGGATCTACGTTCCTACCCTCACCATGGTAACCAGGATCTACGTTTATACCCTCACTGTGGTAACCAGGATCTACATTCCTACCCTCACCATGGTAACCAGAATGTAAGTTCCTACCCTCACCATGGTAACCAGGATCTACGTTCCTACCCTCACCATGGTAACCAGGATCTACGTTCCTACCCTCACCATGGTAACCAGGATCTACGTTCCTACCCTCACCATGGTAACCAGGATCTACGTTCCTACCCTCACCATGGTAACCAGGATCTACGTTCCTACCCTCACCATGGTAACCAGGATCTACATTCCTACCCTCACCATGGTAACCAGGATCTACGTTTATACCCTCACTGTGGTAACCAGGATCTACGTTCCTACCCTCACCATGGTAACCAGGATCTACGTTCCTACCCTCATCATAGTAACCAGGATCTACGTTCCTACCCTCACCATGGTAACCAGGATCTATGTTCCTACCCTCACCATAGTAACCAGGATCTACGTTCCTACCCTCACCATGGTAACCAGGATCTACTCTCATTTCATTCTTAAAAATAAAGAGCTGACTGACGAAGTAAGAAGTAAGGATATGTGTGTAGGGGCATCCACGGTGGTGGGTGGGCAGGGCTCGTGTTCGTCTCTAAAGGAGTGCATTTACAGCTTAAATAAAAGCCCCAGAAGGTCAGCTGGAGGTGTGAACCAGAAAGCACGCCACACTAAACCCAGTGGGATCTAAAAAGGACATCTGTCCGCCAGAGACTGTTTGTGCAAATGAAAAAAACGTGGGAGGGTGTCTCGTTTCTTTTGTAATCTTCTCGGATGGCTCTCCAGCGATTCAAGTTCCTGTTTAAGCATTCACTCTGTGTTTGTGGCATCATCAGCTCCTGAAATCTAAACCCAGAAAGTAATAGGAATCCGACCCAGGTGGTAGCAGCGGGGTTCTCTCTATTTAACTTTGGGTCTCACTCTCCTTGATTAGATATCTTTAACAGGCTGTCACTTACCTCACGATGGAAGCCAAAGGTTTGGAGGTAAAAGAGGTACAGGGTAAACACTCAGATATGCTCGGAGGTCAGCCATGATTCACCATCAATCCGGTTTTCTTCATTAAACCACAGTTTGTCTGGTAATTGAAGTGAGAGCCTCCGTTTAGAATTGCCTGTCAGAACCGGTTCATATCAAACATTTTTCAGTAATTTAATCGCACAATGAATCAATTTCCTGTGTTGATAGTGAGTGAAAGTGACTGGAGCCACGCCGGCTCGTGGCCCACCGGTCGCTTTGTTACCTCATGTGATGGCATACAAGTAGGGCATGGGTAAATAAAAACCCCACAGAACGGATCAGAAAAAAACAAAAAAAATCCTGGTTACCAGGGTGAAGGTAAGAACGTATATCCTGGTTACCATGGTGAGGGTAGAAATGTACATCCTGGTTACCATGGTGAGGGTAGGAACATAGATCCTGGTTACCATGGTGAGGGTAGGAACGTAGATCCTGGTTACCACGGTGAGGGTAGGAACGTAGATCCTGGTTACCATGGTGAGGGTAGAAATGTACATCCTGGTTACCATGGTGAGGGTAGGAACGTAGATCCTGGTTACCATGGTGAGGGTAGGAACGTATATCCTGGTTACCATGGTGAAGGTAAGAACGTAGATCCTGGTTACCATGGTGAGGGTAGGAACGTAGATCCTGGTTACCACGGTGAGGGTAGGAACGTAGATCCTGGTTACCATGGTGAGGGTAGAAAAGTAGATCCTGGTTACCATGGTGAGGGTAGGAAAGTAGATCCTGGTTACCATGGTGAGGGTAAGAACGTAGATCCTGGTTACCATGGTGAGGGTAGGAACATAGATCCTGGTTACCATGGTGAGGGTAGGAAAGTAGATCCTGGTTACCATGGTGAGGGTAGGAACATAGATCCTGGTTACCACGGAGAGGGTAGGAACGTAGATCCTGGTTACCATGGTGAGGGTAGGAACGTAGATCCTGGTTACCACGCTGAGGGTAGGAACGTAGATCCTGGTTACCATGGTGAGGGTAGGAATGTACATCCTGGTTACCATGGTGAGGGTAGGAACGTAGATCCTGGTTACCATGGTGAGGGTAGGAACATAGATCCTGGTTACCATGTTGAGGGTAGGAACATAGATCCTGGTTACCTTGGTGAGGGTAGAAACGTAGATCCTGGTTACCATGGTGAGGGTAGGAACGTAGATCCTGGTTACCATGGTGAGGGTAGGAACATAGATCCTGGTTTCCATGTTGAGGGTAGGAACATAGATCCTGGTTACCATGGTGAGGGTAGGAACGTAGATCCTGGTTACCATGGTGAGGGTAGGAACGTAGATCCTGGTTACCATGGTGAGGGTAGGAACATAGATCCTGGTTACCATGGTGAGGGTAGGAACGTAGATCCTGGTTACCATGGTGAAGGTAGGAACATAGATCATGGTTACCATGGTGAGGGTAGGAACGTAGATCCTGGTTACCATGGTGAGGGTAGGAACATAGATCCTGGTAACCATGTTGAGGGTAGGAACATAGATCCTGGTTACCATGGTGAGGGTAGGAACATAGATCCTGGTTACCATGGTGAGGGTAGGAACATAGATCCTGGTTTCCATGTTGAGGGTAGGAACATAGATCCTGGTTACCATGGTGAGGGTAGGAACATAGATCCTGGTTTCCATGGTGAGGGTAGGAACGTAGATCCTGGTTACCATGGTGAAGGTAGGAACATAGATCATGGTTACCATGGTGAGGGTAGGAATGTAGATCCTGGTTACCATGGTGAGGGTAGGAATGTAGGCCCTGGTTACCATGGTGAGGGCAGGAACATAGATCCTGGTTACCATGGTGAGCGTAGGAACGTAGATCCCGGTTACTGTGGTGAGGGTAGGAATGTAGGCCCTGGTTACCATGGTGAGGGCAGGAACATAGATCCTGGTTACCATGGTGAGGGTAGGAACATAGATCCTGGTTTCCATGTTGAGGGTAGGAACATAGATCCTGGTTACCGTGGTGAGGGTAGGAACGTAGATCCTGGTTACCATGGTGAAGGTAGGAACATAGATCATGGTTACCATGGTGAGGGTAGGAATGTAGGCCCTGGTTACCATGGTGAGGGTAGAAACATAGATCCTGGTTACCATGGTGAGCGTAGGAACGTTAGATCCCGGTTACTGTGGTGAGGGCAGGAACATAGATCCTGGTTACCATGGTGAGGGTAGGAACATAGATCCTGGTTACCATGGTGAGGGTAGGAAGGTAGATACTGGTTACCATGCAGGAAGATGCCACCCATGAGTTGAACCAGTTAAATGGAAATAAACCAGCGGGCGTTGATTTTTCTCCTTTTTATTTTACACAACATAACAACACGGTACATGTTGTTTTTTCTGTACAGCAGCTTTCGGTGACCCACACGCGGTAACCCGGGTACCAACGTCAGTGAAAATCTCCCACGATATTTGTGCTATTTTTTTTTTATTTATTCCCTTTAAAAAATATCATTTTCATAAGAGGTCCGATAAAGTTTTCATCTGTTTGTTTCCAGATTCGTTCTCCACAGTAAGAAAGGCTATGTGTGAAATCTGTCTCACGTCGAGTCGTGGCCGTGTCCCACATCCGGTAAAACGTCAGCGGTTAGTGAGGGTTTGTTAGTGCAAAAGAAGGCACCGACTGCTGTTCTCTTGCCACATGATGGGTTCGCTCTCTGCGGGCATGAAAATGTGCTTTTATTGTTCTTTTTTTTCCTCCTTTTCATTCGTTTTTTGTTGTGCTGTTTCGGGTCGTTAGAGTGCGGATGAGGAAACGACGTGGCAAACCCATTGTCTTTGATTTTTTTTTTTGTGCTATAAAGTGGGACCAACGAGACGCTACACGACGAGGCAGGTTCTCCCCGACCGCATGTAAACCAAACACAACACGACAAAATGAAAAAAAAAAAAAAACAGTCGTCAGAAGAATGAAAATAATCAGTTAAAAAAAGTCAAAGAAAAACAGGCTGAAAAAAAAAGACGTTTTTCATCCAGAAATTCACTTTTTTACCAAACGCACACAAAAAAATCAACCATGAAAATGTACATTCTAAACAGGACCGACACACACACACACACACATGCACACACACACACACACACACACGTACACACACACACACACGCACGCCAGCGGGTAGAGACGGGCGAAATGTCAGTTTGTAAACCAAAAACCACAAAGATAATGATCTTTATTTTAAAAACACTGATGAATTTTTTAAGTAGAAATTACAACTCAAGCCGGTTGGCACGGTGGCAGAGTGGGCAGTGGCCTTGGGTTCCATCGCAGGTGGGTATGAGCCTTGGAACACTGGTCTTTCAGTGTGTAGTTTGCATGTTCCACCCTTGTATGCATGGGTTTTCTCCAGGTACCCCTGGTACTCCGGTTTCCTCCAAAAACATACAGTACATGTTAGGTTGATTGGGCACTCCATGATTGCCCCTTGGAATGTGATTGTGTGGTCCCTTGTCAGACTGGCAACCTGTTTGGGGTGTACCCTGCCCCTTGAATCAGCCAGGATGGGCTCCTGCACCTCCCGGTGCCCCATAAGGGATAGACGGTTAACAAGGTGACCGACTAAACTCAAGCTTTGTTTTTTTTTCATTTGTCTTCAGAACCGTTCATCTCTAACGGAGTCGCAGGGGGTGCCGGAGCCTACCCCAGCGGATTCAAGGCAAGAGGCAGGGTACACCTGAACAGGTCGCCATTCTGTCGCAGGGCAACATACACAGACTACCATCCACACACACTCATTCCTGGCAGCCAATCAACCTAACATGTATGTTTTTGGAGGAAACCAGAAAAAACCCACACATACACAGGGAGAACATGCAAACTACACACAGAAAGAGCAGCAATACAAGCCTCGTTCCACCCTGAACGAGGCTTGGAATAGGTTCCTACCCTCACCATGGTAACCAGAAGGTTAGGATTCGAACCCTAACCTTCTTGCTGTGAGGCCACTGGACCACCGTGCCACCTAAGAGTTTTGTGTAGAAGAACTTGATAATATTGTTTACTTTAATGATCCTTCAAACAGTAAATTTGAGTGCTGCATTACACCGCAGCAGGTTGCCACAGCGGTGCCAATGGTGGGAAAAATGGGGGTTATGTGTCTTCTCCAAGAACCCTAGACATAAACTCAGTGGGATGCAAACCTGCGGACTTTTGGTTACCTTCCGGACCTATTCGAATTTATCATGGCGACGGTAGGATCATAGATCCTGGTTACCATGGTGAGGGTAGGAACGTAGATCCTGGTTACCATGGTGAAGGTAGGAACGTAGATCCTGGTTACCATGGTGAGGGTAGGAACGTAGTTTCTGGTTACCACGGTGAGGGTAGGAACGTAGATCCTGGTTACCATGGTGTGGATAGGAAGTAGACTCTGGTTACCATGGTGAGGGTAGGAATGTAGATCCTGGTTACCATGGTGAGGGTAGGAACGTAGATCCTGGTTACCATGGTGAGGGTCAGAACATAGATCCTGGTTACCATGGTGAAGGTAGGAACATAGATCCTGGTTACCATGGTGAGGGTCAGAACATAGATCCTGGTTACCATGGTGAAGGTAGGAACATAGATCCTGGTTACCATGGTGATGGAACAGGACCCTCTCCCTGACCTGCAGGGGTCACACCACCCTTTCCCGGGAGGAGGACCATTGTGTCGGATTTGGAGGCGCTAATTCCAAAATCTAGCTCTTGTATTTTTTTAATATTAAACTGAAAATTACAAACGGACATTCATCTATAGTTGGTACTGAGTAACACAAACACATCGCCCATCTCTACCGTCCACTCTTCAACATCCACACCCACAGACACCCACACCCACAGACACACAGAACTGATGACGTTCCACATTAAACGGTGCTTTCTAGGATCCAATCAGAGTCACAGCGCTCTTTATCTGAGTCTCCGTCCTCTCCTTTAGGGAGCAGAATCCCGCTCATCGATTGGCTCCTTTTATTCCTCATGATACGCCCTAATTTCTGCGCCGCCCCTCCCCCCGCTGGCGGATGGGGCTGGAAAGTCTTAGTTCCAGTTTCACTGAGTGAGTACCTCCTCCTCGCTCTACCTCTCCCTCCGTCCTCCACCGGAAGAGTCTGGTACTTGTGGGCAGAGCGAGGCGCCCGGTGGAGGATTGGGGTCTCTCTGAATCGCACAGAGGGTACCGGGCTGGGAAACTGGTTAAAAGGAGGAGGCGGAGTTTGGTTAAAGCAGGTGGAGTTATTCCGGTTGGTGTTGTGGTTCTCCAAAGATGGCGGTAAAAGGGCAGACGTAACCGTCGGGGTGGTAGACGGTGGAGGGGAAGCAGAAAGGAGGGTTTCTGATATCGGGGTGTTGGAGCTGGGTTTACAGGGAGCAGGTTTCCGTTTTGGGGCAATGGCAGAGGCGGGTTGTTCACAAACTTTCTCCTGGTTTTCCCGCCCGGGTGTAGGGCTCCAGGTCGGGCTGAGGACGGATGTTGCGGTGGAGCAGTCCGGTAAGGAGCACTCCGAGGACTGCGTTAACGTATCCTTCCCTCCCCGTCCGACACCGGCCGCTCCGCTACGTCGCTTCGTACTTCCAGACAGGTCGTCCAATCCGATTGATCCGTGTTTGGAGGCGCTCGGGGTCACGCTGCATCCCTGCTGGCCGTTGGTCTGCGAGTGGACGTTGGTCATCGACATGGAAACGCCTTTGCCACCCTCACCAGGGTTACAAACCTAAAAAAAAAAAAAGGACAGAAAGGTTAGATACTCTGTCAGTTTGAATCCTACAGAATCCTCAAAGATGGCTACCTTGTAGCGGATCATCAGGATGATGATGAAAACGAGCACTGACGCTACGATGATCCCCCCGATGATGATGATCATAGTCCCTCCGAGGAACTGAGACTGCATGAAGTGGCACCTCATGTACTCGGACTCGGTAGTGAACTGCACGCAGCCCACCACCCTGGTCGCCGTCAGAGATGTGATGACATCATCATAAATGGCCAGCACGCAGAGGTCGTACGGCGTCCCGGCCGCCAGGTTGTTGACCAGGAAGTTTTTACTTGATGGTGGAATCATTCTGTCGTGAGAAAGAAGGTGGGCAAAAAAGTGGGTGTTTTAGAGAAGGGTTGGTAAACCTTAAACATGCCAACGTATTGCAATACATGAAACAATCTGGACCAGTTTCCATGGTAACCAGGATCTACGTTCCTACCCTCACCATGGTAACCAGGATCTACGTTCCTACCCTCACCATGGTAACCAGGATCTACATTCCTACCCTCACCATGGTAACCAGGATCTACGTTTCTACCCTCACCATGGTAACCAGGATCTACGTTCCTACCCTCACCATGATAACCAGGATCTACATTCTTACCCTCACCATGGTAACCAGGATCTACGTTCCTACCCTCACCATGATAACCAGGATCTACATTCTTACCCTCACCATGGTAACCAGGATCTATGTTCCTACTCTCACCATGGTTACCAGGATCTACGTTCATACCCTCACCATGGTAACCAGGATCTACATTCATACCCTCACCATGGTAACCGGGATCTACGTTCCTACCCTCACCATGGTAACCAGGATCTATGTTCCTACTCTCACCATGGTTACCAGGATCTACGTTCCTACCCTCACCATGGTAACCAGGATCTACATTCCTACCCTCACCATGGTAACCAGGATCTACATTCCTACCCTCACCATGGTAACCAGGATCTACATTCCTACCCTCACCATGGTAACCAGATCTACGTTTCTACCCTCACCATGGTAACCAGGATCTACGTTCCTACCCTCACCATGATAACCAGGATCTACATTCTTACCCTCACCATGGTAACCAGGATCTACGTTCCTACCCTCACCATGATAACCAGGATCTACATTCTTACCCTCACCATGGTAACCAGGATCTATGTTCCTACTCTCACCATGGTTACCAGGATCTACGTTCATACCCTCACCATGGTAACCAGGATCTACATTCATACCCTCACCATGGTAACCGGGATCTACGTTCCTACCCTCACCGTGGCAACCGGGATCTACAACCTCTTGATCTGGATGATTTTTCTTTAAATCACATCCCATGTGAACAATGTTCCATGTGTATGTTTCCATCCTCCCCCGCAGCGTGCTTTACTGTCTCACTCTGAACTCATAACGTCCCCAACGATCCTGTTTTACTCACACACGCTTTTCCAGAAATTGTGACAAAGACTTCACATGAATTTTCAACCAAGAATTCAGGCTGTAAACTTTGATCACAGTCAAGTTTAATCTGCTTTCTAGGACAAAAAAACCCCTTTGGTCTGTTGCTTTGTCACGGCGTCATGGTGGGACACTGGCCTCACAGCAAGAAGGTTTTGGGTTCAAGTCCCGGATGAAGACGAGGCTTGGCTTTCTTTCTGTGTGTAGTTTGCATGTTCTCCTGTGTATGTGTGGGTTTTCTCTCGTTTCCTCCAAAAACATACATGTTAAGTTGTTTGGTACCTACATGATTGCCCCTAGGAATGAGTGTGTGTGGTTGTGTGGCTGTCGTAGATCCTGGTTACCACGGTGAGGGACGAAACGTAGATCCTGGTTACCATGGTGAGGGTAGGAACGTAGATCCTGGTTACCACGGTGAGGGTAGGAACGTAGATCCTGGTTACCATGGTGAGGGTAGGAACGTAGATCCTGGTTACCATGGTGAGGGTAAGAACGTAGATCCTGGTTACCATGGTGAGGGTAGGAACGTAGATCCTGGTTACCATGGTGAGGGTAGGAACGTACATCCTGGTTACCATGGTGAGGGTAAGAACGTAGATCCTGGTTACTATGATGAGGGTAGGAACGTAGATCCTGGTTACCATGGTGAGGGTAGGAACGTAGATCCTGGTTACCATGGTGAGGGTAGGAACGTAGATCCTGGTTACCATGGTGAGGGTAGGAACGTAGATCCTGGTTACCATGGTGAGGGTAGGAACGTAGATCCTGGTTACCATGGTGAGGGTAGGAACGTAGATCCTGGTTACCATGGTGAGGGTAGGAATGTAGATCCTGGTTACCATGGTGAGGGTAGGAACATACATCCTGGTTACCATGGTGAGGGTAGGAACGTAGATCCTGGTTACCATGGTGAGGGTAGGAACGTAGATCAACTTGTAAATCGAGAGCCTTTTTTTTTGGCTGAGCTCCTATTTAACCACAAGAAAAACTGAATGAATCCCTTCAAATTAAGACTTTTTTCTGAAACTCATTCACATTAAACATTCTTATCATTTCTATTTTTCAAAATAAAATACTCTTTTATAAAACCGTTTTGTTTTCTTGTATTTTTTTTCTCGCACATTGAGGCGGTAGCTTCGTGAACTCCTCCAAACGGGCTCGTTCATGTTGGTTAATTTCTTTGTGTGTGAGCTGGATGCTGCTGCCAGGATGTGAAGCCCTACAGTGGGCAGATGATTGCTTTGGCTGCGACTATTACACTAATCTATCCGCTCTGCTCTGCCAAGCCCTCAGTCCAAGCCTTGTGAGAGAGTGTGTGTGTGTGTGTGTGTGTGTGTGTGTGTGTGTGTGTGTGTGTGTGTGTGGACTCAGAGGGGAAAATGTCTGCTTCTTGCATGTGATGAGGTGTGAATGACTCAGTTCTTTATGTGTAAAGCATAAATTAAAGGTGAAGAAACGGGTTTAACACGACGTGTGAAGGTTTTTGATGCTGTGATTGGGTTTGAGGATGACTGCTATAATTTATCCAGCGGTTTTCATGATAAATAACTTGTTTCCAGCATCTGTTATGATAACAAACACACTTTTTAAGGTCAGAAATCAGAGAAGAACTTGTTTTTTTGACGTATGGTGAAAAAACGACTTGATCTGTTTCATCTCAAAATCCAATGTTTGACCAAAGCCATGAAGATTATGGACGATTTGACCCTTCGTTTGAACAGAGAGTTGAAGGTTTTACCGCCTGGTAAACGATTCTCTGTATGAACACACTGAAGAACTGGTTTAATCCGTTCATCGTCTTCAGCTTATCCAGGGCCAGGTCGCAGGGGTGACAGTCTCAGACGGAAAGCCCTGGCTTCTCTAAACCTGGCTCTATCCTACAGCTCACCCAGAGGGATCCCGAGGTGTTCCCTATCCAGCTGAGAGAGATCTATGTTCCTACCCTTACCATGGTAACCAGGATCTACGTTCCTACCCTTACCATGGTAACCAGGATCTACGTTCCTACCCTCACCATGGTAACCAGGATTTACGTTGCTACCCTCACCATGATAACCAGGATCTATGTTCCTACCCTCACCATGGTAACCAGGATCTATGTTCCGACTCTCACCATGGTAACCAGGATCTACGTTCCTACCCTCACCGTGGTAACCAGGATCTACGTTCCTACCCTCACCATGGTAACCAGGATCTAAGTTCCTACCCTCACCATGGTAACCAGAATCTACGGTCCTACCCTCACCATGGTAAACAGGATCTATGTTCCTTTCATCACCATGGTAACCAGGATCTACGTTCCTACCCTCACCATGGCAACCAGGATCTACGTTCCTTTCATCACCATGGTAACCAGGATCTACGTTCCTATCCTCACCATGGTAACCAGGATCTACGTTCCTACCATCACCATGGCAACCAGGATCTACGTTCCTACCCTCACCATTGTAACCAGGATCTACGTTCCTACCCTCACCATGGTAACCAGGATCTACGTTCCTACCCTCACCATGGTAAACAGGATCTATGTTCCTTTCATCACCATGGTAACCAGGATCTACGTTCCTATCCTCACCGTGGTAACCAGGATCTACGTTCCTACCCTCACCATGGTAACCAGGATCTACGTTCCTACCCTCACCATGGTAACCAGGATCTACGTTCCTACCCTCACCATGGCAACCAGGATCTACGTTCCTACCCTCACCATGGTAACCAGGATCTACGTTCCTACTCTCACCATGGTAACCAGGATCTACGTTCCTACCATTACCATGGTAACCAGGATCTACGTTCCTACTCTCACCATAGTAACCAGGATCTACGTTCCTACCCTCACCATGGTAACCAGGATCTACGTTCCTACCCTCACCATGGCAACCAGGATCTACGTTCCTACCCTCACCATGGTAAACAGGATCTATGTTCCTTTCATCACCATGGTAACCAGGATCTACGTTCCTATCCTCACCGTGGTAACCAGGATCTACGTTCCTATCCTCACCGTGGTAACCAGGATCTATGTTCCTACCCTCACCATGGTAACCAGGATCTACGTTCCTACCCTCACCATGGCAACCAGGATCTACGTTCCTACCCTCACCATGGTAACCAGGATCTACGTTCCTACCCTCACCATGGTAACCAGGATCTACGTTCCTACCCTCACCATGGTAACCAGCTACTGTGAGGACAGAGGCTCGAAAGACCAAGATCATGGATACAAGCGGCTGAAATGAGCTTCGTCTTCAGGACGACTGGGATTTTTCTTAGACATACAGGGAGGAGCTTGGAATGGAGCCATTGCTCCCTTGGGTCGAGAAAAGCCAGATAAGGTGGTACGGGCATTTAGTTAGGGTGCCTTTTGAGTCTTTCACGTATAATTTAAACATGTTTTAATGTCATAAAATTATATTTTACTTGGTGTTTCAGGTTTTTTAACATAAATTTTTTTGGTTATTTTTGTACAAACGTATTTTAAGGATAATATTTAACTTTTTTTGTTCTGCCATGTTGGCTCTTCAAATTGTAGCTCAGCATGTATTTCAGCGCTGGCATTAGCGCAGCTCTGCATGCTGGTAAACTGAAACCCTGCAGTATTTTCCTGGATGTGGACGTTCTACGTGTGTGTGTGTGTGTTAATCAACTCTCTCTCTCCCTCTCTCTCACTGCAGCCTCAGACGGAGCTATGCTCTCTATTAGTCTCAGCTTTTTGTCTGAAGACAAATGACTCCCTGTGCGTCCCGAATGGTGCACTGTGATACCGGATTGTTCTATTTCAGACTATTTCACTTGATTAAATACTGGACAAAGCCTACAGGCCGCGAGCACACGCTACAGAACGGACAAAAAATATCCATGACAATGAGTCAGCACACAGGAGCAGACCTTCCCGGTCGAGCTGGAGTTGGGTGATAAGGAGTCTGGGTTTCTAATAACTCAGCTGTAGTCCCTCCAGCTGAAGGCTGGAGTTACACCGTGTGGGAAAAAACAACCCTCAGATACGTGTTCGCAGCTCATTCAAGTGTGGGAACCATAAATATACATGCATGGAGTCCAGAGCAGTGGACAGGCTGGCTGGAAAGGATGGAGAGCAGCCATGCTGATTGGTCTAGAGACAGTGTGGTGAGAGCGGCCATGCTGATTGGTCTAGAGACAGTGTGGTGAGAGCAGCCATGCTGATTGGTCTAAAGACAGTGTGGTGAGAGCGGCCATGCTGATTGGTCTAGAGACAGTGTGGTGAGAGCGGCCATGCTGATTGGTCTAGAGACAGTGTGGTGAGAGCGGCCATGCTGATTGGTCTCGAGACAGTGTGGTGAGAGCGGCCATGCTGATTGGTCTAGAGACAGTGTGGTGAGAGCGGCCATGCTGATTGGTCTAGAGACAGTGTGGTGAGAGCAGCCATGCTGATTGGTCTCGAGACAGTGTGGTGAGAGCGGCCATGCTGATTGGTCTAGAGACAGTGTGGTGAGAGCGGCCATGCTGATTGGTCTAGAGACAGTGTGGTGAGAGCAGCCATGCTGATTGGTCTAGAGACAGTGTGGTGAGAGCGGCCATGCTGATTGGTCTCGAGACAGTGTGGTGAGAGCGGCCATGCTGATTGGTCTAGAGACAGCGTGGTGAGAGCAGCCATGCTGATTGGTCTAGAGACAGTGTGGTGAGAGCGGCCATGCTGAGTGGTCTAGAGACAGTGTGGTGAGAGCGGCCATGCTGATTGGTCTAGAGACAGTGTCACTGATTCAAAGACAGGAAACAGAGATGAAGATGCTAAGGATCTCTCTGGGAGTGACCAGGATGGACAGGATCAGAGGAACAGCACATGTTAGAGGTTTCAAAGTCAGAGAGGTCAGACTGAGATGGTTTGGACATGTGCAGAGGAGAGAGAGAGAGTACATCAGAAGAAGACGCTGGGTTTGGAACCACCAGGAAAGAGGCAACAACTTTAATTATAAATCCTCTGCTACCCACTGCACCTCCGTGCCACCTCAAATGATACATGTTCATTGGTATTTCGATGAGTTGGTGGCGCCTGAAAACACAAACACTGGTGAGGTGCGGGCATCTGGTTAGGATACCTCCAGAGCACCTCGCACGTGAGGTGTGTCTGTGTGACATAGTCTCTCCAGCGGGTCTGGGGTCTGCCTCTTGGTGAGCTGGAGGATCCAGAAGCCTTTCCTTCCGATCTGAATTCATCCATTTTTTTTCACTGTGAAATCTTTCCAGGAATTCTTCATGTGTTTTTTTATCCACAGAATGAATTAAAATTTAGGTCAGATAAATCTGGAAGTAGGTTGACTTATTATCTCCAAAATTTCTCTTCACTGCTGGAGGCGAGTAGATACGTGTTACCTCACTGGAGTTTAGATTCTATGTTAAACAGCCTGAAACATGAGGGAGGGTAAGAACACAGCAAGGAATTTAAATGGGTTTTAATAAGCTCTTCTATACATGATAAATTGTTTTTAAATGTTACTGTAAGTGGCTGAAAAACTGCCAGACTTTTATTTTGAAATTTAGTCCAGGTCAGGTTAATCCTTCCTTCACCAAGGTTTTATTTACAGAAAGTTCTGGTTCCTTCAGGATCTTCATTCCTCCTCTTCATTTTCTTCCTGGCCCTCCATTGGATCCTGGTTTTGGAGGAGGGACTGACTGATGCGCCACCAGTGGAAGGGAAGCCAGAAGATGTGAGACGCCCGACCACGAAGAACACCCACTGACACTGGGCTGAAATTGTTACTGTCCAGGCTGTGTTCATGGGGAAATTCGGATGTGGCAGTTCTTGTAGCTCAGAGTTCAGACCCGTTTGATGATCTTCTGCTTGGGGTTTGTGGGAGACATGACAGAGAGGATGTCGCCTCGTTGGACCTGGTCGTTTCTCATGCTCCATCGGTTCAGCAGGACCACATCGTTCTCTGATTCTCCTTCTAGGTTCAGGAACGGCTGCATGAAGATGTGTTCCATCCGAAAAGGTGTCATCCATCGTAAAGTCTTCAAAGTGTCTTCTGGACAGCGTGGATGTCGGAACGTAGAT
The DNA here is from genome assembly GCA_902685375.1 of Neostethus bicornis. Lineage (NCBI taxonomy): Eukaryota > Metazoa > Chordata > Actinopteri > Atheriniformes > Phallostethidae > Neostethus > Neostethus bicornis. Next base: position 1,722,590 of record LR738552.1, on the reverse strand, counting down.
CCTGGTTACCATGGTGAGGGTAGGAATGTAGATCCTGGTTACCATGGTGAGGGTAGGAACGTAGATCCTGGTTACCATGGTGAGGGTAGGAACGTAGATCCTGGTTACCATGGTGAGGGTAGGAACGTAGATCCTGGTTACCATGGTGAGGGTAGGAACGTAGATCCTGGTTACCATGGTGAGGATAGGAACATAGATCCTGGTTACCATGGTGAGAGTAGGAACATAGATCCTGGTTACCATGGTGAGGGTAGGAACATAGATCCTGGTTACCATGGTGAGAGTAGGAACATAGATCCTGGTTACCATGGTGAGAGTAGGAACATAGATCCTGGTTACCATGGTGAGAGTAGGAACATAGATCCTGGTTACCATGGTGAGAGTAGGAACGTAGATCCTGGTTACCATGGTGAGGATAGGAACGTATATCCTGGTTACCATGGTGAGGATAGGAACGCAGATCCTGGTTACCATGGTGACGGTAGGAACGTAGATCCTGGTTACCATGGTGAGGGTAGGAACATAGATCCTGGTTACCATGGTGAGGGTAGGAACATAGATCCTGGTTACCATGGTGAGAGTAGGAACATAGATCCTGGTTACCATGGTGAGAGTAGGAACATAGATCCTGGTTACCATGGTGAGAGTAGGAACGTAGATCCTGGTTACCATGGTGAGGATAGGAACGTATATCCTGGTTACCATGGTGAGGATAGGAACGCAGATCCTGGTTACCATGGTGACGGTAGGAACGTAGATCCTGGTTACCATGGTGAAGGTAGGAACATACATCCTGGTTACCATGGTGAGGGTAGGAACGTAGATCCTGGTTACCATGGTGAGGGTAGGAACATAGATCCTGGTTACCATGGTGAGGGTAGGAACATAGATCCTTAGATGTCCTCTCCAGAGACACCTAGGCATGAGCTCAGCTGGATTTAAACCAGCAACTCTTCAATCCAAAGATGCCAATTTTACCACCGAGCTATGCCTTAATAAATCATTTGAATCTGAATCCCAGCGTTCGTTTACACGCCCACATTCTGGTGTCTGCAACTTTGATACAAAGTACATAAAGACCGATAAATACACGTATTGAACACGAGTTAACAAAATAAAAGCTTCTCTCAGGCTCTTTGGATCATAATTCATCTTGAATTAAACAAATAAAATGTGGGTACAGTGCCAGTTCAACCCGCCCAATTAAAAACAACTGGTTTTTAAGCAGAAAGTGAAAAAGATTAATACTGGATTAACTCTTGCCCCATTACATCTGACCTCCAGAGCTAATGTGGCTTAAACAGCAGATGGCACAACGCCATGCTAATAGGGCTGAGTCTTTCAGACAGACAAACGGGTTGGTTTCTTCTGCTTGCCGTGCACCGGGCACTGGGCCTCTGCCAGGAAATTGATGGCACAGTGGTTAGCACAATTGGCTTCACAACAGGAAGGTTAAGGGTTCGAATCCCGAGTGAGGATTGGAACCCTGTCCTTTCTGTGTGGAGTTAACACCTCGATGCCCCCTCGCCCCTATCCACCAGCGTCCCAGTTCGGTCACACTGTGTCCAACCTGGCAACCCAAAAGCTGGAGTCCAGAATGGATCCACAAAGCCAGGCCGCAGTGATAACACCAAACTGGTCTCTCTGTATTTCACTGGGTCCGAGTGAGCGCCTCCAGTTCCTCAAGCGAGCAACCGGACGTTTCCATGGAAACCACAAAAACACAGGAAGCCCCTCCTCTAGACCGTCTCCTTCTCCTCAGCTCCCTCAGGACTGAAACAACTCCTGCCTCTCGCCTTGAATCAGCAGGGATATGGAGACCAGCTCTGGCACCCCACCTGACCCCATTAGGGATGGTCGGTTCACAAGATGAGTGGATCTTGTGAACCTGGTCACCATGGTGAGGGTAGGAACATAGATCCTGGTTACCATGGTGAGGGTAGGAACATAGATCCTGGTTACCATGGTGAGCGCAGGAACGTAGATCCTGGTTACCACGGTGAGGGTAGGAACATAGATCCTGGTTACCACGGTGAGGGTAGGAACGTAGATCCTGGTTACCATGGTGAGGGTAGGAACGTAGATCCTGGTTACCATGGTGAGGGTAGGAACGTAGATCCTGGTTACCATGGTGAGCGCAGGAACGTAGATCCTGGTTACCACGGTGAGGGTAGGAACATAGATCCTGGTTACCACGGTGAGGGTAGGAACGTAGATCCTGGTTACCATGGTGAGGGTAGGAACGTAGATCCTGGTTACCATGGTGAGGGCAGGGGCGTAGATCCTGGTTACCATGGTGAGGGTAGGAACATAGATCCTGGTTACCATGGTGATGACAGTTGTTTTACTTTGAAATGGATTTAAATTATTTTTTTACTGTATCATTTCAGCTTTAAAGCCTCTTAAACTGAAAAACATAAACATAGAAAATCTCGTTAAAGAATTCATAAAGATACTGCTCGTTAGAATAATAATAACTAACGTCCTTGGGTTGGAATTATCAAAGATGGTATAATTATTCTCACCCTTCCTTGAACTCATCCTCACGAAGTGGATTATATAAACATACACTATCTGTCAGAGTTCCTTTCAAAACAAAAGTACTGTGAAGAAAATGACTGGTTAATCAGAGGGTGAATAAAAGATGTAAAGAAATAAATTACCTTTAAAATGAGTTCAATATAAACAAATTGTCTTAGGATGGTAAAGTAAAACTCTAAGGATTTCTCTTTTCATCTCACCATGCAGGATTTTTCTGTTTGTTTTGGAACATGGCCGACCCATGGAGTCAAAAAATGATGCTTCAAAGAACACATTAGAAGAATAAAACACCATTTTTTGTATTTGAAGATGCCATTTTATCACCAAAAAGCTTGTAAAAAGATATGTTTTCCAGCTTTTTTATGCAGGACAAAAGGATTGTGTTTAAATATCTTTCAAAAGAAAAGTTATTAAACACAATCCAGTTAATTAAAAATTATACAGTTTTTACAACTTCGATTTGATGTGTTCTGTTGTCTTCCGTTTATCCAGGGCCGGGTTGCACAGGGGCAAGAGCCACAAACGGGAAACACAAGCTTCTCTCACCCGGTTGCATCCTCCATCTCACCCAGGAGGATCCTGAGGTGTTCCCTGTCCAGCTGTGAGACATAGTCTCTCCAGCAGGTCAGGGGTCTGCCTCTGGGTTTCCTCTATTTATGACGTGCCTGAAACAACTCCTAACTAGATGCTTAAACCACCCCATGTGGCCGGTCTCGACCCGCAGGAGCAACGGCTCTACTCCGAGCTACTCACAGATGGCAGAGCTCCAGCCACCCTGCAGAGGAAGATCGTTTCATCTGCTTGCATCCGTGATCTTAATCTTTCAGTCACCACCCACACTGGTTACCATGGTGAGGGTAGGAACGTAGATCCTGGTTACCATGGTGAGGGTAGGAACGTAGATCCTGGTTACCATGGTGAGGGTAGGAACGTAGATCCTGGTTACCATGGTGAGGGTAGGAACCTAGATGCTGGTTACCATGGTGAAGGTAGGAACGTAGATCCTGGTGACCATGGTGAGGGTAGGAATGTAGATCCTGGTTACCATGGTGAGGGTAGGAAGATAGATCCTGGTTACCATGGTGAGGGTAGGACTGTAGATCCTGGTTACCATGGTGAGGATAGAAACGTAGATCCTTGTTACCATGGTGAAGGTAGGAACGTAGGTCCTGGTTACCATAGTGAGGGTAGGAACATAGATCCTGGTTACCATGGTGAGGGTAGGAACGTAGTTCCTGGTTACCATGGTGAGGGTAGGAACGTAGATCCTGGTTACCACGGTGAGGGTAGGAATATAGATCCTGGTTACCATGGTGAGGGTAGGAATGTAGATCCTGGTTACCATGGTGAGGGTAGGAACCTAGATGCTGGTTACCATGGTGAGGGTAGGAACGTAGATCCTGGTTACCATGGTGAGGGTAGGAATGTAGATCCTGGTTACCATGGTGAGGGTAGGAACGTAGATCCTGGTTACCATGGTGAGGGTAGGAACGTAGATACTGCTTACCATGGTGAGGGTAGGAAGATAGATCCTGGTTACCATGGTGAGGGTAGGAACGTAGATCCTGGTTACCATGGTGAGGGTAGGAATGTAGATCCTGGTTACCATGGTGAGGGTAGGAAGATAGATCCTGGTTACCATGGTGAGGGTAGGACTGTAGATCCTGGTTACCATGGTGAGGATAGAAACGTAGATCCTTGTTACCATGGTGAAGGTAGGAACGTAGGTCCTGGTTACCATAGTGAGGGTAGGAACATAGATCCTGGTTACCATGGTGAGGGTAGGAACGTAGTTCCTGGTTACCATGGGGAGGGTAGGAACGTAAATCTTGGTTACCATGGTGAGGGTAGGAACGTAAATATTGGTTACCATGGTGAGGGTGGGAACGTAAATCCTGGTTACCATGGTGAGGTAGGAACGTAAATCCTGGTTACCATGGTGAAGGTAGGAACACACCACCCACAGCTGGTGACCAAAAATACACCGTGATGCTTTTAAAGGAATAGAGTTGGATCACACCTGACTCTCGTCTGTCGTCAATCAGGACCAACTATAGATGAACTGATGAGGTATTCGGGGTCACACGATCAAATACGCGTTTTTTGATGCTTTGGTGTCAAATTCTTTTTATTTTTTTAATTCCAGTGACTAAATTCCTAACCTTCTCTTCTTTATTCTTTAGATAATTAACTAAATCCTTGTTAATTACGCCTCAGATTATTAATTATGAGCTTAATCTCATCAAATTTAATAAACAAACAACAACCAAACCCGCCTGATGATCATATAGACCCTCCTGATGTGATCCCCGTCCGGCTGTTGGATCCAGTTTCATTCCTCCCTGTCCAACAGATGCTCTTACATCTGACTCCAGGAAACGGAGGTGGATGACATGACGGTCTGACTGGGTGTTCTCACATGGGCGTGCATGACCGGGTTTTATTTTTCAAAATAAGATCACCTCATGAAATGCATAATTAAAATACAGGAGGACAGACGGGGCGCTGACTCTGGACGTGTGTTTAACAGTCTCCCTCTTGACCGTCTATGCCTTATGTGGTTCCAGTGAGTGCCGGAGCCCATCCCTGGTGATTCGAGGCGAGAGGCAGGGTGCACCCCGAACAGGTCGCCAGGCTTTCGCGGGTATTACGTATGTTTTTTGTGTAAATTCACTTCGTTTTTGATCAAAGTTGATTAAAAATGAACATAAATTAAAAATTATATTTAAAAACTGGTTTCGTTCACAGAAACAAGCGGCCGAAATGAGCTTCCTCCACAGGGTGGCTGGGCTCTCACCATCTGGGAACAGCTCGGTGTCGAGCCAAGAGGCAGACCCCGGACCTGCTGGAGAGACTATGTCTCCCAGCTGGACAGGGAACACCTTAGGATCCTCCTGGGTGAGCTGGAGAATGCAGCCGGGGTGAGAGAACCTTGGGCTTCCTGCCTGAGGCTGTTGCCCCCGACGACCCAAACCTGGATGAGCGGAAGACGACGAAGGGGCTTCTTTCAGCACGGCTGCATTCTCGAGCTCACCCGGGAGGATCCCGAGGTGTTCCCTGTCCAGCTGTTAGACATAGTCTCTGGGTCTCCTCCCGGTGGGCGTGCCCGGAACACTTCATCAGCTCAAGAGGCATCCTAACCAGATACCCGAACCACACCATCTGACTTCTACCACGGCTCTACTCTGAGCTCCTCCCAGATGGCAGATCTCCTCCCACTTGAGGAGCTAGTACCAATAAACATGGGTTATTATATAATCTGGGACACGCCCACATTCTGATGTAAGCAGGAAGTGTGTCCGCAGCGACAGTGAATGCCCGGCCGGGCCACATGGTTAAAAGCCCGGCCAACAGGCGCTCACTCTCGTGCCCAACCCGGGATTCTCATGGGTGAGCTGTAGGATGCAGCCCGGGTTGAGAGAAGCCTGGGCTTCCCGTCTGAGGCTGTAGCCCCCTGCGACCCTGCGATCCTTCTGGGACGTGTTTAACCTATAGTTGTTTACAGAGTTGGTTTTGTTTGAAAGTTCTTAGCCGTACATTCAGGTTTACATGACCGACTTGGCGCAGACCCCGTCCGAGGAATAGAAATTCAATCCTTAATCAGGAAGAGTACTGCTAGAGCAGCGGGCTCAGTGTCAGGATACAGCTTCCAGTTTCAAGTGTCCCTGTCAAAGATGTTCAGCTGCTGACCTGTACGGGGACGGAGTGATGGACGGGTTCACCCAAAAAGAATCGATATGGATGCAGCTTTAAAACACAGGCTTTCTGGAAACATGACCCGCATTCCTTCATTCTGAACGGTTTATTACGAATGGTGATGCCAGGGGGTGAGTGGGTCTAACCGGTTGATTTCAGAGTCACATACACTCATTCCCGTGTATGTTTTTGGAGGAAACCAAAGAAAACAAAAACGTACACAGGGAAAATATGCAAACTACCCACAGGAAGACCAGTTTAGTAACATACATCCTGGTTACCATGGTGAGGGTAAGAACGTAGATCCTGGTTACCATGGTGAGGGTAGGAACGTAGATCCTGGTTACCATGGTTAGGGTAGGAACGCAGATCCTGGTTCCCACGGTTAGGGTAGGAACGTAGATCCTGGTTACCATGGTGAGGGTAGGAACAAAGATCCTGGTTACCATGGTGAGGGTAGGAACAAAGATCCTGGTTACCATGGTGAGGGTAGGAACGTAGATCCTGGTTACCATGGTGAGGGTAGGAACAAAGATCCTGGTTACCATGGTGAGGGTAGTAACGTAGATCCTGGTTACCATGGTGAGGGTAGTAACGTAGATCCTGGTTACCATGGTGAGGGTATATCGTAGATTCTGGTAGATCCTGGTTACCATGGTGAGGGTAGGAACGTAGATCCTGGTTACCATGGTGAGGGTAGGAACATAGAGCCTGGTAGATCCTGGTTACCATGGTGAGGGTAGGAACGTAGATCCTGGTTACCATGGTGAGGGTAGGAACGTAGATCCTGGTTACCATGGTGAGGATAGGAACGTAGATCCTGGTTACCATGGTGAGGGTAGGAATGTAGATCCTGGTTACCATGATGAGGGTAGGAACGTAGATCCTGGTTACCATGGTGAGGATAGGAACGTAGATCCTGGTTACCATGGTGAGGGTAGGAACGTAGATCCTGGTTACCATGATGAGGGTAGGAACGTAGATCCTGGTTAACATGGTGAAGGTAGGAACGTAGATCCTGGTTACCATGGTGAGGGTAGGAACATAGATCCTGGTTACCATGGTGAGGGTAGGAAAGTAGATCCTGGTGACCATGGTGAGGGTAAAAAAAACAGGAAGCGAGTGTTCCATCTGTCACTGCGTTTCCTCTCTTTACATGGTCCCTTTAAGCTGTCCTCTGTCCCACATCTTTCGTCCACCTCCCTCCCTCTTCCGTATTTTTCGGTGTTTGTGTTGAAAAGCACAATCAATGGGCAGCTTTGTGCCATCGAGGTGCTGAATGGAAATCAATGCTCCGTCTAAAGACAGAAGGGATGCAAAACAACACCCAGACACTCTGCCTGTGTTCCTCTAAGAACAAAAAAACAGGATGATGGAGTGGGAAGTCAGGGGGAGAACAATGAGTGAGGGGGTGGAGGGTGGGTCCGTTGTTTGGACGGATCATGGTGCCAGAAAGCTGCCAGTTGCCTCTATACCGAGGGTCCCAAAATCAATCCACCTGAGGGTCTTTAGAGGTACCCTCTAATACTCATCAAATATCTAGAATTACTCAACAGATGTTGGAAAATCAGACAGAAAATTGACCATTTTGAAAATATGGGGCAACTTTGTGGGCATACCAGCCGGTGAACGCCTCATCCTGTCAGACACAGAATCTAAGTCGGGCCGCGCCATGTCAAGTCAAGCCGTGTCAAGTCAAGCCACGTCAAGTCAAGCCATGCCACAAGATTTTTGACCAATCAGAGGTGGTCATTGATGAGGGGGTACTGTCATGATCCGCTCTTCTGCAGCCAGAGGGAGCCATGGATGTTTCTCATTGGCTGTGCACCCTGCCATCTACTTAAAGGGAATCATCCCAGACTTCTCTGTCGGGTCATACCATCCCTTCCAGCCAGGTCTCCCTGGTTGCCTAACCAAGCACACATTCTGACACTAACCTTCCACCATGCCACTTTGTTTTTCTTTCCACAGTAATTATGGACTGCCAACTTCGGATAAACCATGTTTTCTGTCCTGCTGGGTCCTCCTCTTTCCACCTGCATGTGGCCCACGGGCCATAGTTTGCCCATGCCTGCTCTAGAATCCAGTCTTGGGATTCTTAGCTGCATTAAATCTGGTTTTCTTCTGCTCATTAAAGTTGAATCTAATCTACTGTAATCTAATCTAAACCGCTCAGACAAATGTAATCCTCTACCCGTCCTTCGCCCACACCACGGGTCAGTTTCCACATCGTCTCACCTGTAGACCAACGAGTCGTCCTGGCTCCCGTTATACTGGATCTGAAACATCCTGATGCCCGGTATATTCCTCTGGAAGTTAAACTTGATCAGAGCGGTGGATGACGTAGCCTCGGCCGTCACCACTCTTTTATCCACCCCGCTTTTCACATCGCCCGTCCCGTTGCTTCCGTTCGCACCTCCTCTGGTTGACGTGGAGATATCCGAGGATCCGGGGTCGGGTTCTTGGATGTTGTTGGTGTTGTTGGAGATGTGTGGGAGTTTGATGATGAGCAGGTCGACGGTTTGGTGGGACTCGCCGGCGGGGTTAGAGGAGATACACGTGAAGGAGCCGGTGTCCTTCACGGTGCTGATGAGGATGTCTAAAGTCCCGTTTGGGTAGACCAACGTCCTGGAGGAATTAGACACCAGCTTGCCTTCAGGAGAGATCCAGTGGATGGCTGGTTCCGGGTCGCCTCTTGCTTTACACCTTAAAGATGAAAAACAAAGCAGATTCATTACAAAGAACTCAGAAATTATTCAGTTCCGTCATCTTCTGCTCATCCGGGGCCGGGTCGCTGAGGTAACAGCCTCAGACGGGAAGCCCAGGCTTCTCTCCTCCTGGCTGCATTCTCCAGCTCACCCAGGAGGATCCTGAGGGGTTCCCTGTCCAGCTGTGAGACATAGTCTCTCCAACAGGTCCGGGGTATGCCTCTTGGTCTCCTCCAGGTGGGACGGGCCCTTGACTCCTCACCAGCGAAACGCACAATGGGTATCCTGACCAGATGCCTGAACCACCCCATCTGGCTTCTGTCGACCTGGAGGAGGAGCGGCTCTACACCGAGCTCCTCCCGGATGCAGAGCTCCTAACCTGATCTCTGAGTGAGAGCCCAGCCACCCTACCATCATTTCGGCCGCTTGTATCCGCAATCTCATTCTTTTGGTCACCATCCACAGCTGGTTACCACGGTGAGGGTAGGACCGTAGATCCTGGTTACCATGGTGAGGGTAGGAACGTAGATCCTGGTTACCATGGTGAGGGTAGGAACGTAGATCCTGGTTACCATGATGAGGGTAGGATCGTAGATCCTGGTTATCACGGTGAGGGTAGGATCGTAGATCCTGGTTACCATGGTGAGGGTAGGAACGTAGATCCTGGTTACCATGATGAGGGTAGGATCGTAGATCCTGGTTATCACGGTGAGGGTAGGATCGTAGATCCTGGTTACCATGGTGAGGGTAGGACCGTAGATCCTGGTTACCATGGTGAGGGTAGGACCGTAGATCCTGGTTACCATGGTGAGGGTAGGAACGTAGATCCTGGTTACCAGGGTGAGGGTAGGAACGTAGATCCTGGTTACCATGGTGAGGGTAGGAACCTAGATCGACTTGTAAATCAAGAGCTTTACGGCTCAGCTCTTTCTTTACCACGATGAACTGATGCAGCGTCCTAGTTATTGCTGATGCCGCACCGATCCGCGTGTTGATCTCCCGCTCCATCCTTCCCCCACTCATGAACAAGACCCTGACCTGCAGAGGGCGTTCCACCCTTCTTCGGGCGAGGACCATGGTCTTACTTTAACGTCTCATAACGGGAACTAAATATTTACCAAAGGCTTACCCGTCCCGGATGGGCACACACGTCTTTTAAAGAGCTGGATACCAGACGGAGGGAGGGTAACACCGTCTCCTCTTTGTTTTAGATCCATTCTTCTAAACGTAACATCGATTTCAAACGGAGCTGCTCGACCACTTTATATGTAAATGAGGTAATCATCATCTTTCAGCCTCGTTGTTTGGATTCAGTTTAAGACTGATTTTTTTTAAACAATGAAGACTTTTTATATTTTGATGGAAAATAAACAAAAGAAAGTGGATTTTCTGATGGTGCTGAACCCTTAACCCAACGGGTTTTAATATTTTACAGCCCTCCATGGTCAGGCGTTCTGACCAATAGACGTCCTGCTCTTCATGTCCCACCCTTTGGTCGTCCAATCAGGACACGTTTAAGGTTCCAAGACTACATTCAGATTTGGGGCCCAAAACTTCTGGAACACCTGGTCCCTTTGCCGTCGTGTGGGCGCCGGCGGCTGTTTGGACTCTTTAAGGTCCAACTTTTGTTTGATAAGACTTAATCTTTTTTAATTCTCTTACTAGTTTTTATTATTTTGTTCCTTTTGAACAGAAACAAAAAAAAAATGGCCGTGAGTGAAAAAAGTTTTAATTAATTCCAACTTTGTAAATTAAAGCAAATTCAAAGCTCCAGGCTAAAAAAAAACAAGAAAACATCCAAACAAATGTTAAAAGTTCTTTTAATTTCTTTTTTATTAGAACACTAATAAGATAACCAGGTAACCAGGAACTACATTCCTACCCTCACCATGGTCACCAGGAACTACATTCCTACCCTCACCATGGTAACCAGGATCTACGTTCCTGCCCTCACCATGGTAACCAGGATCTATGTTCCTACTCTCACCATGGTAACCAGGAACTATGTTCCTACCCTCACCATGGTAACCAGGATCTACATTCCTACCCTCACCATGGTAACCAGGATCTCCGTTCCTACCCTCACCATGGTAACCAGGATCTACGCTCCTACCCTCACCATGGTAACCAGGATCTACATTCCTACCCTCACCATGGTAACCAGGATCTCCGTTCCTACCCTCACCTTGGTAACCAGGATCTACCTTCCTACCCTCACCATGGTAACCAGGATCTACGTTCCTACCCTCACCTTGGTAACCAGGATCTATGTTCCTACTCTCACCATGGTAACCAGGAACTATGTTCCTACCCTCACCATGGTAACCAGGATCTACCTTCCTACCCTCACCATGGTAACCAGGATCTCCGTTCCTACCCTCACCTTGGTAACCAGGATCTACCTTCCTACCCTCACCATGGTAACCAGGATCTACCTTCCTACTCTCACCATGGTAACCAGGATCTACGTTCCTACCCTCACCATGGTAACAAGGATCTACGTTCCTTCCGGATACAAGATTCCAAAATGAGCTTCCTCTGTACAGTGGGCGGAGTCTGAATCCCAGATGAGGGGAGCTTACAGAATGAAACTTGGACCACCTTAATGAGCGTATCCTACCTGAGCGCCACTCGTTGCCCTTCAAGGACTCTCATCTCATGGGAGTGTCTGGTGATGAGAGGAGGCTCACACAGGAACTCCTCCTCCGGTATGGACCAGAAGTATCGCCCAGAGAGGTGCGAGGGCGTCGCACATGTCTCCAAGTCGTCCTCCCAGTTCAGCCTCCTGAGCCAAAGCAGCTCACAGTTACAATGAAGGGGGTTCCCACCGAAGGACAGGGCAAATAACGGGGCGGTCTGAACCCGCGGTGACGACGCCACCTGAAAGAAAGAGAAAAAAATGACTGAAATACTGAAAAACAGTTGTGGATTTTTTTCTTGATTTGCAGGCGTGTACCTGACCACGCTGAAATATGGGGTCTGGAGGAAGCTTCTGGAGTTTATTAGAGGTGACGTCCAATCGGACGAGCTTCTGCAGGAGGGAGAACGTCCCCTCGGGGATGAAGTCCAACATGTTGTGGTCTAAACTCAGAGTGTGGAGGCTTATCATTTTCTGGAAAACGAGAGAAAAGCAAGTTTTAATTATGACCAATCATTCATCGCCTGATCCGTCCATCCTTAACGGGAGCCTATCCTGGCTGATTAAATGGGAGAAATCCAACACATGGGGAGAACATGCAAACTCCACACAGAAAAGCTAGTGTTCCAACCTTCGTCCCCGCCCTGGACTCAAACCCTGACCTTCTTGCTGTGAAGCCGATGAGTTTAATTACAAGTCAGTCACCTTCTGAACCGCCTATCTTTTCCGAGGCTACAGGGGGTGACGGAGCCCATCCTGGCTGATTCAAGGCAAGGGATAGGGCACACCCGGAACAGGTAGCCAGTCTGTCGCGGACACACACACACACACACACACACACACACTCATTCCTAGGGGCAATTTGGTACCGGCCAATCAGCCTAACATGCATGTTTTTGGAGGGTGGGAGGAAACCGACGTATACACAGGTAGAACATGCAAACTTCACACATAATGGCAAGTGTCCTAAGCCTCGTCCCCAGCCAGGACTCAAACCCCTGACCTCCTTGCTGTGAGGCCACTGCGCCAACGTGCCGGCCTAATCACAAGTCAGTCAGTCACCTTCTTAACCGTCTATTCCTTCTGGGGCTACAGGGGGTGCTGGAGCCCATCCTGGCTGATGCGAGGCCCAGGGTACACCCCGAACAGGTCGCCAGTCTGTCGCGGGGCCACAGACATACAACCATACAACCACACACGCACGCACACACACACACTCATACCTAGGGGCAATTTGGTACCGGCCATTCAGCCTAACATGCATGTTTTCGGACAGTGGGAGGAAACCGGAGTACCAGGGGTACCTGGAGAAAACCCACACATACACAGAGAGAACATGCAAACCCTACACAGAAAGGACAGTGTTCTAAGCCTCGTCCCCACCCGGGACTCAAACCCACGACCCTCTTGCTGTGAGACCAGAAGAATGAACCAGACCTGGATGGCTTCCCATGGGATGGACTCCAAGTTGTTATAACTCAGGTCCAGTTCTTCCAATGCCAGCAGGTCGTTGAACGCATCCTGGTGGATCAGTACCAGCTGGTTGTTGTTCAAAATCAGATGGTGGAGCTTCGACATGCCACTGAACGTATCGTTTCCTATCCTCGTCAGGCGGTTACTGAGAAAACAAAAAGAATGTTTGAAAGGTATCTAACGGGCAGATGAAGGTCTCATGTGGGCGTACCTGGTGAGGTGTAGAGCTCTGAGGTTTTCCAGATCAGCGAAGGCATGAGGTGTGATGTAAGAGATGGTGTTTCGGGACAATGTGAGGTCCACGAGGCGGGTCATGTTGGCAAAATCTTTCCTTTTTATACTGAAAAAAACCCCATAGAAATCACATTAGACAAAAAAAAAAAAAAAAACTAAGAAATGATTACATCCTTCAGTTCAACCAGTAGGATGCCAAGGTGTACCCTGTCCAGCTGTGAGACATAGCCTCTCTAGCAGGTCTGGGGTCTGGCTATGCGTCTCCTCCTGGTGGCACATGCCCGAAACACTTCACCAGCGAGGCATTCAGGAGGCATGATATCTGGACCATCCCATCTGACTTCTCTCCACCCAGAGGACGGTACCATGGTGAGGGTAGGAACGTAGATCCTGGTTACCATGGTGAGGGTAGGAACGTAGATCCTTGTTACCATGGTGAGAGTAGGAACGTAGATCCTGGTTACCATGGTGAGGGTAGGAACGTAGATTCTTGTTACCACGATGAGGGTAGGAATGTAGATCCTGGTTACCATGGTGAGGGTAGGAACGTAGATCCTGGTTACCATGGTGAAGGTAGGAACGTGGATCCTGGTTACCATGGTGAGGGTAGGAACATAGATCCTGGTTACCATGGTGAGGGTGGGAACGTAGATCCTGGTTACCATGATGAGGGTAGGAACATAGATCCTGGTTACCATGGTGAGGGTGGGAACGTAGATCCTGGTTACCATGGTGAGGGTGGGAATGTTTCAATACGAAAGTAACATATTAAGTGAATTTCTTTATTCATTTTTTTATTATCTGCAAAAAATAACTGATTTTTACCTTTAATTTTCCTAAACATTCATTTTTAAAGAACTACTGGCGGGCATAAGAAAGCACCCGTCCTCCTGCAGAGGTATTTTTATACCCATGGATCTCCACCAACCTCACCTTGTCACAAAGTTATCAGCCAGCCGCAGCTCCACAGTGTGCCTGTCAATGTTCGGCGGGACAAATAGTAAACCTTTCTTTGCACAGAGGGTTGCCAGGTTAGGTGACAGGATCTGGCAGATGCAGCGTTTCGGGCAGATTTGGGCCCCCACCGCCATGGTAACCACCAGAATGACACATAGCAACAGTCTCTTCATGGTTACCAACCCCGCCTGGACAGAACACCTGGAAAAAAGAACATAGAAAGGAGGAAAATTTTAATGTTAAATGTGGACAAGATGAGATGTTATCACGTTATAGTGCCCGCCTGAATGCTGACAAGTAACCGTTCTGTTGTCTTAAACTTATCTGGGGTTGTTCCTACCTTCACCGTGGTGACCAGGATATACGTTCCTACCCTCACCATGGTAACCAGGATCTACATTCCTACCCTCACCTTGATAACCAGGATCTACGTTCCCACCCTCACCTTGATAACCAGGATCTACGTTCCTATCCTCACCATGGTAACCAGGATCTACATTCCTACCCTCACCTTGATAACCAGGATCTACGTTCCCACCCTCACCTTGATAACCAGGATCTACGTTCCTATCCTCACCATGGTAACCAGGATCTATGTTCCTATCCTCACCATGGTAACCAGGATCTACGTTCTTAATAATAATGCATTGAACTTATATAGCGCTTTTTCTAGACACTCAAAGACGCTTTACATTTATATATATATGCATTATTCATTCACTCCATACAATCATTCACACACACAACATTCATTCCTGATGATGGGAGCTACCATGCAAGGCGCAGACCACTATCATCAGAAGCAACTGGGGGTTCGGTGTCTTGCTCAAGGACACCTCGGCATGGACTCTGGGCGGGGGATTGAACCTGCAACCTTCCGGTTACGGAGCGGTAGCCCTACCCACCGAGCCATCCTTCCCCCGGCGAACGTAGGATCTACGTTCCTATCCTCACCATGGTAACCAGGATCTACGTTCCTATCCTCACCATGGAAACCAGGATCTACGTTCCTATCCTCACCATGGTAACCAGGATCTACGTTCCTATCCTCACCATGGAAACCAGCATCTACGTTCCCACCCTCACCATGGAAACCAGGATCTACGTTCCTATCCTCACCATGGTAACCAGGATCTACGTTCCTACCCTCACCATGGTAACCAGGATCTACGTTCCTACCTTCACCATGGTAACCAGGATCTACGTTTCTACCCTCACCATGGTAACCAGGATCTACGTTACTACCCTCACCATGGTAACCAGGATCTATTTTCCTACCCTCACCATGGTAACCAGGATCTCAGGATCCTCTTGGGTGAGCGGGATGAGTCACCCGGAGTGAGTGAAGCCTGGGCCTCCCGTCTGACTCCCTTGCCCTTGCCACCCGTCCTTGGTTAAGCAGGAGACGACAAAACGGCTAAAAAAATCTAACTAATCAATTCATGACCTGCGTAATAACTGACCCTGGTATAAGTAGGTTGATGATCTTTGAGGTGCCTATTAACCACATTTAATGCCCAACTTGTCTGGCATTAATCTGCAGTGATTCTTCACTAATGGGTATTTAGTTGGTACTTTAATGAAACAATAAAGATATCATTAAAATATTAAGTTATAAACGAATGGCACACCACTTTAAATCTAGACCATTTCTTTTCGGTCACCATGGTGACCGGCATGGCTGCTTTCCTCCTTTTTTTTCCTCTCCAGATAAATTGGTAATGAATCTGAGGTGGGTCTGAGATGAATCTGAGCCCCACATGCTGCTGATGACTTACAACTGGCAGAGAAACTCAACACCTTCTATGCCAGGTTTGATGTCTCACTCTCCGCCCCCCTCACTGATCAACAACCTTGAGACACTTTGAAGCCACTCTCATCCCCCACCCAATTAACAACAGAGGTCACTCCAGCTGACCAGCCCTCCCCCTCCACTGCTTTCTTGGTGACAAAACAGGATGTGCTCAAGCTCTTCCGCAAGCAAAACCCTCGGAAAGCTTCGGGCCCAGATGGTGTCTCCCCGGCCACCCTGAAACACTGTGCTGAGGAACTGTCTCCAGTTTTCACAGACATTTTCAACACCTCGCTGAAGACATGCCACGTTCCAGCCTGCTTCAAGCGGTCCACCATCGTTCCTGTTCCCAAGAAGCCCCGTATCACTGGACTTAATGACTACAGGCCTGTGGCGCTTACGTCTGTAGTCATGAAGTCATTCAAACGCCTGGTCCTCCCTCATCTCAAGCACTTCACCTCTCCCTCTCTGGACCCTCTGCAGTTTGCCTACAGAGCCAACAGGTCTGTAGACGACGCTATCAACCTGGCCCTCCACTTCACCCTGCAGCACCTGGACTCCCCGGGAACCTATGCCAGGATCCTGTTTGTGGACTTCAGCTCTGCATTCAACACCATCCTCCCTACCCTGCTTCAGGACAAGCTCTCCCAGCTCAACGTGCCTGACTCCACTTGCAGGTGGATTACTGACTTCCTAACAGACCAGAGGCAGTGCGTGCGGCTGGGGAAGAATGTCTCCACCTCTCGGACTATCAACACAGGATCTCCACAGGGCTGTGTCCTCTCTCCCCTGCTCTTCTCCCTGTACACCAACTCCTGCACTTCCAGCCATGACTCTGTCAAACTGATCAAGTTTGCAGATGACACCACACTCATTGGGCTCATCTCTGATGACCGGCTGGTGTCCTGGTGCAGCAACAACAACCTGGAGCTCAACGCTCAGAAGACAGTGGAGATGATCGTGGACTTTAGGAAAGTCACAGCTCCCATTACCCCCCTTGCACTGACAGACTCCCCCATCACCACTGTAGACTCTTTCCGCTTCCTCGGCACTACCATCACACAGGACCTAAAGTGGGAGCCATCCATCAGCTCCCAGATCAAAAAGGCCCAGCAGAGGATGTACTTTCTGCGGCAGTTGAAGAAAGCCAAGCTGCCCGCCCAGATGTTGGTGCAGTTTTACACAGCCATCATCGAGTCTGTCCTCACCTCCTCCATCACCGTGTGGTACGCTGGAGCCACAGTCAGGAACAAACACAGACTGCAGCGCATTGTGCGCTCCGCAGAGAAGGTGATCGGCTGCAGCCTTCCATCTCTCGAAGACCTGTACGTCTCCAGGACTCGGGGGCGTGCAGGTCGGATAGTAGCTGACCCTTCCCACCCTGGACATGGACTTTTTGAGCGACTCCCCTCGGGCAGGAGGCTCCGGTCCATTCGGACCAGAACGTCCCGCCACAAAAACAGCTTCTTCCCTTCTGCCGTTGGACTTATGAACTCTTTATAACCTAGATCCCCACATCTCTTAGTCACCTCCCTCTTGTCACTTCACTATCTTTATTATTTTCTATTATATTCCATGACATTGCACTACTTTTCTTTTTCTTCTGAGCACTCTTAGTTTTGTAAAAATTATTATTATTTTTATTTATTTTATTTTTATTATTTTTATTTTATATGTTTGCACACCAGTACCAGAACAAGTTCCTAGTCTCTGATGTTTTTCACTGACATGGCAATAAAAGCATTCTGATTCCGTAAGCAGGGTGTTTGGCAAAGAAAATCATCAGGTAAAGAGAGAGCTGAGCCGAAAGGTAAAGGTCTCGATTCCTGCCCTCACCATGGTAACCACGATCTACGTTCCAACCCTCACCATGGTAACCAGGATCTACGTTCCTACCCTCACCATGGTAACTAGGATCTATGTTTCTACCCTCACCATGGTGACCAGGATTCACATTCCTACCCTCACCATGATAACCAGGATCTACGTTCCTACTCTCACCATTGTAACCGGGATCTACGTTCCCACCGGGAGGAGACCAAGAGGCAGATCCTGGACCTGCTGGAGAGACTATGTCCCACAGCTGGACAGGGAACACCTCAGGATCCTTCTGGCTGTTTTTCCGTTTTTTATTTTCCTCTCCAGATAAACTGCTAATGAATCTGAGGTGGGTAAGCAGGGTGTTTGGTGGTGGGTATAATCAGGAATTATTGGGCATTATTTAGAATTACAGTCTTATTCGTTTAAATCTGGTTTAATCTTTGAAGGACGTGAGAAAATCACTCTGTAAACATTCAGACGTGAATAAATTCAGTTTTAAACAAAACACGGAACACGTTTAAACCAGACGGGTGAACCTTAAACGAACCCTGACGATTTTAAAACCTTCAAACATTCAAACACAATGTGTTTTTTTCACAAAGTTTTTTTTAGATTGTGCAGCTTTAAATAAATTAAAATAATTTAAGTGCAAAATTAATGTTTTAACAATGAATGACTTAAAGAAAAAAAAAAAGCACAGTGGCTTCACAGCAAGAAGGTCAGGGTTCAAATCCTAGGTGGGGACGAGGCTTGGAACACTGTCCTTTCTGTGTGTAGTTTGCATGTTCTCCCTGTGTATGTGTAGGTTTTCTCTGGTTTCCTCCAAAAACATACATGTTAGGTTGATTGGCCCTAGGTATGAGTGTGTGTTTGTGTGTGTGTGTGTGTGTGTGTGGCCCAACGACAGACTGGCGACCTCTTCGGGTGTATCCTGCCTCTCGCCTTGAATCAGCCAGGATAGGCTCCGTAAGTCAGATGTAAGCCAACCTTGTCTCCATCCCGCCCCGGCCACTCCTCCAGAACTCCATATTTGGATCATACAAATGATGTGACGCACTGACGCAATGAGCCGGTGCCGCCTGTAATTACTACTGGTGTTGACTTAGTCTTAAATATAATAATGCGTTGAACTTATATAGTGCTTTTCTAGACACACAAAGACGCTTTACATATATTTATATACATGCATTATTCATTCACTCCATACAATCATTCACACACACAACATTCATTCCTGATGATGGGAGCTACCATGCAAGGTGCAGACCACTATCATCAGAAGCAACTGGGGGTTCGGTGTCTTGCTCAAGGACACCTCGGCTTTGACTCTGGGCGGGGGATTGAACCTGCGACCTTCCGGTTACGGAGCGGTCTTGTTTGTATGTCGTTGTTCCGTTCTGTTCCGTCATCTTCTGCTTGTCTGGGGCCGGGTCGCGGGGGCAACAGCCTCAGACGGGAAGCCCAGGCTGCATCCTCCAGCATCTTCCAGCTCACCCAGAAGGATCCCAAGGTGAGGGATCCAGATGAGCCAGTCTGTGCAGCTGGAGAGAAATAGACTCTCCAGCTGGACAGACTGGCTCATCTGGCTCCGAGCTCGGATGGCAGAACTCCTCAGCAGATCTCTGAGTGAGAGCCCAGCCACACTGTGGAGGAAGCTCATCTTGGGCGCTTGTATAATATCCCTGGTAGAGTCACCCAAAGCATACAGGTCCTAGGTGAGGGGCTAGACAAAGCACGGCTCAAAAACTCCTACGAAGTGATCAAGCATGGCCAAGCCATCCTTGCCCGGACGCGGGTCACCGGGGCTCCCCTTTGGAGCGAGGCCCGAGGGTGAGGTATGAGAGCGAGCACCTGGTGGCCAGGCTTTTACTCATGGGGCCCGGCCATATGGTTGGGTGAAGAAAGAGATGGGTGGCAGCCAACGACAGGGACCCTGGTGGTCAGATCCTTGGCTGCATAAGCTGGCGCTAAGGACGTTTGTCCTTGTTTGAATTGAAAATACCCTATTAATCGCCAAAGGGAAATGTAATGCTGCCGGGCAAACACCGATGCTCTCATTCTTCCAGTGGCCCTTCTGGTCTGCTGGCAAGGTGTGAAACCTGGCGTCTAAACAGCTGCCAGTCCGAAATGAGTCCACGAAGCCGGACTAAACTGGTCTCTATATTCCCTGCTGGGTTCCTCCATCTTGCCAGCGAGTGACTGGATGTTACCCATGACAACTGCAGGGACACTGGGCTCAAAGCGGGTCCTTTCAGATCGTCTCCTTCTCTGCTCTGTCGGGACTGAACCGACTCCTCCTCCAGCCACGGTGGATCTGGTTCTGAGAGCTAGCAGCTGGTCGGTCATGTAAACAAAGCGGGGCGACTCCATGACCAGCAAAACAAGCTAATGAGGAGCTAGCGCTAACGGGGAGCTACCCGGACGAGTGATAAAAAAACACCCGTTAAGTAAAAAAATGGGCTCCAAGATGAAGAACCGGCCAAACAGAGAAATAGATGACTCATGTATAAGACGCACACACACACACACTCACACGTCTGAGGCCCTTGTGATTTGAAAGCAGATATCGACTCATTAATTACAGCAAGAAATGACTGTAATGAGAGCGAAATGAAGGGGGCTATCAGAGAAAAACGAGATCAGAGCCAGCTAATTAAAACGAGAGCCGAGGTGTGAAAAAAAAAAAGGAAGAAAAGATGAGGAGATGAAGTAAACAAAATCCAGGATGGCGGACGGATCGTGTCAGAGGACACTGAATTAACCAATAAAATCATGTTTAAGACTCAGTGTTTGGAGCACGATGTGTCCCGAGGGTCTCATATGGACCCATTAAACCACCGTCTGGGACGAGGTTGGTTACCTGGGATTCTGTAGCGTGTGAAAATTAAAAATTACAGTGTGGTGATGGTTTTAAATCCAACAGACTGTGTTCAATGTGCTGTTAAAGCAGTTTCTGTTATGGGTTACTTCCCCTTTAAGGAGCGACGCAGTTTGATCATGTCATGTTTTAACTTCTGTTGTTTTTACATTAAGTAAAACCATGGTGAGGATAGGAACGTAGATCCTGGTTACCATGGTGAGGGTAGGACCGTAGATCCTGGTTACCATGGTGAGGGTAGGAACGTAGATCCTGGTCACCATGGTGAGGGTAGGAACGTAGATCCTGGTTACCATGGTGAGGGTAGGAACGTAGATCCTGGTTACCATGGTGAGGGTAGGAACGTAGATCCTGGTTACCATGGTGAGGGTAGGAACGTA
Source organism: Neostethus bicornis (assembly GCA_902685375.1). NCBI lineage: Eukaryota > Metazoa > Chordata > Actinopteri > Atheriniformes > Phallostethidae > Neostethus > Neostethus bicornis. Next base: position 1,701,472 of record LR738552.1, on the reverse strand, counting down.
GATCCTGGTTACCATGGTGAGGATAGGAACGTAGATCCTGGTTACCATGGTGAGGGTAGGAACGTAGATCCTTGTTACCATGGTGAGGGTAGGAAACGTAGATCCAGGTGACCATGGTGAGGGTAGGAATGTAGATCCTGGTTACCATGGTGAGGGTAAGAAAGTAGATCCTGGTTACCATGGTGAGGATAGGAACGTAGATCCTGGTTACCATGGAGAGGGTAGGAACGTAGATCCTGGTTTCCATGGTTAGGGTAGGAACGTAGATCCTGGTTACCATGGTGAGGGTAGGAACATAGATCCTGGTTACCATGGTGAGGGTAGGAACGTAGTTCCTGGTTACCATGGTGATGGTAGGAACGTAGTTCCTGGTTACCATGGTGATGGTAGGAACAAAGATCCTGGTTACCATGCTGAGGGTAGGAATGTAGATCCTGGTTACCATGGTGAGGGTAGGAAACGTAGATCCAGGTTACCATGGTGAGGGTAAGAAAGTAGATCCTGGTTACCATGGTGAGGATAGGAACGTAAATCCTGGTTACCACGGCGAGGGTAGGAACGTAGATCCTGGTTACCATGGAGAGGGTAGGAACGTAGATCCTGGTTACCATGGTTAGGGTAGGAACGTAGATCCTGGTTACCATGGTGAGGGTAGGAACGTAGATCCTGGTTACCATGGTGAGGGTAGGATTGTAGATCCTGGTTATCATGGTGAGTGTAGGAACGTGATCCTGGTTACCATGGAGAGGGTAGGAACGTAGATCCTGGTTACCATGGTGAGGGTAGGAACGTAGATCCTGGTTACCATGGTGAGGGTAGGAATGTAGATCCTGGTTACCATGGTGAGGGTTGGAACATAGATCCTGGTTACCATGGGGAGTGCAGAAACATAGGTCAACTTGTAAATCGCGAGCTTTGCTTTCGAGTTCACGGATACGAAATAGCGGCTGAAATGATCTTCCTCCACAGGGTGGCCGGACTCTCACTCAGAGTTGGGGTGAGGAGCTCTGCCATCTGAATCACTTTAACATCTGTGATGAAGCCATGATGGAGACCGTGAGGAAGAGTGCCAGTAATGTTACGCCACACGTTGTGTGGAGAACATGACATAATGGGTGCACTCCGTAGTCTGATGCATGCTGCAGGAATAGCTCTTCAGACCACATACTGTGTGGCATACTGCATGGCATCATCATAAATCAGGCACTTAAAGCATCACACCACCATCATCTCTGGTTACCCATCGCTTTCCTTTTATTTCCTGGCTTCTGTTTCCAGTCAAGCACATTATGCTTAGCACTGCGTTTACAACCCGATCTAAAGATCAATACCAAAGTGGTACACATGTCTTTACTTTATGTGTAATGTGTTTGTTTTAAACGTGGGTCCTCGTCTCACAGCCTGGCATGGTGGTTATAAAGGATCTCCAGATTGACCTTCAGAGAAATGGGCGGAGTTTATGACCCGCTGGATGGATCTCAATCATAAAATCCAATTTGTTATGAAGATGATTGAGATGGAAGGAAACGGAATGGATCATCAGAAGCATCCAAATTTAGCTGAGTCTGTGTTTTTGTTTCACTTCGTCCAAACTTGAACAACTTCACTTCTGGTTACCATGGTGAGGGTAGGAACGTAGATCCTGGTTACCATGGTGAGGGTAGGAACGTAGATCCTGGTTACCATGGTGAGGGTAGGAACGTAGATCCTGGTTAGCACGGTGAGGGTAGGAACGTGGATCCTGGTTACCACGGTGAGAGTAGGAACGTAGATCCTGGTTACCACGGTGAGGGTAGGAACGTAGATCCTGGTTACCATGGTGAGGGTAGGAACGTAGATCCTGGTTACCATGGTGAGGGTAGGAAAGTAGATCCTGGTTACCATGATGAGGGTAGGAACGTAGATCCTGGTTACCATGGTGAAGGTAGGAACGTAGGTCCTGGTTACCATGGTGAGGGTAGGAACGAAGATCCTGGTTACCATGATGAGGGTAGGAACGTAGATCCTGGTTACCATGGTGAGGGTAGGAATGTTTCGGGGGCAACAGTCTAAGACGGGAAACCCAGGCTTCTCTCACCCCGGCTGCATCCTCCATCTCACCCAGGAGGATTCTGAGGTGTTCCCTGTTCAGCTGTGAGACATAGTCTCTCCAGCAGCTCCAGGGTCTGCCTCTTGGTCTCCTCCCAGTGAGGAGCTCAGAGGGGCATCCTGACCAGATGCCCGAACCACCCCATCCAGCTTCTCTCGACCTTGAGGAGGAGCTGCTCTACACCGAGCTCCTCCCGGATGGCAGAGCTCCTCACCCAATCTCTGAGTGAGAGCCCAGCCACCCTGCAAAGAAAAATCATTTCGACCCACAGCTGGTTAGCATAGCACAGTCCTGACACAGAGGTGTCCATCAGTTCTCACCTCCTGGTCTAAAGGGGAGGGCCGGGGGGTTCTTAACCCAGCAGCACATTCATACCTGATGGTGGAAGCCGGCATGCAAGCTGGAAACCACCATCAGGAGACACCGGAGGGTTCAGTGTCTCGATCAGGGACACCTTGGTATGAACTCTGGGTGAGGGATCGAACCCGCGACCCTTTGGTTACAGGATGATCGCCCTTCCCACTGACCCATCCTTCCTCATAAATGATTCCTGTCTGGAATTCATAATGTCTCGGCCATCTTTGAAGCCTTTTCTACGATGAGTCCCTGCTGGACGAATGAGGGATTACAGGGACTTTTTGACCAATGACAGCGGAGCATGTGTATTACAATAACTACAATTAGCGACCATTAACATGTAATGAAAATGCTGCAAAAGGTGTGCGTCATGTCTGACTTCTCAGGTGTTTTCAGGGCATGAACCAAAGGGAACACCTGGTTCGTACCATAGAGTCTACCAGCAAAAGGGTTGCTGGTCTGAGTCCTGCCTGGTCAGTTTTTTCTGTTTAAATCTCACATATTTTCTCTTTTAATGCGTAGATTTGGCCAAAAACAAACACACCGAGCTGATTTGGCTCAACGAGGATGCAAACTCATCCTCGCTTGATCGCAACCAGCGTTGGACAAACAAACAAATGGATGGATCGATGCATTTTGACCGCTTCAACTACATTTTAAATGGCTATGATCGTAAAATTATGTATTTTACGAGCGGACGTTTCTGCTCATAAGAGTTGGGAGTCTGCGTGTGTTTATTTGTTTCATTAGAGTCTGTGTTTCAGTCTGAGAGTGCTCTAACAGAAGAAGGAGTCATTCTGATGGCGTCTAATGGATCTACAACACCTGGACGAATAAAACGGATTGGAAAACAAACGCCAGAAAAAAGACCCTCACCATGGTAACCAGGATCTACGTTGCTACCCTCACCATGGTAACCAGATCTACGTTCCTACCCTCACCATGGTAACCAGGATCTACGTTCCTACCCTCACCATGGTAACCAGGATCTACGTTCCTACCCTCACCATGGTAACCAGGATCTATGTTCTTACCCTCACCATGGTAACCAGATCTACGTTCCTACCCTCACCATGGTAACCAGGATCTACGTTCCTACCCTCACCATGGTAACCATGATCTACGTTCTTACCCTCACCATGGTAACCAGGATCTACGTTCCTACCCTCACCATGGTAACCAGGATCTACGTTCCTACCCTCACCATGGTAACCATGATCTACGTTCCTACCCTCACCACGGTAACCAGGATCTACATTCCTACCCTCACCATGGTAACCAGGATCTACGTTTCTACCCTCACCATGGTAACCAGGATCTATGTTCCTACCCTCACCACGGTAACCAGGATCTACGTTCCTACCCTCACCATGGTAACCAGGATCTACGTTCCTACCCTCACCATGGTAACCATGATCTACGTTCTTACCCTCACCATGGTAACCAGGATCTACGTTCCTACCCTCACCATGGTAACCAGGATCTACGTTCCTACCCTCACCATGGTAACCAGGATCTACGTTCCTACTCTCACCATGGTAACCAGGATCTACGTTCCTACCCTCACCATGGTAACCAGGATCTACATTCCTACCCTCACCATGGTAACCAGGATCTACGTGCAGCTCACGGCCGCCGAGCTTCTCAGCACCTGTCCTTCTCCGCTGCGGAGCACCAGGGGCACGTAGACTCTCGCGGTTCATTGCCTGTTTCCTTGGGTGCCAACCCACCGGGCCTTTCTTTCCCTGGCCCCCTCCCTCCATCGGTCCTTCCCTCTCTTCCTCTGTTACACCAGGAATTTTTCACTTAATGTCTTTATTTTTAAATTCCATTGATATATTTTGTAATTCAGATTCCTCCGCCGTCTGAGCCGCGTCGTCTCTGTTAAACGCTTGATCTGAATGGTTGTGAAACAGAGTGAGCGAGAGTGAGCGAGGGAGAGAGAGGGGGTAAGGTGGGAGGATGACAAACTGTTTTTATCATCGGCCTCCAGGCGGGAGGAGGCAGTGGGATTACGTAAGAAAAAAACCACACATTTTACTCCATGTTTCTGTGGAGCTTAGTTAATGGGATTGGCACGATAATTTTAAAGAGACACAGACGGCACGGGTTTGATTTGAATACCCTCATTAGTCCCACAACAGGGGAGATTACTGTGCTGCCATGATGGTGCCAATGGTGGGAGAAACAAGGGTTAGGTGTCCTCCTTAAGGGCACCTAGGCATGGGCCCAATGGGAATTGAACTCCTGGTTCAAAGACAGCCATTCTACCAGTGAGCCAATGCCTACTGACCAGCCAAAGTCTCCCGGCCAATCAACGCCTCCCGTCAGACATAATGGCGCATGTTTCAGTTTTAATTGTTTAAAAAGTGAAAAAAATAAATGTAAAAAAAGTGGAAAAAAAACAAGAAAATAAAGTTTTAAATGATTGTTTTTTTCTCGTCTTTCTGAAAACGCCATTCGTGTGCCATCGGCCAGAGGGCACACTTTCTTAGCCTGGCTTCTGCCAGTCTTGTACTTACATGGGATTTTTGTGTTTGATACGAGGTATCGGATCACGATGCCAACCGTGCAAACAAAAAACTAAACCAGAATAAGTTTAAATCCTGTTGCTCGACTTTAAGGTTTATTTTCTTGTCTTCTTCTTCTTTCGGCTTTTCCCTTTAGGGGTCGCTACATCAAGTCAGTTTTCTCCATCTAACCCTATCTGCTGCATCCTCTTCGGTCATACCAACTATCTTCATGTCTTCCTTCACTGTATCCATGAACCTCCTCTTTGGTCTTCCTCTAGTCCTCTTTCCTGGTGGTTCCAAATCCAGCATCCTTCTTCTGATGTACTCTCTCTCTCTCCTCTGCACATGTCCAAACCATCTCAGTCTGACCTCTCTGACTTTAAAACCTCTAACATGTGCTGTTCCTCTGATCCTGTCCATCCTGGTCACTCCCAGAGAGATCCTCAGCATCTTCATCTCTGATACGAACATCTCTGTTTCCTGTCTTTGAATCAGTGACACTGTTTCTAGACCAATCAGCACGGCCGCTCTCACCACACTGTCTCTAGACCAATCAGCATGGCCGCTCTCACCACACTGTCTCTAGACCAATCAGCATGGCCGCTCTCACCACACTGTCTCTAGACCAATCAGCATGGCCGCTCTCACCCCGGATTGTACACTTTCATTCTAGCTGAAACTCTTCTATCACACATCACACCTGATACTTTCCTCCACCCGTTCCAGCCTGCCTCCACACGCTTCTTCACCTCTTTTCCACAGTCTCCATTGCTCTGGACTGTTGATCCTAGATACTTAAAATCTTCCACCTTCTTTCTCTCTTCTCCCTGTAACCTCACTTTTCCATTTGGATTCCTCTCATTCACACACTCTGTTTTACTCTGACTAATCTTCAAACCTCCACCTCTCCAGCTTTTCCTCCACCTCTTCCCTCCTCTCACTACAGATCACAATGTCATCTGCAAACATCATTGTCCATGGAGATTCCTGTCTGACCTCGTCTGTCAGCCTGTCCATCACCATAGCAACCAGCAAAGGGCTCAGAGCAGATCCTTGGTGCATTATCCTTGATGGTTTATTTCTTATCAAACTGTAAATAATTCCAACGCCTCAGACCGTTGACCAAACTGGTACCATGCCCGCTGCTGTAACTTTTCTATTCTTCCCTGGTTTATTGCTCTTTTGTTTTCATTCTGGACTCGTTCGGGTCGAGTCCAAATCGATTTTCTTGTTTACAGTCTGAGTAGTAAACCCATAAAGGTGCCCGTCACAGAGACGTGGTTTATACCCTGGAAAGTTTCCTCACAGGGAGCTGGTTTATGACGGAGGAAACTCAGTGTGGAGGAACGTGGTGAATGTATGGTGAACCGCATTTACTCATCTGCTGAACAGGGGGTACAGCGGGTGCAGGAGCCTCGTTCAAGACGAGAGGGAGGATACACCCCGAATAGGGGACCACACACACACTCATTCCTAGCAGCCAATCAACTCAACATGTTTGTTTTTGGAGGAAACCAGAGAAAACCCACACATACTATGGTAAAACATGCAAACTACACACAGAAAGACCAGTGTTCCAAGCCTCGTTGCCACCCCCAGGACTTGAACCTCTCGATCTTCTTGCTGTGAGGCTACTGTGCTACCCACTGTGCCACCGTGTCGCCCTCCAACAGGGTATTCTGTTTGTCAGTCACCTTCTTAACCGTCTATCCCTTATGGGGTTGCCAGCTGTGCTGGAGCCCATCCTGGCGGATTCGAGGAGAGGGGTATGGTACAACCCGAGCTGGTCGCCAGTCTGTCGCATGGCCATAGATACAACCACACACACACACACACACACACACACACACACACACACACACAATCCAAGGGGCAATCATGTTATGACCAACCAACCTGACAGGGACGTTTTTGGAGGGTGGGAGGAAAGCCGGAGTACCCGGAAAAAACACACGCATACACAGGTAGAACACACAAACTTCACACAGATCGGTGTTCCAAGCCTCGTTAACAACCCGGACTCAAACCCTGACCTTCTTGCTGTGAAGCCACTGTGCCAACCACTGCACCACCTCTTCATTTCTCTGTTTGTGATTAACAAACAGAACCACTTTAAGAGGGTAATCGCTGGTCTCATGTCTGCCCGTTCATGCCCGTTGTAATTTTCCACTGAGGTCCTCAATAAGACATGAGATACACAAAAAAGGAGGCGCTGAGAGACACAAAGAAAGAGGTAAGACCATAGCGTGCGGGCAGGCGGGCATGTGTGTGTGTGGAGACGTGACGATGAGGGACATGGTTGAATAATTTACATCCATCCAAACATGAGCACGGTCTTTCATTATTTACAGGTGGCACATTTACCACCGTCTCTCTGTCTCTGAAGCACACACAGACATGCCCAACGAGTGGATTCAGCAGTTTGCTGGTGTCGGTCATGCATCTTCTAATCACAGCGTGAGACATGGAAACAGTTTGAAAGAGAAAATAAAGAGGATAGAGATACAGCAGGGGTGTCTGAATCCGGTCCTGGAGGGTCGGTGGTGTCCTGAGAGTTTTCCATTTCCTGGTTCATCAGCCAATCAAATCAACAGCCAGTCAAATTTGGCATGATGACTCGTTAACCAGGACCAGGTGTAGATGTAAGGAAACATGGAAAACCTTCAGAACACCGACCCTCCACGACCGGAGTTTGAGACCTGTGCTCTACAGGGTCACTGGGCTCTCACTCTCAGATAAAGGGAGGAGCTCTGCCATACAGGAGGAGCTCGGAATAGAGACATTGCTCACTGTGGTGAGGGTAGGAACGTAGATCCTGGTTACCATGGTGAGGGTAGGAACGTAGATCCTGGTTACCATGGTGAGGGTAGGAACGTAGATCCTGGTTACCATGGTGAGGGTAGGAACGTAGATCCTGGTTACCATGGTGAGGGTAGGAACGTAGATCCTGGTTACCATGGTGAGGGTAGGAACATAGATCCTGGTTACCATGGTGAGGGTAGGAACATAGATCCTGGTTACCATGGTGAGGGTAGGAACATAGATCCTGGTTACCATGGTGAGGGTAGGAACATAGATCCTGGTTACCATAGTGAGGGTAGGAACGTAGATCCTGGTTACCATGGTGAGGGTAGGACCGTAGATCCTGGTTACCATGGTGAGGGTAGGAACGTAGATCCTGGTTACCATGGTGAGGGTAACCATTTCGTTGGCTATAAAGAAGCACAAAGTGAAGCTGAAAAACCGAATCGTGCCGATTTTGATCCAGCTGGTTTCAAACCAGCTTACTCATGCGTGCTGGTGTGTTCTTATGAATTACCTCTGACTAATCACAGGATTATCTAGGCTAAATACAGATCACTGCTGCATGAGAACACATGCACATAAACACAAACAAACACTAACCAGGCTAAATTTAGCTGCTTTCATTTGAACGGCCATGTCTTTGTGACCCGTAACCAGCTCATCGTTAAAGGGCAGCCCACATCAAAACACCCCTGAAGTGGTTTTCGGTTGTATTTAGATTTCAAACAGAGCAGTCAGGGTTTAACAAGGAGTCAGGTAGGCGACCACAAGAGTGTTTATAGGATGGTTAAGACGACATGTACCGTATTTTATGCACCATAAAGCGCAGCGTGGTTACGTCATACATCCTCAAGAGAGAGCTGCATTAACATAACCTTCAAAAAGGCCAATCATTCAGAGGATAAGAGGAGACCCCAGAGAAAACACACAGGTAAACAGGGAGAACATGCAAACACCACACAGAGAACAGAGAGATTGTCCTTGGCCACAGTTTTTGCTGTCCAACACGCTCACATTCTAACGTAAGCAGGAAGCCTAAGCAGGGAGAGAGAGTAGGGGCGACGTTCCTACCCTCACCATGGTAACCAGGATCTACGTTCCTACCCTCACCATGGTAACCAGGATCTACGTTCCTACCCTCACCATGGTAACCAGGATCTACGTTCCTACCCTCACCATGGTAACCAGAATCTACGTTCCTACCCTCACCACAGTAACCAGGATCTACGTTCCTACCCTCACCATGGTAACCAGGATCTACGTTCCTACCCTCACCACAGTAACCAGGATCTACGTTCCTACCCTCACCATGGTAACCAGGATCTATGTTCCTACCCTCATCATGGTAACCAGGATCTACGTTCCTACCCTCACCATGGTAACCAGGATCTACGTTCCTACCCTCACCATGGTAACCAGGATCTACGTTCCTACCCTCACCATGGTAACCAGGATCTACGTTCCTGCAATCTCCATGGTATCCCAGAATCTACAACTGGCCGGATAGAGGAATAGGTTTTAAACAGACGGAGGTTTAAATGCCCATAAATTACCAGCTGTAAACGTGTGTGTGTTGATGAAATAAAAGAGTTCACCCGCTCCACCAAAAGAGCAAAACACAGTGAGAGCTCTGCTTTGTGTGACGGTGTTAGAGGGTAAACGCGGACCGCGGTGTAAAGTGCTTTTAGTGGTCGATAAGACTAACAAAGTAAAATAAAACCAGAGTCCATTTACTGTACTCTCCTGTAAAAACAGCAGCACCTTCTGTGAGTTCAAAGTCTGAACTATTGAACCTGTAAATGTAAGAAGGTGGATTTGGTTGTGAGAGCTCGGTAAAGCTCGGTGTATGAGACACGGTGCGTACGTGTGTAGCTTTTCTAAAAAGTAAAACTGGGTCTGTTTTGCTGCAGGGCTGAGTGGTGGTATCTCACAAACAGATGCAGTGATGTTACTTAGAAGTGTGTGAAAGGACGCACGGATATCACGGCACAGTACGTACCACTGTTTTGAGATTACGGTTTATGTTTCGTTAGATTTTGGGTTCACTATTAGACCAACTTGATGATCAAGAAACGGTTGATGAAGATGATCCTGAATCTGAATGAGTTCCTCTGGGTGGTCAAATAGAACTGGTCTCAGTCAGACATAGAGGAGGAGTAGAGATGCTCCTCCACCAGGTCGAGAAAAGCCAGGTGGTTTGGTTCGGGCATCTGGATGCCTCTCGAGGGCCTCACTGGTGAGGTGTACCAGGCACGTCCCACCAGGAGGAAACCCAGAGGTAGACCCCGGACCCGCTAGAGAGACTATGTCCCACAGCTGGAAAGGGAATACCTTGGAATCCTCCTGGGTGAGATGGAGGATGCAGCTGGGGTGAGAGAAGCCTGGGTTTTCCATCTGGGGCTGTTTCCCCTGCGACATTCCTACCCTCACCATGGTAACCAGGATCTACGTTCCTACCCTCACCATGGTAACCAGGATCTACGTTCCTACCCTCACCATGGTAACCAGGATCTTCGTTCCTACCCTCACCATGGTAACCAGGATCTACGTTCCTACCCTCACCATGGTAACCAGGATCTTCGTTCCTACCCTCACCATGGTAACCAGGATCTATGTTCCTACCCTCATCACGGTAACCGGGACTACGTTCCTACCCTCACCACGGTAAGCAGGATCTACGTTCCTACGCTCACCATGGTAACCAGGATCTATGTTCCTACCCTCACCATGGTAACCAGGATCTACGTTCCTACCCTCACCATGGTAACCAGGATCTATGTTCCTACCCTCATCACGGTAACCGGGACTACGTTCCTACCCTCACCACGGTAAGCAGGATCTACGTTCCTACCCTCACCACGGTAAGCAGGATCTACGTTCCTACGCTCACCATGGTAACCAAGATCTTCGTTCCTACCGTCACAATGGTAACCAGGATCTAGGTTCCTACCCTCACCATGGTAACCAGGATCTATGTTCCTACCCTCACCATGGTAACCAGGATCTACGTTCCTACCCTCACCATGGTAACCAGGATCTACATTCCTACCCTCACCATGTTAACCAGGATCTACGTTGCTACCCTCACCATGATAACCAGGATCTTCGTTCCTACCCTCACCATGGTAACCAGGATCTACGTTCCTACCCTCACCATGGTAACCAGGATCTACATTCCTACCCTCACCATGTTAACCAGGATCTACGTTGCTACCCTCACCATGGTAACCAGGATCTACATTCCTACCCTCACCATGTTAACCAGGATCTACGTTGCTACCCTCACCATGGTAACCAGGATCTACGTTGCTACCCTCACCATGGTAACCAGGATCTTCGTTCCTACCCTCACCGTAATTCGTCCCAAACTTGAAATAAATGTGCAGTCAATTTATTCTGTGATAATGATTACCTCATAAAACCACCATATACCCGTCTTTGGGTTCATGATTGGATCCCTTTTTTGTCCCTTAAGCTTCAGCGTGTCAGGATGTTACATTAAATCTCCAGCCATCTCCTCCACTGCAGCGTTTCCTTTTGGTTCACAAGGATCAGATCAGATTGTTTCCTACGGTGATTGCCTTCAGGCGGGGTTAGTTTCCATGTGTAAAGGCCACGCCACCGCAGAGGAAGAGCAGCTGAGTCACTGATGTCCTGCCACCTGTAGACAGCTCATCCTTTGTAGTGTTCATTTATTACTCTTCAGGCTGCAGGGGAGACGTTTAACCTCAGATTTTACTACTTATTTAAAACCTGAAGTATGAATAGTAAAGAGAAAGGGCTGAGTTTTATCATCCATATGACAGGCTGGGGTTTTGATTGGATTGGATTAATGTTGAGGTTTATGTTTTATTTTGAAAAAACAGAAGAGTTTTATGTAACTAAATAAAAACAACACCTCAGAGTTCTGCCAGCGTGACTTCAGCAAATATTTAAACAAGTCTAGAGTCATTTTTTTTATGCTCGCACCTTTAAAAAAAGCACTCATAAGTGACTCTTAAAAAACAGAGTCTGCTTCATCAATAGAACCCTTTGATTGGGCATCTTTTTAAGAACGCATGCACAAGGATCTACGTTCGTACCCTCACCATGGTAACCAGGATCTACGTTCCTACCCTCACCATAGTAACCAGGATCTACGTTCCTACCCTCACCACGGTAAGCAGGATCTACGTTCCTACGCTCACCATGGTAACCAGGATCTATGTTCCTACCCTCACCATGGTAACCAGGATCTATGTTCCTACCCTCACCATGGTAACCAGGATCTATGTTCCTACCCTCACCATAGTAACCAGGATCTACGTTCCTACGCTCACCATGGTAACCAGGATCTACGTTCCTACCCTCACCATGGTAACCAGGATCTATGTTCCTACCCTCACCATGGTAACCAGGATCTATGTTCCTACCCTCACCATGGTAACCAGGATCTATGTTCCTACCCTCACCATAGTAACCAGGATCTACGTTCCTACGCTCACCATGGTAACCAGTATCTACATTCCTACCCTCACCATGGTAACCAGGATCTACGTTCCTACCCTCACCATGGTAACCAGGATCTACATTCCTACCCTCACCATGGTAACCAGGATCTACGTTCATACCCTCACCATGGTAACCAGGATCTATGTTCCTACCCTCATCACGGTAACCGGGACTACGTTCCTACCCTCATCATGGTAACCAGGATCTACGTTCCTACCCTCACCATGGTAACCAGGATCTACATTCCTATCCTCACCATGGTAACCAGGATCTATGCTCCTACCCTCACCACGGTAACCAGTGTGAGTGGTGACCGAAAGAACAAGATCACAGATACAAGCGGGCGAAATGATCTTCCTCTACAGAATGGCTGGATTCTTACCCAGAGATAGAGGGAGGAGCTCTGCCATCAGGGAGGAGCTCTGCCATCAGGGAGGAGCTCGGAACCCAGTCGCTCCTATTTTTCCTGAACTGCAGCTACTGTCTCTTCAACTGAGTTACGAAAACAAACATCTGGCCTGATGCAACTGTGAGGGAACAATAACTGGGGATCGATCCACACGAAGAGTCCTGCCCATGACTAAAAAGGTCACAACAACAGGGGAACGTCTGGGTCCAGGAGGCACTGGCACCCTCAAAAGTCACCTGGCTAAAGTGAAGAATTAACTCTACCTAGCCCATTCCTACCCCCACAGTAAGGACCCCACAGTCTGGGCAGGCATGACACCCCCATGAGGAAACACTGTAGTCACTAATTTCCTCATTCCTCATTAAACCGTTGCTGGTGGAGAACAAAATCCAAGGCCAAGAGCAAGTTGTTCCAATTCTGTCTGAATCAGCAGTTTTTAAACATGCATTAACAGGATTTAAAAAAACTACTTTCTGAATGTTTTTGATCTAATTTAATAGCATAGAATCCTTCTTTGATTTTCAGTCTAAAAGCGTGAAACGAGTTTTACTCTGAAAGGACGACACATTTCCTTTACTTTCCACAGGCAGGCGTGCGTTCCTAACATTCCTTTTCTAAAGCCCATATGAAGCCTGTCTGATGAACCGTGGGTTACTCAGTGAAGCATTCGGAGGCGTTTGGACTCACAGGAAAGATTTATTCAGCGTGATGTGAAAATCATGTAGTCTTAACGACGGCCCATTTGGTCCATCTTCATCCGTCACGCAGATGAAAAACCCCAACGAGACTGGCGCCGTAAATAAAGTCAGGTTTTATCTTTTAAAAGCTGCAAATAAAACCACAAATCCTCCAAATGTGGTTCTAATATGGGCGACAAATCACGTTACGTTCTGTCCGGGAGCCGCCGTTACAAACACGGGTCTTTATAGACGTAATAAACGTGTATTTTGTTTCTAATAAAGGATAAAGACGGCGATCAATAAGGGTATGATCTGCATAAAGATCGGGCATCTTGTGAGAGAGATAAAGAGGAACATGTGGGCGCTGTATGTTACGCTCACAGACTGGCAGCGCTGCGGGTTTGTGGGTTCAACAGTGTTTACTCGTTTGAGCCGAAACAAAAAAAAAGGAAAAATATAGAGAAAATATGACAAAAAGAAAAGCTACGTTTCTACCCTCACCATGGTAACCAGGATCTACATTCCTACCCTCACCATGGCAACCAGGATCTACATTCCTACCCTCACCATGGCAACCAGGATCTACATTCCTACCCTCACCATGGCAACCAGGATCTACATTCCTACCCTCACCATGGTAACCAGTATCTACGTTCCTATCCTCACCATGGCAACCAGGATGTACATTCCTACCCTCAGCATGGTAACAAGGATCTACGTTCCTACCCTCACCATGGCAACCAGGATCTACGTTCCTACCCTCACCATGGCAACCAGGATGTACATTCCTACCCTCAGCATGGTAACAAGGATCTACGTTCCTACCCTCACCATGGTAACCAGGATCTACGTTCCTACCCTCACCATGGTAACCAGCATCTACATTCCTACCCTCACCATGGCAACCAGGATGTACATTCCTACCCTCAGCATGGTAACAAGGATCTACGTTCCTACCCTCACCATGGTAACCAGCATCTACATTCCTACCCTCACCATGGCAACCAGGATCTACGTTCCTACCCTCACCATGGCAACCAGGATGTACATTCCTACCCTCAGCATGGTAACAAGGATCTACGTTCCTACCGACGAAACAAAAAACCGATAAGATTCTAGTCAGATTGAAAAATCTTTATTAATTCCTCTGGGTATATTTGTGTGTCCGGCTCCAAGCAGTCCAAGAAAGAGCCTCAAAACGATGCAATCCACCACGGAACATCTCTACACATCCACTCTGACTCCACATTCCTCACTGATGAAGTCGGCATGACCCCAGACAAGCAGAAGACGACGCTACGGAAATTTGTCAAGGCTTGAGAAGAAGAAAGTAGCCCACAATCTGACAATAAGTGATCGATTAAATCGGTCAGGTGCCAATCGATTTTTCAAGATCGTTCAGCTCATCCAAAAACATAAACGACTATGAGTAAAATTCAAACAAATTGAGATGCTAAGAATGGAAAAAATTAACCGCAGGCAAAACTGTCATGAAAAGAGATTCTACCCAGTAAAAAAAAAAAAAACCTTCACCAAGTCAGAAAAAATGTGTTCATAGAAGACTGAAGTCAGACATGACGGTGGAGGGATATCTACCTGAAGGCAAAGATGGAAAGATTCGGTTCACTGGCTGCACATCAGGACACGAGGGCAACAAGAGGACACGGAAATACCCTCACCATGGTAACCAGGATCTACGTTCCTACCCTCACCATGGTAACCAGGATCTACGTTCCTACCCTCACCATGGTAACCAGGATCTACGTTCCTACCCTCACCATGGTAACCAGGATCTATGTTCCTACCCTCACCGTGGTAACCAGGATCTATGTTACTACCCTCACCATGGAAACCAGGATCTACGTTCCTACCCTCACCATGGTAACCAGGATCTACGTTCCTACCCTCATCGAGGTAACTACGATCTACGTTCCTACCCTCACCATGGTAACCAGGATCTACGTTCCTACCCTCACCGTGGAAACCAGGATCTACATTCCTACCCTCACCGTGGTAACCAGGATCTACGTTCCTACCCTCACCATGGTAACCAGGATCTACGTTCCTACCCTCACCATGGTAACCAGGATCTATGTTCCTACTCTCACCATGGTAACCAGGATCTACGTTCCTACCCTCACCATGGTAACCAGGATCTACGTTCCTACTCTCACCATGGTAACCAGAATCTACGTTCCTACCCTCACCATGGTAACCAGGATCTAGGTTCCTACCCTCACCATGGTAACCAGGATCTACATTCCTACCCTCACCGTGGTAACCAGGACCTACGTTCCTACCCTCACCATGGTAACCAGGATCTACGTTCCTACCCTCACCATGGTAACCAGGATCTATGTTCCTACCCTCACCATGGTAACCAGGATCTATGTTCCTACCCTCACCGTGGTAACCAGGATCTATGTTCCTACCCTCTCTATGGTAACCAGGATCTACGTTCCTACCCTCACCATGGTAACCAGGATCTACATTGGTAACCAGGATCTACGTTCCTACTCTCACCATGGTAACCAGGATCTATGTTCCTACCCTCACCATGGTAACCAGGATCTACATTGGTAACCAGGATCTACGTTCCTACTCTCACCATGGTAACCAGTATCTACGTTCCTACTCTCACCATGGTAACCAGGATCTACATTCCTACTCTCACCATGGTAACCAGGATCTATGTTCCTACCCTCACCATCGTAACCAGTATCTACGTTCCTACCCTCACCATGGTAACCAGGATCTATGTTCCTACCCTCACCATGGTAACCAGGATCTATCTTCCTACCCTCACCATGGTAACCAGGATCTATCTTCCTACCCTCACCATGGTAACCAGGATCTACGTTCCTACCCTCACCATGGTAACCAGGATCTACGTTCCTACCCTCACCATGGTAACCAGGATCTACGTTCCTACCCTCACCATGGTAACCAGGATCTACGTTCCTACCCTCACCATGGTAACCAGGATCTACGTTCCTACCCTCATCTATGGTCACCAAAGCCTGGGTTTCCATCTGAGGCTGTTGCCCCCTCAACCTGGCCCCTGATAAGTGGAGGACGGCGAAACTGAACGGAAAAAAATCTGTGAAATTTACGAAAAAAATCTCACTATAATTAAAACTTAATGTGCGATTGAAAAACAAGCTTTTAAAGATTTGTTTTTTGATGAAAAAGCAGAATAATTTAATCCAGATTAAAGACGTTCAAATAATTAATTAAGAAACAAAAAGAGGAAAACCAACCAGGCTAGAATCTACCCGACGTGTCTGGGTCAAATCTAGAAGATAAAAACTGACATGTGTCCCAGAATTTACTGAAGCATTAAGAACTCATTTACAGAGAAGACTGGATCATTTAATTTCATTTCCTGGGATCACGTGAGTCCCCGACCCGGCAGGTTTACACACACAAATATTTCAAACTGTCATCTTTTGGTTCAGCATGGTAATGAATCTCATGTACACAAACTTTTATAAGCCTGGTAATTAAATTTAATCCACACAGTGACACGCTTTGATGGGTTTTAGTAGCTCCGAGTCGTTTGGAAAGAAATTAGAAAAATATTCAGGGTAATTTAATCAGTTTAGGGTTGGATTTGGAATTTTTTTAAGACTGATCTTGTCCTTTCAGCGTTCCCCTCCACGGGGCGCTAGAGCAAGTCAGTTTCTTCCATCTAATCCTATCTCCTGCATCCTCTTCAGTCACACCAACTATCTTCATGTCTTCCTTCACTGTATCCATGAACCTCCTCTTTGGTCTTCCTCTAGTCCTCTTTCCTGGTGGTTCCAAATCCAGCATCCTTCTTCCGATGTACTGTCCGATGTAGAAATTAGGGTGAGAGATCCTAATTACTACGGTGAAGATAGGAATGTAGATCCTGGTTACCATGGTGAGGGTAGGAACGTAGATCCTGGTTACCATGGTGAGGGTAGGAACGTAGATCCTGGTTACCATGGTGAGGGTAGGAAGATAGATCCTGGTTAACATGGTGAGGGTAAGAACGTAGATCCTGGTTACCATGGTGAAGATAGGAATGTAGATCCTGGTTACCATGGTTAGGGTAGGAACGTAGATCCTGGTTACCATGGTGAGGGTAGGAAGATAGATCCTGGTTAACATGGTGAGGGTAGGAACGTAGATCCTGGTTACCATGGTGAGGGTAGGAACGTAGATCCTGATTACCATGGTGAGGGTAGGAACGTAGATCTTGGTTACCATGGTGAGGGTAGGAACGTAAATCCTACCCTCAGTCTGGCCTCTCTGACTTTAAAACCTCTAACATGTGCTGTTCCTCTGATCCTGTCCATCCTGGTCACTCCCAGAGAGATCCTCAGCATCTTCATCTCTGCTACAAACATCTCTGTTTCCTGTCTTTGAATCAGTGACACTGTCTCTAGACCAATCAGCATAGCTGCTCTCACCACACTGTCTCTAGACCAATCAGCATGGCCGCTCTCACCACACTGTCTCTAGACCAATCAGCATGGCCGCTCTCACCACACTGTCTCTAGACCAATCATCATGGCCGCTCTCACCACACTGTCTCTAGACCAATCAGCATGGCCGGTTTCACCACACTGTCTCTAGACCAATCAGCATGGCCGCTCTCACCACACTGTCTCTAGACCAATCAGCATGGCCGCTCTCACCACGGTTACTCTTGTATCACACCTGATACTTTTCCCCACCCGTTCCAGCCTGCCTGCACACGCTTCATCACCTCTTTTCCACATTCTGTTGATCCTAAGTACTTAAACTCCTCTCCCTTCTTTCTCTCTTCTTCCTGTAACCTCACTCCTTCATTTGGGTCACTCTCATTTTTTAGGTCTGATACGGGCATGGATCATTGGTTGGTAGAGAATGATAACAGAAACTTTAGAACTGATAGTCATCTCAGGCTGGCAGGCTGGAATTTTTAAGGGCAAATCGAACCCGGGAATCGAACCCGCAAACTTCCGGCTAACTTCCGATAGAGGGCAAACGCTATACCACTGAGTCACTGCCTCGCCCTAATTTAAAAAAAAAGGGTCTATTCACAGGTACGATCCAACTACTGAGCATCACAGGGGCTTTGACCTGGGCTGGTGCATCCCTCTTAAGACGACCTAGTGGTCCAGAGCTCGCCCGCGAGCACCATATCGATACCAATCTTAGTGCGGACACTCGGTTGGCATAGTCGACTGCAGCTCAGAGCTCCTGAGCTCAAACGATCCGGCAGCCTCGGCCTCCCAGTAGCTTGGATCATAGGCACGTGTCGCAGCAGGCTGCAACCTATGATGGCGCCAATAGTGGGAGAAACGGAGGTTAGGTGTCTTCTCCAAGGACCCAAGACAGGAACTCAGTGGGATTTGAACCCCTGAACTTCCGGTCTGAGGGCGAACGCTCTACCACTGAGTCACCGCCTTCCTATGTGTCTGGTAGCTCCGAACAGTCCAAGAGAGAGCTCCAAAACAGCTTGAGAACAGCTGCCAATTGGTGACGATTTGGGTGGCATGGATCTGGAACAGGACCTTGATGGGACACACAACGGGTGGCTCTGCGGTGGGCAGAATGTGGGTTATCATGTCAATGATGTTTGAAGCTCCAGTGGATCTCATTTCGACCTCATTTCTTGAACCTACGAAAAAAAAAAAAAAAAAATCCAACAAAAATGTGGCGGTACATGGACCTGCTGCCATCACGAGTGGCACATTAAAAAAAAAAAAGCCTCTAAGCCTGCCCAGGAACAAAGCCTCCTCATGCCCACAAGTTTAAACCCAAACAGAACCAGGTCTGAAACATTCAGGGGAGGAGTTTCTGTGCCAGGTTCTAAGTGTCTCATTTATTTTTGTCCTCCTTTCCAAGCTGCTCGTTTGTCCGTCTCTGTAACCTGCTTGTGATTCCAGTTTTCCATCCATCACTCCTGTTCCCCCACCCGGTCATCCATGCCAGCCGCCATCCATCACCGCCAGCTGGACACATGACTTTCACTTTGAACTTGAGTTTGCACAACACGTCACAATGCAGGTACACAAACACACACACACTCCGTTAGACACACACAGAGGTTGGTTGGTCCACGGATAGACGGTAACGTAACTCCCATGAGATCCAATCTTGAGAATTGAGTTTCTTCAAATTTAAACCGGTTTTGATTGAATCGTTACTAAACATGTAAAACTTAAGTTAATGAACCCAACAATTAAACCGTCAACCGCAGCATCTCAGACTTTATCAGAGATAAAGTGAGGTCTGCTGGAATGACAGCATCACAGAAAGGGAGAGGAAGAAGCTGGAAAGAATCATCCAGAAGTCCAGCTCTGTCCTGGGCTGCTCCCTGGGTGACATAAGGGTCCTGAAGAGACTTACATCCATTTTGAACAACAAGTCCCACCCCTTGCAGGGCACTCTGTCTGCACTAGAAAGCAGCTTCAGTGGCAGGCTGCTCCACCCTCGCTGTGTGAAGGAGAGATTCAGGAGTTCTTTCCTTCCTTCTGCTGTGAGACTCCACAATAAGCACCTCTAACCATGTGCTGGTGCGTACTGTGACTCCCCTTTTGTGGGACAAATAAAGGTTTTCTTGAACGAACGGGATCAGTTATTGACGAGCCGGTATGGCCACAAATCTAGTCTGAGTCGGAAAGGTCATGCGATCGTCGATACATACAGATGAACAATAGACACACAATCAACCATTGGTCGATTCACTGACAGGTAAGTGGTGACGTTTATCGGAGGAACAGCATCCAATAATTTGTTGAATGATCAAAAACACGTCATAGTCTTGTTAAGGGGTGGGCAAACTTTTTAACTCGCGGGCCACATTGGGTTCTAACATTTGACCAGGAACACGAGCAGGTGGTTGGCATGCTTTAGTAATCAAGCACACTAGATATGGAAGGCCGTTGGAGACACTACATGCACGTAATCTAGCGCGCTAAAGTTGAAATCAAGCGCCCTAGTGCTTAAAAAAAGTGCATCTAGTGCTCTAGGTTTAAAATGTAGGTTTGAAAACTCCTGACAATTTATGGGCATTACAGAAACACACATTTTAATGGGAGCAGTGTTGTTTGATCTTTGGCGCCTTTTAGTGACGAAACATCAGAATTACAGGAAATAGAAAACATTGACAAGGTTCATTTATTTTTTTGGGCCGGATTAAAATGTTGAATGGGCCGCATGTGGCCTGCGGGCCATACTTTGCCCATGCCTGGTCAAGTTTGGTAACCAGGATCTACGTTCCTACCCTCACCATGGTAACCAGGATCTACATTCCTACCCTCACCATGGTAACCAGGATCTACGTTCCTACCCTCACCATGGTAACCAGGATCTACGTTCCCACCCTCACCATGGTAACCAGGATCTACGTTCCCACCCTCACCATGGTAACCAAGATCTACGTTCCTACCCTCACCATGGTAACCAGGATCTATGTTCCTACCCTCACCATGGTAACCAGGATCAACGTTCCTACCATCACCATGGTAACCAGGATCTACATTCCTACCCTCACCATGGTAACCAGGATCTACAATCCTACCCTCACCATGGTAACCAGGATCTACGTTCCTACCCTCACCATGGTAACCAGGATCTACGCTCCTACCCTCACCATGGTAACCAGGATCTACGTTCCTACACTCACCCGCAGGGTGGCTGGGCTCTCACTCAGAGATTGGATGAATAGGTCTGCCATTCGGGATGAGCTCCGTGTCGAGCCGCTCATCCTCCCGATCGAGAGAAGCCAGATGGTGTGGTCACCTTGATTGCCTCGCTGGTGATGTGTTTCGGCCACGTCCCACCAGGAGGAGACCAAGAGGCAGACCCCTGACCTGCTGGAGAGACTATGTCTCACAGCTGGACAGGGAACACCTCAGGATCCTCCCTCCTGGAGGATGCAGCCGGGGTGAGAGAAGCCCAAGCTTCCAGTCTGAGGCTGTTCCCCCTGTGACCCGGCCCCGGATAAGCAGAAGACGACGGAGTTATTCTAAT
Organism: Neostethus bicornis; assembly: GCA_902685375.1. Taxonomy (NCBI): domain Eukaryota; kingdom Metazoa; phylum Chordata; class Actinopteri; order Atheriniformes; family Phallostethidae; genus Neostethus; species Neostethus bicornis. Next base: position 1,680,136 of record LR738552.1, on the reverse strand, counting down.
TTGAATAAATCTCATGTTTTGTGTCGTTGAGCTCGGATAAAAAAATCCCTCCGTGTTCTAGTCTAACAAACATTTGCTCTCGGTGGAAAACGAGCAGTGAATTATTTCCCTTCACCTTACACCGTCTACTTCTGTAATCCTTCCCTCCTCACCGGTTCCTCTCTCCCTCTCCTGTCTCTTTCTCGCTGAGTTCAGCAGTCGTCGACATCCCAGAGGGATGTAGAGAGGTTAGAGGAGTAGATCTAACAGCCAGCTGAGGAGAGAAAATGGGAACATTGACAGGCGACGCCGAGCATAAAGGTAGAATCAGCAGGAAGTTAGAGGTAATGAGGTGGCCAGGGGAAGACTTCTAACGGCCTACATTAAGATGAGGAACTACTGAAGTACAAAAAAAAAATCAACCGCTTGAGTCTTAATGATCATTAAAATGATATCGTAAGATAATGCCTGCAGTCCCGGACCTAGTTGTAGGGGTAGGCACCAACCTCGATACAAGTCCAGCTCACCCAGGAGGATCCGGAGGTATTCCCTGTCCAGCTGGGAGACATAGAGTAGTTTCTCCAGCAAGTCCGGGGTCTGGCTCCTGGTCTCCTCACCTGGAGGAGGAGCGGCTTGACACCGAGCTCCTCACCCGAAAAGCAATGCTCTGAAGTCGATCTACGTTCCCAACCTCACCATGGTAACCGGGATCTATGTCCCTACCCTCACCATGGTAACCAGGAACTACGTTCCTATCCTCACCATGGTAACCAGGATCTACGTTCCTACCTTCACCATGGTAACCTGGATCTACGTTCCTACCTTCACCGTGGTAACCAGGATCTACGTTCCTACCCTCACCATGGTAACCAGGATCTACATTCCTACTCTCACCATGGTAACCAGGATCTACGTTCCTTCCCTCACTATGGTAACCAGGATCTACGTTCCTACCCTCACCATGGTAACCAGGATCTACGTTCCTACCCTCACCATGGTAACCAGGATCTACGTTCCTACTCTCACCATGGTAACCAGGATCTACGTTCCTACTTTCACCATGGTAACCAGGATCTACGTTCCTACTCTCACCATGGTAACCAGGATCTACGTTCCTACCCTCTCCATGGTAACCAGGATCTACGTTCCTACCCTCACCATGGTAACCAGGATCTACATTCCTACCCTCACCATGGTAACCAGGATCTATGTTCCTACCCTCACCATGGTAACCAGGATCTACATTCCTACCCTCACCATGGTAACCAGGATCTATGTTCCTACCCTCACCATGGTAACCAGGATCTACATTCCTACCCTCACCATGGTAACCAGGATCTATGTTCCTACCCTCACCATGGTAACCAGGATCTATGTTCCTACCCTCATCATGGTAACCAGGACCTTCGTTTCTAGGAAAATCCATTTAAACCAATCACGGTCTCAGACTTCAACCCAAAGAGAGCAGCACTGAGGTGTCATCAAATCAAATATTAGCGGATAAGGAGGAGGCGATAGCTCAGTGGTAAAAATGTTAGCTCTTGGACACCTGTTCCGACTGACTGTGGAGAAGATATTAAACATCCGGGCATCAGAGCGTACATGCCTCCGGGCATCAGAGCGTACATGCCTCTTTTGTGAATGCAACATCTCCCAAACCAGTCTATTTGGGGAGGCGATAGCTTAGTAGTAGAACGTTCGCTCTTGGACAGGATATTCGCCAGTTTGAACTCCACTGAGCTCATGTCTAGGTGTCCGTGAGAAAGACACCTCACCCTCTGTTTCTCCAACCACTGCTGCCGTCCTGGTAACCAGTATTTCAAGCCCTGCCCTTCTCTGGGACTTGAATCCCCTGACCTTCTTGCTGTGAAACCACCATGCTAAGCACTGTGCCACTGTGCCACCTTTTTAACTATTTCATCCCTCAACAGGGAAATTTGTCTGGTACATCACACCGCAGCAGGCTGCCAGGACGGCGCCAATGGTTGGTGAAACGGGGGGTTAGGTGTCTTCCTCAAGGATCCTAGACATGAGATCCGGGTCCAAGAGTGAACATTCTACCACTGAGCCATCGCCTGCCACCTACTCCATTATTCCTAATGAAGTCACAGAGGGTGCCTGAGCCCATTGCGGCTGATTTAAGAGGCAGGATACACCCCAAACAGGTTGCCAATCTGTTCTGAGACCACACACACTCATTCCCAGGGGCCAATGAACCTAACATGGATGTTTTTAGAGGAAACCAGAGAAAACCCACACATACACAAGGAGAACATGCAAACTACACACAGAAAGAACAGTGATTCAAGCCCTGCCCTTCTCTGGGACTTGAATCCCCTGACCTTCTTGCTGTGATACCACCATACTAAGCACTGTGCCACCGTGCAACCCTTCCATGAAGGGTTTCCTCGACTCAAACAACAACAATAAAAAGATATTTCTTGGTTTTTGTTTTGTTTTGATCAAAAGCAGGTTCTTTTTCTTTAAATCAAAGTCTGGTTGAACTTAAACAGAAAAAATAACGATTTTTTTTTTTACCTTTAAAGATGAAAGAGCAGAAGCAGACTGCTTCAAGCTTCACATGGTCCTGTAGCCGTGCAGCATCGTGGATGATCAAACAGGGTACAGGAGGTTTGGGATGGGGTGGCCGGGGTAATGGAGGAGGTGGGGGGTCCTCACTAGAAAAGAAAACAGACACAGAAGGTTAGTCGTTATTTGAATGAAGAGAAAATCCATAACGATGAATGTTTGGTTTCTGTTTGGAGCGTGTGTACGGCGGTCTCCAGATTTCGACCGCTACCGGATATCAATGACCTGACCAACCCTGTTAATGATCCACACACACCCTCTGGTCCTTCTTTACCACCTGATCCCAAACCAATTTATTCATTAGAAAAAGAAAACAATCAAAGTCTTTCTTCATACACTATTCTCTGCCCAATCGCCACCTGATGATCTACGTTCCTACCCTCACCATGGTAACCAGGATCTACGTTCCTACCCTCATCATGGTAACCAGAATCTACATTCCTACCCTCACCGTGGTAACTGGGATCTATGTTCCTACCCTCACCGTGGTAACCAGGATCTCTGTCCTACCCTCACCATGGTAACCAGGATCTATGTTGCTACCCTCACCGTGGTAACCAGGATCTACGTTCCTACCCTCACCGTGGTAACCAGGATCTACGTTCGTACCCTTACCGTGGTAACCAGGATCTACGTTCGTACCCTCACCATGGTAACCAGGATCTACGTTCCTACCCTCACCATGGTAACCAGGATCTACGTTCCTACCCTCACCATGGTAACCAGGATCTACGTTCCTACCCTCACCACGGTAACCAGGATCTACGTTCTTACCCTCACCATGGTAACCAGAATCTACGTTGCTACCCTCAACATGGTAACCCGTATCTATGAGCTCTGGCATCCAGAAGGAGCTCGGCGTAGAACCATTGCTCCTCTGTGTCAAAAGAAGCCAGATGAGGTGGTCCGGGGATCTAGTGAGGATACCTCCCAAACCTGTCGCTGGGAAGATGTTCCGCTCACGTCCAACCAGGAGGAGACCAAGAGGCAGACCCCCGACCCGCTGGAGAGACTATGTCTCACAGCTGGACAGGGAACACCTCAGGATCCTCCTGGGTGAGATGGAGGATGCAGCCGAGGTGAGTGAAGCCTGGGCTTTCCGGCTGAGGCTGTTGCCCCCAGTAACCCATCCCCAAATAAGCGGAAGACGATGGAACAGAACGTTTAATAGTTAAATGTCTTGTTTTCCTTCAGAATAAAAGACTCGTATCGGGTTAGAAAAAGTAGTTTCACTTTGAACATGCTTTACATATTCAATCCCCCCTCGTCCCTCATCCCTCCTTCTTTCCCTTGGAGTTTCTCTTCTCGTTCTCCTTCTTCAAAGAATAGAGGACGCAGCGAAAACAAAGGCTGGTTCTAAACCTGCTGAGCCAGCAGGATGGAGGGAGAAATCAGAATGAGGAGGAAGAGAATGAGGGCAGAAACGAGAGGGGATAAAGGGCTGGAGAGAAGAAGGAGAGACTTTCCAAACTCTCCCATTCTGTATTCGGATGAAACTTTAAGACCAGGCTTTTGGCCGAGGATGTTGTTCTCTGTCATTCCTGCATTCAAACGCTAGCAGAAAATGTCTCTCCCCACAGATACTGCTGTCCGTCAGCCGACATGTTTCTATCTAACCGAATCAAAGTTTGAACTTTTCAAATTTATGTTTATTAAGATCTAAATTCTTTGGCTCTGAAGTCATGAAAGATTTTTCATAATAAAACAGTACTTAGTAAACTTTCACAATAAGAGTCCTTAAGATTACAAATAAATAAAACACGACATAGTAAACTTTCACAATAAGATTCCTTAGGATTACAAACAAATAAAACATGACATAGTAAATTTTCACAATAAAAGTCCTTAAGATTACAAACAAATAAAACATGACATAGTAAACTTTCACAATAAGAGTCCTTAAGGATTAGGGTCCATAACACAGTCCAACTCTGCTCCCTAGCCTCATTTACATCACACGGACTCTTTCCCACTTTTTAAATCCAGCCTTAAACTCCTCCTTTCAGGAATCATACAGTCAGTCCAGTCGATGGATCTGATTGGCTCTGCTTTGCTCTGCTTTGTTTTGAATCGTTCCTAGTTTTATTTCTTATTGATGCTTCATTTTCGGGCGGCACGGCGACCTCAAAACAAGAGGGTCTTGGGTTCGAGTCCTGGGTAGGAACCAGGCTTGGAATGCTTGCCTATCTATGTGTAGTTAGCATGTTCTACCTGTGTATGTGTGGGTTTTCTCTGGTTTCCTCCACAAACATACATGTTAGGTTGATTGGCCGCTACATGATTGCCCATAGAAATGAGTGTGTGTGTGTGTGTGTGTGTGTGTGTATGGTTGAATGTGTGTGGCCCGTTACAGACTGGCGACCTGTTCGGTGTGCACCCTACCCATCTCCTCGTATCAGCCAGGATGGGCTCCTGCACCCCCATAAGGGCTAGATGGTTCAGAAGGTGACGAGCTTCATTCTGGCTGATGTTAAGTGAACTCACTTGACTTTTCAAAATAAAACTTCACTGCTTGGATCAAATGTTACACACAGTGTCAGTCAGTCTCCTTCTTATCCGTCCGCCCCTGACGGGGTCGCAGGGGTGCCAAAGCCCATCCCGGCTGATTGAAGGCGAGGGGCAGGGTATACCCTGAACAGATCGCCAGTCTGTCGTGGGGCCACACACATACAACCATCCACACACACACTCATTCCTAGGGACGATTTGGCACCGGCCAATCAACCCAGCATGCATGTCTTTGGAGGGTGGGAGGAAACCCACGCAGACACAGGGAGAACATGCAAACTCCACACAGAAAGTTGTTCTAAGCCTCGTCCCTACCCGGGACTTGAACCCACGACCTTCTGGCTGTGAGCCACCGTGCCACACTACAATTGGTTTGACTTTCCAAAATAAAATTTCACAGCTGGGATCAAACATTACATAAAATTTAATTCAACATTTTATTGTGAAGTTTCTAAACTGTACTGGTAAAACTCGACCAGGTGGAAGTTAAACGGTTAATAGTTTTTAATCTAAGTCTTCTTTTTCTCCACGTCTCCCTCTGAATCTGAATCATGAGGTGGGATACGGAGTGTGTATTTTCTAGAACACCACACACTACACCAGAACGTGTGTGTCAGCAAATCTGAGACAGACAGGAGGTTCCACTTCCTCCTGAACGACTCGGCCTCGGGCTCTGAGAGAGGAAATCAACAACAAAACAACACAAATTATTAACTGACTAATGAATTAATCATCAGCTGCTGCTCCGAAGATTCATTATGAATGAAATTTTAAATGTCTGAAAGAAGAAGAGCGGGACTTCTGTGGGACGTCGGCTTGCGTTGATCCGATCCGTGGTAGTGAAGGTTAGTTTGTGACTAACTCGTCCTGTTTTTAACGAGCCGACGTCCCACAGGGGGAACCCACATTTAATCCAGATCCCAGGTCTTTAATGAGCTACCTCGTCTCCACATTTCTAACGCTGTACGCCCAAAAAAACTCCAATTGACCCCAACATGAAAGAAAAAAACTGGCTTTGTTCTTAGATTTAAAGAAACAAAGCGCTGCTGAAAACACACACACACACACACACAGACAGAGACAGATAGTCCAAAGAATGATAGACCCCAATCTGTTGAGATGTTTCCTGGTTGGTCGACTCGCTCCGTTAGGTCACCAAACACTCCGTTTGTTATTAATCATGTTTCATTACGACACGTGTCAGAATAAAGTGTGTATCGGGACGTAAAAGCTCGTTGAAATGGAGGCTGTGTGAGTGTGTTGATGCTTGACCGAGTCCATGAACCGTGTTCATACCCGTCCGACCAGCGGATCGCTGCTGCATTATTAAAACGTGTCACACTGTTTGTGATGAAGATGTTTACAACGTGTCAAAAAAAATAGTGTTTCTTCTGCAGTAAAAGAAAATAGAAACACACACACGTAAGCTCAGCCATGGTAACCAAGATCTATGTTCCTACCCTCACCATGGTAACCAAGATCTACGTTCCTACCCTCACCATGGTAACCAGGATCTACGTTCCTACCCTCACCGTGGTAACCAGGATCTACGTTCCTACCATCACCATGGTAACCAAGATCTACGTTCCTACCCTCACCATGGTAACTAGGATCTACGTTCCTACCCTCACCATGGTAACCAAGATCTACGTTCCTACCCTCACCGTGGTAACCAGGATTTACGTTCCTACCCTCACCATGGTAACCAGGATCTATGTTCCTACCCTCACCATGGTAACCAGGATCTACGATCCTACCCTCACCATGGTAACCAGGATCTACGTTCCTACCCTCACCATGGTAACCAGGATCTACGTTCCTACTCTCACCATGGTAACCAAGATCTACGTTCCTACCCTCACCGTGGTAACCAGGATTTACGTTCCTACCCTCACCATGGTAACCAGGATCTATGTTCCTACCCTCACCATGGTAACCAGGATCTACGATCCTACCCTCACCATGGTAACCAAGATCTACGTTCCTACCCTCACCGTGGTAACCAGGATTTACGTTCCTACCCTCACCATGGTAACAAAGATCTGCGTTCCTACCTTCACCATGGTAACCAGGATCTACGTTCCTACCCTCACCATAGTAACCAGGATCTACGTTCCTACCCTCACCATGGTAACCAGGATCTATGTTCCTACCCTCACCATAGTAACCAGGATCTACGTTCCTACCCTCACCATGGTAACCAGGATCTACGTTCCTACCCTCACCATGGTAAGCTCCTACTCCAGGTCGAGAGAAGCCAGATGGGGTGGTTTGGATGAAACCTGAAAAACTGCTTTTCTCTTTGACTCTTTCTCTTTGAATTCAAACCATTCACTGTTTAATCTTTTGAGTCTTGAATTTTTTAAAGTCTACTCAGCAAAAAAATAAAATATTTCACACTAAAAAAAAAATCATCTGAGTTCAACTCAAACGCCCTCGTTTCAAAGTGAACCCGGTTTGAATGCCAGTCTCATTTGTTGATGTCAAACGTAACATTCCTGTTAAAAAAAGATGAAAAAGAAGATTTAAGCGTCGTCCCCAAGCAGTGGCAGTCTGAGAGGGGCATCACCTGTCAGCACCTGGAAGAATCCCATCAGATAAACCACACTGCTGGCACTCAGCTCAGAGGGCATAGAGAAATTATACCAGTCATCTTATATTATTCACCGCTTCACATCAAAAACTCTCACAGTATCAGAGTTTGGTGGTAAAAAGTAAACAGAATGCCCTCCAGATGGATCACCTTTTATCTCTCCGTATGCCAGCTGGAGATTTAAGATCTCCATCTCTTCGTCTCCATGTGTGCCATCGATACATATTTATCTCCATCTCTACCAACCGACTATGTTCCTACCCTCACCATGGTAACCAGGATCCATGTTCCTACCCTCACCATGGTAACCAGGATCTACGTTCCTACCATCACCATGGTAACCAGGATCTATGTTCCTACCCTCACCATGGTAACCAGGATCCATGTTCCTACCCTCACCATGGTAACCAGGATCTACGTTCCTACCCTCACCATGGTAACCAGGATCTACAATCCTACCCTCACCATGGTAACCAGGATCTACGTTCCTACCCTCACCATGGTAACCAGGATCTACATTCCTACCCTCACCATGGTAATCAGGATACACGTTCCTACCCTCACCATGGTAACCAGGATCTAAGTTCCTACCATCACCATGGTAACCAGGATCTACAATCCTACCCTCACCATGGTAACCAGGATCTACGTTCCTACCCTCACCATGGTAACCAGGATCTACATTCCTACCCTCACCATGGTAATCAGGATACACGTTCCTACCCTCACCATGGTAACCAGGATCTAAGTTCCTACCATCACCATGGTAACCAGGATGTACGTTCCTACCCTCACCATGGTAACCAGGATCTACGTTCCTACCCTCACCATGGTAACCAGGATCTACAATCCTACCCTCACCATGGTAACCAGGATCTACGTTCCTACCCTCACCAAGGTAACCAGGATCTACAATCCTACCCTCACCATGGTAACCAGGATCTACAATCCTACCCTCACCATGGTAACCAGGATCTATGTTCCTACCCTCACCACGGTAACCAGGATCTACCTTCCTACCCTCGCCATGGTAACCAGGATCTATGTTCCTACCCTCACCATGGTAACGAGGATTTACGTTCCTACCCTCACCATGGCAACCAGGATCTAGATTCCTACCCTCACCATGGTAACCAGGATCTAGATTCCTCCCCTCACCATGGTAACCAGGATCTACGATCCTACCCTCACCATGGTAACCAGGATCTACGTTCCTACCCTCACCATGGTAACCAGGATCTACATTCCTACCCTCACCATGGTAACCAGGATCTTTGTTCCAACCCTCACCATGGTAACCAGGATCTACGTTCCAACCCTCACCATGGTAACCAGGATCTACGTTCCTACCCTCACCATGGTAACCAGGATTTATGTTCCTACCCTCACCATGGTAACCAGGATCTACATTCCTACGCTCACCTTGGTAACCACGCCTCTAGAACTCCATATATGGACACGATGAATGTTGGATGGCAATTAACAAGGCGGTACCAGCTGTTATTACTCATTCATTATGACAGGATGTTGTCATTGTGCCGCCATGTCTGTGCTCTATCACCATGGCAACTCTGTGAGTGGCACACAGTGATCTGTCATTCATTCATCTTCTTGACTGCTGATAACGGGACTGCTGGAGCCTATCGAGGAGAACTTCAGGCGAGAGGCAGGGTACACCTCAAACAGGTCACCAGTCTGTCACAGAGCCACACACACAGACAACCATCCACACACACACTCATTCCTAGGGGCAGTTTTGTGGCGTCCTATCAGCCCAACATGCCACCGTTTAGTTGGTGGTTAAAATGTGCGTTCGCTACGTTCTACCCTTTGCGTTCGCCCGCGTCTGATGCAGTCCGATGTTCACTTTTATGTGGGTGGTACACATCGAGTCGTCCCGTCTGATCCCAGAAACTCATACAGACCGTCCCTGTTTGTTCATGCCTGCTCCAGCGGCTCTTATTAACAAACACGTCTCATTACGTGAGTCACTTAGATCTTAAAAACGAGACTTTGATGAGAGCGATGAAGATGAGGACCGAGGTAAAAGAGCTGACCTCATCGAAATAATGACAACATGTAAAATCAATGCCATTAAATCCTGGAGCTAACGGCCCGTTAGCAGGCTGGTAACGATCATGTTGTTTACGTTTTAATCCAGTTAAAAAAAAAACAAAACTAAAGCCTCTTTAAACATGAGAGAAAATTGTAGTCGGAGCTATTAAATGAACCTTCAAAATAAGAGTTCAAACCTTTCAAAGCAACGGGATTAATCCCTCATTCATGTCTGTCTCACAAGCTTTATCAGTTCATCTATAGTTGGTATCTGCAAACTGTGGGCCGTTTCATTAAAAATTCTCCAGCTCACCCAGGAGGATCCTGAGGTGTTCCCTGTCCAGCTTTGAGACATAGTCTGTCTAGCGGGTCCGGGGTCTGCCTCTTGGTCTACTCCCGGTGAGACGTGCCCGAAACACCCCATCTGGCTTCTCTCGACCTGGAGGAGGAGCGGCTCGACCGAATGGCAGCGCACCTCGACCGTATTCTCCCCACGAGGCTGAAATTTACACCGTTTTTTTTCACCCAGCATTCATTAACGAAGCCCACTGTGAGTTGTTTTATGGGGAAAAAGTAGAGCGTAAAAATATCATCAGGAAAAAAACTGGATCACCAACCGAGTGAGAGTGGTGCATCGCCATGGAGATGCAGACTCAGCACCGTCACACATGCTGGGAATCAGCTGAGAGAGCAAATGGGGCTTTCTAGAAAATCCCTTTGAAACAGACTTATCTCTGTTTAAGCTGGTCTTACAAACACAGGCGGCAGAGAAGAGACCCCGGCAACGAGGATCCTTCTGGTTGGCATGTCTTAAAAAAGATAAAGGGTCAAAATCACAAAATAAAGTACTTTAAAAATGAGGAACCTCTTTTTTAGGATCATGGAATAAAATACTATTCTATTGTCTTTGATAATACGGGTCCGGAATGCCACTCACTCTCTCACTCTTAAACTCACTCTCAAAATCCAAAGTTTGATATTTTCATTTGTGTCGAAAACATTCTTTTATTTTGAAATCTGACTCTCAACAGTTTTAAAAACGGGATTTTGTTACATCATTAAATTTTATTTTTTTAATCAAACTTTTTAAATATTTCTCTTTAATGATTAATTTTTTTCTGACTTCAAACGAATACATCCATTAGTAAAAAATAAAATAATAAATAAATTGTTCAAAGACACAACGATTATATTTTGTTTTCCTGAATAAGTGATTTTTTTAGAATTTATTTCCATCATTTTAATCAAAGTCTTAAACGTCAATCAAACGAAAAAAAAAGAGTGCAGTTTGAAAAGAAAGAACTTTAAAAACAAGATCACAGTTCATATTTTTTATGTAAATATTCCAGGATCTACGTTCCTACCCTCACCGTGGTAACCAGGATCTACGTTCCGACCCTCACCATGGTAACCAGGATCTATGTCCATACCCTCACCATGGTAACCAGGATCTACGTTCCTACCCTCACCATGGTAACCAGGATCTATGTTCCTACCCTCCCCATGGTAACCAGGATCTATGTTCCTACCCTCCCCATGGTAACCAGGATCTATGTTCCTACCCTCACCGTGGTAACCAGCATCTAAGTTCCTACCTTCACCATGGTAACCAGGAACTACGTTCCTACCCTCACCATGGTAACCAAGATCTAGGTTCCTACCCTCACCGTGGTAACCAGGATCTACGTTCCTACCCTCACCATGGTAACCAGGATCTACGTTTCTACCCTCACCATGGTAACCAGGATCTACGTTGCTACCCTCACCATGGTAACCAGGATCTACGTTTCTACCCTCACCATGGTAACCAGCAACTACGTTCCTACCCTCACCATGGTAACCAGGATCTAGGTTCCTACCCTCACCATGGTAACCAGGATCTACATTCCTAACCTCACCATGGTCATCAGGACCTACGTTCCTACCCTCACCATGGTCACCAGTTTACTTGGAATTAAAAGGCTACTTTCAGAATAAAAGCTTTTTTTTCAGTATAAAGTGGAAGTTTAAGGTAAACAATCAGCTGTGTTTGGTTGGATGGTTGGCACGGATCCAGCTGTATGATCATTAAGATGTTTTTATATTCTGTTAGACTACATTCCAGCTGTGCTCTCCTCTCCCAGCAGATGTTTAGCATCATTGTGTTTGGCTTCATGCTACCTGACACACAGTAAGCGGACAGAAAAATCATTTGCTGTGTGTAATGAATGATTTATCACTGCATTAGTCACCATGCCACATGAGCTAAAGAGAACGTGGTACGGTTAAAAAACCCGGGTGATCAGGTTTTATGGGACTCTGAGATAAAACGGAGGGTGGGAAATATAAAATATAATGTTTACAAGCTGTTTGGACGGTTTACCACCTACTCAACAGGATAAATGGGGCTGGTTTATGTTTGTAGGCACTTGGTTAAAACGCTGGCATCACAGCAAGAAGGTCAGGATTCAAGTCGCAGAGGGTTGAAGACAAACAGGGTTACGATTGGTGTGCTGCTGATGCTTAGTTGGCATGAAAAATGTCTGTAAAGTAGCTTCGAGCAGTCCAAGAAAGAGCTTCAAACAACTTCAGAACAGCCCCAACGGCTCCACTCACAGAGTGAATGTTTCCATTCTGTTTCATCGTCTTCCGCTTATCAAGGGCCGGGTTGCCGTGGGCAACAGCCTCAGACGGGAAGCCAGTGCCTCTCTCACCCTGGCTGCATCCTCCAGCTCACCCAGGAGGATCCTAAGGTGTTCCCTGTCCAGCTGTGAGACATAGTCTCTCCAGCAGGTCCAGGGTCTGCCTCTTGGTCTCCTCCCGGTGGGATGATCCCGAGGCACCTCACTAGTGAGGCGCTCAGAATGCATCCTGACCAAATGTCCCAGATCCCTTTACATCGCTAAGGACGCTCAAAGAAGCTTCACATCTCCATCATTCATTCATCCATACCAGGTACTGGTAAGCTACTGTTGTAGCCACAGCTGTCCTGGAGCAAACTGACAGAAGCCATCGGACCCTCTGATCATCACCGACCAATCACACACACACCAGATCCAGACTGACCATCACCAACTAATCACAGACCAGATCAAGACTGACCCTCACGAACCAATCACACACACACCAGATCCAGACTGACCATCACCAACCAATCACACACCAGATCCAGACTGACCATCACCAACCAATCATACACCAGATCCAGACTGATCATCACCAACCAATCACACACCAGATCCAGACTGATCATCACCAACCAATCACACACCAGATCCAGACTGATCATCACCAACCAATCACAGACCAGATCCAGACTGACCATCACCAACCAATCACACACACACACCAGATCCAGACTGATCATCACCAACCAATCACACACACACCAGATCCAGACTGACCATCACCAACCAATCACACACACACCAGATCCAGACTGACCATAACCAAATAATCACACACACACCGGATCCGGACAGATCATCACCAACCAATCACACACACACCAGATCCAGACTGACCATCACCAACAATCACACACACACCAGATCCAGACTGACCATCACCAACCAATCACACACACACCAGATCCAGACTGACCATCACCAACCAATCACACACACACCAGATCCAGACTGACCATCACCAACCAATCACACACCAGATCCAGACTGACCATCACCAAACAATGACACACCAGATCCAGACTGACCATCACCAACCAATCACACACCAGATCCAGACTGACCATCACCAAACAATGACACACCAGATCCAGACTGACCATCACCGACCAATCACACACACACCAAATCCAGACTGACCATCACCAACCAATCACAGACAAGATCCAGACTGACCATCACCAACCAATCACACACACACACACACACACACCAGATCCAGACTGATCATCACCAACCAATCACACACACACCAGATCCAGACCGATCATCACCAACCAATCACACACACACACCAGATCCGGACTGACCATCACCAACCAATCACACACACACACCAGATCCGGACTGACCATCACCAACCAATCACAGACAAGATCCAGACTGACCATCACCAACCAATCACACACACACACACCAGATCCAGACTGATCATCACCAACCAATCACACACACACCAGATCCAGACTGACCATCACCAACCAATCACACACACACCAGATCCAGACCGATCATCACCAACCAATCACACACACACCAGATCCAGACTGACCATCACCAACCAATCACACACACACCAGATCCAGACTGATCATCACCAACCAATCACACACACACACCAGATCCAGACTGATCATCACCAACCAATCACACACACCAGTTCCAGACTGATCATCACCAACCAATCACTCACACACCATCCAGACTAGGCAACATGGGTGAAGTGTCTTGCCCAGGAACACAGTGACGATTTAATCTCAACAGCCGTCCCACTGGAGTACCAGGGGTCCGACCATCCCGCTGGAGTACCAGGGGTCCGACCGTCCCGCTGGAGTACCAGGGGTCCGACCGTCCCGCTGGAGTACCAGGGGTTCGACCGTCCCGCTGGAGTACCAGGGGTCCGACCGTCCCGCTGGAGTACCAGGGGTTCGACCATCCCGCTGGAGTACCAGGGGTTCCAGCGGTCTCCCCAGTACTGCCCGGACCCAGCCTCCTTAGCCTGTGAGGTCTGACGGGATCTGGCATTGACAGGTTGGCATGGTCACATCATGAGTATTATTTCCTCAAAAAAACAGAATCACTCTTTAAAAATAAGCTTCTACTTGAATTTACTATTATAATTCACTTCCTAAAATGTGTCTGTGTGTGTGTGTGTGTGTGTGTGTGTGTGTGAATCAGACGTCCTTCGTTCTCATAAAAAACAAACTTTAACACTTGTTTTTTGTAAAAGAACAAACTCCAAATCTTTTTCTGAGAACGTAGCGAGTCCTCGGTGAGCGAGACGCTGGGATGACGGTCGTGTCGCTAGGCAACTGCTTTAAATCCCGGGAGGATGGTGTGAATTTTCATGTCGTCCTGTTCCAAAATAGAAAAAGGACACGATTGAAAAAAAGGAGAAAAACTCCCTGAAGTATGTGTTTGAGGTGAAAAAAAATAATAACCTACACTCAGACTGGGTTTACACATTTTGGGATCCACACACTGATCCGTCAGTGAAAAAAGAAGTCCCTAAATAGAACCGACTTGTTGTGATCCCCTTGCCTGCCACCAGAGGAAGCCCTGGATCTTACTCTCTCGGATTCTAGCCTGATTCTAAAACACCCGTGGTTATTCACCTCGTGCTGGACACCTGTGGATCATTTGCCTGCTGCCAATTGGAAGACAGTCTGCTCTGACTTCCTGGTCGGGTCATCACCCCTTCCAGCCAGGTCCTCCTGGCTGCCCGAGCCCATTCTTACTCTCCCCATGGTAACCAGGATCTACCTTCCTACCCTCACCATGGTAACCAGGATCTACCTTCCTACCCTCACCATGGTAACCAGGATCTACGTTCCTACCCTCACCATGGTAACCAGGATCTACGTTCGTACGCTCACCATGGTAACCAGGATCTACGTTCCTACCCTCACCATTAAAACCAGGATGTACATTCCTACCCTCACCATGGTAACCAGGATCTACATTCCTTCCCTCACCATGGTAACCAGGATCTACGTTCCTACCCTCACCATGGTAACCAGGATCTACGTTCGTACGCTCACCAAGGTAACCAGGATCTACATTCCTACCCTCACCATTAAAACCAGGATGTACATTCCTACCCTCACCATGGTAACCAGGATCTACATTCCTTCCCTCACCATGGTAACCAGGATCTACGTTCCTACCCTCACCATGGTAACCAGGATCTACGTTCCTACCCTCACCATGGTAACCAGGATCTACATTCCTACCCTCACCACGGTAACCAGGATCTACGTTCCTAACCTCACCACGGTAACCAGAATCTACGTTCCTAACCTCACCACGGTAACCAGAATCTACGTTCCTACCCTCACCATGGTAACCAAGATCTATGTTCCTACCCTCACCATGGTAACCAGGATCTACGTTCCTACCCTCACCATGGTAACCAAGATCTATGTTCCTACCCTCACCATAGTAACCAGCATCTACGTTCCTTCCCTCACCATCGTAACCTGCTGTGGGTGGTGACCCAAAGGATATAGTTGCCGAATTGAGCTTCCTCTGTAGGGTGGCTTGGCTATCACTCAGAGATCGGGTGAGGAACTCTGCCATCTGGGAGGAGGTCGCTGTTGAGCCGCTCCTTCTCCAGGTCGAGAAAATCCAGGTAGGATAGTTCGTGCATCTGGTCAGGATGCCTCCTGAGCGCCCTGCCGGTGAGGTATTTTGGGCACGTCCCACCAGGAGGAGACCAAGAGGCAGACACTGGACCTGGTGGAGAGACTATGTCCCACAGCTGGCCGGGGAACGACTCGGATCCCCCTGGGTGAGCTGGAGGATGCAGCTGAAGTGAGAGCATCCTGGGCTTCCCATCCGAGGCAGTTACCCCTACAACCCGGCCCTAGATAAGCGGAAGACGACGGAAAGAAACAGAGTTTACCTTCTAATTGAAAAGAAAAACAGGTCTTTCTTTTTTTTTTTTAAATTCCAAAGACACCATCTGCTTCCCACAGGAAACAATCTCAGCTCATGATGTGTTTTTAAGGGTTGATTCGAAGCAACAGCTGATCATTTTATTCCCACTTATTGACTCATTTCTTCCATTTAGACTCAACTTCATCATCCGGAAGCATCCGACCAAATCTACGTGTTATTTCCACAAACAGACCGTTTGAAACGAGCTTAACCGCAGCAGCAGGCATCTATTTACAACACTCACAAGTCTCATTAGCAGTTAAAGTGCATTTCCTGCATAATAAACCCACCCAGATACGCTCTGCCCAAAGATATCCTCAGAACACGACCGGACACGGAGGTGAGCGGACGGGAGGAGTCACTCTGTGTTTGAAAACAGTTTTTATTTCTATACAGCGAGAAATCAGTGGGTCGTTAAGCTGTGGATCTAATTAACATCCATATGGACTCATACACACACACACACACACACACACACACACACACACACACACACACACACACACGTGTGATTAATTCTGTTTGATTTGTGCTGAGTCACGATCGAGTAAAGTTTGGGCAGCGAACGGAAACGAATAAATGTCTACGTTCCTACCCTCACCATGGTAACCAGGATCTACGTTCCTACCCTCACCATGGTAACCAGGTTCTACGTTCCTACCCTCACCATGGTAACCAGGATCCACGTTCCTACCCTCACCATGGTAACCAGGATCCACGTTCCTACCCTCACCGTGGTAACCAGGATCTACGTTCCTACCCTCACCATGGTAACCAGGATCTACGTTCCTACCCTCACCATGGTAACCAGGATCTACGTTCCTACCCTCACCGTGGTAACCAGGATCTACGTTCCTACCCTCACCATGGTAACCAGGATCTACGTTCCTACCCTCACCATGGTAACCAGGATCTACGTTCCTACCCTCACCATGGTAACCAGGATCTACGTTCCTACCCTCACTATAATAACCAGAATCTACGTTCCTACCCTCACCATGGTAACCAGGATCTACGTTCCTACCCTCACCATGGTAACCAGGATCTACGTTCCTACCCTCACCGTGGTAACCAGGATCTACGTTACTACCCTCACCATGGTAACCAGGATCTACGTTCCTAACCTCACCATGGTAACCAGTATCTACGTTCCTACCCTCACCATGGTAACCAGGATCTACGTTCCTACCCTCACCGTGGTAACCAGGATCTACGTTCCTACCCTCACCGTGGTAACCAGGATCTACGTTCCTACCCTCACCGTGGTAACCAGGATCTACGTTCCTACCCTCACCGTGGTAACCAGGATCTACGTTCCTACCCTCACCGTGGTAACCAGGATCTACGTTCCTACCCTCACCATGGTAACCAGGATCTACGTTCCTACCCTCACCATGGTAACCAGGATCTACGTTCCTACCCTCACCATGGTAACCACGATCTATGTTCCTACCCTCACCATGGTAACCAGGATCTACGTTCCTACCCTCACCATGGTAACCAGGATCTACGTTCCTACCCTCACTTCCGGGTTGACGTCTATACCGACATTTTTTTTTTTTTTCCTCTCTGGCACATTTTAAAAAACAAACTCTGACTCCTGGTGCACCCTACCTTCCTGATGAGCTTCTCCCTTCTAGCCCCTCATCCAGTTTACAACACACACACACACACACACACACACACACACACACACACACACACACACACAAGTTTAAAAAAAGAGCAGGAGTAAAACTTACAGTCTTTCAATGTTTATTTAAGGTAGGTTTTCGTCTCATTTAGTTTTTTTTTTTTTCTGTGCGTCTCTTCGGATGGTTGAGAGAGAGCACACTTTCAGGTCATTTTTACTTCAGGTGGGCATCATAGAAAAGCAGAGTCCAGTTTAACACCTGGCATGTGACAGGCTACAAGTCAAGTCCGGTGATGTGATCAATGTTTCTCATAAATAGTTTCTCATAAATAACAGGTTTTTATTTTCAGTGCGTCTCTTCGGATGGTTGAGAGAGAGCACACTGCAACGTCATTGTTACTTCAGGTGGGCATCATAGAAAAGCAGAGTCCAGTGTAACACCTGGCATAGCAGAACGGGCTGATGCCAGGCTTCAAGTCAAATCCGGTGATGTGATCAAGTTGATCCAGACGATATGATCAAGTTGATCCAGACGATCTGATGTGTAATACAGGAGAGGGGGTGGGAGGGGGATCTGTGATGAATATTATACCAATCCAACAAAACACTAAAGTTATTTGTTTCTCGTGGATCAAACATAACTTTCTGCTTCCTTCAATCTACTCAAACCTGGACTCTCTTCTGTCTGCTCTGTAGAACGGGTGAGACTTCCTCTTCCTGTGGGGATGGAGGGGTGTGGGATGACCGGAGGGGTGTGGGATGACCGGGGGGAGGTGTGGTACAAGTTGAACTAATACCATCTACATACGACCGTTTCTTGACGACCGATCTTGTGTATTCGTTATAATTTTCTGTCGGACTCTTTATGGATCCTTTGCTTTTCAGCCAGTTTAAAAAAAAGAATTCCTCCACACCCACCGTAGATTCTACATTGTGTGGCGTTTTGAGCCAGCTGATTCTCTCTGCTGGCTCCTCCTCAGTCTGATTTGTGCTCTCTGTTCAGGGGTTTCTGGTTGGCTTGGGTCTGTTCTAGTATTGTCACCGGCCTGACGTCTCTGTGCTATTCTTATCAATCCAAGGCTGTATAAATAGTCCTCTTGGTTCATTCGGTTATTGTTATTCATCGTTTGGTTTCGGTTGAGTCCTGTCATTGATAGGACTGGTCCAGTCACATCTGGACCAGTCACATTCTCAGTTTGATTTTCAACTCTGTTCTGGTCTGGTACATTTATACTGGTATGTCTGGTACGTATATTTTCATTGTCACAAAGATCGGTTTGTTTGGTTCGTTTGGTTCTTTTCGGGTTGCGTTCCTCCGGTGTGTTGTCTTTACGTTTGAGTTTTCTTTTCCTGCTGGTCTCATAACTTAGACCAGGAAGTAGACAGATATTCATTTGAGTGGATTTGCTTCTGGTGACGTGAAATTCATCATTTAGTTCATGTTGGTTTGAATTGGTTTTTTGTTGGTTTTGATTCATTTTTTGTCTCTTTCTTTTGGGAATGTCCTTACATGTAGTTTGTTGTTCTATAGTTGAATTCATAGAGTCCTCCGAATCCTCTTCCCTCCCTCGCTTTCTGGTTTGCGTTTTATTCTTGACCTTCTTGGTTGAGGAATCGTCTGGTTTTTTACTCTTATCCATTTTATAAATTGTTCGGAAGTCTTTAAAAGTCGCTCCTTCTTATGAAGTGGCTTTCTGAGTTCTGAAGAATTGACTTTGCTGTGAAGTCATTAAAGGAATCAAAGGGAAGGTTGCCATGGAGACGGCTTCAACAGCTTCGATTCTAAATTAGAACTCTGCCACCTTGAGGACAGCCTGCCTCTGACCTTCAAACTTTTAACAACTTCCCAAGATGGCGCTAGCACAAGAGAAAGAGGGGGGGCGGGGAGGGTCACGGCCCCTCCATGAAAAAAAAAACAAAACAGTATTTATTTAGAATCAGTGATGTTTATTAATAACATTTTAAACACTATGTTTGAAGAAGAGAACAATGAAGTGTTGTTTGACCCACAATCCACCAGCGCAGAGCCGACTGGGGATGTGTTCCACCATGCGGCTGCTCCAGCTCTATCCCACCAAACTCCACACCACCTACCAGCTGCTTGGAGCCACCGCCCAATAGGAGATTCATAATAAATATTTTCTTATGTACGGTCCTACACTGACAGATGTTTCTGTGTGTTTTCTAATTGTTTCTGCTTCAAAGGCTTCATTTCACTGTCCTCACTTCACCTCAGCTTCTGTCCACACGTCTTAAAGCAGGGGGGCTTTTTCTTGCTCTCTCAGTCCAGAGGTGGATGGCGTCTCACCAGTTGAAACATCTGGGCGTCCATAAGTTCTGGGGCACCGGGCAGTACCCCAAATATAAAGCGAAGTGAGTATCTCCGTCAGCCAATCAGATCGCAGAACCGATCGGCTGATTCCGTCGCTCCTGCAGGTACCGCATACACACATACACAGCACGGGTGAGATGCAGGATGCAGCCAGGGTGAGAGAAGCCTGGGCTTCCCGTCTGAGGCTGTGTCCCCCGGCGACCCGGCCTAAATGCCCTCTGGTTTAAATTTGTGAAAATGAGAAGGAAACCTGGCACACTTTTTGTTTTCCAAAGTGTGCCAGTTTTCTTTCAACATTTCCTCTGCTAGGGTAGGAACGTAGATCCTACCCTCACCATGGTAACCAGGATCTACGTTCCTACCCTAACCATGGTAACCAGGATCTATGTTCCTACCCTCACCATGGTAACCAGGATCTACGTTCCTACCCTCACCATCGTAACCAGGATCTATGTTCCTACACTCACCATGGTAACCAGGATCTACGTTCCTATCCTCACCATGGTAACCAGGATCTACGTTCCTACCCTCACCATGGTAACCAGGATGTACGTTCGTACCCTCACCGTGGTAACCAGGATCTACGTTCCTACCCTCACCATGGTAACCAGGATCTATGTTCCTACCCTCACCATGGTAACCAGGATCTACGTTCCTATCCTCACCAAGGTAACCAGGATCTATGTTCCTACCCTCACCATGGTAACCAGGATCTATGTTCCTACCCTCACCATGGTAACCAGGATCTACGTTCCTACCCTCACCATGGTAACCAGGATCTATGTTCCTACTCTCACCATGGTAACCAGGATCTACGTTCCTACCCTCACCATGGTAACCAGGATCTATGTTCCTACCCTCACCATGGTAACCAGGATCTATGTTCCTACCCTCACCATGGTAACCAGGATCTATGTTCCTACATTACACAGAGGAGGTTGGGCAGCTAGACTCCGGCACCCATCGCAACCCCGTTAGGGATGAAATGTTTCAGAACTTGAATGAAAAAAAGGTAATCTTAGAAAATTTTCTGAAATCAAAATTTTAGATTTTTTTTTTTTGATAATGAAGAAAAATGTCAAATTTAGGATTTTTCTTCCCCCATTTTTTTTTCATTTGTTTTGGAATTTTGGAAAATTAAATAAAATAAATTTGTGGAATTATTTTTATAAAAATTTGTCAAATTTAATAATAAATTGCAATTTTTCTGTGAATTTTTTTCAACTTGTGAAAACCTTTTTTTTTTTTTTTTACAAATTTGAAGTAAATAAAAAAAATGGACATTTTTTTTTGTTTCTTTATTAAATAAAAATTTGGTAAATTTTTCCAAATTTTTGTCAAAACTTTTTTTTTATTTTTAGAAAAAAAAATGTATGTGTTTCAATTTTGATGTTTTATAATTTAATGCTTTAGTTTTATTGTGAATTTTTTCTCATCAGTAACGAAGCAAACACTTGGTTTCTTCTCTTTAAAGACGGAGCTGAACCTTCTGAACCTCCAGTCAGAAGTTTTGGGTTTAAATAGAGTGAGTGAGCTCCAGGACACAAGCAGCTGAAATGAGTTTTCCTCCAGAGCTCGGCTTAGACGTGGCCTTAGAGATAAGATGAAGAGCTCAAGCATCGGGAGGAGATTATCTTCCTCACCGGCAGGAAAACAGCAGCAGGTTAGATGTTTTCCTGCAGGATGTGGAACGGACTGGGAACCACCTGGAAGGAAATAAACCAACCTGTTTACCAACGAAGGTAAATTTACAAGCATTATAGGTTAGAAACGTAGATCCTGGTTACCATGATGAGGGTATGAACGTAGATCCTGGTTACCATGATGAGGGTATGAACGTAGATCCTGGTTACCATGGTGAGGGTAGGAACGTAGATCCTGGTTACCATGGTGAGGGTAGGAATGTAGATCCTGGTTACCATGGTGAGGGTATGAACGTAGATCCTGGTTACCATGGTGAGGGTAGGAACGTAGATCCTGGTTACCATGGTGAGGGTAGGAATGTAGATCCTGGTTACCATGGTGAGGGTAGGAATGTAGATCCTAGTTACCATGGTGAGAGTAGGAACGTAGATCCTGGTTACCACAGTGAGGGTAGGAACGTAGATCCTGGTTACCACGGTGACGGTAGGAACGTAAATCCTGGTTACCATGGTGAGGGTAGGAACGTAGATCCTGGTTACCACGGTGAGGGTAGGAACGTAGATCCTGGTTACCATGGTGAGGGTAGGAACGTAGATCCTGGTTACCATGGTGAGGGTAGGAACATAGATCCTGGTTACCACGGTGAGGGTAGGAACGTAGATCCTGGTTACTATGGTGAGGGTAGGAACGTAGATCCTGGTTACCATGATGAGGGTAGGAACGTAGATCCTGGTTACCATGGTGAGGGTATGAACGTAGATCCTGGTTACCATGGTGAGGGTATGAACGTAGATCCTGGTTACCATGGTGAGGGTATGAATGTAGATCCTGGTTACCATGGTGATGGTAGGAATGTAGATCCTGGTTACCATGGTGAGGGTATGAATGTAGATCCTGGTTACCATGGTGAGGGTAGGAACGTAGATCCTGGTTACCATGGTGAGGGTATGAACATAGATCCTGGTTACCATGGTGATGGTAGGAATGTAGATCCTGGTTACCATGGTGAGGGTATGAATGTAGATCCTGGTTACCATGGTGAGGGTAGGAACGTAGATCCTGGTTACCATGGTGAGGGTATGAACATAGATCCTGGTTACCATGGTGAGGGTAGGAACATAGATCCTGGTTACCATGGTGAGGGTATGAACATAGATCCTGGTTACCATGCTGAGGGTAGGAACCCCTTTTTTGTACCACTTTTTTTCATCCTTTTAACAACCAATCAGCTTGAGTTTTGATTAAATTTTAAACCAATGACTGATGTTTGTTTGAATTTTACAGCCATTTAACAAAACAAATAAAATCTGTGTTTGAATAAAAACACAAAAACGTTCTCTCGTGTTTTTAAACCACTTTAAAACGGCATAAAAATCAGGGCCCAGAATTTAATTTGCTCTCTGCGGGAACCAGAGGCTGGCATGACAGAGTGCCATGGTTACAAGTTTTTAATGAAAAAAAAAAGAAACAAACCAAACTTTTTCATTCATCTTCTGAACCGCTTATTCACTGACAGGGTGGCATGGGCGCTGGAGCCTATCCTGGCAGATTCAAGCTGAGGGACAGGGTGCACCCCAAACAGGTCGCCAGTCTGTTGGGGGGGTACATATATACTCATTCGTGAGGGCAATTTGGCACCGGCCAATCGACCTTTTGGAGGGTGGGAGGAAACTGGAGTACCTGGAGAAAACCCACGTATACACAGGGAGAACATGCAAACTCCACACAGAAAGGACGGGATTCCAAGCCTCGTCCTCACCCGGGACTTGAACCCTGACCTTCTTGCTGTGAGGCCACTGTGTTACCCACTGCGCCACCGTGCCGCCCGCAACAGGAAGGAAAACTGTGAACGTATCGTGTCAGCCGTCATGATCAAACAAGGACAACTCAAAGGATTCTTTTTGGATTTGTCACTTTGACGTTCGGTCTTATGAACTTGAAAATGTAATTAGTTCATCTACAGCCAGTACTGAGGAATTATACAGCTGTACTACACACACACACACACACACACACACACACACACACACACACACACACACACACACACACTCATTCCTAGGTTTAATTTCCTAGCAGCCAATCAAGCTTACTTGGATGTTTTTGAAGGGAACCAGATAAAACCCACACAGACACAAGGAGAACATGCAAACTACACACAAAAAGACTAGTGTTCTAAACCTTGCACCACCGGGGAATTGAACCCCAGTGTTCCAAGCGTCGTCCCCACTTGAGACTTAAACCCCTGACCTTCTTGCTGTGAGACCACTATGCTAACCGTTGCGCCACCGCGCCGTCACTTTAACAAACCAAATCACCCAAATCCATCCAAAAATTGATTTATTCTGTTTCATTTCAGCTAAAATGAAAGAGAACATGTCCAAAACCGTGGTGAGAGCGGCCATGCTGATTGGTCTAGAGACAGTGTGGTGAGAGCGGCCATGCTGATTGGTCTAGAGACAGTGTGGTGAGAGCGGCCATGCTGATTGGACTAGAGACAGTGTGGTGAGAGCGGCCATGCTGATTGGTCTAGAGACAGTATGGTGAGAGCGGCCATGCTGATTGGTCTAGAGACAGTGTGGTGAGAGCGGCCATGCTGATTGGACTAGAGACAGTGTGGTGAGAGCGGCCATGCTGATTGGTCTAGAGACAGTGTGGTGAGAGCGGCCATGCTGATTGGTCTAGAGACAGTGTGGTGAGAGCGGCCATGCTGATTGGACTAGAGACAGTGTGGTGAGAGCGGCCATGCTGATTGGTCTAGAGACAGCGTGGTGAGAGCGGCCATGCTGATTGGTCTAGAGACAGTGTGGTGAGAGCGGCCATGCTGAGGATCTCTCTGGGAGTGACCAGGATGGACAGGATCAGAGGAACAGCACATGTTAGAGGTTTTAAAGTCAGAGAGGTCAGACTGAGATGGTTTGGACATGTGCAGAGGAGAGAGAGAGAGTACATCAGAAGAAGGATGCTGGGTTTGGAACCACCAGGAAAGAGGACTAGAGGAAGACCAAAGAGGAGGTTCATGGATACAGTGAAGGAAGACATGAAGATAGTTGGTGTGACCGAAGAGGATGCAGGAGATAGGGTTAGATGGAAGAAACTGACTTGCTGTGACGCCCCGTGGAGGGAAATGATGGAAGGAGAAGAAGAAGAATTTTAAATTCTGACACAAATGAGCACCCATTAACGAGCTGGAGGGTGTGTGGAGTCTCAGCAGAGCGCTCTCTATCTCACTACGACTGAGCAGCTCTCTAATCTTGATTTAATAATCCTGATAACAGGACTCTATGCTTCCAAATCCACTCAGAACGTCACTCGATCCACGGCTGGATGTGTTCAGCAATCAGCTCAGCAGCAGTTAGAGACAGTCAGACAGATTTGGAGATGTTCATCCAACATATGGACATGCTTTTACTCTGAAAGGGTGAAAAAAGGAAGTTTATTTTAACTAAAAATTTTTTGTCCTAAAAACACTGTAAAAAAATAGATTTTTTTTTTCACTGTCACTTTTTAACCCACGTTCTGCCCAGCGCAGAACCATCTGCCATGTGTTCCAGCAAGCGGGTGTACCAGCTCCACCCAAGCAAACCCGGTGCCACTCTGGAGCTCTCTCTTGGAGGCTTGGAGCTACCACGGACTGAATGTTCCCCAGAAAAGGATTGATACAGTCTACTGAATCTGTATGTCTGTTTTAAACTCTGATTTCCCCCCTCCTTTCACTCCCTGCTAAGTAATAATAGATCCAGACTGACCATCACCAACCAATCACACACACACCAGATCTAGACTGATCATCACCAACTAATCACAGACACACCAGATCCAGACTGACCATCACCAACTAATCACAGACACACCAGATCCAGACTGACCATCACCAACCAATCACACACACCAGATCCAGACTGACCATCACCAACCAATCACACACCAGATCCAGACTGACCATCACCAACCAATCACACACACACCAGATCCAGACTGACCATCACCAACCAATCACACACACCAGATCCAGACTGACCATCACCAACCAATCACACACACCAGATCCAGACTGACCATCACCAACCAATCACACACACCAGATCCAGACTGACCATCACCAACCAATCACACACACACCAGATCCAGACTGATCATCACCAACTAATCACAGACACACCAGATCCAGACTGATCATCACCAACCAATCACACACCAGATCCAGACTGACCATCACCAACCAATCACACACACCAGATCCAGACTGACCATCACCAACCAATCACACACACCAGATCCAGACTGACCATCACCAACCAATCACACACACCAGATCCAGACTGACCATCACCAACCAATCACACACACCAGATCCAGACTGACCATCACCAACCAATCACACACACACCAGATCCAGACTGATCATCACCAACCAATCACACACACACCAGATCCAGACTGATCATCACCAACTAATCACAGACACACCAGATCCAGACTGATCATCACCAACTAATCACAGACACACCAGATCCAGACTGACCATCACCAACCAATCACACACACACCAGATCCAGACTGACCATCACCAACCAATCACACACACCAGATCCAGACTGACCATCACCAACCAATCACACACACCAGATCCAGACTGATTATCACCAACCAATCACACACACACCAGATCCAGACTGATCATCACCAACTAATCACAGACACACCAGATCCAGACTGACCATCACCAACCAATCACACACACACCAGATCCAGACTGACCATCACCAACCAATCACACACACCAGATCCAGACTGACCATCACCAACCAATCACACACACACCAGATCCAGACTGACCATCACCAACCAATCACACACACCAGATCCAGACTGACCATCACCAACCAATCACAGACACACCATCCAGACTGGGCAACATGTGTGAAGTGTCTTGCCAGGGACACAGTCACAATTTAATCTCAACATCCACCCCACTAGAGTACAAGGGGTTCGACCGTCCCACTGGAGTACCAGGGGTCCGACCGTCCCACTGGAGCACCGGGGTTCCGACCGTCCCACTGGAGTACCAGTGGTCCGACCGTCCCACTGGAGTACTAGGGGTCCGACCGTCCCACTGGAGTACCAGGGGTCCGACCATCCTACCGGAGTATTAGGGGTCCGACCATCCCACTGGAGTACCAGGGGTTCGACCGTCCCGCTGGAGTACCAGGGGTCAGACCGTCCCACTGGAGTACCAGGGGTCCGAACATCCCGCTGGAGTACCAGGGGTCCGACCGTCCCACTGGAGTACCAGTGGTCCGACCGTCCCACTGGAGTACCAGGGGTCAGACCGTCCCACTGGAGTACCAGGGGTCCGACCATCCCACTGGAGTACCAGGGGTCCGACCATCCTACCGGAGTATTAGGGGTTTGATCGTCCCACTGGAGTACCAGGGGTTCCAGCGGTCTCCCACCCAATCACTGCCCAGACCCAGCATGCTTAGCTTCTGAGGTCTGACGGGATCAGGCACTGACAGGGTGGTATGTCCAACTCTATGAGCCATGTTCGGGCAACACTGACTGGTTCAGGCTTTAAGAAACGACCCATCATGGGCATCCATGTATTCAACTGCATGTTTAAACCAGAGATTGAACTTTGTTTTGATTGGTCCTGGTCTCACTGAACCTGGGATCAGTTTTTGTTATGACTGCAGTTTCTTTTCCTCTGAGGTTACAATAAACCCGCATCCTGCCTCTCATCATCATCAGTAGCTGTAATGCCCGCGGCAGTTTGGCAGACAGATCCCGTATCCAGGTCAGAGGCGAGCGAGAACCAAACCCACCTCCAGGAAATGTTTCCCATCAGCTAGCAAACCCGTGCCAAGTGTAGAAATCAAGATAAGATATGCTGCTGGGTTTTTTTTTTATTCTTTGGTCTGCAGTATCCGGCCGCTGCATCATGGGAGACACCAGCTGCAACGTGTGCTGAGTTTTTTTAAATCTGTAGACTTCAGCATAAAAGCAGCACGAGTTAGAATGAAAAAAAAAAAACACTCGGAAAAGAAAAATCTTGAGGAAAAAGCAGTGAAACGATGTCACCTTCACAGAGCGAGAGAAAGAAACGTACGGACTGTAACCTTGGAGCATGATGTGTGTGTGTGTGTGTGTGTGTGTGTGTGTGTGTGTTGGCAGTACTCGTATATCATCTGTGTGCCAACGCTGTGGGTGTGTAAGTGAACGATCAGCACAAACATCACCCGATGCAGTCCCTGCACAACAACAAACAAAACCAAACCGTTTGTGTGCAAAAGTTACCAAAAATTAAATATTGCTGCACATTAGAGGTAAAATAGGGCATAAAAAATCTAGTCTGACCCGACCCAGGTCCGTCGGTATTAAAGCCCGACACACCCCGAGCCCAAAGCAAACCCGAAATTTCATATTTTATTTGGGAGGACCCGGGAGTTTATGATAACGCAGCAGTACGTCTTAAAGAATCTAGTGCGTGTGGCCCTTTAAGAGAGAGAGAGGTAGAGAGACAAAGAAGAGCTGTGATTGGTGGATAATAGAAAAAGGGAGGTAGTTCTTTGATTGCATGGAAGATGCTTGGGGACGATGGCCGCATTCCGAAAGACTTCCTCTATGAGAAGCTCGCCACAGGAACGCAGCCAATTCGACGACCTGCCCGGTGGTACAACGATCCCTACAAGAGGATCTGAAGTTGTGCAGCATCAACTCATCAGTGACCTCTATAGGTGGTGTGCAAGTGTCCAAGTTGGTATCAAGCATGCTGAGCCCACCTCCTCCACCTACCCTCTACATGGTAACCTGGATCTATGTTCCTACCCTCACCAAGGTAACCAGGATCTATGTTCCTACCCTCACCATGGTAACCAGGATCTACGTTCCTACCCTCACCAAGGTAACCAGGATCTACGTTCCAACCCTCACCATGGTAACCAGGATCTACGTTCCTACCCTCACCATGGTAACCAGGATCTACGTTCCTACCCTCACCATGGTAACCGAGATCTACGTTCCTACCCTCACCATGGTAACCAGGATCTACGTTCCTACCCTCACCATGGTAACCAAGATCTTCGTTTCTACGCTGTCACCATGGTAACCAGGATCTACGTTCCTACCCGCCCCATGGTAACCAGGATCTACGTTTGTACCCTCACCATGGTAACCAGGATCTACGTTTCTACCCTCGCCGTGGTAACCAGGATCTACGTTCCTACCCTCGTCATGGTAACCGGGATCTACATTCCTACCCTCACCATGGTAACCAGGATCTATGTTCCTACCCTCACCATGGTAACCAGGATCTATCTTCCTCCTCTCACCATGGCAACCAGGATCTACTCTACGTTCCTACCCTCACCATGGTAACCAGGATCTACGTTCCTACCCTCACCATGGTAACCAGGATCTACATTCCTACCCTCACCGTGGTAACCAGGATCTATGTTCCTACCCTCACCATGGTAACCAGCATCTACGTTCCTACTCTCACCATGGTAACCAGCATCTACGTTCCTACTCTCACCATGGTAACCAGGATCTACGTTTCTACCCTCACCATGGTAACCAGCATCTACGTTCCTACTCTCACCATGGTAACCAGCATCTACGTTCCTACTCTCACCATGGTAACCAGGAAACAGTAGAGAAGTCAGTCTGCCACTGCTCCCTCCATGACTCATACCTCTTACCACATTTACAGCCAGTGGAGTAGAAGCTCCACCTCTCGCATCAGCTTATTCATCCACAACCGATACCGTACTCCTTAAGAATCTAGCGTGTGTGGCCCTTTAAGAGATACAAACAGGTAGGCATCCAGGGGAAGACTCCTTCTCTAAAAGGTATTCTTTGAAGAATACTGACAAAAAAACTCCCTTTAAAAACAGTATTTTGTGCTGCTTTGAAAACAGTTTGAACCCAGCGGTCGAGTTTGTTTGAGATAAACAAATCGTTGAACATGAACACATTCAAGAGGTTAATCAACGATAATAAAAACATCTTCATCTGGCATCAAACCTTCAGAGTCTTACCCACTAAAGACCAACTTAAAATCACTAGCAAATTACAGCTCACGTTTACTCTGGTTGAATGGAGACAATCATAGACACAATGTACGCAATCAGGAGGAATTCATGAGGAAATGGACGGAGACGACCGGCTGGTTTTGATTGGGTTGTTTTTTATTTTCTCAGTCTAATCACCAAGGTGTGACCCAAACCAACAAGGCTGAAAAACACGGGTTAAAGGTTGTGTTGTTTTTTTTAAAGAGGGTCAGATGGGTTTAAACGATGTCTTACCTGAAGAAGAAGCTTTTAGTTTGAAAGGGTTTCTCTGATGACTGACTGACGCTGTGAGGATTTAAAACCTTCTCCGCTGGTCTGAAAACATCTGAATCACAAACTGCTGTTGGTTAAATATGTGTTTTCCGTTCCGTCATCTACCGCTTATCCAGGACGGGTCGCAAAGGCAGCAGCCTCAGACAAGAAGCCAGGACTTCTCTCACCCCAGCTGCATCCTCCAGCTCATCCAGGAGGATCCCGAGTCGTTCCCATCCAGCTGTGAGACATAGTCTCTCCAGCAGGTCCGGGGTCTGCAGCTTGGTTTCCTCCTGGTGGTATGTGCCCTAAACTCCTCACAAGCAAGGTGCTCGGGAAGTATCCTGACAGGAGGCCTGAAAAACCCCATCTGGCTTCTCTCGACCTGGAGAACGAGTGGCTCATCTGTGATCTTGTTCTTTCGATCACCACCCACAGCTGGTTACCACAGTGAGGGTAGGAACGTAGATCCTGGTTACCATGGTGAGGGTAGAAACGTAGATCCTGGTTACCATGGTGAGGGTAGGAACGTAGATCCTGGTTACCATGGTGAGGGTAGGAACGTAGATCCTGGTTACCATGGTGAGGGTAGGAACGTAGATCCTGGTTACCATGGTGAGGGTAGGAACGTAGATCCTGGTTACCATGGTGAGGGTAGGAACGTAGAACCTGGTTACCATGGTGAGGGTAGGAACGTAGATCCTGGTTACCATGGTGAGGGTAGGAATGTAGATCCTGGTTACCATGGTGAGGGTAGGAACGTAGATCCTGGTTACCATGGTGAGGGTAGGAACGTAGATCCTGGTTACCATGGTGAGGGTAGAAACGTAGATCCTGGTTACCACAGTGAGGGTAGGAACGTAGATCCTGGTTACCATGGTGAGGGTAGGAACGTAGAACCTGGTTACCATGGTGAGGGTAGGAACGTAGATCCTAGTTACCATGGTGAGGGTAGGAACGTAGATCCTGGTTACCTTGGTGAGGGTAGGAAAGTAGATCCTGGTTACCATGGTGAGGGTAGGAACGTAGATCCTGGTTACCTTGGTGAGGGTAGGAACATAGATCCTGGTTACCATGGTGACAGCGTAGGAACGAAGATCTTGGTTACCATGGTGAGGGTAGGAACGTAGATCCTGGTTACCTTGGTGAGGGTAGGAATGTAGATCCTGGTTACCACGGTGAGGGTAGGAACGTAGATCCTGGTTACCATGGTGAGAGTAGGAACGTAGATCCTGGTTACCACGGTGAGGGTAGGAACTTAGATCCTGGTTACCGTGGTGAGGGTAGGAACGTAGATCCTAGTTGCCATGGTGAGGGTAGGAACGTAGATCCTGGTTACCATGGTGAGGGTAGGAACATAGATCCTGGTTACCATGGTGAGGGTAGGAACATAGATCCTGGTTACCATGGTGAGGGTAGGAACGTAGATCTATTATCTGTTTTAATTCACTTTAATCCCGTGTTGGTAAACATGTAATCTCTTCATTGTTTGTCTGGTTGATCCGTGTTTTACCAACCTTAAAATGATCTCATAAATCACTGTTTTTCTTCCATCCGTCTGTGTTTCTGTGAGAAGCAGGTTTGTGTAGCAATGCAGAGGCTGGGCTCGGTGCCAGGTCCCGTCAGATGCGTGTGTGTGGGAGCGTTTTCTTTCCTCTGAGGGTAGATGTAATCAGACTGGAACAAAGGAATAAACCAGACGTAATTTGCTTACGTCTGTCACATTTTACTCCAAATTATCATGGAATTTGCAAATAAATGAGTCGTTCAAAAGAGGTGAAAATTATAATAAAAATCAGCTTTTTCAATGTTTTATCACATCGAAAACATTCCAGAAGTTCAAGAAAGAACTGAGCCAAAAAACAGAGCTCGGGATTTATTCCTTTAACCAGGATCTACGTTCCTAACCTCACCATGGTAACCAGGATCTACGTTCCTACACTCACCATGGTAACCAGGATCTACGTTCCTACCCTCACCAAGGTAACCAGGATCTACGTTCCTACCCTCACCATGGTAACCAGGATCTACGTTCCTACCCTCACCATGGTAACCAGGATCTGCGTTCCTACCCTCACCATGGTAACCAGGATCTACATTCCTACCCTCACCGTGGTAACCAGGATCTACGTTCCTACCCTCACCAAGGTAACCAGGATCTACGTTCCTACCCTCACCATGGTAACCAGGATCTACATTCCTACCCTCACCATGGTAACCAGGATCTACGTTCCTACACTCACCATGGTAACCAGGATCTACGTTCCTACCCTCACCAAGGTAACCAGGATCTACGTTCCTACCCTCACCATGGTAACCAGGATCTACGTTCCTACCCTCACCAAGGTAACCAGGATCTACGTTCCTACCCTCACCATGGTAACCAGGATCTACATTCCTACCCTCACCATGGTAACCAGGATTTACGTTCCCACCCTCACCATGGAATCCAGGATTTACTTTCCCACCCTCACCATGGTAACCAGTGTGGGTGGTGATCAAAAGAACGAGATCATGGATACAGGCGCCAAAATGATCTTCCTCCACAGGGTGGCTAGGTCTCTCAGAGATAGAAGGAGGAGCTCTGCCAATTGGGACGAGCTCTGAATACAGCGATTGCCCTTTTGGGTTTAGAGAAGCCAGAAGGAGTGGTTTGGGCATCTGGTTATTACACCTCGCTGGTGAGGCCTCAAGACAACAAAGCAGGCCCCTGCCCCGCTGGAGAGACTATGTCTCACAGCTGGACAGGGAACACCACGGGATACTCCAGGTGAGCTGGAGGATGAAATCAGGGTGAGAGTTACATGAGCTTCCCGTCTGAGGTTGTTGCCCACTGTAGTCTCACATTCTAACACACAGACAGAGTCAAAACGGAAGTACAAAAAAACCCCAAAAAAACCGCGCTGATCTTTTTAAGTGCTTTATCATGTCCATCCTGGGCTCCTACACACCCTCCTCCATAGAAACATACATCCTACATGGCAGGAAGTAGTCTGTAAGAAATGGTCAGTCCATACATGGACGATAAACGTCTTTATTTTGTTAATAAGAACTTAATAACATCATTGATTAGAGACCCAATGTTTAGCTGCTTTAAAAACCATGTTTTCGATGGTCAGGCTTCACATCCTTCCTCTCTCTGCGTCTCTATTTGTCCTCTTCTCTCTGACTGATGTGGCGTGATGCACACTGTTAGAATTTCTTGCCCTTTGCTGTGCAGTTCGTCCTTCTAAAATCCATCTCTCCGAACGGCGCGCCCGTCCCCGGTGACTTCTCCACCGCTATGTAATCCCACTCTCTTTCTAACGCGTCACAGACTCCCGACATGACTTCCTTCCTCACGTTCACGTCCCTGTTTCTCCTTCAAGCTTTTACAAACATGTTCCTCTTTTTTTTAAAACACTTTATTTTAAGAGATGCTTTTATTTTGACATGGGCGGAGCCATTGGGCACTCAGGAGTCTTACCCTTGGCTTTTGTGACAGTTTTTTAAAAACAATATCTCCAAAAACTTTAGTAAACTGCCTAGTTATTCAGTACTAACTATGGATGAACTGATTGGGTTTTCAGGGTCATGCGTAGATCCTGGTTACCATGGTGAGGGTAGGAACGTAGATCCTGGTTACCGTGGTGAGGGTAGAAACATAGATCCTGGTTACCACGGTGAGGGTAGGAACACAGATCCTGGTTACCATAGTGAGGGTAGGAACTAGATCCTGGTTACCATGGTGATGGTAGGAACGTAGATCCTGGTTACCATGGCGAGGGTAGGAACGTAGATCCTGGTTACCACGGTGAGGGTAGGAACACAGATCCTGGTTACCATAGTGAGGGTAGGAACTAGATCCTGGTTACCATGGTGATGGTAGGAACGTAGATCCTGGTTACCATGGCGAGGGTAGGAACGTAGATCCTGGTTACCATGGTGAGGGTAGGAACGTAGATCCTGGTTACCAAGGTGAGGGTAGGAACGTAGATCCTGGTTACCAAGGTGAGGGTAGGAACGTAGATCCTGGTTACTATGGTGAGGGTAGGAACGTAGATCCTGGTTACCATGGTGAGGGTAGGAACGTAGATCCTGGTTACCATGGTGAGGGTAGGAACGTAGATCCTGGTTACCATGGCGAGGGTAGGAACGTAGATCCTGGTTACCATGGTGAGGGTAGGAACGTAGATCCTGGTTACCATGGTGAGGGTAGGAACGTAGATCCTGGTTACCAAGGTGAGGGTAGGAACGTAGATCCTGGTTACTATGGTGAGGGTAGGAACGTAGATCCTGGTTACCATGGTGAGGGTAGGAACGTAGATCCTGGTTACCATGGTGAGGGTAGGAACGTAGATCCTGGTTACCATGGTGAGGGTAGGAACGTAGATCCTGGTTACCACGGTGAGGGTAGGAAAGTAGATCCTGGTTACCATGGTGAGGGTAGGAACGTAGATCCTGGGTACCATGGTGAGGGTAGGAAAGTAGATCCTGGTTACCATGGTGAGGGTAGGAACGTAGATCCTAGGTACCATGGTGAGGGTAGGAAAGTAGATCCTGGTTACCATGGTGAGGGTAGGAAAGTAGATCCTGGTTACCATGGTGAGGGTAGGAAAGTAGATCCTGGTTACCACGGTGAGGGTAGGAACGTAGATCCTGGTTACCACGTTGAGGGTAGGAACGTAGATGCTGGTTACCATGGTGAGGGTAGGAACGTAGATCCTGGTTACCATGGTGAGGGTAGGAACGTAGATCCTGGTTACCACGGTGAAGGTAGGAACGTAGATCCTGGTTACCATGGTGAGGGTAGGAACATAGATCCTGGTTACCACGGTGAGGGTAGGAACCTAGATCCTGGTTACCATGGTGAGGGTAGGATCGTAGATGGTGGTTGCCATAGTGAGGGTAGGAACGTAGATCTGGTTACCACGGTGAGGGTAGGAACGTAGATCCTGGTTACCATGGTGAGGGTAGGAACGTAGATCCTGGTTACCATGGTGAGGGTAGGAACGTAGATCCTGGTTACCATGGTGAGGGTAGGAACGTAGATCCAGGTTACCATGGTGAGGGTAGGAACATAGATCCTGGTTACCACGGTGAGGGTGGGAACATAGATCCTGGTTACCATGGTGAGGGTGGGAACGTAGATCGACTTGTAAATCGAGAGCTTTGCTTTTCGGTTCAGCTCTTTTTATGTAAATTTGATTGGTTAAAATCCAATATTAAGATTTGTGGAGAGGTTTAACTTTCATTGAGGACGATTCTGACCTGGTTAAAGATGAGAAATCATGATTGTTTTCATGATAACTAACCCATATGAGATGTAGTCAGAGTGTGTCTCCCTCTCTCAGCACCCCAATCAGATCAAACACATGTTCACACCTACAAATAATTTCACGATCATTTACCATGCATGTTTCTGGGCTGTAAAAACCCACTCAAAAACAAAGAGTACATCCAATCCACACAGAGGAGCCCCCCCAGGCCAGGTTCATTCTGACTGAGAGGCGGCGCAACACTGACTAAACCCAGATTGAAGCTAATCCATTCATCTGCCCACCTTCAGGAGCAGAAAATAGATCCTCACCACAAACACATCATCAAAGGGTTTAGTTACAAGGATTCAGACGATCAGAGGAACCAACCAAAACAATGAGATGGAGCTCTCCATTTACAAGACGTTCCTACCCTCACCATGGAAACCAGGATCTACGATCCTACCCTCACCATGGTAACCAGGATCTACGATCCTACCCTCACCATGGTAACCAGGATCTACGTTCCTACCCTCACCATGGTAACCAGGATCTACGATCCTACCCTCACCATGGTAACCAGGATCTACGTTCCTACCCTCACCATGGTAACCAGGATCTACGTTCCTACCCTCACCATGGTAACCAGGATCTACGTTCCTACCCTCACCATGGTTACCAGGATCTGCATTCCAACCCTCACCATGGTAACCAGGATCTACGTTCATACCCTCACCATGGTAACCAGGATCTACGATCCTACCCTCACCATGTTAACCCGGATCTACGTTCCTATCCTCACCATGGTAACCAGGATCTACGATCCTACCCTCACCATGGTAACCAGGATGTACGTTCCTACCCTCACCATGGTAACCAGGATCTGCGTTCCAACCCTCACCATAGTAACCAGGATCTACGTTCCTATCCTCACCATGGTAACCAGGATCTACGTTCCTACCCTCACCATGGTAACCAGGATCTACGTTCATACCCTCACCATGTAACCAGGATCTATGTTCATACCCTCACCATGATAACCACGATCTACGTTCCTACCCTCACCATGGTAACCAGGATCTATGTTCCTACCTTCACCATGGTAACCAGGATCTTCGTTCCTACCCTCACCATCGTAACCAGGATCTACCTTCCTACCCTCACCATGGTAACCAGGATGTACGTTCCTACCCTCACCATGGTAACCAGGATCTACGTTCCTACCCTCACCATAGTAACCAGGATCTACGTTCCTACCCTCACCATGATAACCAGGATCTACGTTCCTACCTTCACCATCGTAACCAGGATCTACCTTCCTACCCTCACCATGGTAACCAGGATCTACGTTCCTACCTTCACCATCGTAACCAGGATCTACGATCCTACCCTCACCATGGTAACCAGGATCTACGTTCCTACCCTCACCATGGTAACCAGGATCTACGTTCCTACCCTCACCATGGTAACCAGGATCTATGTTCCTCCCCTCACCATGGTAACCAGGACCTACGTTCCTACCCTCACCATAGTAACTAGGATCTACGTTCCTACCCTCACCATGGTAACCAGGACCTACGTTCCTACCCTCACCATAGTAACTAGGATCTACGTTCCTACCCTCACCATGGCAACCAGGACCTACGTTCCTACCCTCACCATGGTAACCAGGATCTACGCTCCTACCCTCACCAGGGTAACCGTAGGTCCTGGTTACCATGGTCAGGGTAGCAACGTAGATCCCGGTTGAATTCATCTATAGTTGGTACTGAATAAGCGCGTCCGGTTTAATTAAAATAGAAGATATCCCTATCACACGGACAGACCGGGTCCTTCTTTTTTCGTCCACAGAAATAAAGCCTCGTCTGATTCTCAGAACGATTTGTTCTCATTCTGCTGTTTTTTTTCTTCATAAATTAAACATCAGAGATCGTTTTTATTCTCAAGATAAAACCTGACGAGATAAAAACGTAAAACCGGCTCTTTGTTTAGACGCTAAAAATAAAAGAAGAAACTCATAAAAAATACATGTCTGTCCAGATGTTCAGGCTTTTATTTTGAAATCACACCAGATGTACTTTATTCTCTTAGGGTCTCCGTTTCTGTGTTTTAACGTCCTGCAGTGAGTCAGACAGTCACTCCTTCTGTCAGAGGTCAAGTCTCATGTGTCTGGGTGACCTCACACTCTAGTACAGTCTATGGCGGGGTGCACAACCGGTCGATCGCGGTCTACCGGTAGCCCGCAGACTGATTTCAAGTCGACCACCAGGTGTGTAGGAAGGAACAACTATGAAATGAAGTCAGTGTTGTCAACTCGGCGACTTTGAGGCTCTTTTTAACGAGTATTCAGACTTTTTCTTAATCCCTGACCAAGAAATTTGTGTGCTGCATTACACCGCAGAAGGCTGCCACCTGTAGGCGCCTATGGCAGGAGAAACAGGGGGTTAGGTGTCTTCTCTAAGGACCCTAGACGTGAACTCACGGTTGCGAACCTGCGAAAATCCAACCAACCATATTCATTGGATTTTAACCAATCATTGACGCCCGCTTTTTGACTCGCGGGCCACTTTGAGTTCTAACATTTGACCAGGGGGTCCGGAACAGAAGCAGATGGATGACATGCTTTAGTAACCGCTAGATTAGACCGATAGAATGACGCTAGATTTTAAACAAGCGTTGAATGTTTCATCAAGAGCGTTAAATTTTAAATCTAGCGGCTCTAGGTTTGAAATCTAAGCGCTTGATGTAACATTTTGTTTGTTTTAACATCTAACACGCTTGTTTACGTGTGTGTATTGGCCCCGATGGCTTTCCATATCTGTGCACACTGTTTATTTTGTGGGCATCATGGAGACACACACATTTTAATGGGAGCAGTGTTGTTGTATCTTTGGCGCCATCTAGTAACAAAACATCAGAATTACAAGAAAATAAAACATTAACAAGGTTTATTTATCGAATTTTTTCAAGTTTGTCGGGCCGGATTAAAATGTTTAACGGGCCGCATCTGGCCTGCAGGCCGTAGTTTGCCCATGCCTGGTATAGATCAAGATCATGGATACAAGTGGCTGAAATTATCTTCTTGTGCAGGGTGGCTGGGCTCTCACTCACTAGAGGGAGGAGCTCTGGCATCTGGGAGGAGCTTAGAGTAGAGCCACTGCTTTGCATGTTCGGTTGATTGGTCACTCAATGATTGGCCCTCGGAAGGAGAGTGTGTGTCCCTGAGACAGACTGGCGACCCGTTCGGGGTGTTCCCTGCCCCTCGAGTAAGGGCTATGTGACTGACTGACCCCTATACAAGAAAGATCGTGATCTAAACCAGGTGAAGGCGTGTCCTTCATCACGTTGGCATTGATTTCTTCTTATGAAATGATGCCAGTGTGTGATGACATCACCATAACACTGCTCTGAATTCAAGAAAAATAAACCTAAAAGCAAAATAAACTGCTTTTGACACAGTTTTTCTTTTCGTTTAAGCCTCTAAATTTCTTCTCATTAGTATGTAAACAGAGCAAAGCCGACCACGGAAGGTCTTACATGATTAAGAGCCTGTAGGATTCACACTTAATCCCACCACGTACGAGCGGCACGGCCGGGACAGGTTGGCTGTTTGTGAAGCTGCAGCTGCTCATTATGCAGCAGCGAGCGGAGCCGGAGTTTTTGTAAATGTAGGTTTTAGTCCCGTGTTAACGGATCACCGGAGGATGAGACGTAGAGTTCTACCAGAAAACAGACCGTACGAGTCGTACCGATCCGGAACGGCAGCCTCGTGTGAGAGGATGGCGTGACCGAGGGAAGAAGAAGACGCACACTTAAGAGAAAACACGGAGAACAAAGAGGCTCCTTGAAGAATTGACATGAATAATTCACTCCGTCAGATAAGAGCGCAAAGACGGGATGAAAGAGAGACGAAGGATGGATGATACGGAGACAGGGACAGACAGACCGAGCAGAGACAGACAGACCGAGCAGAGACAGACAGACCGAGCAGAGACAGACAGACCGAGCAGGGAGGGATGGAGGAGACCCAGAGCAGACAGTAGAAGGTCCTCCACATTCTGTAGGAACCAATGACTGTTCAGATGCCAGTGTCTTCCAGTAGATTAAAAACAGAGTCACCGTGCCAGGGTCACAATCGACCAGGATGCCCAACCTTTGATCCAAGGTCTACTTTTCAAATATCAGACCCCCTGAGATCTACCAGTCCAGTGTTCCGTTCCATTCTGTCGTCTTCAGCTCATCCGGGGCCGGGTCAACACCCTCAGACAGGAAGCCCAGGCTTCTCTCACCCCGGCTGCATCCTCCAGAAAGATCCTGAGGTGCTCCCTGTCCAGCTGTGAAACATAGTCTCTCCAGCAGGTCCAGGGTCTGCCTCTAGGTCTCCTCCTGGTGAGACATGCCTGAAACACCTCACCAGCGAGCCACTTGGGAGGCATCCTGACCAGATGCCTGAACCACCCCATCTGGTTCCTCTCGACCTGGAGGAGGAGCGGCTCGACAACGAGCTCCTCCCGAATGGCAGAACTCCTCATCCGATCTCTAAGTGAGAGCCCAGCCACCCTGCGGAGGAAGCTCATTTCAGCCGCTTGAATCTGTGATCTCATTCTTTCGGGCACCACCCACCAGTCCAGCATTAACACGTCACCAACCCCCGGAGATCGTTTCAAACCAGCCTCTCCCTCTCTCAAACACACACACACAAACAGATGGACTTTTTCCATGCCCACGCAGCGCTAAGGGAGGGGCTAGCGGCCACACCAGCAACAGGCGCAGCTCATTGATTCCAGACTTAACAACGTGCTTTCACTTCATGACTCCGATATTCATCAATAACACTAGAAATGGGAGACAGTGGCTAAGTGGTAGCGTGTTCGCCCGGACCGGAACTTAACCGGAAGTTTGCGGGTTCACGTCTATGTTTCTTAGAGAAGACACCTAACCCCCTGTTTCTCCTGCCATGGGCGCCTATAGGTGGCAGCCTGCTGCAGTGTGATGCAGCACAGAAATTCACTGCAGGACGTTAAAACACAGAGTAAAGGAGAAGAAACGGAGACCCTAAGAGATTAAAGTACATCTGGTTTGATTTCAAAATAAAAGCCTGAACATCTGGACAGACATGTGTTTTTTATGAGTTTCTTCTTTTATTTTTAGCGTCTAAACAAAGAGCCGGTTTTTACGTTTTTATCTCGTCAGGTTTTATCTTGAGAATAAAAACGATCTCTGATGTTTAATTTATGAAGAAAAAAAAGCAGAATGAGAACAAATCGTTCTGAGAATCAGACGAGGTTTTATTTCTGTGGACGAAAAAAGAAGGACCCGGTCTGTCCGTGTGAAAGGGATATCTTCCAACGTTCCTACCCTCACCATGGTAACCAAGATCTATGTTCCAATCCTCACCATGGTAACCAAGATCTATGTTCCAATCCTCAGCATGGTAACCAAGATCTATGTTCCAATCCTCAGCATGGTAACCAGGATCTACGTTCCTACCCTCACCATGGTAACCAGGATCTACGTTCCTACCCTCACCGTGGTAACCAGGATCTATGTTCCTACCCTCACCATAGTAACCAGGATCTACGTTCCTATCCTCACCATAGTAACCAGGATCTACGTTCCTATCCTCACCATGGTAACCAGGATCTACGTTCCTACCCTCACCGTGGTAACCAGGATCTACGTTCCTACCCTCACCATAGTAACAAGAATCTACGTTCCTACCCTCACCATGGTAACCAGGATCTACTTTCCTACCCTCACCGTGGTAACCAGGATCGACGTTCCTACCCTCACCGTGGTAACCAGGATCTACGTTCCTACCCTCACCATAGTAACAAGAATCTACGTTCCTACCCTCACCATGGTAACCAGGATCTATGTTCCTACCCTCACCATGGTAACCAGGATCTAAGTTCCTACCCTCACCATGGTAACCAGGATCTACGTTCCTACCCTCACCGTGGTAACCAGGATCTACGTTCCTACCCTCACCGTGGTAACCAGGATCTACGTTCCTACCCTCACCATGGTAACCAGGATCAACGTTCCTACCCTCACCATGGTAACCAGGATCTACGTTCCTACCCTCACCATGGTAACCAGGATCTACGTTCCTATCCTCACCATGGTAACCAGGATTTACGTTCCTACCCTCACCATGGTAACCAGGATCAACGTTCCTACCCTCACCATGGTAACCAGGATCAACGTTCCTACCCTCACCATGGTAACCAGGATCTACGTTCCTACCCTCACCATGGTAACCAGGATCTATGTTCCAATCCTCACCATGGTAACCAGGATCTATGTTCCAATCCTCACCATGGTAACCAGGATCTACGTTCCTACCCTCACCATGGTAACCAGGATCTACATTCCTACCCTCACCATGGTAACCAGGATCTTTGTTAATGTAATGGATTTAATGGACGTTGGTAGGAGAGGGTCCGCTCCAAGCAGAGTTTGGGTGAAGGACGTCCACCAGCTCTGCTTCCTCTTTGGATAAAATGAGGAGCTGTGTTTCTGACAGATGGGTAGGGGTGAGATCAGGAAACCTGATTTAAACTCTTTCTCTGCTTTTTTACTCATTTCATCTCTTTTTTTTTTTTTTTTTTTACTTTCACTCTACTTTTCTTTTTTTTTTTAAACATAAAAATTGGCCGGATTGTTCAATAAGTGATGAAACCCAATCCGGTCGGGTCCTCTGGTGTTTTGGTTCTTTTTTTACGACCCATGACGCAGCTTCTCTTTTGTTTGTTTTTTGTCTTAAAACCTAAATAAATGATCGTTTTTATTTTTTTTTATCCAGATGTTTGTTTTGCTCTTAAATTCTTTAGGTCATCATCTTTAGTTTGATTTATTCTGACGATGGACGTTCGACTCTTTCAAAATAAAAGCCAAATAAATTCAGCATGAATTATTTTGTAGATTGCCACAGCAAGAAGGTCAGGGTTTGAGTCCCGGGCGGAGATTAAGCTTGGAACACTGGTCTTTCTGTGTGCAGTTTGCATGTTCTACCCGTGTATGTGTGGGTTTTTTCTGGTTTAATTCACCACTTTAAAAAAACATTCTCGCCCTCCGCTGTTGTTGGCTTGTGGGGAATGCCCTCACGGCTGCACCATGTTAACTCCTCTTCCATGTGGCATGAGTAATGACGGATGGCACAGCTGTTTAAATACCATCAGATCCGTGTCCCCTCATTTGCATGATCCATATTGAGACAAATAAAAGAGCCATCCCGACGATGCCCACCTTAAATTCTTCTCCATCCACAGCAGGGAAGACATGAGAGCTCGTTTGATCGCCCTACTCATTTGCATATCTAGTGTTAACCGTTATAAATATTCATGAGCAGGTCTAAACCGGTATGAATATTCATTTCGCCTTCCGGCCGCAGACGAAGTGGAGAGGCTGTGATTCCAATCAGCAGAAACTTTTAGTGGTGGATGAGAATGTGGGTAATTGCCTTTGGGCCGCGTGGCACGCCTGGTGAGTCCTGCGTACGGGGATGATTGCATTTACTTAAGTGGCATGGTGGTCGTATTTGAAGACGGTGCCTCGGAGAAAAAAGGGGCAGATGGAAACGGAAATAAAGTCGGTTTGTCTTGGGATGAAAACATTTAAAGAGACAGAAACGACTTTGTAGGATCAAGCGGCGAGCCGGAGGGCGAAACGGAGGAAATAAAATCCAACGAAGCCCAAAAAAACACAACGAAAGTCACAAAAATAAGACTTTTACAGTTTTCTGAATGTTGGTTTTATTCCTGCTACCCTCACCATGGTAACCATGGTAACCAGGATCTACAGGATCTACGTTCCTACCCTCACCGTGGTAACCATGGTAACCAGGATCTACGGTCCTACCCTCACCATGGTAACCAGGATCTATGTTCCTACCCTCACCAAGGTAACCAGGATCTACGTTCCTACCCTCACCGTGGTAACCATGGTAACCAGGATCTACGTTCCCACCCTCACCGTGGTAACCAGGATCTACGTTCCTACCCTCACCGTGGTAACCAGGATCTACGTTCCTACCCTCACCAAGGTAACCAGGATCTACGTTCCCACCCTCACCGTGGTAACCAGGATCTACGTTCCTACCCTCACCGTGGTAACCAGGATCTACGTTCCTACCCTCACCATGGTAACCAGGATCTACGTTCCTACTTTCACCATGGTAACCAGGATCTACGTTCCTACCCTCACCATGGTAACCAGGATCAACGTTCCTACCCTCACCATGGTAACCGGGATCTACGTTCCCACCCTCACCATGGTAACCAAGATGTTCGTTCCTACCCTCACCATGGTAACCAGGATCTACGTTCCTACCCTCAACATGGTAACCAGGATCTACGTTCCTACCCTCACCATGGTAACCAGGATCTACGTTCCTACCCTCACCATGGTAACCAGGATCTACGTTCCTACCCTCAGCGTGGTAACCAGGATCTACTTTCCTACCCTCACCGTGGTAACCAGGATCTACGTTCCTACCCTTAGCGTGGTAACCAGGATCTACTTTCCTACCCTCACCGTGGTAACCAGGATTGACGTTCCTACCCTCACCATAGTAACAAGAATCTACGTTCCTACCCTCACCATGGTAACTAGGATCTATAATCCTACCCTCACCATGGTAACCAGGATCTATGTTCCTACCCTCACCATGGTAACTAGGATCTATAATCCTACCCTCACCATGGTAACCAGGATCTATGTTCCTACCCTCACCATGGTAACTAGGATCTATAATCCTACCCTCACCATGGTAACCAGGATCTAAGTTCCTACCCTCACCATGGTAACCAGGATCTACGTTCCCACCCTCACCGTGGTAACCAGGATCTAAGTTCCTACCCTCACCATGGTAACCAGGATCTACGTTCCTACCCTCACCATGGTAACCAGGATCTACGTTCCTACCCTCACCGTGGTAACCAGGATCTACGTTCCTACCCTCACCATGGTAACCAGGATCAACGTTCCTACCCTCACCATGGTAACCAGGATCTACGTTCCTACCCTCACCATGGTAACCAGGATTTACGTTCCTACCCTCACCATGGTAACCAGGATCAACGTTCCTACCCTCACCAT
This sequence comes from Neostethus bicornis, assembly GCA_902685375.1. Taxonomy (NCBI): domain Eukaryota; kingdom Metazoa; phylum Chordata; class Actinopteri; order Atheriniformes; family Phallostethidae; genus Neostethus; species Neostethus bicornis. The sequence goes on along the minus strand of LR738552.1, from coordinate 1,635,535 downwards.
GGTAACCAGGATCAACGTTCCTACCCTCACCATGGTAACCAGGATCTACGTTCCTACCCTCACCATGGTAACCAGGATCTAAGTTCCTACCCTCACCATGGTAACCAGGATCTACGTTCCTACCCTCACCATGGTAACCAGGATCTACGTTCCCACACTCACCGTGGTAACCAGGATCTACGTTCCTACCCTCACCATGGTAACCAGGATCTACGTTCCTACCCTCACCATGGTAACCAGGATCAACGTTCCTACCCTCACCATGGTAACCAGGATCTACGTTCCTACCCTCACCATGGTAACCAGGATTTACGTTCCTACCCTCACCATGGTAACCAGGATCAACGTTCCTACCCTCACCATGGTAACCAGGATCAACGTTCCTACCCTCACCATGGTAACCAGGATCTACGTTCCTACCCTCACCATGGTAACCAGGATCTACGTTCCTACCCTCACCATGGTAACCAAGATCTTCGTTCCTACCCTCACCATGGTAACCAGGATCTACGTTCCTACCCTCACCATGGTAACCAGATCTACGTTCCTACCCTCAGCGTGGTAACCAGGATCTACGTTCCTACCGTCATCGTGGTAACCAGGATCTACGTTCCTACCCTCACCGTGGTAACCAGGATTGACGTTCCTACCCTCACCGTGGTAACCAGGATCTACGTTCCTACCCTCACCGTGGTAACCAGGATCTACGTTCCTACCCTCACCATGGTAACCAGGATCCATGTTCCTACCCTCACCATGGTAACTAGGATCTACGTTCATACCCTCACCATGGTAACAAGAATCTACGTTCCTACCCTCACCATGGTAACCAGGATCTATGTTCCTACCCTCACCATGGTAACCAGGATCTACGTTCCTACCCTCACCATGGTAACCAGGATCCATGTTCCTACCCTCACCATGGTAACTAGGATCTATAATCCTACCCTCACCATGGTAACCAGGATCTACGTTCCTACCCTCACCATGGTAACCAGGATCTACGTTCCTACCCTCACCATGGTAACCAGGATCCATGTTCCTACCCTCATCATGGTAACTAGGATCTATAATCCTACCCTCACCATGGTAACCAGGATCTATGTTCCTACCCTCACCATGGTAACCAGGATCTACGTTCCTACCCTCACCATGGTAACCAGGATCTATGTTCCTACCCTCACCATGGTAACCAGGATCTACGTTCCTACCCTCACCATGACAACCACCTGTGGGTCCTGGCGAGGGAAATCCGGGCTTCCCAGCTGAGGCTGTTGCCAATGCCATTCAGTCCCAGATAAAGAAGAGTATAATTTAACAGAGCTCCTGACTTTACTTTGGGTTGCGCCAACATCCACATACTCTGGCATCTTTACAAAATGCCCACTTTGCAAAGAAGCTGCCACATGCGTGGATGTGGGCACATGCAAGACCTTAAAAACCGTGGATACGTTTGAATGTTTTCGTTGGTGTTTTGAAGCCGAACCCATTTGCCCCCCATCCTACCACCTCACCCTTTTGGCTGAAAATAAACCTCGCTGGGCCAACGTCCTTCCAGATAAAGCCTGTAACGAGCTTATCTCATCATGTGCGGGTTGTGTCCATGGTCTTGTGAGCAGGCCGAGGTGTTACATATGACACAACCCTAATGAGACCACACACAGGATGGGATTAAGGCCAACTTAGATGCTGTTCATAAGCCCGACGCTGCATGAGATCACACGCACACACACAGGATAGAACTTCTAGAACCTGAAGAAATCATCAAAGGTTGACCCAGAAACATTTATAGAAATGAATCCTAATTGGATTCATTATTGCGTTACCGATGACCCCCTCAGAGAAGGAACCACCTCGTCAGTGTGACCGGCGAAGGTCATCGAATACGAGGGGAATCCATTAAGTTGTTAAGTTTTACCATGTTGTTGGAAATAAGAGGAAGAGGAAGTCGCAGCAGCATCTGATTTGTGTTATTGGGCAGTCAGATGGAGGTCATGCTGTGCGACAAAGCTCATCTAGGTCACAGGCTGTGACTCAGAGAGTCGCTGTGTACCTGGACTTAGCGTGTCTCCCCTGCTGTGAAGCAGAGCGGACTCTGTACCTTCGGCTGATTGGCTGGGACGTCCGTTACTTCCTGTCAAAGTTTTTTTAGGCCTCTATGTTGGTGAAAAAACAGCTGAGATCTAACAAAGATCTACATTCCTACCCTCACCATGGTAACCAGGATCTATGTTTCTACCCTCACCATAGTAACCAGGATCTATGTTCCTATCCTCACCATGGTAACCAGGATCTATGTTCCTATCCTCACCATGGTAACCAGGATCTATGTTCCTATCCTCACCATGGTAACCAGGATCTATGTTCCTATCCTCACCATGGTAACCAGGATCTATGTTCCTACCCTCACCATGGTAACCAGGATCTACGTTCCTACCCTCACCATGGTAACCGGGATCTACGTTCCTACCCTCACCATGGTAACCAGGATCTACGTTCCTACCCTCACCATGGTAACCAGGGTCTACGTTCCTACCCTCACCATGGTAACCAGGATCTACATTCCTACCCTCACCATGGTAGTCAGGATCTATGTTCCTACGCTCACCGTGGTAACCAGGATCTACGTTCCTACCCTCACCATGGTAACCAGGATCTACATTCCTACCCTCACCATGGTAACCAGGATCTATGTTCCTACGCTCACGTGGTAACCAGGATCTACGTTCCTACCCTCACCATGGTAACCAGGATCTACATTCCTACCCTCACCATGGTAACCATGATCTATGTTCCTACCCTCACCATGGTAACCAGGATCTATGTTCCTACGCTCATCATGGTAACCAGGATCTACATTCCTACCCTCACCATGGTAACCAGGATCTACGTTCCTACCCTCACCATGGTAACCAGGATCTATGTTCCTACCCCCACCATGGTAACCATGATCTACATTCCCACCCTCACCATGGTAACCAGGATCTACGTTTCTACCCTCACCATGGTAACCAGGATCTACGTTTCTACCCTCACCATGGTAACCAGGATCTATGTTCCTACGCTCACCGTGGTAACCAGGATCTACGTTCCTACCCTCACCATGGTAACCAGGATCTACATTCCTACCCTCACCATGGTAACCAGGATCTATGTTCCTACGCTCACCGTGGTAACCAAGATCTACGTTCCTACCCTCACCATGGTAACCAGGATCTACATTCCTACCCTCACCATGGTAACCATGATCTATGTTCCTACCCTCACCATGGTAACCAGGATCTATGTTCCTACGCTCACCATGGTAACCAGGATCTACATTCCTACCCTCACCATGGTAACCAGGATCTACGTTCCTACCCTCACCAAGGTAACCAGGATCTATGTTCCTACCCTCACCATGGTAACCATGATCTACATTCCCACCCTCACCATGGTAACCAGGATCTACGTTTCTACCCTCACCATGGTAACCAGGATCTACGTTTCTACCCTCACCATGGTAACCAGGATCTACGTTCCTACCCTCACCATGGTAACCAGGATCTACATTCCTACCCTCACCATGGTAACCAGGATCTATGTTCCTACCCTCACCATGGTAACCAGGATCTATGTTCCTACCCTCACCATGGTAACCATGATCTACATTCCCACCCTCAACATGGTAACCAGGATCTACGTTCCTACCCTCACCATGGTAACCAGGATCTACGTTCCTACCCTCACCATGGTAACCAGGATCTACATTCCTACCCTCACCATGGTAACCAGGATCTACGTTCCTACCCTCACCATGGTAACCAGGATCTACATTCCTACCCTCACCGTGGTAACCAGGATCTACATTCCTACCCTCACCATGGTAACCAGGATCTACGTTCCTGCCCTCACCGTGGTAACCAGGGTCTACGTTCCTACCCTCACCATGGTAACCAGGATCTACCTTACTACCCTCACCATGGTAACCAGGATCTACGTTCCTGCCCTCACCGTGGTAACCAGGATCTATGTTCCTGCCCTCACCATGGTAACCAGGATCTACCTTACTACCCTCACCATGGTAACCAGGATCTACGTTCCTACTCTTCAAAAGTCTTTCCTGAAAATTGAACGAAAGACTGAAGCATCTTGAACAAGAAAAGCTTCGGATTCCTTCAGAGAAACAATCGTTTCTGCTCTGCCAAAAACCCACCCCACCCTGGGTGACTGTTACACAATGCCAACCTGTTGTTCTGCACTCTGCATGACTGTTGGAGGTGATTCACATGTTGACCCTCTCTCTCTCTGTTCCAGATTCCTGATTGGTCATTCCTGTTTGTGTCCTGAGAATTACCAGCTTGAGAAACCTCTACAGGTCCATCACGGAGAGGGTCTGCATGTTCTACCGGTCCATCATGGAGAGGGTCCCCATGTTCTACCGGTCCATCATGGAGAGGGTCCCCATGTTCTACCGGTCCATCATGGAGAGGGTCCCCATGTTCTACCGGTCCATCATGGAGAGGGTCTGCATGTTCTACCGGTCCAACATGGAGAGGGTCTCCATGTTCTACCGGTCCATCACGGAGAGGGTCTCCATGTTCTACCGGTCCATCATGGAGAAGGTCTCCATGTTCTACCGGTCCATCACGGAGAGGGTCTCCATGTTCTACCGGTCCATCATGGAGAGGGTCTCCGTGTTCTACCGGTCCATCATGGAGAGGGTCTTCGTGTTCTACCGGTCCATCATGGAGAGGGTCTCCATGTTCTACCGGTCCATCATGGAGGGGGTCTCCATGTTCTACCGGTCCATCATGGAGAGGGTCTCCATGTTCTACCGGTCCATCATGGAGAGGGTCTCCATGTTCTACCGGTCCATCACGAAGAGGGCCTCATGTTCTATCGGTCTCCATGGCGACGGCCTCCATGATGGAGAGGGCAAACACAACATCTGTGTATTCGGTCGTGTGCCCGGACTCTCCGGATTGCGTCTCTATTTGTTGTAAACGTGCTGACTCATGGCGAGCTGCTGGTAAACGATGATGTGATCCGTTTGTTTCCCGTCCCAAAGGAGACACGCTGTAATCGGCTTCATCCATTTACTCACTAGCTTTTTTAAAACAACGTGCACACTCTTCCAAACATAAGTGGGTAACAGAGTGTGTTATGGATGCCCATTTTATCACCACGTGTGCCCAGGCTCGTCTTCGACACGCCCGCCTAACACAGGCTACATGATCTAATCCTGATATCTTGATTTGGGGGGCGTGACCCAGAAACAGAGGATTCAAAATGACAACTCATTATGAGAAACAAAAAAAAGAGGGTATTAACACACACACATACACACACACACACACACACACACACACACACACACACACACACACACGTTATTACATTAGCTTATCCTAATGAATTACCAAAGCGGATTGGATGGAGCTAATCTGCTGTTTTGTATTAATTGAAGCTAAACATCGTTCATTCTTTAAAAGTTCTAAAAAAAAAAAAAAAATCAAAGAACAGACATTTTCTTGGAAGTTTTTTTGACTCAAATCAAGTCTAAACAAACCCAGGAAATGCGGGACTAAAATTTAAAGAAACAGTACGGAATCAAATTTAAAGAAACCGTACGGAATCAAATTTAAAGAAACAGTACGGAATCAAATTTAAAGAAACAGTACCGAATCAAATTTAAAGAAACACTACCGAATCAAATTTAAAGAAACACTACCGAATCAAATTTAAAGAAACAGTACGGAATCAAATTTAAAGAAACGGTACGGAATCAAATTTAAAGAAACGGTACGGAATCAAATTTAAAGAAACGGTACGAAATCAAATTTAAAGAAACATTACGAAATCAAATTTAAAGAAACAGTACGGAATCAAATTTAAAGAAACAGTACCGAATCAAATTTAAAGAAACATTACGAAATCAAATTTAAAGAAACAGTACGGAATCAAATTTAAAGAAACAGTACCGAATCAAATTTAAAGAAACATTACGAAATCAAATTTAAAGAAACAGTACAGAGTCAAATTTAAAGAAACCGTACGGAATCAAATTTAAAGAAACAGTACCGAATCAAATTTAAAGAAACAGTACAGAGTCAAATTTAAAGAAACCGTACGGATTTAAATTTAAAGAAACAGTATGTAAAACTTTAACATGAGCTTATCATTATTAGTGTTCCGTAGTTCCTGATCAAAATGTAAGGTGGTCAGTCCGCTGGAAGGGCGGCCTCTGTCCCCCGGTACCGGCTTGGTAAAAGCCCAGCCACCAGGCATTCGCTCTCAAGCCCCAGCCTCCGGCCTGGCTCTAAGGAGGACTTCGGTGACCTGCGTCCTGGCAAGGATAACTTGGCCATGCTTGATCGCTTCATAGGAGTGTTTGAGCCGTGCTTTGTCTGGCCCCTCACCTGGGATCTGTTTGCCTGAGGGCAACCCTACCAGGGGCATTAAGCCCTGACAACATAGCTCCTAGGATCCTTGGGGCACGCAAACCCCTCCACCACGTTAAGGTGGCAACCTTGGTCTTGGTCTCCGGGAGGATAAAAACAATCAAATCTATATGTAACATAACCCGTAATCATCGGGTGGCATTCTGGCGCAGTGGGTAGCACAGTGGCCTCACAGTAAGAAGATCATGGGTTTGAGTTCCAGGTGGGGACAAGGATTGAAACATTGGCCTTACTGTGTAGAGTTTGCATGTTCTCCCTGTGTATGTATGGGTTTTCTCCAGGTACCCCTGGTACTCCGGTTACCCTCTAAATACATAGGTTTATTGGGCACTGCATGATTGGCCCTAGGAATGAGTGTGTGTGTATGGCTGTGTGTGTGTGTGTGTGTGTGTGTGTGTGTGTGTGTGTGTGTGTGTGTGTGTGTGTGTGTGTGTGTGTGTGTGTGTCACCGTGACAGACTGGCAACCTGTTCGGGGTTTACCCTGCCCTTGCTGTGAATCAGCTGGGATGGGCTCCAGCAAGCCCCATAACCCTGCTAGGGATGGATGGTTAAGAAGGGGACTGACTGACTGGAAACCGTAAGTGTGTGTGTGTGTGTGTGTGTGTGTGTGTGTGTGTGTGTGTGTGTGTGTGTGTGTGTGTGTGTTACTCGTTACTAATTACCATGTAGAATTTCATTAGTTTAACCTTTAATCTTCATTGTTTCAGGATTAACCAGAGAAACCGGGTGAAACGGAGTGGACTGTTAAAGCCCCTCCCATCCAGGACCGGCTGCGTAGCGTTAATCTGGGCGCGAACAGATGGCATGCACTAACAAGCTAACCTAATGCAGCTATTGCTGGCAGAGATCTGCCACTTCCTGATCTCAGAGCTCGTAATTAAATGCACCGTTTAATCTCCAAAAAAAAAAATTAAATTAGGTTTTAAAACAAGATAAAATCAGTACTTTTTTTTTTTAATCATACTGTATTCATCCATCAAGAAGGCATTCCTGTGCTGCATTGCCCTGCAGCAGGCAGCCATGATGGCCCCGATGGTGGGAGAAACGGGGGGTGTCAGGTGTCTTCTCAAGGAACAATTAGGCTTGATTCGAACCGGCAACTCTTCAGTCCAAAGATGGCATTCATTCCGCTGAACGATGCCTCATTTTTATTAAAATATTCCCTATTTTTGTTTGTTCCTATCCTCACCATGGCAACCAGGATCCCCTCACCATGGTAACCAGGATCTACGTTCCTACCCTCACCATGGTAACCAGGATCTACGTTCCTATCCTCACCATGGCAACCAGGATCTACGTTCCTACCCTCACCATGGTAACCAGGATCTACGTTCCTACCCTCACCATGGTAACCAGGATCTACGTTCCTACCCTCACCATGGTAACCAGGATTTACGTTTCTACCCTCACCATGGTAACCAGGATCTACGTTCCTACCCTCACCATGGTAACCAGGATCTACGTTCCTACCCTCACCATGGTAACCAGGATCTACGTTCCTACCCTCACCATGGTAACCAGGATCTATGTTCCTACCCTCACCATGGTAACCAGGATCTACGTTCCTACCCTCACCATGATAACCAGGATCTATGTTCCTACCCTCACCATGGTAACCAGGATCTATGTTCCTACCCTCACCATGGTAACCAGGATCTACGTTCCTACCCTCACCATGGTAACAGGATCTACGTTCCTGGTGAGGGCATGAACATCAATCCTGGTTACCATGGTGACCAGTTGCCCAAACCACATTTGTTTTTTTTATGCCAATCGTTGCACCATCTATGTTTAAAAGTACTTTTATTTGAATCCCAGTGAGTCGGGGGTTAAATATTTTACCCGCTCGTTGGGCAAGAAGCTTCAATCAGAGCCTGAAGGAGCTAAAACAACCCAAATGTATGAGCCCATGTCTTCCATGGCAGTGCCAGGGTAGTTTATAATGACTTCTGAAGCTCAGCCAGTACCAAGCCTCGCCCTGTATGCTGGTACATTTCATGGAGCTGTCCGTGCCCTTCTAAATGAGCTGTCCGTGGTGCTGAAACGTCTCCTCTTACTTTGAGACGGTCCTGACCACGCCTGTGATCACCAGTCTGTCGCTGGCAGAGTATAGCCCACTTCTGAATGCTGCCAAATGACGTACGGGTTAGATTTCAATCTGTTACCCACATTCTGCCACTCATCTCTTTACATGTAAACCAATAAATAAGTGTACACATGACTGCTCGGGTTGGTAACGTCTGCCAGTGTGGGAAGTTGAATCCATTTGGCATGTTTACCGGGTCACGCGGGTCGACCGTATGCACGTGTTTGCAGAATCCCGCAAATACAGAGAAAGAAAGGAACGTCTGCCCGCATTCAGACGACCTTCCACTGCCCTCTTCCTCAGACATATTTCACTGATGAAATGGAGTGGAAAGCCCGGATTATGAGGGCAGACATGATCTACTTCACCACGTCTACCCGCTGACCTCATCTACAAAGTACGGACGGGCACTGATGGAAACAAAATAACCACGTCACACAAAAAAACAAACAATCAGAGAGCACACAGACACAGCAGATCCTCACCATGGTAACCAGGATCTACATTCCTACCTTCACCATGGTAACCAGGATCTACATTCCTACCCTCACCATGGTAACCAGGATTTACATTCCTACCTTCACCATGGTAACCAGGATCTACATTCCTACCCTCACCATGGTAACCAGGATCTACATTCCTACCCTCACCATGGTAACCAGGATTTACGTTCCTACCCTCACCATGGTAACCAGGATCTACATTCCTACCCTCACCATGGTAACCAGGGTCTATGTTCCTACCCTCACCATGGTAACAAGGATCTACATTCCTACCCTCACCATGGTAACCAGGATCTACGTTCCTACCCTCACCATGGTAACCAGGACCTCCGTTCCTACCCTCACCATGGTAACCATGATCTACATACCTAGCCTCACCATGGTAACCAGGATCTACATTCCTACCCTCACCATGGTAACCAGGATCTACGTTCCTACCCTCACCATGGTAACCAGGATCTCCGTTCCTACCCTCACCATGGTAACCAGGATCTACGTTCCTACCCTCACCATGGTAACCAGGATCTACATTCCTACCCTCACCATGGTAACCAGGTTCTACGTTCCTACCCTCACCATGGTAACCAGGATCTACGTTCCTACCTTCACCATGGTAACAAGAATCTACATTCCTACCCTCACCATGGTAACCAGGATCTACGGTCCTACCCTCACCATGGTAACCAGGATCTACGTTCCTACCCTCACCATGGTAACCAGGATCTACATTCCTACCCTCACCATGGTAACCAGGATCTACGTTCCTACCCTCACCATGGTAACCAGGATCTACGTTCCTACCCTCACCATGGTAACAAGGATCTACATTCCTACCCTCACCATGGTAACCAGGATCTACATTCCTACCCTCACCATGGTAACCAGGATCTACGTTCTTGCCCTCACCATGGTAACCAGGATCTACGCTACTTTCTAAACCACGCCTTCAAATTAAGACGTTCTTCATTTTAACTCATAAAAAACCTGCTTTTAGATTAATTTTCTTTAAAAAAAAAGTGTTTATTTTTCATTTTAATGACACATTTTAAGATTTTCCAGCAGTATTTTTTTTGGGACGGATGTGGAAACAGAGAAAGAGACGGGCTGTGTGTGGAGAGTCCGGGGACTTCAGGCGATGAGCCAACCGTCTGCCCGCATTGTCACATTCACAGAAATCTTATCAGCGCTGCACACAGCTCATTATCACCCAACATGTCACCCACTCCTCACACACACGGACACACCAACACTCTCCCAGAGGACTCCTTTAAAAGCTGCATGTCGTGTCAAACATGTCACAGGTGTGTGAGAGGAGCCCACGGCGTGGGTGGTAAAGAACAAACACCCAGTGTTTACCCGCTCCAGCTGCAGCTCTGACAGGAACATCTGCACTGCACCCGAGAAAATCTATTCTGGAATAATTAAAGCCTCTCTAACGGATTCCAGGCAGGATTTTAACTGGTTACCGAGAAGCTTGGCGTAATCCCGCTTTGGCAGAGCGACGCTGGTACTGAGTAGCATCATGGCACCGACACGCCATCTACGTGTGGTAATATAGGAATGGATAGGCTGGCATGATGGCATCATTTTACATCTAAAATTATAATAAAGATTATTGCTGGGTTTTATTTGGACCACAGCTACAAGTTGGGGGGCATTCCACGCTTTTACGGGTGAGAACCAAGCTCTGGCTCTGGTCATACAGAGACCGGACTGCCCGTACCAAGGGCACCGAGACTCCATATTCCCTGAGCACCCCAACAGGAGTCCCATATGGGCATGGTCAAATGCCCTTCCAGATCCACAGAGCACATGTAGACTGCTTGGGCAAACTCCCATGACCCCTCCAGGATCCTGAAGAGGGTATAGAGCTGGTCCGTAGTTCCACGTCTAGGACGGAAACCACACTGCTCCTCGTCAATCCGAGCCGGGATGAGAGAAGCCCGGGCTACCCGTCTGAGGCTCTTGCCCCTGTAACCTGGCTCTGGATAAGCGGAAGATGACGGGACGCCCGGGCTTCACCCTCCAGCTCACCTGGTAGGAACCAGAGAAATTCCCGGGTGAGACAATCTCTCCGCTGGGTCTGTGGTCTCCTCCAGGTGGGGCATGCCCTGACCACCTCACCAGCGAAGCGTTTGGGTGTTGTCCTCCTTTCAACCCGGAAGAGCAACGGTTCTACTCCAAGCTCCTCCTGGATGGCAGAGCTCCTCACTATCTATGAGCTTCCCAGCCACGCTGCAGAGGAGGCCTCCAGGTGTGGGTGATGCCACCACGGCTGCACGATACCAACGCCTCGTCATTGATTGTGAACAATTCGAGGTGCCAACAGCTCGTTTAAAGACTGGTACACATGCATGGCTCGTTTGTGTATTCCATATTTGGGGTCTTACAGGCGTGGTTGGAGCAGGATGGAGATCAAGATGCTCTACACCAAGCTTTTGTTGCTTAATGAGAGTCTTGAGTTTTGCAAACACGAGTCATACTTTTATTCTGAAGGTCGGAAAATCATAAACTTTCTGAAAACCTGGAAGTATCAATTTAAATTTTCACAACTGTTTGAAAACAAAAGTTTAAAAAAAGTTAGACTTTAATGAAAAAGAGTGAAAAACTGTTTCATTTAAAGGAACATTGACACGATGCAAATAATATCTGCATCTCTGGACGGTGTTCTCTAAATGACGCCTTCAAATTAAGACGTTTCTCTCTAAACCACGCCTTCAAATTAAGACGTTCCTCTTTAAAACACGCCTTCAAATTAAGACGTCCTCTTTAAACCACGCCTTCAAATTAAGACGTTCCTCTTTAAACCACGCCTTCAAATGAAGACGTTCCTCTTTAAACCACGCCTTCAAATTAAGACGTTCCTCTTTAAACCACGCCTTCAAATTAAGACGTTCTTCTTAAAACCACGCCTTCAAATTAAGACCTCCTCTTTAAACCACGCCTTCAAATTAAGACGTTCCTCTTTAAAACACGCCTTCAAATTAAGACGTCCTCTTTAAACCACGCCTTCAAATTAAGACGTTCCTCTTTAAACCACACCTTCAAATTAAGACGTTCCTCTCTAAACCACGCCTTCAAATTAAGACGTTCCTCTAAAAATCAAACTTTCAAATTAAGACGTTCCTCTTTAAATCAAACCTTCAAATTAAGACGTTCCTCTTTAAACCACGCCTTCAAATTAAGACGTTCCTCTCTAAACCACGCCTTCAAATTAAGACGTTCCTCTAAAAACAAACTTTCAAATCAAGACGTTCCTCTTTAAATCAAACCTTCAAATTAAGACGTTCCTCTTTAAACTAGGCCTTCAAATTAAGACGTTCCGCTTTAAACCACGCCTTCAAATTAAGAGGTTCCTCTTGAATTTATTCCTGCACATCTAGACCCTCCTCTTTAAGTCATTCCTACACATCTAGATGCCGGATATTTATTTTTTAAGTGTTGCAAAAAAATGTTTAAACCAACAGAATATTTTCAAAATGTTGTAAAATGAAAGATTTTATGTTCTTAATTAAATCATATCAATAAAACGTTTGTGTAGAATCTCTGATTCTAACGTCTCGTCATCCCCCAGCAGAGTGTGGAGGTTTTCTGGACCACATGGAACAGCGTCTGCCTTCTGTTTACCCTCCGTTCTCTTTCATTTCTTCCCTTCTCAGTGTTTAGCTGCCTGACAGAGGGTTACCGGATCTGGCCGGGTGGGTGGGTGGTGGAGCTCTAATTCAATTTCTGCTGCTGCTCAGAGACAGACGGGAGAAGGGATGAAGAGCGCAGATGTTAGGGAACATTTCCCGTTAGCGGAAAAGAGGGAGGGTATGCCAAGCGGATCTGTGGCGAGCTGAAATCTCAAGCCTGCTGATGGGTCTGGATCTACATGCCCGTTAACAGACTGGGCAAAATGACTGAGCCAAAATCAGTTGGTGAATTTCTTCCAAGAAGGGACGTACCAGAGTGGGCGTGGCATTTATGAGCCTGTCTCTTTAAGACAGACTAATTTGAATGAACACGCCCACATTTATTCAGATCGTTTATCTGGGCCTCGATAACCGCCTCAGTGAGGGCTAACCTAGGCTTCCCTCACCCGGAGGGGCATCCTTAGCTCACCCAGAAGGGTCCAGAGTCGACCAGGTGTGAGATGTAGTCTCTCCAGCAGGTACAGGGTCTGACTCTGGGTCTTCTCCTGGTGGGATGTGTCTGAAACAGGTGTTCGGAATGACCCCGATTTGGCAGCTCTCGATCCGTAGGAAGAAAGGCTCTTCTCCAAGCTCCTCCCTCTATCTCTGAGAGAGCCCAGCCACCCTATGAAGGAAGCTCATTTCAGCCGCTTGTATTTCGGTTCCACCCTCAGCTGAATGGTTTTTATCAGGGAGTCATTTCCTGGTTCACCACCGTGGGTGTGTCCGAAAGTGACTTCCTGCCAAAAAGTGATTCGTCTGTAAACGTGTCGATTTGTTTGTTTTGATTTTAACCAAGCGTACACAACCACCCGACAAACTCGTCCCTGCCATGCGTCAAGAACATGGCCGCTCAGTGTCCACTGGAACGCAAGTCATCTCTTTTTACTAGAATACCTTCACACCTTACGAGGCTTGAAACACTGTCTGTTCCGTGTGGAGTTTGCATGTTCTCCCTGTGTATGTGTAGGTCAGATTTCCTCCTACCTTCCAAAAATATGGCCGCTGGAATGAACCGGAGGAAGCCGGACCCCAGTTTGCTTTGATTGTGTTTGAATTTTTCAGCAGGTAGAAACTGTTTGACATTTACTGGTTAAGTTTCTTGGGGTGAGTCTGTGACTCACGGTGGTAACCTTGGTGTCAACCTTAAGTGCCCGCTTTTCATAGATCCCAATGAGTGGTCTCCTCCTTGAGCTGCCACCTTATCGTGGTGGAGGGGTTTGCGTGCCCCAATGACCCTCGGAGCCATGTTGTCTGGGGCTTGATGCCCCTGGCAAACAGGTCCTAGCTTAGGGGCTCAATCCCCCTATGAAGAGATCGAGCGTGGCCAAGTTGCCGTTGCCTGGAAGTGGGTCACTGGAGTCCCCTCTTGGAGCCACGCCAGGGACTGGGGCACAAGAGCAAGCGCCTGGTGGCCAAGCTTTTACCCATGGGGCCAAACAGGGGACAAGGGCCACCATTCTAGTGGACTCACCACCTGCAGGAGGGGCCATAGGGGTCGGGTGAAGGAGGAGATGGGTGGCAGCAAACGAGTGGTGACTGAAAGAATGAGAGCGTAGATGCAAGCGGCGGAAATGAGCTTCCTCCGCAGGATGGGGAGATTGTATGAGTAGCTCTGCCATCTGGCAAGAGCTCAGTCTCGAGCTGCTCCTCCTCCAGGTTGAGAGAAACCAGATGGGGTGGTTCGGGCATCTGGTCAGGATACCTCCCGAGCGCCTCGTTGTTGTGGTGTTTCGGGCATGTCACACCAGGAGGAGACCAATAGACAGACCACGGACCTGCTGGAGAGACTATGTCTCACAGCTGGCCGGGAAACGACTCGGGATCCTTCAGGGTGAGCTGGAGGATGCAGCCGGGGTGAGAGAAGCCTGGGCTTCCCGTCTGAGGATGTTGCCCCCTACAATCCGGCCCCGGGTGAGCGGAATACAACGGACAGAACGAATGAGTGCACAGTTTTGGTTGCCATGCATAAACCCAATTTTTTACTAGTAAAATTTCTTTTCAAAATAAAACACATTTCCATAAAATTTGAAGATGCGTTCATTCATCACCAAACCCGCCCACCTGTTCATTCCCATGCTAATGGCATGGTCTTCTTAGACGGAAATAAGTGGGTAAACATGTTAAAATATCTCCCTAATTCACACACACTCTATTTTTTTAAAGCTGAGGATGGATTTGCATAATGCTTCCTTATCTACGTCCATTAGCAGCAGCATGAGGAGCTCATACCAGTACATTTACTTAATCAGTCAGTCCGAGCTGTGCCAGTATAAAGCAGCCAAATTACAACAGGATCTACGTTCCTACCCTCACCATGGTAACCAAGATCTACCTTCCTACCCTCACCATGGTAACCAAGATCTACCTTCCTACCCTCACCATGGTAACCAAGATCTACCTTCCTACCCTCACCATGGTAACCAAGATCTACCTTCCTACCCTCACCATGGTAACCAGGATCTACGTTCCTACCCTCACTGTGGTAACCAAGATCTATGTTCCTACCCTCACCATGGTAACCAGGATCTACGTTCCTACCCTCACCGTGGTAACCAGGATCTACGTTCCTACCCTCACCATGGTAACCAGGATCTACGTTCCTACCCTCACTGTGGTAACCAAGATCTATGTTCCTACCCTCACCATGGTAACCAGGATCTACGTTCCTACCCTCACCGTGGTAACCAGGATCTACGTTCCTACCCTCACCATGGTAACCAGGATCTACGTTCCTACCCTCACTGTGGTAACCAAGATCTATGTTCCTACCCTCACCATGGTAACCAGGATCTACGTTCCTACCCTCACCATGGTAACCAGGATCTACGTTCCTACCCTCACCATGGTAACCAGGATCTACGTTCCTACCCTCACTGTGGTAACCAAGATCTATGTTCCTACCCTCACCATGGTAACCAGGATCTACCTTCCTACCCTCACCATGGTAACCAGGATCTATGTTCCTACCCTCACCATGGTAACCAGGATCTACGTTCCTACCCTCACCATGGTAACCAGGATCTACGTCCCTACCCTCACCATGGTAACCAGGATCTACGTTCCTACCCTCACCATGGTAACCAGGATCTACGTCCCTACCCTCACCTTGGTAACCAGGATCTATGTTGTCATGGTAACATGGCTGTTCTGCCTCTGTTCCACCAAGCTTCTGTTTACAGCTGCAAACCACCATCAGGAGACATTTAGGGTTCAGTATCTGGTTCAGGGACACCTCGGCATGAACTCCAGGCAGGGAATGAAATGTTGACCCTTTGGTACAGAACGTTCGTCCTGCCAACTGCCCCATCCAACCCCCACATGATTGGTTGGTCTGATGAATTGCTTCAATGTCGAACCAGCTTTGAAAAGTTAAACCCAACCTTTCCATGCCAACTAGGTCTTAACTTCCTGTTACAAGCTGTGGGTGGTCGTAGTGTCACCAGTTATCCACCAATCAGAACATCCCGTTTTCAAAATAAGAGAGAAGGATGTGGAACCAAATCAACACAAAGAAATCTGTGGCCATGTTGAACTGGACCACCTGCGTTGGCACTCAAAGTGCTTTCCATCAGAGCTTACCCATTCACACACATATTCACATCTGATGGTGGAAGCTGGCATGCAAGCTGGAAACCACCATCAGGTTCGGTTTCTTACTCTGAGACACCTTGACGTGAACTCGAGTGGCAGTAGGTCGGACGTGCGACCCTCCAGTTCTGGGACACTCAACCTAACCACTGACCCATGTTTCCCATGGGCGAATCCAATGGGGGTTGCGGCACATGCCTCCCTTTTGGTCCACAAGAAAAAAAAAGAAAGAAGAACAAGAAGAAAGGAAAAGGGACTAGTTAAGTTTGGCCCTGCAAGGAAATGGGCACCAAAATGCAGGGAAATTACTCTTATTTTTCAAAATAAGAGTAAAACCCTCATACTGGCTTTGTCAATGACCCCCGCATACGCTTTAGAAAATCCTGGACCCGCCCCTGTTTACCCCAAACAGTTTCAACCCCAGGCTTGAGCATAACAGGGATCAAATTATCCTAATTTACAGGATTTGACCCACTTTTTTTCAATCAAATTGTTTTTGCTACAGATTTAGAAGAATTCCTTCATCAGTCCCTCAATGGAGGATATTACTGCGCTGCATTGCACCGCAGCAGGTTCCAAGGCGGCTCAGTGGGATTCAAACCGGCTCCTCCTGGTCCAAGGATAGTTACTCTACCACTGAGCCAACGCCTCAATTTGTTGCTTCTTTAAACATCTTTTAAAATCAGCAGAAACAGTTCATTTAATTCCAAACAGAAATTGTAGAAAAATTTTCTCGTGAAATCAGGCGTTTTCGACCAAAACAATTATTGTTGTTCATAAACAAGCCGTTAAAATGATGCCATCACCTGTGAAGGTACTGATAGATCAGAATTTGGGCCAGAAAACACCCGGGAAACGGACAGTAGAACCATATGGAGAGGTGATGGTGGTCTAGTGTTATTAAATCCAGCCTGAAAACTACCTACAACCCACTTCCTCTTCCAGCATTTCCCTCCAGGGGGCGCCACATCAAGTCTGTTTCTTCCATCTAACCCAGGCATGAGCAAACTACGGTCCGCGGGCCACATGTGGTTTGTTAAACGGCTCAATCCGGCCCGCTGAACTTAAAAAAATTAGATAAATAAACCTTGTTAATGTTTTGTCACTAAAGATACAACAACACTGCTCCCGTTAAAATGTGTGTGTGTCCATGATGCGAACACTTTTAAAATAAACAGTGTGCACAGATATGGAAAGCCATCGGGGCCAATACACACACGTAAACAAGCGTGTTAGATTTTAAAACAAGCAGCGCTTACATTTTAAACCTCGTGCCGCTAGATTTGAAATTTAACACTCTTGATGTAAAATTTAACACTTGTTTAAAATCTAGCGTCATTCTATTGGTCTAATCTAGAGGTTACTAAAGCATGACATCCATCTGATCCTGATCCAGCCCCTGGTCAAATGTCAGAACTCAATGTGGCCCGGGAACCAAAAAGTTTACCCTCCCCTGATCTAACCCTATCTCCTGCATCCTCTTCAGTCACACCAACTATCTTCATGTCTTCCTTCACTGTATCCATGAACCTCCTCTTTGGTCTTCCTCTAGTCCTCTTTCCTGGTGGTTCCAAATCCAGCATCCTTCTTCTGATGTACTCTCTCTCTCTCCTCTGCACATGTCCAAACCATCTCAGTCTGACCTCTCTGACTTTAAAACCTCTAACATGTGCTGTTCCTCTGATCCTGTCCATCCTGGTCACTCCCAGAGAGATCCTCAGTGTTTACTAGGACTACCTGAACCTTCCTCCAACCCACATCCTGACTATCTACCCTCTCTATCACAACAACATTGATGCCAACATGAAACTAGGGTACCATTCTATGCAGATGATGGATGGTTCTATACCTTCACATGAACATGAGAAGGTGGAGAGTCAGGATTGAGCCGCAGAGTCGATCATTCTGTTTATAAATGACATGATACGTGATTCGAGCAGTCTGAAAAACACCATGTGAGTAATTCAGGATAAAAAAAGAGGGTTTGAATGACTGTTAAACTTAGAACAAGATATTTTGATCCATAAAAAAACACCCTTAAAAACCCTGATTGAGCAAATCTGTCCAGAAATGTTTGACATAGAGATCAGCATGCTGGTCGTCATGAACCCGGTCAGGACATGGTCACAGAATAACCAAACACACACTGGATCAGATCAGCAATATCTCAATCTCAGATTTTAACCGTGTAGGATTGGGATCATGTGTCCTGCATGTGGAGCAGAACACACACACACAAACAAACACACACACAAACTCAGAGAGAGAGAGAGATGTACAGGTGCAATGTGAGGTGTGTATGGTTGTGTATCTGTAAGCAGACAAGGGTGACGCACACCCTCAGATAGACAGATAGATGATGGATTGATTTACCACACAGGCACGCACACACACACACACACACACACACACACGGAGAGAGAGAGAGACAGAGATAGATTGATTTACCTAGTCTTCTCTGATCCTCTCTCTCTCTTTCTCACACTCTCTCTCTCTCTCTCTCTCTCTCTCTCTCTCTCTCTCTCTCTATCTCTCTCACACACACACACACACACACACACACACACACGGAGAGAGAGAGAGAGAGACAGAGATAGATTGATTTACCTAGTCTTCTCTGATCCTCTCTCTCTCTTTCTCACACTCTCTCTCTCTCTCTCTCTGTCTCTCACACACACACACACACACACACACACACACACACACACACACACACACACACACACACACACACACACACACACACACAGCTTGATTTACCTGGTCTTCTGTGATCCTCTCACACAGCTCGTCCTTCCATAGAAACCATCAGTTTGTAACTCCAGATTAGGGATTAAAAAGAATCCAGTGGATTTTTTTTCTTCAGAGTTGGTTCATTTCTTGCAGAGGGGTGCGCCCGCTACATCCTTCCTTCCATGCACCCCGTTTACCTCCCTCTCTCACCCTCTGGTTTCATCCCGTCATCCTACACACACATCGGACTTCTCGCTTTTTTAAAATCTTCTTTTTACAGATAAAAATCCATCCAAGAGAAAAAAAAAATAGTTAAATAAAAGTTGATGAAAACATTCTTAAATGTAATTATTTCCAAAGAAGGAGTTTAAAAAAAAAAAAGATCCATATAGGCGTGAGACGGGTGTTCCCCTCCGGACTGAGCGCACCTCTCCAACCCGAATAGAACAGAACAGAGAAAAAGAGAAGAGAACAGAATGAAATAGAACCGATTATACATGAACCAGTCCCTTCCTTCCACTGGTCTCCTAGGTGTCCAGTCCAGCTGATCCTCCGCTCTCCTCTCTCAGACCCGCACTGCTAAACCCACCGGTGTCAAAGTAGAAACCACACGGAAAGAAAACACTTCCTGCTGGGTGTTTCAAAATAAAACATCTAGATGTAACCTGTTTCATTATTTCACACCAAGACAGTTTATTGTTTCCTGCATCCTGATTGGTTCATGTCTTCCTTCACTGTATCCATGAACCTCCTCTTTGGTCTTCCTCTAGTCCTCTTTCCTGGTGGTTCCAAACCCAGCATCCTTCTAGCCACCACCTTCTGGCGTTTAGTAGCCACCTTCTGGTTTCAAGTTGCCACCTTCTGGTCTCTAGCTGCCACAAAACACCACCTTCGTTGATCCTAGTTACCATGGTGAGGGTATGAAAGTAGATCCTGGTTACCATGGTGAGGGTATGAACGTAGATCCTGGTTACCATGGTGAGGGTATGAACGTAGATCCTGGTTACCATGGTGAGGGTATGAACGTAGATCCTGGTTACCATGGTGAGGGTAGGAACGTAGATCCTGGTTACCATGGTGAGGGTAGGAATGTAGATCCTGGTTACCATGGTGAGGGTATGAACGTAGATCCTGGTTACCATGGTGAGGGTAGGAACGTAGATCCTGGTTACCATGGTGAGGGTATGAACGTAGATCCTGGTTACCATGGTGAGGGTAGGAACGTAGATCCTGGTTACCATGGTGAGGGTAGGAACGTAGATCCTGGTTACCATGGTGAGGGTAGGAACGTAGATCCTGGTTACCATGGTGAGGGTAAGAACGTAGATCCTGGTTACCATGGTGAGGGTAGGAACATAGATCCTGGTTACCATGGTGAGGGTAGGAACGTAGATCCTGGTTACCATGGTTAGGTTAGGAACGTAGATCCTAGTTACCTTGGTGAGGGTAGGAACGTAGATCCTGGTTACCATGGTGAGGGTAGGAACGTAGATCCTGGTTACCATGGTGAAGGCAGGAACGTAGATCCTGGTTACCATGGTGAGGGTAGGAACGTAGATCCTGGTTACCATGGTGAGGGTAGGAACGTAGATCCTGGTTACCCTGGTGAGGGTAGGAACGTAGATCCTGGTTACCATGGTGAGGGTAGGAACGTAGATCCTGGTTACCATGGTGAGGGTAGGAACGTAGATCCTGGTTACTATGGTGAGGGTAGGAACGTAGATCCTGGTTACCATGGTGAGGGTAGGAATGTAGATTCTGGTCACCATGGTGAGGGTAGGAACAAAGATCCTGGTTACCATGGTGAGGGTAGGAACGTAGATCCTGGTTACCATGGTGAGGGTAGGAACGTAGATCCTGGTTACCCTGGTGAGGGTAGGAACGTAGATCCTGGTTACCATGGTGAGGGTAGGAACGTAGATCCTGGTTACTATGGTGAGGGTAGGAACGTAGATCCTGGTTACCATGGTGAGGGTAGGAATGTAGATCCTGGTTACCATGGTGAGGGTAGGAATGTAGATCCTGGTCACCATGGTGAGGGTAGGAACAAAGATCCTGGTTACCATGGTGAGGGTAGGAACCTCCAGAGCTTTTTTTTTTTTTCGGCTCAGCTCTTTCTTCACCATGATGGACCACTGCAGCGTCGTAGTTATTGGTGACGCAGCACCGATCCACCTGTCGATTTACCGCTCCATCCTTCTGCCATTCGTGAACAAAACCCTAAGATACTTAAACTCCTCTAACTTTTTTATGATTTAAACACCTTCACAATAAGAAAATAAGATTAAAAACAATGGATGTCTAATAGCATCTGTTTGAGGCTGTAATGATGCTTTTATTGTGGAGGGGAACTCAGACTGCTTCCAGTCTGTGTTGTAATGGATATGTCTCACTTCACTGACGCATCTCATGCTGCATCAAAGTTCCTCCTGGACAAGCTTCACCAGCACGGGGCGGACTGTGGGAAATACACACACATCATCACCTCCCTGATGATGATATGAGTGTGTGTGGGACAGAAACTCCTCATTCTCCTGTCTGTCATTAGATTTGAACCCTCTTCTCAAGCCTTTAATCTGAAGGAATCAAAGTCTAATCCTGCAAGCCAAAAAACATAACGGGCACAGTGGCCTCACAGCAACAAGGTTTAGGTTTCAGCCCCGGTGACAGGATGAGGCTAGAATCAGTGGTCTTTCTGTGTGGAGTTTGCATGTTCTACCTGTGTCTGTGTGTGTTTTCTCTGGTTTCCTCCAGAAAATGACATGTTAGGTTGATTAGCAGCTATTAAATTGTCCCTAGAGATGAGTGGGTAGCACGCTCCTTCCCTCACCATGGTAACCAGGATCTACGTTCCTACCCTCACCATGGTAACCAGGATCTACGTTTCTAACCTCACCATGGTAACCAGGATCTACGTTCCTACCCTCACCATGGTAACCGGGATCTACGTTCCTACCCTCACCATGGTAACCGGGATCTACGTTCCTACCCTCACCATGGTAACCGGGATCTACGTTCCTACCCTCACCATGGTAACCAGGATCTACGTTCCTACCCTCACCACGGTAACCAGGATCTACGTTCCTACCCTCACCATGGTAACCAGGATCTATGTTCCTACCCTCACCATGGTAACCAGGATCTACGTTCCTACCCTCACCATGGTAACCAGGATCTACGTTCCTACCCTCACCACGGTAACCAGGATCTACGTTCCTACCCTCACCACGGTAACCAGGATCTACGTTCCTACCCTCACCATGGTAACCAGGATCCACGTTCCTACCCTCACCACGGTAACCAGGATCTACGTTCCTACCCTCACCATGGTAACCAGGATCCATGTTCCTACCCTCACCCTGGTAACCTCCCACCAGGAGGAGACCAAGAGGCAGACCCCAGACCTGCTGGAGAGACTATGTCTCACAGATGGACAGAGAACACGTCAGGATCCTTCTGGGTGAGATGGAGGATGTAGCCAGGCTGAGAGATGCCTGGGCTTCCCGTCTGAGGCTGTGCCCTCGCCTCCTAGCCCTGGATAAACAGATTTTTCTTGTAAATAAAACATTTAATTTTAAAAATTAGAACTCACACTGCTTCGTTTCGTGTCCTCACGGTCGTGTGCTTCGACAGAATGATTTAAACACGACAATAAAACGACCGAATCTAACCTTCAGCCAATCGCTGCTTCCTATTGGTTTATTGATTTTTCTCTTAATAGTTGTTAAACTCATTGAAACATCGTTTGGTGGCTGATGGAAAATGGCTATTCATTAACGAGCTGACAGCTAACGGTGCTAAACGACCTAGCAGTAACTCATTTAAAGCCTAATCACACACATCCACTTTTATTTTGGCGGGGGAATCGATCCCCAGATGATGCCATGTTATAATTACCAGGCGTTTTATTGGAGCATTGAATGCAGATGTGATTTTTTTTTCACTCATATGATTAAGTTTGTCTGAAAGACGTTAAATCACATATCGATCCCAGGGATTCGATGAGTGTTCCGGCTTCCAGGGATTCGATGATGACTGGTTTATTAATTGTTGATGCGGCAGTTTTTTCCTTGCTTTATCAACACACGTGCTGGCAAAAAAAGAGCTGAACTGGGCACTGCACCACATGCTGAGCTAGGTATCCCTCTAATAAGATACTCCACCTTCCAGTGGACTCTACACCTGCTGGAGGGGCCATAGGGGTCGGAGAAGAAGACCCCAGACCTGCTGGAGAGATTATGTCTCACAGCTGGCCGGGGAACGACTCAGGATCCTTCCGGGTGAGCTGAAGGATGCAGCCGGGGTGAGAGAAGCCTGGGCCTCCCGTTTGAGGATGTTGCCCCCGCAACCCTGTCCCGGATAACCAGAAGATGTAGATCCTGGTTACCATGGTAACCAGTATCTATGTTCCTACCCTCACCATGGTAACCAGCATCTACGTTCCTACCCTCACCATGGTAACCAGCATCTACGTTCCTACCCTCACCATGGTAACCAGGATCTATGTTCCTACCCTCACCATGGTAACCAGGATCTACGTTCCTACCCTCACCATGGTAACCAGCATCTACGTTCCTACCCTCACCATGGTAACCAGGATCTATGTTCCTACCCTCACCATGGTAACCAGGATCTATGTTCCTGCCCTCACCATGGTAACCAGGATCTACGTTCCTACCCTCACCATGGTAACCAGGATCTACGTTCCTACCCTCACCTTGGTAACCAGGATGTACGTTCCTACCCTCACCATGGTGACCGAAAGAAATAGAATGCGGATACAAGCGGCTGTAATGAGCTTCCTCCGCAGGGTGGCTGGCCTCTCACTCAGAGATTGGGTGAGGAGTTCTGCCATCTGGGAGGAGCTCGGTGTCGAGCCGCTCCTCCTCCAGGTTAAGAGAAGGCAGATGGTGTGGTTTGGACATCCCGAGCGCCTAGCTGGTGAGGCGTTTTGGGCACGTCCCACTGGGAGGAGACCAAGAGGCAGACCCCGGACCTGCTGGAGAGACTGTCTCACAGCTGACCAGGGAACACCTCAGGATCCTACTGGGTGAGATGGAGTATGCAGCCGGGATGAGAGAAGCCTGGGCTTCCCGTCTGAGGATGTTGTCCCGGCTTCCTGGCCCCTAGTTAGGCGGAAGATGACAGAACGTCTATATTTTCCACTTAGTGATGGACAGACGGAGGAAGAGATGATGCCCCCACATTTCTTTCTGGTCAAGTGGGCGCACCTTTGTGAAATTATATGCCACCAGGTCATACATTGGGTTTGGTGAAGCCGTATTCCTCCTCTTTAAAGACTCAGGTACCATCTGTCCGTAACAAGCACGGTCACACAGGCTTCCCACGGCGCTGATCAGCGGATTGATCGTATGATCTTCAAAAAAAGCCCATTGGACGCAGCAGTAAGTCTGAAATAATTGGATAGTAGGTCAAAAATACGCTCCTGGATGAGTGAACGGAGCAACAGATATTCAGTAACCTGGAAAGTCTGCTTGAGTGGAGGGTGGCATATAGGATCGAGAGTCCAGACATATTTATTATTCCCTATGAAATACGATACCATTTAAAACCGCAACGTACATCCTGGTTACCATGGTGAGGGTAGGAACGTAGATCCTGGTTACCATGGTGAGGGTTGGAACGTACATCCTGGTTACCATGGTGAGGGGAGGAACGTACATCCTGGTTACCATGGTGAGGGTAGAAACGTAGATCCTGGTTACCATGGTGAGGGTAGGAACGTAGATCCTGGTTACCATGGTGAGGGTAGGAACGTACATCCTGGTTACCATGATGAGGGTAGTAACGTACATCCTGGTTACCATGGTGAGGGTAGAAACGTAGATCCTGGTTACCATGGTGAGGGTAGGAACGTACATCCTGGTTACCATGGTGAGGGTAGGAACGTAGATCCTGGTTACCATGGTGAGGTTAGGAACGTAGATCCTGGTTACCATGGTGAGGGTAGGAACGTGGATTCTGTATACCGTGGTGCGGGTAGGAACGTGGATCCTGGTTACCATGGTGAGGGTAGGAACATAGATCCTGGTTACCATGGTGAAGATAGGAACATAGATCCTGGTTACCATGGTGAGGGTAGGTATGTAGATTCTGGTTACCATGGTGAGAGTAGGAACGTTGATCCTGGTAACCATGGTGAGGGTAGCAACGTAGATCCTGGTTACCATAGTGAAGGTAGGAACGTAGATCCTGGTTACCATGGTGAAGGTAGGAACAAAGGTCCTGGTAACTACAGTGAGGGTAGGAACGTAGAAAACCTTCAGGACACCGGCCCTCGTGGATCGGAGTTTGACCCCCTATATCCAGAGGAAACCCACGCACACCAGGGAGGACATGCACAGAAAGGCCAGCCTTCCAAGCGTCATCCCACCCAGGATTTGAACCCTGACCTTCTTGCTGTATGGCCACTGAGCTACCCACTGCACCGCCGTGCCACCCAACCTCAAGCATTCATCATTAATACAGGTTGTAAAACAGTGCTGGTCGAAGCGTTTTGATTGGCTCCTAGACGTTTTTTTTACTTGACGTGTCTGTGTGCTACCCACAGTCCACAGAGTCACAAACCAAGACGAGAGAACAGAGAGATGTGTCAGTAGTAACGGAAGTCACTGACAACTTCTGTCACGTCGGATCAGGGTATTGATTAGCTGCTACAGAGAACAGGAGGTCATATCGGCTGGAATCCTTTCACGGACGTGTCGGAGAAGAACGTACTCAGCATGGATCAGCTTTTGGAAAGTTTTTACCAACTTCTTTTTTGTCTGTTTTAGGTTCATTTTTATCAAAGCATTTTAAGAAAAGTGTGGGTGGTGACCGAAAGAATGAGGTCACGGATACAAGCGGGTGAAATGAGGTTACTCCACAGGGTGGGTGGGCTCTCACGCAGATATAGGAGGAGCTCTGCCATCCAGGAGGAGCCAAGAGTGGAGCTGCTCCTTCTTCAGGTCGAGAGAAGCCATGGTGAGGTGGTTCGAGCAGCTGGTTAGGATGCTTCCCGAAAACCTCACTGGTGAGGGAACGTCCTATCGGGAGGAGACCAAGAGGCAGACCCTGGACCTGCTGGAGAGACGAGGTTGGCACTGACAGCCTGTCCAGCACCGACCTCGGACAGGCAGTCGGGTGTTCCCTTTCCTTGTCGGATAAGCAAGCCAGACAGAGTGTCTATCCGGGATTCTCTGGACCCCGGACGAAGGGTCCAAAGAACCTTGTCCCTGTCCGGACAGGGAAGCCAGACAGGGTTCCCTGTCTGAAGAGCTGGACAGGGAACAACTCGGGATCCTCCTGGGTGAGCTGGAGTATACAGCCAGGGTGAGAGAAGCCTGGGTTTCCCATCTGAGGCGGGTTCTCCCATGACCTGACTCTGGGTATGAGTAAGGAAACGAGCTCTATCGTCTCCATTCCCACAGATGATAAGACGGTTTCGGATCGGATCCTGGTGGAAAACCGGGAATATTTTGATCCATTTTCTTTGGCTTCATGTACAATTTCCAGTGAATTTTTCCAGCAAAGCACAGAATCAGTTAAACTGTCGGCTCGCCAGTCGACGGGGCATGAAATGTACATGCCAACACATAAAGAGTTAATGAGTTTTCACTGGAGTGCCAAGAAAAAGACACGTCCGGGTCTGAGACGTTTAAGATGTTTTATTTTAGATAGAATTTTAAAAGTTTAATTGTGATTAAAAATAATTGAAGTTTTCTTTGTTCTTTAGTTTGTAAACAAACTTAGAAAAATTATATTTTGGGTAAAAAAAAAATTATGAAAAAAAAAAAGTCATTTTTATGCTATTCTTCGAAGTATTAACTTCCATTCTGTTTCGTTGTCTTGTGCTTATCCAGGGCCGGGTCGCAGGGGAACCCGACTCAGATGGGAAACTCAGGCTTTTCTCACCCCGGCTGCATCCTCCAGCTCAACCAGGAGGATCCTGAGGTGTTCCCTGTACAGCTATGAGACATAGTCTACATTCCTACCCTCACCATGGTAACCAGGATCTACATTCCTACCCTCACCATGGTAACCAGGATCTACATTCCTACCCTCACCATGGTAACCAGGATCTACATTCCTACTCTCACCATGGTAACCAGGATCTACATTCCTACCCTCACCATGGTACCCCAGGATCTACGTTCCTACCCTCATCATGGTAACCAGGATCTATGTACCTACCCTCACCGTGGTAACCAGGATCTACGTTCCTACCCTCACCATGGTAACCAGGATCTATGTACCTACCCTCACCGTGGTAATCAGGATCTACGTTCCTACCCTCACCATGGTAACCAGGATCTACGTTCTTACCCTCACCATGGTAACCAGGATCTACGTTCCTACCCTCACCATGGTAACCAGGATGTACGTTCCTACCCTCACCATGGTAACCAGGATCTACGTTCCTACCCTCACCATGGTAACCAGGATCTACGTTCCTACCCTCACCATGGTAACCAGGATCTATGTTCCTACTCTCACCATGGTAACCAGGATCTACATTCCTACCCTCACCATGGTAACCAGGATCTACGTTCCTACCCTCACCATGGTAACCAGGATCTACGTTCCTACCCTCACCATGGTAACCAGGATCTACATTCCTACCCTCACCATGGTAACCAGGATCTACGTTCCTACCCTCACCATGGTAACCAGGATCTACGTTCCTACCCTCACCATGGTAACCAGAATCTATGTTCCTACTCTCACCATGGTAACCAGGATCTACGTTCCTACCCTCACCATGGTAACCAGGATCTACGTTCCTACCCTCACCATGGTAACCAGAATCTATGTTCCTACTCTCACCATGGTAACCAGGATCTACATTCCTACCCTCACATTATCAAACTGCGCCTTTCTTAAAGGAGCAACGACCAATAACAGAAATGGTTTTAATTATTCCCACAATCTCTGGTGGATTACATCTGGTCACCACAGCGTGATCTTCCCTAAACTCTCCCATCCCTGAACTGTTCTTTCTTTCTTGTGAGTTCAGTTTTCTGAACCCAGAAACAGATTTTTTGGTTGTAAAACATGTCTTATGATCCACACGACCGTGCGTTCAGAGACCGTTCTAGTTGTTCCTAATCCAGCTGCTTGTTCCTTTCATGCACAGATCTGCTCCCCAGTCTGTGCTTAGCAGCGTTATCTCCCCATTCTCAGATAAGGCTCCTGAAAGTGTGAAGATGTGTGTGTGCATACAGAGAGACTGTGTGTGTAGATAAGCCTCTTACTCATTCAGTCCACATTCACTCAGAAACCCTGGTTTACTCTCGTCTTCATCAGCTTACCTTCATTAACGCATGCTTAAACCGTGTCAACAGTTGTGTTACTATCGTTGTTTACATGCGTCTTCCTTTGGATTCTTTTGTGAGTACGTCTTCATATGTTGGGTTGCCGTGTGCGTGCCCGCTGACAGATAAGACCCCGCTGCATGCCACTTATTGGGAACCAGGTGTTGGCTTTGATAATAAAGTATGCCTAAGAATGTTCGACATGTGGGCAAATGCTCGTCTGAAGGGTATTTAGATGGTCAAAGAGAAGCTGGGCACCACCACGCAGAGGAGGTGTACGTTCTGTCGTCTTCCACTTATCCGGGGCCGAGTCGCTGGGGGAACAGCCTCAAAAAGGAAGCCCAGGCTTCTCTCACCCTGGCTGCATCCTCCATCTCACCCAGGAGAATCCTGAAGTGTTCCCTGTCCAGCTGTGAGACATAGTCCTGGTTACCATTTTGAGGGTAGGAACGTAGATCCTGGTTACCATGGTGAGGGTAGGAACGTAGATCCTGGTTACCATGGTGAGGGTAAGAATGTAGATCCTGGTTACCATGGTGAGGGTAGGAACGCAGATCCTGGTTACCATGGTGAGGTTAGAAACGTAGATCCTGGTTACCATGGTGAGGGTAGGAACGTAGATCCTGATTACCATGGTGAGGATATGAACGTAGATTCTGGTTACCGTGGTGAGTGTAGGAACGTAGATCCTGGTTACCATGGTGAGGTTAGAAACGTAGATCCTGGTTACCATGGTGAGGGTAGAAACGTAGATCCTGGTTACCATGGTGAGGGTAGGAACGCAGATCCTGGTTACCATGGAGAGGATAGGAACGTAGATCCTGGTTACCATGGTGAGGGTAGAAACGTAGATCGTGGTTACCATGGTGAGGGTAGAAACGTAGATCCTGGTTACCATGGTGAAGGTAGGAACGTAGATCCTGGTTACCATGGTGAAGGTAGGAACGTAGATCCTGGTTACCATGGTGAGGGTAGGAACGTAGATCCTGGTTACCATGGTGAGGGTAGGAACGTAGATCCTGGTTACCATGGTGAGGGTAAGAACGTAGATCCTGGTTACCATGGTGAGGGTAGAAACGTAGATCGTGGTTACCATGGTGAGGGTAGAAACGTAGATCCTGGTTACCATGGTGAGGATAGGAACGTAGATCCCGGTTACCATGGTGAGGGTAGGAACGTAGATCCTGGTTACCATGGTGAGGGTAAGAACGTGGATCCTGGTTACCATGGTGAGGGTAGGAACATAGATCCTGGTTACCATGGTGAGGGTAAGAACGTAGATCCTGGTTACCATGGTGAGGGTAGGAACATAGATCCTGGTTACCATGGTGAGGGTAGGAAAGTAGATCCTGGTTACCATGGTGAGGGTAGGAACGTAGATCAACTTGTTAATCAAGAGCTTTGCTTTTCGGCTCATCGCTTTCTTCACCACGATGGATCGATGCAGCGTCCTAGTTGTTACCGATGCCGCACCGATCCGTCTCTTGATCTCCCGCTCCATCTCTACCCCCACTCGTCAACAAGACCTTGAGATTCTAAAAAATCCACCCTTCAAATCTTTTTGTTTTGTTGATCATCTCCTCCTTTCAGCTGGTCACATGTCGTTTAATCATGTCCATGCCTCCATTTTTAAAATCCCAAGTGACTGCTGCATGACTTTTTCATACCACTGCTGCAGGGCGTCTCTGTAGCGATAAGCGACCTGGTGGCTGAATAAATATTAAACACATGAGTCAAGACAGACGTGTCCGCTGTGTTGAAACCGATGACTAAGCATGTGATGGTGGAGAAGTGAGAAAGTAATGATCCAGATCTTACACAGACCGTCAAGGAGCTGACCGGGTTCATTGTAAGCTCCACCACAGGTGGACCTTAAAACGAGTCCGTTTTCAGTCAGCATGAAGTTGTAAGCTGTTGTTTCTGATTGGTTGGAAGTGGCTTAATGGTTTGTTTTGTTTTTGGAGAGAAAAAAACTTCTGTTTCCAGAGGATTTATCAAAGAAGAGGAAGACCTGAAAGATAAAGTGTCCAAAACCGTGGTGAGAGCGGCCATGCTGATTGGTCTTGAGACAGCGTGGTGAGAGCGGCCATGCTGATTGGTCTAGAGACGTGTTGAGAGCGGCCATGCTGATTGGTCTTGAGACAGCGTGGTGAGAGCGGCCATGCTGATTGGTCTAGAGACAGCGTGGTGAGAGCGGCCATGCTGATTGGTCTAGAGACAGTGTGGTGAGAGCGGCCATGCTGATTGGTCTAGAGACAGTGTGGTGAGAGCGGCCATGCTGATTGGTCTAGAGACAGCGTGGTGAGAGCGGCCATGCTGATTGGTCTAGAGACAGCGTGGTGAGAGCGGCCATGCTGATTGGTCTAGAGACAGCGTGGTGAGAGTGGCCATGCTGATTGGTCTAGAGACAGTGTCACTGATTCAAAGACAGGAAACAGAGATGTTTGTAGCAGAGATGAAGATGCTGAGGATCTCTCTGGGAGTGACCAGGATGGACAGGATCAGAGGAACAGCACATGTTAGAGGTTTTAAAGTCAGAGATGTCAGACTGAGATGGTTTGGACATGTACAGAGGAGAGAGAGAGAGTACATGGGAAGAAGGATATGTTTTGAAATGACAATCATTCAATCTATAAGACTGCTTTTTTAAAAAAAAAAAATCAAATACAGATAAACCTCAATAAACCTCGTGTTTGGGAACCAGGTTTCAAACACTGTCCTTTCTGTGTGTAGTTTGCATGTTCTCCCTGTGTATGTGTG
The DNA here is from genome assembly GCA_902685375.1 of Neostethus bicornis. Lineage (NCBI taxonomy): Eukaryota > Metazoa > Chordata > Actinopteri > Atheriniformes > Phallostethidae > Neostethus > Neostethus bicornis. The sequence continues at coordinate 1,604,430 of LR738552.1, read as the reverse complement.
GGTTTTATCTGGTTTTCACCCACCCTCCAAGTTAGGTTGATCAGAAGAAAGATGGCTCAGTGAGTAAAGCGACCGTCCTGTAACCAGAGGGTTTCTGGTTTGATCCCCTGCCAGGAGTTCATACCAAGGTGTCCTTAAGCAAGACACCGAACCCCCAACTGCTCCTGATGGTGGTTTGCACCTTGCATGGCAGCATCCACATCGGGTATGAAGGGGTGAATGTGAGTTACGATGGTAAAGCGCTTTGAGTGGCAACGCATGTGGGAAAGAGTTGGAGACGCAGCGAACGTTTACCATTGGCTGGTATAAAATCACCCTTAGGAATGAGTGTGTGTGTGGATGGTTGTGTGAAAGTGTGGCCACAAGACAGACTGGCAACCTGTTTGGGGTGTACCGTGCCTCTCACCTTCAATCATCCAGGATAGGCTTCATCACCCCGTGCAACCCTGTCAGGACATAACCATTCCAGAAGACGAAACGAATTTAAATTAACGTGATATCTCCCCAAACCACTGAAGCGAATGGAATCAAACTACACTTTTACTCAGTACATACTATAGATGAACTGATTAGCTTTCCAGAACCATGCAAGCGAATGTTAAGGTCACAAATTTACACCTCAGATGGAGGCATGAATTCAGGCTCAGATTTATTCTGGTTGTGTTTTGTTTGCGTCAGCGTGTCAATAGACTGAGTCTAGCTGTGTGTGTGTGTGGCTGTGTGTGTGTGTGTGTGTGTGTATGTGTGTGTGTGTGTGTGTGTGTGTGTGTGTGTGTGTGAGTGTGTGTGTGTTTCTGCATTATTATTCCATAACAAAGCTGAGCGTGTCAGAGCTGTCGTTTCTCAGGCTGCTAATGAAGCTCACAGTGCTTCTAATGCTTCGAGCTGTGTAAACTTTAGATTCATGTCTCTGAAAAAAAAAATCATTTCATTCTAATTCCTATGTTTTAAAAATATTCCTGAACTTTTAGAAACAGATGCTTTTATTTTTTTAAATCTTCACCTCGAACATTATGATGTCATTTCCAGGGTCTCTGATAACGACGCTGGTCCCTTGTTTACTGTAGCGTTAAGCTTTAAAGATAACCAGCAACTTTGTTCCAGCGTCCTCCGCTTATCCAGGGCTGGGTCTCAGAGGCAACAGCCTCAGACAGGAAGCCCCAGCTTCTCTCACCCAGGCAAAATCCTCCAGATCACCCAGGAGGATCCTGAGGTGTTCCTCTGCCAGCTGTGAGACATAGTCTTTCCAGCAGGTCCGGGGTCTGCCTCTTGGTCTCCTCCCGGTGGGACGTGCCCGAAACACCTCACCAGCGAGGCGCTCGGGAGGGTTCCTGACAAGATTCCTGAACCACTCCATCTGGCTCCTCTTGACCTGGAGGAGGAGCGGCTCGACACTGAGCTCCTCCCAGATGGCAGAGCTCCTCACCCGATCTCTAAGTGAGTGTCCAGCAGAGGAAGACCATGTCCGCCGCTTGTTCTTTGGGCCACAACCCACAGCTGGTTACCATGGTGAGGGTAAGAACCTAGATCCTGGTTACCATGGTGAGAGTAGGAACTTAGATCCTGGTTACCATGGTGAGGGTAAGAACGTAGATCCTGGTTACCATGGTGAGGGTAGGACCGTAGATCCTGGTTACCATGGCGAGGGCAGGAAAGTAGATCCCGGTTACCATGGTGAGGGTAGGAACGTAGATCCTGGTTACCATGGTGAGGGTAGGAACGTAGATCCTGGTTACCATGGTGAGAGTAGGAACGTAGATCCTAGTTACCATGGCGAGGGTAGGAACCTAGATCCTGGTTACCATGGTGAGGGTAGGAACGTAGATGGAACGTTATCCGGGACCGGGTTACGGAGGTAACAGCCTCAAACGGGAAGCCCATGCTTCTCTCACCCTAGCTGCATCCTCCTGCTCACCCGGAAGGATCCCGAGTCGTTCCCTGGCCAGCTGTGATTAACACGATCATTTCTTTCATAGTTTTAAATGAAAGTCAAGTCGTGTAAAAACGAAGATGATAAAAACGATCTGAATGAAAAGCTCGACACATGAGAACTGATCCGAGTAGAACCCGATCCAAAAACAGTCACCATGTTTTAAATAGAAAGGATTCTACAGAGAGCTTAAAGCTTCTCTAAAGAGAAAATCTGATCCATGGAAGACGGAGTGAGTGGGAGATTGTAGGCGGTGAGTCAGTCAGCGAGGGATTGTTTTTACCGAGTATAGACACTCTAAAGCAAATCAAAAAAAGCCTCTTCTCTATATGAATGAATTCAGATGTCATTTTTCTTTCTATTTCACGCATGGATCCTCTTTTCAGAGAGTTCTTGTCAGACTCGGGCTCAGTTCGTCATGAAAGTTTATAAAAGCTTCTTTAGTTTTGGAGCCAAAATGGAAGTTAGTCTGGGATCAAAATGGAAAGTCAGAGTTCTTTCCCGAGTGGTGGAGATTAAGTATCTCGGGATCGGATAGAGCGGGAGATCGACAGACGGATTGGTGCGGTGTCTGCAATAATCAGGATACTGCATCGATCTGTCGTTGTAAAGAAAGAGCTGAGCTGAAAAGTAAAGCTCGTGATTTACAAGTTGATCTAAGTTCCTACCCTCACCATGGTAACCAGGATCTACGTTCCAACCCTCACCATGGTAACCAGGATCTACGTTCCTACCCTCACCATGGTAACCAGGATCTACGTTCCTACTCTCATCATGGTAACCAGGATCTACGTTCCTACTCTCATCATGGTAACCAGGATCTACGTTCCAACCCTCACCATGGTAACCAGGATCTACGTTCCTACCCTCACCATGGTAACCAGGATCTACGTTCCTACTTTCACCATGGTAACCAGGATCTACGTTCCAACCCTCACCATGGTAACCAGGATCTACGTTCCTACTTTCACCATGGTAACCAGGATCTACGTTCCTACTTTCACCATGGTAACCAGGATCTACGTTCCAACCCTCACCATGGTAACCAGGATCTACGTTCCTACTTTCACCATGGTAACCAGGATCTACGTTCCAACCCTCACCATGGTAACCAGGATCTACGTTCCTACCCTCACCATGGTAACCAGGATCTACGTTCCTACCCTCACCATGGTAACCAGGATCTACTGTATGTTCCTAACCTCACCATGGTAACCAGGATCTACGTTCCTATCCTCACCGTGGTAACCAGGATCTACGTTCCTACCCTCACCATGGTAACCAGGATCTACGTTCCTACCCTCACCATGGTAACCAGGATCTACGTTCCTACCCTCACCATGGTAACCAGGATCTACGTTCCAACCCTCACCATGGTAACCAGGATCTACGTTCCTACCCTCACCATGGTAACCAGGATCTACGTTCCTACCCTCACCATGGTAACCAGGATCTACGTTCCTACTCTCATCATGGTAACCAGGATCTACGTTCCAACCCTCACCATGGTAACCAGGATCTACGTTCCTACCCTCACCATGGTAACCAGGATCTACGTTCCTACCCTCACCATGGTAACCAGGATCTACTGTATGTTCCTAACCTCACCATGGTAACCAGGATCTACGTTCCTATCCTCACCGTGGTAACCAGGATCTACGTTCCTACCCTCACCGTGGTAACCAGGATCTACATTTCTACCCTCACCGTGGTAACCAGGATCTACGTTCCTACCCTCACCATGGTAACCAGGATCTACGTTCCTACCCTCACCATGGTAACCGGGATCTTCATTCCTACCCTCACCATGGTAACCGGGATCTACTTCCTACCCTCACCATGGTAACCGGGATCTACTTCCTACCCTCACCATGGTAACCAGGATCTAGGTTCCTACCCTCACCATGGTAACCAGGATCTAGGTTCCTACCCTCACCGTGGTAACCAGGATCTACGTTCCTACCCTCCCCCGTGGTAACCAGGATCTACGTTCCCACCCTCACCCGTGGTCACCAGCTGTGGATGGTTACAGCTGGTGAGTTACAGAAACCCAAACAGCCTTAGTTCATAATGCCCACATCCTGTTGGTATAAAAATATAATCATCACAGCTCGTTGGTTTTTTCAAACCGTGACTGTGATGATTTTTTCTCCCAAATCCGCAGTGAGAATCATTTTGACAGGATGAAGTAACCCCATTAAACCCGGCGCCAGTTTTCTTGTTATTCTAATTGACTTACGAGTCGTGTTCCTCTGATATTTAGGCACCGCTGCTAAAAGGGGGCACATACGTTGGTATAAATGTCGGCGGGAAATTAAATAAATTCTATAATTCCATTTAATCCAACATGTATGAAGACCTAAGTCTCTAATCTTTTTCATTATGTGACACATTTAGTTTCAGAGGGCGTCCGCCATGTGGAAACATGGAGGTTTTAAAAGATAAAGGAGATCTATGATACGTCTTCGCCCATCTCTGTCCACCCGCAGCACTGCCATCCTGGTCCACACACAGTCTAGTCACCTCTCTACGTGACTAATGCAAATCCCTCCTTATTGGACTCCCCCAGAAGTCTGCAACTGCCTCTCTGGACCTGCTGTCCTGGAGGTCCACCACCGCCAGGTCCTCCACCAGTAGAGAGTCCAGATCCGCGGCCGCCCACAGAGACACTAGAAAATCCCCCAGACCCAGACCTCCATGTGGGGACACTCCTGACTGGGGCTCCTTGGAGAAGCTGGGAGTTTTGTGCTTATGTGCCACGTACCAGCTCTTCAGAAGACCTGCAGCCATACCAAAAAGCAGCGAGATCCAACCAAACATCACCACGGTAACCAGGATCTACGTTCCTACCCTCACCATGGTAACCAGGATCTACGTTCCTACCCTCACCATGGTAACCGGGATCTACGTTCCTACCCTCACCATGGTAACCAGGATCTACGTTCCTACCCTCACCATGGTAACCGGGAGCTACGTTCCTACTCTCACCATGGTAACCAGGATCTACGTTCCTACCCTCACCATGGTAACCAGGAACTACGTTCCTACCCTCACCATGGTAACCAGGATGTACGTTCCTACCCTCACCATGGTAACAAGGATCTACGTTCCTACTCTCACCTATGGTAACAAGGATCTACGTTCCTACCCTCACCATGGTAACCAGGATCTACGTTCCTACCCTCACCATGGTAACCAGGATCTACGTTCCTACCCTCACCATGGTAACCAGGATCTACGTTCCTACCCTCACCATGGTAACCAGGATCTACCTTCCTACCCTCACCATGGTAACCAGGACCTACATTCCTACCCTCACCATCGTAACCAGCTGTGGGTGGAGACCGAAAGAATGAGATCGCAGATACCAGCGGACGAAATGAGCTTCCTTCGCAGGGTGGCTGGGCTCACACTCAGAGATTGGTTGAGGAGCTCCGCCATCCGGGAGGAGCTTGTTGTTGAGCTGCTCCTCCTCCAGGTCGAGATGAGCCAAATGGGGTTGTTCGGGCATCTGGTCAGGATGCCCCCCAAACGACTTGCTGGTGAGGTTTTTAGGGCACGTCCCACCAGGAGGAGACCCAGAGGCAGACCCCGGACCTGGAGAGACTATGTCTCACAGCTGGCCGGGGAACACCTTGGGATACTTCCGGGTGAGCTGGAGGATGCAGCCGGGATGAGAGAAGCTTGGGCTTCCCATCTTAGGCTGGTACCTCTGTGATCTCGCCCAGGATGAGCGGAAGACTACTGAACGGAACGGACTGGAACCTTCTAGGAAACCTCACCACACCTGGTTTCTCTGCTTATTTTAATTAACTTGATTTTTTTCGGCTCTTTTTTCGCTTCACAACCTTAATGAGTTTAAAAACCCTGACTTTAACCCTCGTGTTCCTCAGACGAGGGTTTTTCTTTCTATTTATTTTCTTTAATGAATGGGATTTTCAGAGATTTGCCCTCAGCATCGCCAGCCTGTTAATTTGCACATCTCACCGGTGCCATTCATTTGCTTCTAATAAAAGTTTATCTGCTGCCGGCTGGGCTGTTGGTGCCAGCGTATTATGAGTGTGTGGCACCAGCAGGAGTAAGTTTGGAGGTCAGGAACCTTTATGGGCATTATGGATGTTTAATGTTCATCAATCTGAGGGCGCTTCAGATGGTAGGGTGTAACTCTGAGTGGAAACAAAGAGGGTAACAGAAGAAACACACTGGCTTTCGTTTACTTTTACCCGTTCCAGTCTGTCGTCTTCCGCTTATCTGGGGCCGGGTGGCAGAGGTACCAGCCTCAGCCGGGAAGCCCAGGCTTCTCTCACTCCGGCTGCATCCTCCAGCTAACCCGGAAGGATCCTGAGGTGTCCCCTGACTCTCCAGCAGGTCCAGGGTCTGCCTCTGGGTCTCCACCCGGTGGGACGGAACACCTCTGGCATCCTGACCAGATGCCTGAACTACTTCATCTGGTTCCTCTCGACCTGGAGCAGGAGCGGCTCGACAACGAGCCCCACCCGGATGGCAGAGCTTCAGTGAGAGCCCAGCCACCCTGGGTGTCTGTAACACCTCGCCAGCGAGGTGTTTGAGAGAATAAAAATTTAAATAAACCTTGTTAATGTTTTTTTTTCTGCAATTCTGATGTTTCGTCACAAGAGGCACCAATGATACAACAACACTGCTCCCATTAAAATGTGTGTGTCTCTATATGCCTGAACCTCTCCATCTGTTTTTTCTCAGCCTGGAGGAGCAACAGCTCTACTCCGAGCTCCTCCCGGATGGCAGAGCTCCTCCCTCTATCTCCGAGCGAGACCCCAGCCAGTCCAGAGAGCAAGCTTCACCAGTTTACCAAGCGTAACTCCACCCTTTTCCGTGGCATACCACCCAGAAAAGGGTCTGTGACTTTCCTGAAGTCCACAATCATATCCAAACAGCTTATCCCTAACGGGTGTCGGATCCTATCCTGGCTGATCGAAGGCGAGAGGCAGGATACACCCTGAAGAGGTCACCAGTCTGCTGCAGGGACACATAAAACCATTCACACACACACTCATTCGTAGCAGCCAATCAACTTAACATGTATGTCTTTGGAGGAAACCAGAGAAAACACACACATACACAAGGAGAACATGCAAACTACACACAGAAAGGACAGTCTCCAGTCTCGTTCACACCCGGGATTCGAACCCTGATCTTCTTGTGTGAGGCCACTGTGCTACCTACTGCCTATGGCATAAAAACAAGGAGATGGTTCACCCCTCATTTCATCCCTCATTGTCGTTTTTAAGACCCTCTTTTTTTCCCCCCTTTCTGACACCAGGGGTGGATCCAGGATTTTCTAAAGGGGGGGTTAAGTCATTGACAAAGCCAGTGCCCTCCCCCCCTTTCTACTCAGAACGTTTAGAAAAAAAAAAGACGTCTTAATGAACCTGCCAGACGTCTTAACGTCTGGCAGGTTCTCTCACTCTCTGCACAGACTGTTTGACTCTCCTCTGAACGACTTAAGAGGATTTCTCATCTAAACCAGAACAAATAGCCGACCAGTTTCCTTCTAATAACATGTGTAAAGAACGCTCTCAAAAAGTCTCAGGTGTCTCGGTGACAAGCACGCCTTTCAAAATAAAGTGACTGAAATGTTCGCTGTCAAAACATCCGTTTGATCCGAGTCATTCCAGGCGGCCACTCTAAGAGGAATCCATCCGCTCTGAGAGCAGTGAATCAGGGTAAAAGGAGGACGTAGGAGGTGGAATTCACTCTTCAAAGGGTATTTACTGGCACATGTAGAATGAATCCCTGCTGATGCTGCCATACCTTCACCCCCTCTGAAAGGAAATGTGGGCCGAGAGCGAACAAAAGAGAAACAGCAAGTGAAAAGATTTGATTATTTTACTTCCTTTTGAATCAAAACGGTGAAAAAAACTGGTGTCACTTTAAGTTTAGATCCTGGCAACTAGGACCTACATTCCTACCCTCACCATGGTAACCAGGATCAACGTTCCTACCCTCACCATGGTAACCGGGACCTACGTTCCTACTCTCACCATGGTAACCAGGATCAACGTTCCTACCCTCACCATGGTAACCGGGATCTACGTTCCTACTGTCACCATGGTAACCAGGATCTACGTTCGTACCCTCACCATGGTAACCAGGATCTACGTTCCTATCCTCACCATGGTAACCAGGATCTACGTTCCTACTTTCACCATAGTAACCAGGATCTATGTTCCTACCCTCACCATGGTAACCAGGATCTACGTTCCTACCCTCTCCATGGTAACCAGGATCTACATTCCTACCCTCACCATGGTAACCAGGATCTACGTTCCTAATTCAGATTAATTGAATTAACGCCTCCAAATCCGAGACCATGGTCCTCGCCAGAAAAAGGAATGAATGTCACCTGCAGGTCAGGGACAGGGTCCTGCCCCCAGTGGAGGAGTCCAAGAGACAGACCCCGGATCTGCTGTAGAGACTATGTCTCACAGCTGGCCGGGGAACGACTCGGGATCCTTCCTGGTGAGCTGGAGGATGCAGCTGGGATGAGAGAAGCCTGGGCTTCCCGTTTGACACGGTTGCCCCCACAACGCGGCCCTGGATAAGCAGGAGACAACGGAACGCAGCTAAAATATCTTCAAATCTCAGCTTGAAACCATTTTAAACACCTCTGTGTCTGTTATGAGGATGATATTAAAAACTGTTCCTGGTCTAAAACCACTCAGAGCTCATAAACTGTGAGTTAAACCTCTGCAGGATCGACGTGGACCATCAGCCCACAGATCTGACTTCAGGGATCTACTGAGAGATGCAACTCAGACGGTTAATAAGACTCATTTATCCTCATTGTCAGCACATTAAAGAACCCTCGCCCCGAGCACAGGGGGACATGATGGATCTGTAAACCCTCTACAACACGTCCAGGTCATCTCCTGCATTCACAGCATGAGTTACAGACGCAAAGTCAGGACATTTTAAACGGAAATGATCAGCATTTTACTGTAAAAAAATATGTAAAAAAATTCAAATTAAATGAGCAAAGCAAGTACAAAGTAAAACAAAAGTTATTTGTGGTTCCACAGAATATAAAACTTCTGTTTCATTATCTTCTGCTTATCTGAATCCGGAGCAACAGCCTCAGACGGGAAGCCCAGGCTTCTCTTACCCCGGCTGCATCCTCCATCTCATCCAGGAGGATCCTGAGGAGTTCCCTGTCCAGCTGTGAGACACAGTCTCTCCAGCAGGTCTGGGGTTCCCTGGAGCCTCTGGGTGTCCTCCTGATGGGATGTGCCCATAAAACCTCACCTGTGAGGCATTCAGGAGTCATTCTAAACCAGACATGGGCAAACTACAACCCGCAGGCCACATGCTGCCTATTAAACGTTTTGAACCATGTTAATGTTTCAAATCTAGTGCTGCTAGATTTGAAATTCAATGCTCTTGATGTAACATTAAGCGCTTGTTTAAATTCTAGCGCCATTCTATTGGTCTAATCTAGAGGTTACCAAAGCATGCCATCCATCTGCTCCTGTTCCGGCCCCCTGGTCAAATGTTAGAACTCAATATGGCCCGCAAACCAAAAAGTTTGTCCACCCGTGCACTAGGTGGGTATAGCCATCTGGCTTCTCTCAACCCAGATGAACAGCGGCTCTACTCCGAGCTTCTCACCCTCTGTCTGGGTGAGAGCCCTCCACCCTGCGGAGGAAGATCATTTCGGCCATTGGAATTTGCGAGCTGTGAATTGTCTGTCATGTAAATGGTTCTAAATTAAGTTGCTGATGAGAAATTAAAGTTAATTTTTCACTAAATACACTCATGCAAAATCCTGTTAAACAAAAGCAGAAGCGCCCAGCGACGCAAATAGACAATGAAATCTGTGATAGAGGATTGTTATTCATGCAGAGCTCCACAAAAAAGCCCAAATATACCGTACTGAAACATCTCAGCAATTTCCTAAACTTTTGTAGGAATTAGTGCACCATAAATCCATACCTCAGGATCATCCTGGGTGAGCTGGAGGATGCAGCCAGGGTGAGAGAAACCTGGGTGTCCTGTCTAAGGCTGTTGGCCCTGACCCTGGATAATCAGAAGACGATGGAACAGAACGGAAATAAACAAGCATTGCTTTGCCTTTTAAATACATTCTCCATTGTTTTCCTCAAAATATGTTAAACTTTTAGGAATATTTGACATGTTTTTCTCGGGTTTATTCTTTTCCGAAGCCATAATTCTGATGAAATAAGAAAAATAAAGGTTGTATTTGTTGCGTCACACATTAAATGTGTTCCTGTGTGCACACATGATTATAAAACACCACCTCATGGTGAATTAATAAGACCCTCTGTGTGTGTTCACCACTGACGGTGTGTTTATTTAGTTATTCAGATGATATTGTGATCTGTAGTGAGAGGAAGGAAGAGGTGGAGGAAAAACTGGAGTGAGACAGAGATAGAGGAGTGAGGTTCCAGGGAGAAGAGAGAAAGAAGGTGGAAGATTTTAGGTATCTAGGATCAACAGTCCAGAGCAATGAAGAATGTGGAAAAGAGGTGAAGAAGTGTGTGCAGGCAGGCTGGAACGGGTGGAGGAAAGTATCAGGTGTGATGTGTGATAGAAGAGTTTCAGATAAAATGAAAGGTGGTGAGAACGGCCATGCTGATTGGTCTAGAGACAGTGTGGTGAGAGCGGCCATGCTGATTGGTCTAGAGACAGTGTGGTGAGAGCGGCCATGCTGATTGGTCTAGAGACAGTGTGGTGAGAGCGGCTTTGCTGATTGGTCAAGAGACAGTGTGGTGAGAGCTGCCATGCTGATTGGTCTAGAGACAGTGTGGTGAGAGCGGCCATGCTGATTGGTCTAGAGACAGCATGGTGAGAGCGGCCATGCTGATTGGTCTAGAGACAGTGTAACTGATTCAAAGACAGGAAACAGAGATGTTTGTAGCAGAGATGAAGATGCTGAGGATCTCTCTGGGAGTGACCAGGATGGACAGGATCAGAGGAACAGCACATGTTAGAGGTTTTAAAGTCAGAGAGGTCAGACTGAGATGGTTTGGACATGTACAGAGGAGAGAGAGAGAGTACATCAGAAGAAGGATGCTGGGTTTGGAACCACCAGGAAAGAGGACTAGAGGAAGACCAAAGAGGAGGTTCATGGATACAGTGAAGGAAGACATGAAGATAGTTGGTGTGACTGAAGAGGATGCAGGAGATAGGGTTAGATGGAAGAAACTGACTTGCTGTGGCACCAACTGGAGGGGAATGGAGGAAGAAGAAGAAGGTGTGTTTATTTTATGTCTCTGAGAACCGGACAACCAGCTCGGATCGGTCTATGAAGGATGGGCTCTGCCTCCGGTCGTTACTACGGTGTTCCATCCATAAACCATCTGGTTTCAAAGCGAGGGTTTAAAGTCGTTAAGATAAGAAGCAGCTGTGTGGTTTCACTGATTAACTCCTTACTTGTTTAATGAGCCGAGGAAGTCGTTAAACACGTTTATTTCTGTGAAGGATAATAGTTGGTTTAAAATCTCCTTTTGTCGGTGTTCCGTGTCCACCTGTGAGACATAGTCTCTCCAGCAGGTCCGAGATCTGCCTCTTGGTCTCCTCCTGGTGGGACGTGCCCAGCACAGGTCACTACTGAGACGTTCGGGAGGAATCCTAACCAGATGCTCAAACCCTGCCATCTTGCTTCTCTCGACCCGGAGGAGTAACGGCTCTACACCGAGCTTCTCCCGAATGGCAGAGCTCCTCTCTCCATCGCTGAGAGAGAGCCCAGCCACTCTGCGGAGGAAGCTCATTTTGACTGTTTGTATCCGCGATCTCGTTCTTCCATCACCACACACAGCTGGTGACCGTAGGTGAGGGTAGGAACGTTGATCCTGGTTACCGTGGCGAGGGTACGAACGTAGATCCTGGTTACCATGGTGAGGGTAGGAACGTGGATCCCGGTTACCATGGTGAGGATAGGAATGTAGATTCTGGTTACCATGGTGAGGGTAGGAATGCAGATCCTGGTTACCATGGTGAGGGTAGGAACGTAGATCCTGGTTACCATGGTGAGGGTAGGAACGTAGATCCTGGTTACCATGGTGAGGGTAGGAACGTAGATCCTTGTTACCATGGTGAGGGTAGGAGCGTAGATCCTGGTTACCACGGTGAGGGTAGGAACGTAGATCCTGGTTACCATGGTGAGGGTAGGAATGTAGATCCTGGTTACCATAGTGAGGGTAGGAATGTAGATCTGGTTACCATGGTGAGGGTAGGAACGTTGATCCTGGTTACCGTGGCGAGGGTACGAACATAGATCCTGGTTACCATGGTGAGGATAGGAACGTAGATTCTGGTTACCATAGTGAGGGTCGGAACGTAGATCCTGGTTACCATGGTGAGGGTAGGAACGTAGATCCTGGTTACCATGGTGAGGGTAGGAACGTAGATCCTGGTTACCATGGTGAGGGTAGGATCTACATTGGTTACTATGGTGAGGGTAGGAACATAGATCCTGGTTACCATGGTAAGGGTAGGAACGTAGATCCTGGTTACCATGGTGAGGGTAGGAACGTAGATCCTGGTTACCATGGTGAGGGTAGGAACGTAGATCCTGGTTACCATGGTGAGGGTAGGAATGTAGATCCTGATTATTTATTATGTTCTTTCTTGACTTTTCATTCTGATCTTCGTCAGTCCTGATCCGGGTCTTTAAGATGACGTACACGCGGTGTGACACATGAACATCGAAAAAGAAATCAGCTGAAAAATGATGTCAGAAAGTATTTGTCTCTAAGTCATAAAAACGGTTAAGAAATCCCCTAATTTTATGTCCTCAGATAACTGCGTAGATTGGGTCCGTCTGTGTATGTGTGTGTGTGTGTGTATGATTGGAAGCTGCAGGTGTCCGCACACATGAGGAACACCACCGCGGTAGATTATTCATGCTTGCATAACTCTGCAGGCCTCATTTGTCTGCAGCTCACAGCAGAAGGAATTGATGCAAACAGAAGAAAACAGAACGAGGAGGGGGAGAAAGCACAGAGATGGTGGGTGAGTGGGTAAGGGGTAGGGGGGTATGAAACGTAACTCCAGGGCTTCCTGGGTTAGCTCGGTGACATACTTTTAAAAACCTGGAAGCTGCTGGGAAAAGTATTTCTAAGAAAAGCTCTTTAAGGCTCACAGAAAAGGAGCCACTTTGGAATTTTAAACCCATTTTTTGTCAGACCAACATGTACGATTTGGGTCTGAGGGTCGCACCCCACCCACCCCCGCTCACACAGAAGAGCGGTTTTCTGGTTAAGACACTTACTGCAGATCCTGAGTTTACCTTTATCATGTCATGGTGTATCAGCTCTAGAGATTGAAGCTCAAACAGGAGAGAAGGCTTTAGATTTTCTGTACGTTTGGAAGTTTTTGATGAAGAGAAAAGAATTTCAAAATAAAGTTTAGAATAAAAACCAAGTTGATCAATGAAAAAAAAGTTGTCCAGCACAACTCGGATTCATGCCACCTTCAGAAATTCTCAGATGACTCAGCAGTTGTAGGGTGTATAAGTGGTGGGCAGGAGGAGGAGTACAGGAGGGTGGTGGATGGATTTGTGGTGTGGGCGGGAGAGAATCACCTGCTCCTCAATGTGGACAAGACCAGGGAGATGGTGATTGACTTACGGAAGAACAGATCTGCCTTGCGGCCCGTCTACACTCTGTGTAGTGATGTGGAGGTGGTTGAGGAGTACAAATACCTGGGAGTGACCATCGACAGCAGACTGAGCTGGAGGAGCAACAGTACTGCTGTGTACAAGAAGACCTGCAGCCGACTTTACTTTCTAAGGAAGCTGAGGTCCTTCAATGTGTGCAGCAAGATCCTGGAGACCTTCTATCAGTCTGTGGTGGCCAGCACCTTGTTCTTCTCTGTCATCTGCTGGGGGAGCAGCATCACAGCCAGTGACGCCAACAGACTGAATAAACTAATCAGACTGGCTGGCTCTGTCATTGGCAGCAAACAGGACTCACTTGAGGCAGTGGTAGAGAGGAGGTCACTGAACAAAACCCTGACCATCCTCTCTACCATCATGGATAACCCTGACCATCCTCTCTACCATCATGGATAACCCTGACCATCCTCTCTACCATCATGGATAACCCTGACCATCCTCTCTACCCACTCCTGGACGAACAACGGATCTCCTTCTCCAAGAGGCTCAGACAGCTCCGCTCGAGAACATCTCTTTACCGGAGGTCTTTCTTTTCGTACGTGATCGGGTTCTACAACGACTCACTTAGCAGATAGGAAGTTGTTGCTGTGACACACAAATTTACCATGTGTGGGATCATTAAAGTAGATTCTGATTGATTTTCGTATGAGAGCCGCGGCCTCGTTGAGATCTCAAACCGGTGGCAGTTGCCGATAAGTGAGGTCTCGTCTGAATCTACGACCCATTGCAAGATGTGAGAGACGTGCGAGATTACTCTTAAAAGTAAAACAATAAATTATAAACTTTATTCCACTTTAAAAATGACGAGATTATGTTAAATGAGCTTTATGAAAACTTTATTGGAAGGGGCGGGGTGGCGTCAGCGTCATAGGCTGCGTCATGGGGGCGGTGTTTGGTTGCATCATGTGGACGCAGCCCTCGACGTTTAGATGTTCTGGAAGGGAGGGCGAGATACATGACGCTTTCTGGGCATGTGCAGAGGCGCAGAATTGCAACTCTGGACGGTCGCAGATCTCGAGATCTCGACAGAACAGCGGAAGAAGGTCAAACATCACGCCCATTTTCTCCTCCTGCATGGCTTCCCAATCAATGGCATTCCGTTCAGTTCAGTTCTGTCGTCTTCTTCTTATCCATGGCCGGGTCCCGGGGACAAGCTTCTCTCTTCCCAGCTGCATCCTCCAGCTCACCTAAAAGGATCCCGAGGTGTTCCCTGTCCAGCTGTGAGACATAGTCTCTCCAGCAAGTCTGGGGTCTGGCTCTTGTTCTCCTCCTGGTGGGATGTGCATGAAAAACCTCACCTGTGAGGCGCTCGGGAGGCCCCGGATAAGCGGAAGATGACGGAAGGCAATAAAATGCATCAAAACATGCAACAAATACATGTTGCATGTATAATAAATACAAAATGAGAGTTAAACTTAATATGTTTTTGGAATTTTAAAGTGGTTGTTGGGGTTTTACGCATGCGCACGTTATGGAGAAGTATAAGAGGGAACCACATGGTTCATCCCGTCGTTTTATTCCGTGTTAACGAACCCTGCTCCCAACATGGCTGTCCCCGGGTAAACCAATCACAAGTCTACTTTAGGATTAATCAGTTAGAATTATCCGTCTCAGAAACAGCTAATTAAAAACACCTCCAATTAGAGTTTACATGACTGCTCACAGGGTTCTACTCCATGTTGACTGATCAGAAGAGACGGTTTAAATCAAGGTTTTACTAACGAACTGAGACAAAAACACCAGTTCTTAAAGAGAAAAAAGACAAGATTTACAGACTTAAAATAAAAACAATGAATTCCAAACATAAAGAGAAAAAAGTTCACGTTTTTGGCTTCGTTTTTTTCTCTTTGATGTCCCGAAGGATTTTATATGAAGCTTCAAGGACGATTAAAAGAAGTGTTTCTTACAAAATCAGCACTGTTTTAATTTAAAGTGACAAAATTAAGTTAAAAAAATGAATAAATGGACTCATAAACTTGGCAGATGTTAAATTCCTGAGCCAAGAAATAATATCATGTTTATCAAATTTTAATTTTAGATCAGAAATATTACACTTTTAAAGGACAATAGATCTATTTACCAACCCTGGACAGGTTGCTATGGTCTCACTCTCACCATGGTAACCAAGATCTACGTTCCTACCCTCACCATGGTAACCAAGATCTACGTTCCTACCCTCACCATGGTAACCAGGATCTACGTTCCTACCCTCACCATGGTAACCAGGAGCTACATTCCTTCCCTCACCATGGTAACCAGGATCTACGTTCCTTCCCTCACCATGGTAACCAGGATCTACGTTCCTACCCTCACCATGGTAACCAGGATCTACGTTCCTACCCTCACCATGGTAACCAGGAGCTACATTCCTTCCCTCACCATGGTAACCAGGATCTACGTTCCTACCCTCACCATGGGAACCAGCTGTGGGTGGTGACCAAAAGAATTAGATTGCAGATACAAGCACAGGGTGGCTGGGCTCTCACTCAGAGATCAGGTGAGGAGCTCTGCCATCCGGGAGAGCTCTGCCATCTCTTCAAGTCAAGAGAAGCCAGATGGGATGGTACAGGCATTTGGTCAGAATGCCCCCCGAGCACCTCGCTGGTGGGGTGTTTCGGGCAAGTCCCACCAGGAGGAGACCAAGAGGCAGACCCCGGACCTGCTGGAGAGACTATGTCTGACAGTTGGCTGGGAACACCTCAGGATCCAGAGGGATCCCTGGATGTTCCTCATCACCCTGATTAAGTACACCTGAGAATCACTCTGGACTTCCATGTCAGGTCATACTATCCCTTCCAGAAAGGTCACCCTGGTTCCCTGCCCATGCTTGAACTTGAGTTAACCCTGTGCCTCTTTGCCCGTTCAGACTTACCCAAATTGTGTTGAAAATCCTTGTTTTGATGCCCTGCATTTGGGTCCTCCTCCTTCCACATCCCAACTGCTGGCATCCTCTTTCCGAGCCAGCTCCAAACCCTCCTGCGTGACCCTGAAACGGAAACAATTTTTATTCAAATGAAAATAAATGGCAGCATTTAAATGAAAACTTTCTAAAAAAAAACTCGAAACCTATAGAAAAGTATTTTTTTTTTGTCACATTTTAAATCATGCCAACCTTTTTCAACAATTTATGGGCATATTTTCGCTTCCGATGTTTATTTATTCGTACGCATAGAAAATGAATTCTAAAAGAGAAATGTAATAGATCTAAAGGTACCACTGCTTCTGCATCCTGATGAGGAAACCCACCACATTGGCATCTTTAATGTGAACTACACACATGGTATGGACGTGTTTTCTCTATGCCATCCCAGGGGTGCCCACTCTGCATAATTCCAACAAAGCAATTCAAATAGGTGAGCTGTGCACACCTCGTATCTTTCAGGCTGTCCAATTAATGCAGATGAAAGCAGATTATACAGCAGTGGGAGCGTTTAGATCTCCCTGTAGATGGCGTAGAGTAACGTGCACTCTTATAGTCGGATGCCCTATGATTTCCTGTGTGTTTTGGCATTGTCATCAGGTACTACCAACCTCTCTCCGAGCTTGTTTTGCCCTCAGGATGTAGCGAGATCGTTATAAGATACTCACAGAGACAAGGCTTATCCAAATCCGTGTTTCTCGACATGCTGTATATAAATGAGGATCCTGTGCGGGAGTGATTCACCGTCGTTCGTGCTCTCCTTCATATCTGATCAAAAATGAGGATGCCCATGTAATGACCATGGGGGTAAAATGTGAGGATTTAAATGTTTAATATGGATTTAATTAGAATATGTCAGCTCCACGTCCTTCAATCCGTCCGCTCAAGATGGAAATATATTCGATTTGATTATTTATCATCTTATTTTCGCCTGAAAGTGTGATGAATTGATTCTATCCTCACCATGTTAACCAGGATCTACGTTCCTACCCTCACCATGGTAACCAGGATCTACGTTCCTACCCTCACCATGGTAACCAGGATCTACGTTCCTACTCCCACCATGGTAACCAGGATCTACGTTCCTACCCTCACCATGGTAACCAGGATCTACGTTCCTACCCTCACCATGGTAACCAGGATCTACGTTCCTACCCCCACCATGGTAACCAGGATCTACGTTCCTACCCCCACCATGGTAACCAGGATCTACGTTCCTACTCTTACCATGGTAACCAGGATCTACGTTCCTACCCCCACCATGGTAACCAGGATCTACGTTCCCACCCTCACCATGGTAACCAGGATCTACGTTCCTACCCTCACCATGGTAACCAGGATCTACGTTCCTACCCCCACCATGGTAACCAGGATCTACGTTCCTACTCTTACCATGGTAACCAGGATCTACGTTCCTACTCTTACCATGGTAACCAGGATCTACGTTCCTACCCTCACCATGGTAACCAGGATCTACGTTCCTACCCTCACCATGGTAACCAGGATAATAATAATAATGTATTTTATTTATAATGCACTCTATACTTGAAATCAAGTCTCAGAGTGCTACATGGATTAAAACATTAAAACTTAAAACAATTAAAACAGTACAGTACAATAAAAACAAACATACAATGCAAACAAATTTAAAAATGATAAGCTTTTTTAAAAAGGTGGGTTTTTAGTCCTTTTTTAAAAGCATTCTCCGTCTGTGGGGCCCTGAGGTAGTCTGGGAGGGCATTCCACAGGCGGGGAGCAGCAGCCTTGAAGGCCCTGTCGCCCATTGTTTTTAGCCGTGTCCTGGGTGGGTTCAGACGATGCTGTGTGCCTGACCGGGTCCTGGTTGAGGTATTGAGTGTGAGTAGTTCTGAGAGGTAAGTAGGGGCCTCACCGTGCAGACAGTGATGGGTGTGAAGGAGGACCTTATATTCAACACGGAGGTGAACGGGAAGCCAATGAAGGCTGTGAAGGATGGGGGTGATGTGCTCGTATTTCCGCACCCTCATCAGGACCCTGGCAGCGCTGTTCTGAACATACTGGAGCTTTTGAGTGCTCCTGCCAGGGATCCCGATGAGAAGCGCATTACAGTAATCCAGCCTGGAGGAGACAAAGGCATGGACGAGCTTCTCAGCAGCCGGGAGGGAGAGAGATGGACGAAGTTTTGAGATGTTACGGAGGTGAAAGAAGGAAGTTTTGCAAATGTGGGTGACATGATTGTCAAAGGTGAGGTGGGGGTCAAACTCAACCCCGAGGTTGGTAACAGAGGGAGAGAGGGGAATGTTGTGGCCAAAGAGGGAAATTGAGTTTATGGGGGAGGAGCGAAGTTGTTGAGGGGTACCGATTTGAATGGCTTCGGTTTTAAAAACCGTTCAACTGAAGAAAATTTTGGCTCATCCATGCCTTTATGTCCTCCAGGCAGGAGCTGAGGTGTTTGAGAGTGGCAGAGGGGGACCCAGAGGGAGTGACTTTGAGGTAGAGCTGTGTGTCGTCCGCATAGCAGTGGAAATTAATGCCATATGTGCTGATGACACTACCAAGGGGGAGCATGTAAATTGTGAAGAGGGTAGGACCGAGCACAGAGCCCTGGGGGACCCCACAGGTGACTGTGTGGGTTCTGGATCTACGTTCCTACCCTCACCATGGTAACCAGGATCTACGTTCCTACCGTCACCATGGTAACCAGGATCTACGTTCCTACCCTCACCATGGTAACCAGGATCTACGTTCCTACCTTCACCATGGTAACCAGGATCTACGTTCCTACCCTCACCATGGTGACAAAGATCTACATTCCTACCCTCACCATGGTAACCAGGAGCTACGTTCCTACCCTCACCATGGTAACCAGGATCTTAGTTCCTACTCTCACCATGGTAACCAGGATCTACGCTCCTACCCTCACCATGGTGACAAAGATCTACATTCCTACCCTCACCATGGTAACCAGGAGCTACGTTCCTACCCTCACCATGGTAACCAGGATCTTAGTTCCTACTCTCACCATGGTAACCAGGAACTACGTTCCTACCCTCACCATGGTAACCAGGATCTACATTCTTACCGTCACCATGGTAACCAGGATCAATGTTCCTACCCTCACCATGGTAACCAGGATCTACGTTCCTACTCTCAGCATGGTAACCAGGATCTTCATTCTTACCCTCACCATGGTAACCAGGATCTACGTTCCTACTCTCGCCATGGTAACCAGGATCTACGTTCCTACCCTCACCATGGTAACCAGGATCTACGTTCCTATCCTCACCATGGTAACCAGGATCTACGTTCCTATCCTCACCATGGTAACCAGGATCTATGTTCGTACCCTCGCCATGGTAACCAGGATCAACGTTCCTACCCTCACCATGGTAACCAGGATCTACATTCCTACCCTCACCATGGTAACCAGGATCTACGTTCCTACCCTCACCGTGGTAACCAGGATCTACGCTCCTACCCTCACCATGGTAACAAGGATCTACGTTCCTACCCTCACCATGGTAACCAGGATCTACGTTCCTACCCTCACCATGGTAACCAGGATCTACGTTCCTACCCTCACCATGGTAACCAGGATCTACGTTCCTACCCTCACCATGGTAACCAGGATCTGCATTCCTACCCTCACCATGGTAACCAGAATCTACGTTCCTATCCTCACCATGGTAACCGGGATCCACGTTCCTACCCTCACCTATGGTAACCAGGATCTACGTTCGTACCCTCACCTACGGTCACCAGCTGTGTGTGGTGATGGAAGAACGAGATCGCGGATACAAACAGTCAAAATGAGCTTCCTCCGCAGAGTGGCTGGGCTCTCTCTCAGCGATGGAGAGAGGAGCTCTGCCATTCGGGAGAAGCTCGGTGTAGAGCCGTTACTCCTCCGGGTCGAGAGAAGCAAGATGGCAGGGTTTGAGCATCTGGTTAGGATTCCTCCCGAACGTCTCAGTAGTGACCTGTGCTGGGCACGTCCCACCAAGAGGAGACCAGGAGGCAGACCCCGGACCGGCTGGAGATACTATGTCTCACAGCTGGACTCAAAAAGATGTTTACTGTTCATTTTTTTCTGTTAATTTGAGTCTATAAATAGACTTAAATTATTTTGAGTCTATTCAAAACTTGATGCCACGGTGTAATTTATGTTGTATATTTTATTCACTGCCCACGCACAGAAACCCATTAGGATGCCTTTACCCATTCTGATTGGTGCCCAAACCCATTTTGTTTTTATTAGTAAGAACATTTTGTTTATATTTGATTGCCATCGTTAATGGGCAGCATGTTTTCTAGATAATTATGTCATTATGCCCATTTTTAGACCATTAAAAAGTAAACTTTTAAAAGGGCACAGGGCAGTCTGCTCCGGCACCAGCTGTACACGGATTTCATGTCGTTATGTCGGGAACTGGAAATGCCATCAAAGCGATGCATGTTGGCATAAAAAATATCTGAATCTCAAAATGGTCTCAATTATTTCAGTTAAAGATATTTTAAACCGCATGGCACAGTGACACAGAGGGTAGCACAGTGGTCTCACAGCAAGAAGGTCAGCGTTTAAGACTTGAAATACCAGCCTTTCAGTGTAGAGTTTGCATGTTCTCCCTGTGCATGCATGGGTTTTCTCTGGTCTCCTCCTACCCTCCAAAATATGCATGCCAGGTTGATTGACTGCTATAAATCGCCCCTAAGAATGAGTGTGTGTGGATGGTTGTGTGTGTAGAGTGGCTTGGCAACAGCATGGCGATCTGTTCAGGGTGTACCCTACCTCTTGCCTTGAATCAGCCGGGATAGGCTCCGACACGCTGGCGGCCCCATGAGGAATAAGCAGTTAAGAAGATGAATTAATGTTTATTTTACGAGTTACTGGGACGGGCAAGTAGGTCGAGGTTCGAGCCCCGACGTGTGGGCGAGGATTGAAATACCAGCCTTTCTGTGTAGAGTGGCTCCGTGACAGATCAGCAACCTGTTTGGGGTGTACCCTGCCTATTATCTTGAATTACCCATGATAGGCTCCGGCACCCATGTTAATCCAGGCGGATGTGCGGCTCAGAAGATGATATTTGAAGCCCAAGTTTTATCAAACCCTCCCAAAGAAGGTGACCCATTAGTGCACTACTCCGTTTGTCTAACAGTGGAGTCTGAGATTTTCCTGCTCCAGTAATCGTTACTGAAAGAAGCAGCATTTTAAATTAAGATTGCAGAAAAGGGTCACCGGGACACTTCATGGAGTTTAGATATCTGCTCTATGTAAGATCTACTGATACTTTCTGTTCTGTTGTCTTCTGCTTATCTGGGGCCGGGTCGCCGGTGTAACAGCCTCAGACAGGAAGCCCAGGCTTCTCTCACCCCAGCTGCATCCTCCAGCTCACTCGGAAGGATCCCAAGTCGTTCCCCAGCCAGCTGTAAGACATAGTCTCTCCAGCGGGTCCAGGGTCTGACTCTTGGTGTCCTTCCGGTGGGACATGCTCG
This sequence comes from Neostethus bicornis, assembly GCA_902685375.1. Classification (NCBI taxonomy): domain Eukaryota; kingdom Metazoa; phylum Chordata; class Actinopteri; order Atheriniformes; family Phallostethidae; genus Neostethus; species Neostethus bicornis. The sequence continues at coordinate 1,582,437 of LR738552.1, read as the reverse complement.
AAACACCTCGAAATCACCAGCGAGGTGCTTGGGGGGGATCCTGACCAGATGCCTGAACCACCCCATTTGGCTCCTCTAGACATGGAGGAGCGGCTCGACACCGAGCTCCTCCTGGATGGCAGAGCTCCTCACCCGATCTCTGAGAGAGAGCCCAGCAACCCTTCGGAGGAATCTCTTTTCGGCCACTTGTAGCCGCGATCTCATTCTTTCAGTCACCACCCACAGCTGGTTACCAAGATTAGGGTAGGAACGTAGATCCTGTTTACCATGGTGAGGGTAGGAACGTAGATCCTGTTTACCATGGTGAGGGTAGGAGCGTAGATCCTGTTTACCATGGTGAGGGTAGGAGCGTAGATCCTGTTTACCATGGTGAGGGTAGGAGCGTAGATCCTGTTTACCATGGTGAGGGTAGGAGCGTAGATCCTGGTTACCATGGTGAGGGTAGGAGCGTAGATTCTGGTTACCATGGTGAGGGTAGGAACGTAGATCCTGGTTACCACGGTCAGGGTAGGAACGTAGATCCTGGTTACCATGGTGAGGATAGGAACATAGATCCTGGTTACCATGGTGAGGGTAGGATCGTAGATCCTGGTTACCATGGTGATGGTAGGAACATAGCTTCTGTAACACATCTACAAAATAAAAACCAAGAAAACCTGAGCTGAACGTCTTTGTCAGTCACTTTTTAAACGTCCTCGATTATCATCGTTGAGTTTATTTCTGAGGTCATTAATTAAGTAGGTCATCCATTCACGGAAGCAGGAGGCTATTTCAGACACCCCCGAAGACTCATGGTCGATGTTCATGAGAAAAATGATGACCATAATCAGAGTTTTGTTCTGGTAATGCCAACCTTTTCACTGTGAAACCTTCATGTAATTATCAGGAACAAAAAGAGTTCCAATTTTTTAAGAAGCTTTAAATGGCTTAAAATGGAGAAAATAAGATGTTTTTTTGGGTGTAAATTTAAAAAGCAAAATGATCTCCTTAAAATTTTAAAAGGCGGGAGATTTTTTGTGAATTACACATGGTTCAACATTACCATCTACACCTTAACGTCAGGGTGCCAGTCGACAGCCAGGTGGTGAGCTCCGAGTAGATCTGCTGCTGGGAGGAGACCAAGAGATAGACCCTGGACCTGCTGGAGTGACTATGTCTCACAGCTGGACAGGGAACACCTCAGGATCCTCCTGGGTGAGCTGGAGGATGCAGCCGGGGTGAGAGAAGCCTGGGCTTCCCATCTGTTGTTGCCATTACAACCCGGCCCTGGCGATAACCAGGATCTACGTTCCTACCCTCACCATGGTAACCAGGATCTACGTTCCTACCCTCACCATGGTAACCAGGATCTACGTTCCTACTCCCACCATGGTAACCAGGATCTACATTCCTACCCTCACCATGGTAACCAGGATCTACGTTCCTACCCTCACCATGGTAACCAGGATCTACGTTCCTACCCTCACCATGGTAACCAGGATCTACGTTCCTACCCCCACCATGGTAACCAGGATCTACGTTCCTACTCTTACCATGGTAACCAGGATCTACGTTCCTACCCTCACCATGGTAACCAGGATCTACGTTCCTACCCTCACCATGGTAACCAGGATAATAATAATAATGTATTTTATTTATAATGCACTATATACTTGAAATCAAGTCTCAGAGTGCTACATGGATTAAAACATTAAAACTTAAAACAATTAAAACAGTACAGTACAATAAAAACAAACATACAATGCAAACAAATTTAAAAATGATAAGCTTTTTTAAAAAGGTGGGTTTTTAGTCCTTTTTTAAAAGCATTCTCCGTCTGTGGGGCCCTGAGGTAGTCTGGGAGGGCATTCCACAGGCGGGGAGCAGCAGCCTTGAAGGCCCTGTCGCCCATTGTTTTTAACCGTGTCCTGGGTGGGTTCAGACGATGCTGTGTGCCTGACCGGGTCCTGGTTGAGGTATTGAGTGTGAGTAGTTCTGAGAGGTAAGTGGGGGCCTCACCGTGCAGACAGTGATGGGTGTGAAGGAGGACCTTATATTCAATACGGAGGTGAACGGGAAGCCAGTGAAGGCTGTGAAGGATGGGGGTGCACCCTCATCAGGACCCTGGCAGCGCTGTTCTGAACATTCTGGAGCTTTTGAGTGCTCCTGCCAGGGATCCCGATGAGAAGCGCATTACAGTAATCCAGCCTGGAGGAGACAAAGGCATGGACGAGCTTCTCAGCAGCCGGGAGGGAGAGAGATGGACGAAGTTTTGAGATGTTACGGAGGTGAAAGAAGGAAGTTTTGCAAATGTGGGTGACATGATTGTCAAAGGTGAGGTGGGGGTCAAACTTAACCCCGAGGTTGGTAACAGAGGGAGAGAGGGGAATGTTGTGGCCAAAGAGGGAAATTGAGTTTATGGGGGAGAAGCGAAGTTGTTGAGGGGTACCGATTTGAATGGCTTCGGTTTTAAAAACCGTTCAACTGAAGAAAATTTTGGCTCATCCATGCCTTTATGTCCTCCAGGCAGGAGCTGAGGTGTTTGAGAGTGGCAGAGGGGGACCCAGAGGGAGTGACTTTGAGGTAGAGCTGTGTGTCGTCCGCATAGCAGTGGAAATTAATGCCATGTGTGCTGATGAAACTACCAAGGGGGAGCATGTAAATTGTGAAGAGGGTAGGACCGAGCACAGAGCCCTGGGGGACCCCACAGGTGACTGTGTGGGTTCTGGATCTACGTTCCTACCCTCACCATGGTAACCAGGATCTACGTTCCTACCGTCACCATGGTAACCAGGATCTACGTTCCTACCCTCACCATGGTAACCAGTATCTATGTTCCTACACTCACCATGGTAACCAGGATCTACGTTCCTACCTTCACCATGGTAACCAAGATCTACGTTCCTACCCTCACCATGGTGACAAAGATCTACATTCCTACCCTCACCATGGTAACCAGGAGCTACGTTCCTACCCTCACCATGGTAACCAGGATCTTAGTTCCTACTCTCACCATGGTAACCAGGATCTACGCTCCTACCCTCACCATGGTGACAAAGATCTACATTCCTACCCTCACCATGGTAACCAGGAGCTACGTTCCTACCCTCACCATGGTAACCAGGAACTACGTTCCTACTCTCACCATGGTAACCAGGAACTACGTTCCTACCCTCACCATGGTAACCAGGATCTACATTCTTACCGTCACCATGGTAACCAGGATCAATGTTCCTACCCTCACCATGGTAACCAGGATCTACGTTCCTACTCTCAGCATGGTAACCAGGATCTTCATTCTTACCCTCACCATGGTAACCAGGATCTACGTTCCTACTCTCACCATGGTAACCAGGATCTACGTTCCTACTCTCACCATGGTAACCAGGATCTACGTTCCTACCCTCACCATGGTAACCAGGATCTACGTTCCTACCCTCACCATGGTAACCAGCTGTGGGTGGTGACCAAAAGAACAAGATTGCGGATAGAAGCAGCCAAAATAATCTTTCTCTGCAGGGTGGCTGGACTCTCAGAGATAGAGGAAGGAGCTCTGCTATCCAGGAGGAGCTCGGAGTAGAGCTGTTGCTCGTCCAGTTCAAGAAAAAACAGATGAGTTATCCGGGCATCTGGTTAGGATGCCTCCTGAACGCTTCACTAGTGAGGTGTTCCATCCTACCGGGAGGAGACAAGGAGGCAGACCCCGGACCTGCTGGAGAGACTGTCTCACAGCTGGACAGGGAACAACTCGAGATCCTCCTTCGTGAGCTGTAATCGTTCGGGATAGACTCCGGCAACCCGCTCCACCCCATCAGGGATAAGCGGTTCAGAACATGAAACGAATGTCTGAGTCATTTGTGAGCTTCGCCGTCCAATTTTTGGAGACCATACAGATGCCAGATTGTTCTCGGCCATGAACTACGTTCTGTGCCACTCCCACATTCCATCAGGAAGTATTCTGGTGGACGCGCTCGTCTCTGTCCTTCCAGGAAGTTTGACTAAGCAGGGAGCGAGAGGAGGCGGGAATTCAGTCTCTAATTGGAATTGAATCTGAATAAACGATTTTATAGATTTTTTTGGTCAAGTTTCCTGAACTCTAAAAACGAACCATATTGATCTGTTTTTGACTTCAGGTACAAATTATTGCACCAAGAAAGTCTGTTACTTCCTCTTCAGGATTGTCTGCACGACTAAAACTAATAAAAAAAAGAGTAGATTGTGTGTTTTTTTTCTTTCCAAGAAGAATAAAAAATCCAAATGGATTCTAGTGAGAGTGTGAGGTGGATTGTTTGTTCGTCTGATTAATCTCTCAGGAGTTAATCACTGTCATTTGGAAGAACACTTCTGAATTTCCTGTCGACAGCCGGCATGGGATTAAGTACATGCATCTTCAGCATGTCTACAGGCTTTAATTTGCTTTTGGATTTTAAATGAGTAACTCTGTGTGCACCCGCGCTGAGCCAGGTGTAAGCACGCTGGCATCTAACTACTCATGAAAAGAATACCAAGCACCCCAGACAATTAAAATCCCACAATCTTCTAAGCATGCATAATTGTCTGTATCAGTGTATCTGTAAATGTGAGTGTGTGTGATGAGCCACGGGCGGCCCAAACAGCCGATCTCAATCAGGGCTCTCTAAAGCAGGAGCGGGAACACAAGCCACGAGTCAATTAGGTTCTGTTCCGCTTCGCTTGAACCAACTGTGACGCGGTGCGGTGAGACTTAGAGATGTAAAGATTAAAAGGTGAAACAATAATAAAGCAAATCAACATTTCAGTTTGTTGTTGTCGTGATGCTGAAATCGGTCCAGCGAAAATAAAAAACCCAAATAGACCCTCTGAACCCCCCGAGGACCAACATTCTGGTTTAACCAGGATCTACGTCCCTACCCTCACCATGGTAACCAGGATCTACGTTCCTACCCTCACCATGGTAACCAGGATCTACCTTCCTACCCTCACCATGGTAACCAGGATCTACGTTCCTACCATCACCATGGTAACCAGGATCTACGTTCCTACCCTCACCATGGTAACCAGGATCTACGTTCCTACCAACACCATGGTAACCAGGATCTACGTTCCTACCATCATCATGGTTACCAGGATCTACATTCGTACCATCACCATGGTAACCAGGATCTATGTTCCTACCCTCATCGTGGTAACCAGGATCTACGTTCCTACCCTCACCATGGTAACCAGGATCTACCTTCCTACCATCACCATGTTAACCAGGATCTACGTTCCTACCCTCACCGTGGTAACCAGGATCTACGTTCCTACCCTCACCATGGTAACCAGGATCTACATTCGTACCATCACCATGGTAACCAGGATCTACGTTCCTACCCTCACCGTGGTAACCAGGATCTACGTTCCTACCCTCACCATGGTAACCAGGATCTACGTTCCTACCCTCACCATGGTAACCAGGATCTACGTTCCTACCCTCACCATGGTAACCAGGATCTACGTTCCTTCCCTCACCATAGTAACCAGGATTTACAGAATCTCGAATTTTGTGGTGTTCCTCTGCCCCCATCGTCCTACCAAACTCCAACCTTCTTGTCCCCCATTCTCCTGCCGAGCTTCTGGTTTCCATCCATCATCACATCGAGGTCTTACTACATCTGGGCCTCCTCTTCTGGTCATTCAGTTCCCATAGTTATGTTCGGTTCTTCACTTTCTCCAATAAACTCGTTGCAAAATTGCGTGGGTTTAGGTCTTCTAGTGTTAAACTGGCATTGATTTTTGATTCGTATTGCCCCATTGGTTGTTGATTTGATGATGTCACAAGTTGACTCACAAGTTCTGACTTTTAAAAATAAACTTCTCATATTTAAAACAGTTAGTTTTTCAGCTAAAACTGAGTTCTTCAGAGTATTTTTCCTTTTGTGCCGTAGTTATTTCAGACCAACCTAAAATAGCTGCTGGCATCCCACAGAGTCTCACGTCAAAACAACCTGGATGTATACTTCCATTCTCTTCCACTTCCTGTCTATCTTATCTTGGATTACCATTTCTTTTATTCCGTCTGTCACTCTGACCTCCTTCATTCACCTTATTTTTCTCCCTCGGTTCCTTTGTAATTTGTCTTCTTTTGTCAGGAAAAAAGCTCCCCGTGAATTTGTTTTACACCAACTGTGATTTTTCTCTGCTTTCATCCTGGCTAATGTTACAAAGAGCCATACAAAATAGATGCTTCCATGTGTTGATGATACATAATTGAACCCCAGCTCCAGTTGTTTCATGCATTTTAGAGACTTGGATTAAAAAGGAAAGTAGATAATATTACATTGTTCAAAACAGTGGTGAGAGCGGGCATTCTGATTGGTCCAGAGACAGTGTGGTGAGAGCGGCCATGCTGATTGGTCTAGAGACAGTGTGGTGAGAGCGGCCATGCTGATTGGTCTAGAGACAATGTGGTGAGAGCGGCCATGCTGATTGGTCCAGAGACAGTGTGGTGAGAGCGGCCATGCTGATTGGTCTAGAGACAGTGTGGTGAGAGCGGCCATGCTGATTGGTCTAGAGACAGTGTGGTGAGAGCGGCCGTGCTGATTGGTCTAGAAACAGTGTCACTGAGGGAAAGACAGGAAACAGAGATGTTTGTATCAGAGATGAAGATGCTGAGGATCTTTCTGGGAGTGACCAGGATGGACAGGATCAGAGGAACAGCACATGTTAGAGGTTTTAAAGTCAGAGAGGTCAGACTGAGATGGTTTGGACATGTGCAGAGGAGAGAGAGAGAGTACATCAGAAGAAGGATGCTGGGTTTGGAACCACCAGGAAAGAGGACTAGAGGAAGACGGAAGAGGAGGTTCATGGATACAGTGAAGGAAGACATGAAGATAGTTGGTGTGACCGAAGAGGATGCAGCAGATAGGGTTAGATGGAAGAAACTGACTTGATGTGGCGTCCCCTCGAGGGACATGCTGGAAGGAGAAGAAGTAGTAAGAAAAAGAAAAACAGGATCTTCGTTCCTACCCTCACCATGGTAACCAGGATCTAGGTTCCTACCCTCACCATGGTAACCAGGATCCACGTTCCTACCCTCACCATGGTAACCAGGATCTATGTTCCTACCCTCACCATGGTAACCAGGATCCACGTTCCTACCCTCACCATGGTAACCAGGATCTACGTTCCTACCCTCACCATGGTAACCAGCTGTGGGTGGTGACCGAAAGAATGAGATTGCGGATACAAGCTGAAGAAATGAGCTTCCTCCGCAGGAGAGCCACTCATCCTCCAGGTCGAGAGAAGCCAGATGGTAGTTCGGGCATCTGGTCAGGATGCCCCCCGAGCGCCTCGCTGGTGAGGTGTTTCAGGCACGTCCCACCAGGAGGAGACCAAGAAGCAGACCCTGTACCTGCTGGAGAGACTATGTCTCACAGCTGGCAGGGGAACACCTCAGGATCCTCCTGGGTGAGCTGGAGGATGCAGCCGGGGTGAGAGAAGCCTGGGCTTTTGTCTGAGGCTGTTACACATGCGACCCGGCCCCGGATAAGCGGGTCAAAGTTTCAGTCAAAGTTTTTAAAAACCTCAAAGTTAAATATGACGGATGTGATTTTTCGATCCCTCCGGTAAGACGTGCATTTCTGGCTTCGGCTTCAAACCGTTATGAGTGAAGATTAAAGAGCTTTATTTTTTAATGAGCTTATTGGGGCTTTAGGTTTGACTGGGACATGACCAGCAGGTATTCCACATGCAGACATGGATTAAACCGGGCTCTGCAGCTGCACAGTTTTAAGACAGATCTAAGACATGTTTGTGACCAATGAGTCAGCTGGCATATCAGAGATGGACCCTCGAGAAATTGTTCTAGCAGACTGTCTTAACCCGGTAAAGCTGAGCAGGGACGGAGCAGCCTGCGGCGATCAGCGTGGACTGAGAAACTGAAAGTATGCATATTTTACTGTTTTGATGGAGTGCCTCCAGTTTGGATTTGACTGGTATGATAAATCAGGGCGGGTTGATGAGGGTGAGGTTCTTAAATAAGATGGTAAACAAAGAGAGCCTCGAAGATTCATTCAAACAGTCGTCAAAACAAACCCTGTGAGTGCCTTACCCGCGGCCGAATCGCAGGGGCAACAGCCTTAGACGGGAAGCCCAGGCTTCTCTCACCCCAGCTGCATCCTCCAGCTCACCCGGAAGGATCCTTAGTCGCACAACTCCTCACACAATTTCTGAGTGAGAGCTCAGCCACTCTGCGGAGGAAGATTATTTCGGCCGCTGGTATCCACAATCTCATTCTTTTGGTCATCACCTGCGGCTGGTTACCACGGTGAGGGTACGAACATAGATCCTGGTTACCATGGTGAGGGTAGGAACGTAGCTCCTGGTTACCATGGTGAGGGTAGGAACGTAGATCCTGGATACCATGGTGAGGGTAGGAATGTAGATACTGGATACCATGGTGAGGGTAGGAACGTAGATACTGGATACCATGGTGAGGGTAGGAACGTAGATACTGGATACCACGGTGAGGGTACGAACGTATATCCTGGTTATCATGGTGAGGGTAGGAACATAGATCCTGGTTACCATGGTGAGGGTAGGAACGTAGATCCTGGTTACCATGGTGAGGGTAGGAACGTAGATCCTGGTTACCATGGTGAGGGTAGGAACGTAGATCCTGGTTACCATGGTGAGGGTAGGAACATAGATCCTGGTTACCATGGTGAGGGTAGGAACGTAGATCCTGGTTACCACGGTGAGGGTAGGAACGTATATCCTGGTTATCATGGTGAGGGTAGGAACATAGATCCTGGTTACCATGGTGAGGGTAGGAACGTAGATCCTGGTTACCATGGTGAGGGTAGGAACATAGATCCTGGTTACCATGGTGAGGGTAGGAACATAGATCCTGGTTACCATGGTGAGGGTAGGAACGTAGATCCTGGTTACCATGGTGAGGGTAGGAACGTAGATCCTGGTTACCATGGTGAGGGTAGGAACGTAGATCCTGGTTACCATGGTGAGGGTAGGAACATAGATCCTGGTTACCATGGTGAGGGTAGGAACGTAGATCCTAGTTACCACGGTGAGGGTACGAACGTATATCCTGGTTATCATGGTGAGGGTAGGAACATAGATCCTGGTTACCATGGTGAGGGTAGGAACGTAGATCCTGGTTACCATGGTGAGGGTAGGAACGTAGATCCTGGTTACCATGGTGAGGGTAGGAACGTAGATCCTGGTTACCATGGTGAGGGTAGGAACATAGATCCTGGTTACCATGGTGAGGGTAGGAACGTAGATCCTGGTTACCACGGTGAGGGTGGGAACGTAGATCCTGGTAACCATGGTGAGGGTAGGAACGTAAATCCTGGTTACCACGGTGAGGGTGGGAACGTAGATCCTGGTAACCATGGTGAGGGTGCGAACGTAGATCCTGGTCATTTTTAATTTTCTCGGTCTGAACGTTAAAAAAATGCTGTTTAAAGCATGAGAAACACCTTCCAGATGCCATCTTACAACAAGATCTCCTTCTTGTTCTAACAGAAAAATTCACAGATGGCTTTTTGAACTTTTGTAAGCGAACATGTCTTTATAGAAAATTACTGTTTATTTGTTGAAAGAAAACTCACCCTGCTGCGTGTGAAGGACTTCAGGAGAAAAACATCGACCTCCATCAGAAGGCGGCCATTATGTCCGACTGGATACGTTATGAAACTCTTCTATAGAAGACGTTGAAAGTGAGAACAGAGTCAGGAGGTTATTATCAGACATCCTCCAGGGAATGTACACGGAGTCTTTTATAAGTGGAGATGGCATGAAGTTATTCAGCAGTTCTCACATGGACATGGATGGCAATCTAATGTGTGACCATGGATTAATAATCTCAAAGACAACCCTGACCATGGTAACCGGGATCTACGTTCCTACCCTCGCCGTGGTAACCAGGATCTACGTTCCTACCCTCACCATGGTAACCGGGATCTACGTTCCTACCCTCACCATGGTAACCGGGATCTACGTTCCTACCCTCACCATGGTAACCAGGATTTACGTTCCTACCTTCACCGTGGTAACCAGGATCTACGTTCCTACCCTCACCATGGTAACCAGGATTTACGTTCCTACCTTCACCGTGGTAACCAGGATCTATGTTCCTACCCTCACCATGGTAACCAGGAACTACGTTTCTACCCTCACCATGGTAACCAGGAACTACGTTTCTACCCTCACCATGGTAACCAGGATATACATTCCTACCCTCACCATGGTAACCAGGATCTACATTCCTACCCTCACCATGGTAACCAGCTGTGGGTGGTGACTGAAAGAACAAGATCTCAGAAACAAGCAGCTGAAATGATCTTCCTCTGCAGGGTGATAGAGATAGAGTGAGGAGTTCTGCCATCCGGGTCGAACTCTGTTACAGCTGCCACTGCTCCTGGTTGAGAGAAGCCAGATAGGTTGGTTCGGGCATCTGGTTAGGATGCATCCCAAACGCCTCGCTGGTGAGGTGTTTCTTACACATCCGACCAGGTTGAGACCGAGATGCAGAATCCCGGACCCGCTGGAGAGCCTACGTCTCAAAGCTGGACAGGGAACACCTCAGGATCCTCCTGGGTGAGCTGGAGGATGCAGTCACGGTGAGAGAAGCCTGGGCTTCCTGTCTGAGGTTATTTGTGAATATGTTAGCAAACAAAAACAAGCCAGCAACTCTGTGGGACCAGCTCGCTGGGTGTTTTAAAGTCTTCCAGAGTTAACGTACCATCAGCAGAAGTTGCTAGGAAGTGAAGTTGGGAAGTCTGAATCCGACAAGGCAATTAAACGCACCTTGGGCTTGATGGATTTCTAATTGGAGGCTGATCACATCGGAGGTGTGCTGGATTATAGTGTCTGTAATGAATTGGAGAGACAGAGCGTGACAGATTAGTGCTGGTGTAGAGTGTGTATGAACAGCAGGGTGTGTGTTCGGGTTCGTGTTACAGCTGCTGAGGCTGTGGATGTACTTTAACGTTCACTATGAGTTGGAATAAAAATAAATCAGTGTGTTTATGCCATTTGGAGACAGTGGCAGGATCTACGTTCCTACCCTCACCGTGGTAACCAGGATCTACGTTCCTACCCTCACCGTGGTAACCAGGATCCACGTTCCTACCCTCACCATGGTAACCAGGACCTACTTTCCTACCCTCACCATGGTAACCAGGATCTATGTTCCTACCCTCACCATGGTAACCAGGATCTACGTTCCTACCCTCACCATGGCAACCAGGATCTACGTTTTTACCGTCACCATAGTAACCAGGATCTATGTTCCTACCCTCACCATGGTAACCAGGATCTACGTTCCTACCCTCACCATGGTAACCAGGATCTACGTTCCTACCCTCACCATGGTAACCAGGATCTACGTTTTTACCGTCACCATGGTAACCATGGTAACCAGGATCTACCTTCCTACCCTCACCATGGTAACCAGGATCTACGTTTTTACCGTCACCATGGTAACCAGGATCTATGTTCCTACCCTCACCATGGTAACCAGGATCTACGTTTTACCGTCACCATGGTAACCAGGATCTATGTTCCTACCCTCACCATGGTAACCAGGATCTACGTTCCTACCCTCACCATGGTAACCAGGATCTACGTTCCTACCCTCACCATGGTAACCAGCATCTACGTTCCTACCCTCACCATGGTAACCAGGATCTACGTTCCTACCCTCACCATGGCAACCTGGATCTACGTTCTTACCCTCACCATGGTAACCAGGATCTACGTTCCTAACCTCACCATGGTAACCAGGATCTACATTCCTACCCTCACCATGGCAACCAGGGTCTACGTTCCTACCCTCACCATGGTAACCAGGACCTACTTTCCTACCCTCACCATGGTAACCAGGATCTACGTTCCTACCCTCACCGTGGTAACCAGGATCCACGTTCCTACCCTCACCATGGTAACCAGGACCTACTTTCCTACCCTCACCATGGTAACCAGGATCTACGTTCCTACCCTCACCATGGTAACCAGGATCTACGTTCCTACCCTCACCATAGCAACCAGGATCTACGTTTTTACCGTCACCATAGTAACCAGGATCTATGTTCCTACCCTCACCATGGTAACCAGGATCTACGTTCCTACCCTCACCATGGTAACCAGGATCTACGTTTTTACCGTTACCATGGTAACCATGGTAACCAGGATCTACCTTCCTACCCTCACCATGGTAACCAGGATCTACGTTTTTACCGTCACCATGGTAACCAGGATCTATGTTCCTACCCTCACCATGGTAACCAGGATCTACGTTTTTACCGTCACCATGGTAACCAGTATCTACGTTCCTACCCTCACCATGGTAACCAGGATCTACGTTCCTACCCTCACCATTGCAACCTGGATCTACGTTCTTACCCTCACCATGGTAACCAGGATCTACGTTCCTAACCTCACCATGGTAACCAGGATCTACATTCCTACCCTCACCATGGCAACCAGGGTCTACGTTCCTACCCTCACCATGGTAACCAGGATCTACGTTCCTACCCTCACCATGGTAACCAGCTGTGGGTGGTGACCAAAAGAATGAGATCGCGGATACAACCGGCCGAAATGAGCTTCTTCCGCTAGTTGGCTGGGCTCTCACTCAGATCGGGTGAGGAGCTGTGCCATCGAGGAGGAAGTCAGTGTCGAGCCACACCTCCTCCAGGTCGAGAGAAGCCAGATGGGGTGGTTCGGGCATTTGGTCAGGATGCCCCCTGAGCGCCTCGCTGGTGAGGTGTTTCGGGCACGTCCTACCGGGAGGAGACCAAGAGAGAGACCCTGGACCTGCTGGAGAGACTATGTCTCACAGCTGGACAGGGAACACCTCAGGATCCATCTGGGTGAGCTGGAGGATGCAGCTGGGGTGAGAGAAGCCTGGTATTTTTTACGCCTACTTTTCCTGCTTCACATATGAACACACGCCACACAGGAGCGGGCATACTCACATGTGTATCGTAAAGAGTTTGAACAGATTTTCTTGTAAATCTAATTACAGATTCTGTGATGTTGGCAAAACACGAAGGTGTCTGGAGGCTAGATGGAACAATAAGCCAGCTGGCCTGGAGAACGCACGGGCAATATGTTTATACACCCACACTTTTACTGTTTACCATGTTTAAATCTCACTTTGGGCAACTGGGACTTCATCCAGAAGTGATCTGTCTTAGGAAAGGCTTGGTCGGGTGTCAGGAAGACCTGGCTGGAAGGATGATCTTGCAGATTTACCCTGAGACGTTCTTCTGAACCATGTGTTCCATCGTGACAGAATGACCCGGCCATGAATGAACCAAGTGGATACAAGTCACCAACCCTGTCCAGGTTGCATCAAGCCTGCCAGGGATAACAAAAGCCCTGCCCAGGTCGAGCCATGTCAAGCCTGCCCATGATAGCAAACACTCTGCCCAGGTCGCCAAGCGCCCCACCCAGGTTAAGCCATGTCAAGCCTGTCCAAGTCTTCCTGGCTGCCTGACCGAGCCATGCCTCAGAACCACATGTTTTTCTACCATAGTTTTGCTGGACTTGAATATATCTTGTTTGTTGTCCTGCAGTTGGATCCTCCTCCTTCTGCACCCACATCGTGGCAATCAGGAGTGACGGCGATGTGTGGCATGCTTCCTATAGAGGGCACACAGAGGCATGTGGCCCAAATCATTGGTGTCCATTTATTCATGTCTCTGTTGTGATATTTCAAACAGTTTCAATCCTATTTTGTTTGGATTTACGAGCCAGAAAGGCGCCACCTGCTGCTTTCGCTCAAATTATTTTTCCAACACCAGATAGGTCAGGGATTACAGGCGTTTCTTATGCTTGCAGCAATGGGGAAACGTCCTACCCAATCAGAGAACAGATATGATGGTGTGAGATGAACACAAGCATCCGTCCGCCATGTTTGTAGTTCTACATCTGAAAAGAAGGAGATACAATACAATTGACGTGCCTACCTTCACCATGGTAACCAGGATCTTCGTTCCTACCTTCACCATGGTAACCAGGATCTAGGTTCCTACCCTCACCATGGTAACCAGAATCTACGTTCCTACCCTAACCGTGGTAACCAGGATCTACGTTCCTACCCTCACAATGGTAACCAGGATCTATGTTCCTACCCTCACCATGGTAACCAGGATCTACGTTCCTACCCTCACCATGGTAACCAGGATCTACGTTTCTACCCTCACCATGGTAACCAGGATCTGGAACCATGTACCAGTCAATCTACGTTCCCACTGTGGTTGCCACTCAGAGATCGGGTGAGGAGCTCGGTGTCGAGCCGCTCCTCCAGGTCGAGAGGAGCCAGATGGGGTGGTCAGGATGCCCCCCAAGCTCCTTGCTGGTGAGGTGTTTTGGGCACGTCTCACCAGGAGGAGACTACGAGGCAGACCCCGGACCTGCTGGAGAGACTATGTCTCACAGCTGGCTGGGGAACACCTCAGGATCTTTCTGGGTGAGCTGGAGGATGCCATCGGGGTGAGAGAAGCCCGGGATCCCTGTCCGAGGCTGTTGCCCCCAGTGACCCTGTCCTGGATAAGCGGAAGATGACGGAAATTAACATAGACACAAAGGAAAAGATTCATAACTGCACCAAATTTCATAATTTCACCAAGCTGATGAATTTTACTCTGTTGCATGGAAACAGCGGTGTCGGGTTACAGTGAAACTCGCTCTAATAAAACGAGCTGATATAATTATCTGAGAAGCACTCATGTTGTGGCCGTACGTCGTTCTGCGTGTGTCTGTCATGCGGATCAGCGCACGCAGACAAAGCCAGTAAACAATGCATGCAAACACCCACACGTGGTCAAATTAGAACAAGCTCTTGACCTAACGAGCGCGTTTCACAGCTACAGAAAGCCAGAAGGGTCAGATTTTGTACCGCCACAGTAAAGCCTCTCATTAAATGATGCTGTTGCCCATACACACAGCTTCATGCCATATGTTACCCGCTGGTTTACACCTCAATCAGTAGAAAAGGGTTAGAAAATAGTGTAAAATTTGGATGAAAAAGCTGGAAAACCTTCTGTTTTTCACCGGAACGCCCATTCGGGACCAGGCAGGGAGCGCCAGGAAAGCAAGGGGCAGACCATAAAACGGTTTTAACATCATTTAAAATGTAAATTATTAACAGTCCTTAAAAGAGAGATAACGTTCACTTCTTCGGGCGTGGCCCACAGGCACGTCCGCGTCCAGGTTTGCTGCCTACAGGCCCCTCAACATCTCTTGTCTGCAGTCTACGGACTCCTTCCTTTGCCCAGACTGCCACCTGCGGGGACAACCTTCCCCAGACCACCACCGTTGCATTGACAACCTGGCGTGGTTAGCCATCGTGACTTTCTTCAGGGTTGCACCGTTCCTCGCAGCCCAATGGCTGTGCCGCCATCTGTACAGTCCATGGGAGGGTTCCCTGGTGTCTCCCTCCACTACTTCTCCACCTCTCCTTTGCCCACAGCTGCCTCTTATAAACCAATCAGGGACGGCACCACTCTTTAGCAGCAGGTGAAGAAGAGCTTTCAAACATTGTAACCATGGTAACCCACATTCCACCCAGCACAGAGACAACTGCCATGTGTACCACCAACGGCGATCCAGGTCTATTCCCAAGGATCCACCCAGGTCAGACAGACCCCCACAGCAAGGGGGCAGGGCGGCAGCGTCATAGGGTCAGTGTTTGGGGGAGGCAGGGTGGCAGCGTCATGGAGGCGGGGTCTGGAAGGGGGCAGGGCGGCAGCGTCATGGGGGCGGGGTTTGGTTGTTCGGTCCCAGACCTCGACGTTTTGATCATCTGGAAGGGAGAGGGAGGTGGATGACGCGTTCTGAGCATGCGCAGAAGCGCAAAGTCGCAAATCATGACGGTCGCAGATCTCATCAGAACACCGGTACTCACCGCGATTCATTTCTCTGTCCTCATTTAACTCCAGTTTTTCTCCACAAGCGGGTTTTTTTTTCCCTTTGCGAAGTTACGCAACCCGCACACACTCCACCTCTTTCATTCACACTCCACGCGCGTGCACGTTGGAGTGTGCACGCTTGATAAACGCGGCTCTTGGTTTTTTTTTTCGTTAATAAAATATAACTTGAATTAAACGTCTTCCATTTTTTCTGTTCTTAACTCCTCAGTGGGAGTGGGAGTGAGCACATGGGTCAAAACATGGCATCATCTATGGGTTTACGCAAGACCAAGTCATCCCCTGCCCTGTGGCTCCTTGGCTCATGTTCTGCAAACACTGGCACACACAGCATGACCTGAAGGACTCACATAAAAGAAGACCCAAACATTGCCTCATGAATCTCATTTACGACCCTCTTTTATCACTCAATTAAAGCTTCTCTCTGAAACGATGAAGAAAAATGCCCCGTTTCTCCGTTTTTTTTGGGGGTTCTTTGTTCTTTATTTCATTTTGTTTTTCTCAGTCTGTGCTTTTCTTTTCTAGCTGGCATCAAATCCTCTGCCATCTTATTCACATTTCTAATTCATCCTCTTCTGCTGAATTTCTATGCCACAGATTCAGGATCTACCCTCACCATGGTAACCAGGATCTACGTTACTACCCTCACCATGGTAACCAGGATCTACGTTCCTACCCTCACCATGGTAACCAGGATCTATGTTCCTACCCTCACCATGGTAACCAGGATCTACGTTCCTACCCTCACCATGGTAACCAGGATCTACGTTCCTACCCTCACCATGGTAACCAGGATCTATGTTCCTACCCTCACCATGGTAACCAGGATATGTGTTCCTACTCTCACCATGGTAACCAGGATCTACGTTCCTACTCTCACCATGGTAACCAGGATCTATGTTCCTACCCTCACCATGGTAACCAAGATCTACGTTCCTACTCTCACCATGGTAACCAGGATCTACATTCCTACCCTCACCATGGTAACCAGGATCTACGTTTCTACCCTCACCATGGCAACCAGGATCTACGTTCCTACCCTCACCATGGTAACCAGGATCTACGTTCCTACTCTCACCATGGTAACCAGGATCTAGGTTCCGACCCTCACCATAGTAACCAGGATCTACGTTCCTACCCTCACCATGGTAACCAAGATCTACGTTCCTACCCTCACCATGGTAACCAGGATCTACGTTCCTACCCTCACCATGGCAACCAGGATCTATACATTCCTACCCTCACCATGGCAACCAGGATCTATACATTCCTACCCTCACCATGGTAACCAGGATCTATACATTCCTACCCTCACCATGGTAACCAGGATATGTGTACTTACTCTCACCATGGTAACCAGGATCTATGTTCCTACCCTCACCATGGTAACCAAGATCTATACATTCCTACCCTCACCATGGTAACCAGGATATGTGTACTTACTCTCACCATGGTAACCAGGATCTACGTTCCTACTCTCACCATGGTAACCAGGATCTATGTTCCTACCCTCACCATGGTAACCAAGATTTACGTTCCTACTCTCACCATGGTAACCAGGATCTACGTTCCTACTCTCACCATGGTAACCAGGATCTATGTTCCTACCCTCACCATGGTAACCAAGATCTACGTTCCTACTCTCACCATGGTAACCAGGATCTACGTTCCTAATCTCTCCCGCTCATTCCGGTCACTCGTATCCGTTTTGTTTTCGCTCTGACCCTTAAATGCACAGTAAACAACAATAAATAAAGACTCTGCTAGTGGGACAAACACAGCCAATCAAATTACTCCGTGAAGCTTTCCTGATTGGTAAACGAGTATCATGTCCCGGTTCACACGAGAACGCCCTGCAGGCTTCTATAAGCTCTCTAACTGGGACATAAATACTGCACATGACTTTCTTAGGAACACTTCTACATAAAAGATGTTGAATTCTTTATGAAATATGAACAAGCTTCAGCGAGCACGCACATCTGGATCATAAATACACAACAATCCCAAACAAATGAAACCAAATCATGTTTGGACCCAAACAGCAGTCATGCAGAATGTCCCCTGTAAGTCCCACAGTAATCTGGTACTAGTCATGTGAACTCAAACGGAACACAAGCTAATGCAAAATGCAGGAAAACTTATTTCCAAATATAACTTTTCACTTTATGATCTCGGTCTGGTTTAGTTTTTTTTTCTCTGGAGTTTTTAAAAATAGAGGAAAGAACTCTGAGATAAACAACGTTAGAACGTCCTTCAAAATAAAAGCCCCCACATGGAGGGTGTGTTTGTGTTTAGTCACAGAAACAGATTTAAAGCTCATGTGGAGAAACTGGATTTTTTATTTCCTATTAGGCTGTATGGTAGCTGGGCTTGAAACACTGTCTTTTCTGTGTGTAGTTTGCATGTTCTCCCCGTGTATGTGTAGGATTTCTCCGGTTTTCTCCCCCCCTCCAAAAACATGCATCTTAAGTTAGTTGGCTGCTTCAAAATTGGCCCCTAGGAATAAGTGTGTTTGGCCCTGTGACAGACTAGTGACCTGTTGGGGTGTTCCCTGCCTCTTGCCTTGAATCAGCCGGGATAGGGTCCGGCACATCCGCAATACCGCCTGGGAAAAAAGGTTCAAGCCTTCAGAGCCTTCCAGGGCGTACACCCTCTGCCTCCACCAGCCCAGGACCAGGGTGACCACGATGGTGGACAGAACCGTCTCGGCTGTCCTCCTACTGCTTCCACCAGCTTAGGACCAGGCTGACCACGATGTGGGACAGAGTCTTCCAGGGTGTACAACCACTGCCTCCACCAGCCTAGGACCAGGCTGACCACGATGAGGGACAGAGACTTCCAGGGTGTACAACCACTGCCTCCACCAGCCTAGGACCAGGCTGACCACGATGAGGGACAGAGCCTTCCAGGCCGTTGGAATGAGCCCCCGGTTACGTGCCCGAAACACCTTGCCAGCAAGACATTCAGGAGGCATTACAAATAGATGCTTAAACCATCCCACGTGTCTTCTCTCATCCAGAAGAAGCAACGGCTCTGATCTGAGCTCCTCTCTCTATCACTGAGAGAAACCCCGGGGTAGGCCCAAGAACGAGCGAGCGCCTGGTGGCTGGGCTTTGACCCATGGGACCTGTCCAGATTCAGCCCGAACAAGGGACAGAGGCCTTCCTTTGAGTGGGCTCACCACCTAGAGGAAGGGCCTTGGTGGTTGAGTGAAGGAGGAGATGAGCGGCAGCTGACAGCGGGTATCCTGGCAGTGGAACCCTGGATTATTGTTCCAAACCCAGCATCCTTCTTCTGATGTACTCTCTCTCTCTCCTCTGCACATGTCCAAACCATCTCAGTCTGACCTCTCTGACTTTAAAACCTCTAACATGTGCTGTTCCTCTGATCCTGTCCATTCTAGTCACTCCCAGAGAGATCCTCAGCATCTTCATCTCTGCTACAAAAATCTCTGTTTCCTGTCTTTGAATCAGTCCCACTGTCTCTAGACAAATCAGCATGGCCGCTCTCACCACACTGTCTCTAGACCAATCAGCATGGCCGCTCTCAACACACTGTCTCTAGACCAATCAGCATGACCGGTCTCACCACACTGTCTCTAGACCAATCAGCATGGCCGCTCTCACCACACCGTCTCTAGACCAATCAGCATGGCCGCTCTCACCACGCTGTCTCTAGGCCAATCAGCATGGCCGCTCTCACCACACCGTCTCTAGGCCAATCAGCATGGCCGCTCTCACCACGCTGTCTCTAGACCAATCAGCATGGCCGCTCTCACCACACTGTCTCTAGACCAATCAGCATGGCCGCTCTCACCACGCTGTCTCTAGACCAATCAGCGTGGCCGCTCTCACCACAATGTCTCTTCTGTCACACTGAAACTCTTCTGTCACACATCACACATGATACTTTCCTCCACCTGTTCCAGCCTGCCTGAACACGCTTCTTCACCTCTTTCCCACACTCTCCATTGCTCTGGACTGTTGATCCTAAGTACTTCCTAAGTATCTTCCACCTTCTTTATCTCTTCTCCCTGTGACCTCACTCCTCTTGTTCTGACACTCTGTCTTACTCTGGAGAATCTTCATTCCTTTTGTTTCTAGTCCACAGATTTTCCTCCACTTCCTCCCTCCTCTCACTACAGATCACAATGTCATCCACATTGTGACTTCTGTCAGAATCTGGTTAATAAAATATCCCCTAAGAACTGATCTGTTTGATCATTTTGAGCTGCACCTGAACAGAATTTGAAGCATCAGAAACGCTGCTCCCCCTGACTGTATTGGTTTTAGTTGTAGTTGAGCTATGAGACTGCATCACTGCATGCGGCTTCCTCAGCAAGTCTAAAAATAGCCTGGTGTTGAACGTTAACATCCTCTGCCTGGTCCCAGAGAGACGATATGTAAGGTGGGTAAGGTGAAGACACCATGTTGTTCTGACGTACTGTTTAATTAACAAAATTTCAGGGGGTTTAAAGGTGTTTGAGTTCGTGTTTTTTAAAATCAATTTAATCTAAAACATTTTGAGACTGTGGTCCTCGCCCAGGAAAGGGTGGAATGTCCCCTGCAGGTGAGGGATAGGGTCCAGCCCCAAGTGGAGGAGGTTTAAGTATCTCTGAGTCTACATTCCTACCCTCACCATGGTAACCGGGATCTACGTTCCTACCCTCAAAATGGCAACCAGGATCTACGTTCCTACCCTCACCATGGCAACCAGGATCTACGTTCCTACCCTCACCATGGTAACCAGGATCTACGTTCCTACCCTCACCATGGTAACCAGGATCTACGTTCCTACCCTCACCATGGTAACCAGGATCTACGTTCCTACCCTCACCATGGTAACCAGGATCTACGTTCCTACCCTCACAATGGTAACCAGGATCTACGTTGCTACCCTCACCATGGTAACCAGGATCTACGTTCCTACCCTCACCATGGTAACCAGGATCTACGTTCTTACCCTCACCATGGTAACTAGTTGTTGGTGGTGACCGAATGAACGGGATCGCGGACACAAGTGACCAAAATGATCTTCCTCTGGAGGGTGGCAGGCTCTCACTTAGGGATCAGGTGAGGAGTTCTGCCATCCGGGAGGAACTCGGTGTTGACCCGGTCCTTCTCCTTCAGGTCGAGAGAAGCCAAGTGGGGTTGTTCAACCATCTGGTCAGGATGCCTCCCGAGAGCCTGGCTGGTAAGGTGTTTCGAGCACGTCTCACTGGGAGGAGACCAAGAGGTAGACCCTGAACCTGCTGGACAGACTATGTCTCACAGCTGGACAGGGAACACCTCAAGATCCCCCCGGTTGAGCTGGAGGATGCAGCCGGGGTAAGAGAAGCCTGGGCTTTCCGTCTGAGGCTGTTGCCCCTGCGACCCGGCCCCGGATGAGTGGAAGACAACAGAATGGAACACAAGCAGTGGGGGCTAAAACTTCGTGTACGTATACCTGAATATTAGAATTCTCTGATAAGGTAAGACTGAGGCGTCTGAGTGGGATTGTTTTTACAAAGCCGCCATGATAGAGTCTGACCTTAATTCCCACCACAACGTCCTGGATTTACATTTAATGGAAAAACAAATCAGATTCTGTTTCTCTGCGGTAAATTTGATCCTCAAAAAACCAAGAGAAATCCTTTGATAATAAAAAAGAAAATCTTAATAATGCTTTTTATTTGTTTTTCCGGGTAATGATGTCACATCATGACATCATCAGATGACCAAAGTTTACCCAAAAATGCTGATTTCTAGATTAATTTTCTCATTTTAGTTTAAGTTCAATTGTGATTGATTTTCATTCGTTCCGTCGTCTTCTTTTTCTTTCTGAGCACTCTTAGTTCTAGTTTTGTTAAAATTATTATTTCTATTTATTTTATTTTTTATTATTTTTATTTTATATTTTTGCACACCTGTACCAAAACAAGTTCCTTGTCTCTGATATTTTTCACTGACATGGCAATAAAAGCATTCTGATTCTGATTCCGCTTAACCGGGGCAGGGTTGTCAGGGGCAACAGCAACAGACAGGAAGCCCAGGCTTCTTTCACCCCGGCTGCATCCTCCAGCGAGGCTAGCAACAGAAATCCTGGTAACCACGGTGAGGGTAGGAACGTAGATCCTGGTTACCATGGTGAGGGTAGGAATGTAGATCCTGGTTACCATGGTGAGGGTAGGAACGTAGATCCTGGTTACCACGGTGAGGGTAGGAACGTAGATCCTGGTTACCATGGTGAGGGTAGGACTGTAGATCCTGGTTACCATGGTGACGGTAGGAACGTAGATCCTGGTTACCGTGGTGAGAGTGGGAACATAGACCCTGGTTACCATGGTGAGGGTAGGATCATAGATCCTGGTTACCATGGTGAGGGTAGAAACGTAGGTCCTGGTTACCATGGTGAGGGTAGGAACTTAGATCCTGGTTACCACAGTGAGGGTAGGAACGTAGATCCTGGTTACCATGGTGAGGGTAGGAATGTAGATCCTGGTTACCATGGTGAGGGTAGGAACGTAGATCCTGGTTACCATGGTGAGGGTAGGATCATAGATCCTGGTTACCATGGTGAGGGTAGGAACGTAGGTCCTGGTTACCATGGTGAGGGTAGGAACTTAGATCCTGGTTACCACAGTGAGGGTAGGAACGTAGATCCTGGTTACCATGGTGAGGGTAGGAATGTAGATCCTGGTTACCATGGTGAGGGTAGGAACGTAGATCCTGGTTACCATGGTGAGGGTAGGAACGTAGATCCTGGTTACCATGGTGAGGGTAGGAACGTAGATCCTGGTTACCATGGTGAAGGTAGGAACGTGGATCCTGGTTACCATGGTGAGGGTAGGAACGTAGAACCTGGTTACCATGGTGAGGGTAGGAACGTAGAACCTGGTTACCATGGTGAGGGTAGGAATGTAGATCCTGGTTACCATGGTGAGGGTAGGAACGTAGAACCTGGTTACCATGGTGAGGGTAGGAACGTAGAACCTGGTTACCATGGTGAGGGTAGGAATGTAGATCCTGGTTACTATGGTGAGGGTAGGAATGGAGATCCTGGTTACCATGGTGAGGGTAGGAATGTAGATCGACTTGTAAATTCATGACGCACCGATGCAGCGTTCCAGTTATTGCTGACACTGCACCGATCCGCCTGTCGATCTCCCGCTCCATCCTTCCTCCACTCGTGAACAAGACCCCGATATACTTAAACTCCTCCTCTTGGGGCAGGACCCTGACCTACAGGGGGCATTCCACCCTTTTCCGGGCGAGGACCGTTGATTCCCAATGAGTAAAATACAGTAGATGAGATTGTTTTGAATCTACGTTCCTCACAGCTGGTGCTACAGATGTGAGCATTTTTTTACCACTTAATAAGGAAATAAAGAATCAAGCTTAATATAGGAGAGACGAGCCGTGATGTGTGAAGCTTCACTCGGCCGTATCATGAGTGTTTTCACACATGAGCACCAGAAGGAAGTCTGGCCAATTTGGTCCAATCTCCCTCCACAGTTTGGCTTCCCACAGACGACTCAGCAGGAAGCGTTCTGCAAAAACTCTGTTCTTGTCAACAAATAGAAGGAGATAAAGGTTGCTCTAAAAAGCCAATTAAAATGGTCGTCAGTTGTTCAGGTTTTCTGTCCTCTTCTGCTTATCCGGGGCCGGATCGCAGGGGCAACAGCCTCAGACGGGAAGCCCAGGCTTCTCTCACCCCGACTGCAGCCTCCAGATCACCCGACTTACTTGTACATCTGATCCCTCATCCTCCAGCTGAGCTCCAACCTTCTAATCCCTCATCCTCCAGCTGAGCTCCAACCTTCTGGTCCCTCATCCTCCAGCTGAGCTCCAACCTTCTAATCCCTCATCCTCCAGCCGAGCTCCAACCTTCTGGTCCCTCATCCTCCAGCTGAGCTCCAACCTTCTGGTCCCTCATCCTCCAGCCGAGCTCCAACCTTCTGGTCCCTCATCCTCCAGCCGAGCTCCAACCTTCTGGTCCCTCATCCTCCAGCCGAGCTCCAACCTTCTGGTCCCTCATCCTCCAGCCGAGCTCCAACCTTCTGGTCCCTCATCCTCCAGCCGAGCTCCAACCTTCTGGTCCCTCATCCTCCAGCTGAGCTCCAACCTTCTGGTCCCTCATCCTCCAGCTGAGCTCCAACCTTCTGGTCCCTCATCATCCAGCCGAGCTCCAACCTTCTGGTCCTTCATCCTCCAGCCGAGCTCCAACCTTCTTATCCTTCATCCTCCAGCCGAGCTCCAACCTTCTGGTCCCTCATCATCCAGCCGAGCTCCAACCTTCTGGTCCCTCATCCTCCAGCCGAGCTCCAAACTTCTGGTCCCTCATCCTCCAACCAAGCTCCAACCTTCTGGTCCCTCATCCTCCAGCCGAGCTCCAACCTTCTGGTCCCTCATCCTCCAACCAAGCTCCAACCTTCTGGTTCCTCATCCTCCAGCCGAGCTCCAACCTTCTGGTCCCTCATCCTCCAACCAAGCTCCAACCTTCTGGTTCCTCATCCTCCAGCTGAGCTCCATCCTTCTGGTCCCTCATCCTCCAGCCGAGCTCCAACCTTCTGGGCCCTCATCCTCCAACAGAGTTCCAACCTTCTGGGCCCTCTGGTCTTTCATCTTGCAGAGTTCTGGCTGGTTCAGCTGTTCCTCCAATAAACTGGGTAAAACTGGCATTGCATCTTAGTCCTACTTCACCACCCTCACCACCACCATGAGGGTAGTCATTCCAGGGAGCTTCTTAAATCCAGGGATTATTTTCCGACCTGTGAGCCCGGATTGTGATGGAATAATGTTTGAATTACAAAAGTGAATCTTAAATGATCACCTCAGGACATCCGTCCGGAAACTGAAGCTGGAAATAAAATGGGTCACGCAATAAGAAAACAAACGAATGATTCAACCATAGAGGGTACCGCCTCGGTGTGTGAGATCTAAACACACACACACACACACACACACACACACACACACACACACACACACACACACACACACCACTAATGCTGATGTGAAGTTGGTCAAATAAATACAGTTTCCATCCAGTCAAAAACAGGACTTAGTCTGAGAAATAAAAACAACAAAGTCTGTAAATATGGAGGATTTAAAAAAACCAAAACAAGCAAAAACAAGTGCTGCAAAAAGAAAAACAGCCCGACTGAATAAAAAACGAGAGACGCTGAACACATATTTAAATGTTGAAATGTCACCACGTCTGATCCTGGTTAAACATTCAGAGAGTAAAGACAGACGAACCAAAAGATCAAGAGTCACCGAAAGAAAAACATCTTCATCCTGGTTAAAATTACATTTCTGTCAAAATGAACAGAAAAAACATTTAAAAATTGAGTTTGACAAAAGGCTTCGTTTTCAAATCTAAAAAAAAATCCTCCTGAAATCGGATTAGGTTCCTGTCCTCGCCATGGTAACCAGGATCTACGTTCCTACACTCACCATGGTAACCAGGATCTACGTTCCTACCCTCACCATGGTAACCAGGATCTACATTGGTAACCAGGATCTACGTTCCTACTCTCACCATGGTAACCAGGATCTATGTTCCTACTCTCACCATGGTAACCAGGATCTATGTTCCTACCCTCACCATGGTAACCAGGATCTACATTGGTAACCAGGATCTACGTTCCTACCCTCACCATGGTAACCAGGATCTACATTGGTAACCAGGATCTACGTTCCTACCCTCACCATGGTAACCAGGATCTACATTGGTAACCAGGATCTACGTTCCTACTCTCACCATGGTAACCAGGATCTACATTGGTAACCAGGATCTACGTTCCTACCCTCACCATGGTAACCAGGATCTACATTGGTAACCAGGATCTACGTTCCTACTCTCACCATGGTAACCAGGATCTACGTTCCTACTCTCACCATGGTAACCAGGATCTACGTTCCTACTCTCACCATGGTAACCAGGATCTATGTTCCTACCCTCACCATGGTAACCAGGATCTACGTTCCTACCCTCACCATGGTAACCAGGATCTACGTTCCTACCCTCACCATGGTAACCAGGATCTATGTTCCTATCCTCGCCATGGTAACCAGGATCTACGTTCCTACCCTCACCATGGTAACCAGGATCTACGTTCCTACCATCACCATGGTAACAACCAGAATCTACGTTCCTACCATCACCATGGTAACCAGGATCTACGTTCCTACCCTCACCACGGTAACCAGGATCTACGTTCCTCCCCTCACCGTGGTAACCAGGATCTACGTTCCTACCCTCACCATGGTAACCAGGATCTACGCTCCTACCCTCACCGTGGTAACCAGGACCTACGTTGCTACCCTCACCATGGTAACCAAGATTTACGTTCCTACCCTCGCCATGGTAACCAGGATCTACGTTCCTACCCTCGCCATGGTAACCAGGATCTGCGTTCCTACCCTCGCCATGGTAACCAGGATCTGCGTTCCTACCCTCGCCATGGTAACCAAGATCTGCGTTCCTACCCTTGCCATGGTAACCAGGATCTGCGTTCCTACCCTCACCATGGTAACCAGGATTTACGTTCCTACCTTCACCATGGTAACCAGGATTTACGCTCCTACCCTCACCATGGTAACCAGGATCTACGTACCTACCCTCACCATGGTAACCAGGATCTACGTTCCTACCCTCACAATGGTAACCAGGATTTACGTTCATACCCTCACCATGGTAACCAGGATCTACGTTCCTACCCTCACCATGGTAACCAGGATCTACGTTCCTACCCTCACAATGGTAACCAGGATTTACGCTCCTACCCTCACCATGGTAACCAGGATCTACGTTCCTACCCTCACCATGGTAACCAGGATCTACGTTCCTACCCTCACCATGGTAACCAGGATTTACGTTCATACCCTCACCATGGTAACCAGGATCTACGTTCCTACCCTCACCATGGTAACCAGGATCTGCGTTCCTACCCTCACCATGGTAACCAGGATCTACGTTCCTACCCTCACCGTGGTAACCAGGATCTACGTTCCTACCCTCACCATGGTAACCAGGATCTATGTTCCTATCCTCGCCATGGTAACCAGGATCTACGTTCCTACCCTCACCATGGTAACCAGGATCTACCTTCCTACCCTCACCATGGTAACCAGGATCTACGTTCCTACCCTCACCATGGTAACCAGGATCTACGTTCTTACCCTCACCATGGTAACCAGGATCTATGTTCCTATCCTCGCCATGGTAACCAGGATCTATGTTCCTACCCTCACCATGGTAACCAGGATCTACGTTCCTACCCTCACCATGGTAACCAGGATCTACGTTCCTACCCTCACTGTGGTAACCAGGATCTATGTTCCTACCCTCACCATGGTAACCAGGATCTACGTTCCTACCCTCACCATGGTAACCAGGATCTACGTTCCTACCCTCACCATGGTAACCAGGATCTACGTTCCTACCCTCACCATGGTAACCAGGATCTACATTCCTACGAGACCCAGAGGCAGACCCCAGACCTGCTGGAGAGACTATGTCTCACAGCTAGCCGGGGAACACCTCAGGATCCTCCTGGGTGAGCTGGAAGACGCAGCTGGGGTGAGAGAAGCCTGGGTTTCCCATCTGAGGCTGTTGCCCCTGACGACCCGGCACCGGATAAGAGGAAGACGATGGAACGAAACTTTAATCAAGAAAAAAAACAAAGAAAAAAATTGGTCTTTTATTTAAAAACTTTACTGTTCGAAAAAAAAAAAAACCTTTTTCTCAAAAAAAAGAATACAAAACCGCCTTGATCTGCTTTCAGCATCCATTCTGTAAGGCATAAAATCAACCACCTGGAACATAATTCACACACACACACACACACACACACACACACACACACACACACACACACACACACACTCACACACACACACACACACACACACACACACACACACACAGACACACACACACAGCTTATAATAATAGACAGACAAGCCCATAAGAATTCATGATGGGATTTCCGACTGAAATTACATCAGCTTCCTTTTGACTGTTCCAAAACCCATTTACACACTCACACACACACACACACACACATACACATACACACATACACACACACACACATACACACACACACACACACACACATTCCAGCAGCCATATCCCTGTTGAGGCTCTTAGCAGAAACGGTGATGAGATATCAAATAACCAAGAAAAGAAGCTGTAAGAACACACACATACACACACACACACACACACACACACACACACACACACACACTCACTCACTCACTCACTCACACATACACACACTCCCAGTCATGAACATGCAGATGCAAACGGGTCGAGTTTATCCCTGTTTTTGCATCAAGAATTTGCAGGAAAGTAGATCCAACGCACATCTGAATGCAGATAGAACATGACCGACGATGGACGGAGTATTTTTGGGTTGGCACTTTGAAGGAGAACCTGGAGGTGCCAGCTGATGCCAGCTGATGCTGACCGACCTGGCTGGGAAAACATGGGGTGGACGTTCTGTTACAGATCGGGACAGTGGCCTTACAGCATGAAGGTAGAGGGTTTGAGTCCCCAGTGGGGACGAGGCTTGGAACACCAGTGTTTCCTCATGGGGAACCTCCATCACACGAGCTCTGCCTGCTCAGTCTGTGGGTCTCCTCCCCGGGGGCGTCGGTCTGGCCTGGGTGGTGCAGGTCCCTCACTTTAGCCAGGTGGCTTCTGCGGGTCCCCGTGTCTCCTGGATCCGGGTGGACCCCTCTGCAGTCATGCACAGGCCGAGTCCTGATGTGGCTCGATCCCCAGTTATTATTTCCTCACAGCATCAGGCCGGATGCTGGTTTTTATTCCAGTTAAAGAGACAGTAGCAGATCAGGTGAAATGTGTTTTCTCAAAGCTCCTCTTTCTACCTCTGATTAACACCCCGCTGACTGCTCAGAGGAAGCTCATTTCAGCCGCTTGTATCCGTGATCTTCTTTCAGTCCCCACCCACATTAAAGACTTTTATTTGTTCGTCTGTTGGCTCACTCTGTGTCGGGAAGCTTTTGTTTATGGATAGATGAACTGGTGTGTAAATGGAATCCTGTTTCTAATCTACTGAATTAGAATAATTAGCACTGATTAAACTCATCATCACTGTGATGATCATCTTTAATCTGGATCTGGTTTACGACGTGCTAAGCGTGTGTAATCCTCTTTCTGCGTGCATGTTTGGAGTCACAGCTGGTGGGGTTTCTTTTGGTTTTTTTGCGGATTCAATAAGAAATTAAAAGAAAGCAGTGACATTGATTTTAAAGATTAAAAAAAAAAGTTCTTTTAAGGAAACTCTTAAAAAAAGGAGGATTTTTCTGCAGGATATATTTTCTTTTTCAAATTTCTGTGACTGCTAAAAAAGAGGTTGTGTATAAATGAGTGAGGTATACGTGAGTGTAGGAACGTAGATCCTGGTTACCATGGTGAGGGTAGGAACGTAGATCCTGGTTACCATGGTGAGGGTAGGAACATAGATCCTGGTTACCATGGTGAGGGTAGGAACGTAGATCCTGGTTACCATGGTGAGGGTAGGAACGTAGATCCTGGTTACCATGGTGAGGGTAGGAACATAGATCCTGGTTACCATGGTGAGGGTAGAAACATAGATCCTGGTTACCATGGTGAGGGTAGAAACGTAGATCCTGGTTACCATGGTGAGGGTAGGAACGTAGATCCTGGTTACCATGGTGAGGGTAGAAACATAGATCCTGGTTACCATGGTGAGGGTAGGAACGTAGATCCTGGTTACCATGGTGAGTGTAGGAACGTAGATCCTGGTTACCATGGTGAGTGTAGGAACGTAGATCCTGGTTACCATGGTGAAGGTAGAAACATAGATCCTGGTTACCATGGTGAGGGTAGGAACGTAGATCCTGGTTACCATGGTGAGTGTAGGAACGTAGATCCTGGTTACCATGGTGAGGGTAGGAACGTAGATCCTGGTTACCATGGTGAGGGTAGGAACATAGATCCTGGTTACCATGGTGAGGGTAGGAACATAGATCCTGGTTACCATGGTGAGGGTAGGACCGTAGATCCTGGTTACCATGGCGAGGGTGGGAACGTAGATCCTGGTTACCATGGTGAGGGTAGGAACGTAGATCCTGATTACCATGGTGAGGGTAGAAAAGTAGATCCTGGTTACCATGGTGAGGGTAGGAACATAGATCCTGGTTACCATGGTGAGGGTAGGAACATAGATCCTGGTTACCATGGTGAGGGTAGGACCGTAGATCCTGGTTACCATGGCGAGGGTGGGAACGTAGATCCTGGTTACCATGGTGAGGGTAGGAACGTAGATCCTGGTTACCATGGTGAGGGTAGGAACATAGATCCCGGTTACCATGGTGAGGGTAGGAACGTAGATCCTGGTTACCATGGTGAGGGTAGGAACGTAGATCCTGGTTACCATGGTGAGGGTAGGAACATAGGTCCTGGTTACCATGGTGAGGGTAGGAACGTAGATCCTGGTTACCATGGTGAGGGTAGGAACATAGATCCTGGTTACCATGGCGAGGGTTGGAACGTTGATCCTGGTTACCATGGTGAGGGTAGGAACGTTGATCCTGGTTACCATGGTGAGGGTAGGAACGTAGATCCTGGTTACCATGGTGAGGGTAGGAACGTTGATCCTGGTTACCATGGTGAGGGTAGGAATGTTGATCCTGGTTACCATGGTGAGGGTAGGAATGTACAGATCCTGGTTACCTTGGTGAGGGTAGGAATGTAGATCCTGGTTACCATGGTGAGGGTAGGAACGTTGATCCTGGTTACCATGGTGAGGGTAGGAACGTTGATCCTGGTTACCATGGTGAGGGTAGGAATGTAGATCCTGGTTACCATGGTGAGGGTAGGAACGTTGATCCTTGTTACCATGGTGAGGGTAGGAATGTAGATCCTGGTTACCATGGTGAGGGTAGGAACGTTGATCCTGGTTACCATGGTGAGGGTAGGAATGTACAGATCCTGGTTACCATGGTGAGGGTAGGAACGTTGATCCTGGTTACCATGGTGAGGGTAGGAATGTAGATCCTGGTTACCATGGTGAGGGTAGGAACGTTGATCCTGGTTACCATGGTGAGGGTAGGAATGTACAGATCCTGGTTACCATGGTGAGGGTAGGAACGTTGATCCTGGTTACCATGCATTTAGCACGTGTTCTCTTTAAAAACGATCAGTAAAGAATATTTTTACAACACGTTCCCGTTCATAAACACACACATGTTAAAAAAAAACACCTTCACACGTCAGACAAACAAACAAGCTCAGGTCTGGCCAACACTGCAGCCCCCCCCTCGCCCTCCTGCCTCGCCTCGGGCACTGTGTAACTATCCAACCCTGAAGTCTGAGGGAAACACACTGTAGCTCTGCCTTCCGTGTGTGTGTGTGTGTGTGTGTGTGTGTGTGTGTGTGTGTGTGTGTGTGTGTTTGTGTGTGTGTGTGTGTGAATATCTGTGTGTGAGCCTGATAACAGGTTAGAAGTGGGACAGGAGGCTTTAATCCCCTTCAAGATGGATGACCCAAGGCTTGCACACACACACACACACACACACACACACACACACACACACACACACACACACACACACACACACACAGATGCACACACTGCAGTACACGGATGCATGTTAACTTTAAACTGAATACGGTTCTGTTTCGTCTTCTAAACAGTCCATCCTTATGGGGTCGCGGGCAATGCCAGAGCCTGTGCCGAGGGAGGAATCTGGAGTACTTGAAAGAAACCCATGCATTCACAGAGAGAACATGCAAACTTCACACAGAAATTACTGTGCTGCATTGCCCAGCAGCAGGCAGCCACGATGGCACCAATGGGGCGATGTGCAGGTGGAAGAATGAGGACCCGATTTCGGGACAAAAAAGTGGTTTATTTGATTATGCCAGTCCAGTGATGCTGTGGTAGGAAAACATACGGTTTTAGTGGCATGATAAGGGGGTATTGTTCATGGTCAAGCAACCAGGGAAACCTGGTGGGAAGGGATGGTATGACCCAACACCTGAAGGGAGCAGAGGGGCTATTTAAAGGCAAATGCACAAAGTCCTCCAGGTGTCTAAAATCAGGCAAATGAGGGAAGGCCCCGGGTTCCCTCTGGTGGTGGGCGAGGGAACCGTGACATGCTGGGAGCAACAAGCGGGGTTAAGTATCTGCTCAAGGGATGCCAAGGGAGGCTCAGTGAGAATCAAACCGGCTTCTCCCTGTCCAAGGACAAACATTCTACCGCTGAGCCAACACCTCCTGCCAACAGTGGTTGGATTTAGCAGTGCAAAAAATTAATGGATTCAATATAAAGTTATGTCCGTTCCGTCGTCTTCTGCTTTTCCAGGGCCGGGTCATGAGGGCAACAACTTCAGACGGGAAGGAACGTAGATCCTGGTTACCATGGTGTGGGTAGGAACGTAGATCCTGGTTACCATGGTGAGGGTAGGAACGTAGATCCTGGTTACCATGGTGAGGGTAGGAACATAGGTCCTGGTTACCATGGTGTGGGTAGGAACGTAGATCCTGGTTACCATGGTGAGGGTAGGAACATAGGTCCTGGTTACCATGGTGAGGGTGGGAACGTAGATCCTGGTTACCATGGTGAGGGTAGGAACATAGATCCTGGTTACCATGGTGAGGGTAGGAACATAGATCCTGGTTACCATGGTGAGGGTGGGAACGTAGAGCCTGGTTACCATGGTGAGGGTAGGAACATAGATCCTGGTTACCATGGTGAGGGTAGGAACATAGGTCCTGGTTACCATGGTGAGGGTGGGAACGTAGATCCTGGTTACCATGGTGAGGGTAGGAACATAGATCCTGGTTACCATGGTGAGGGTAGGAACATAGGTCCTGGTTACCATGGTGAGGGTGGGAACGTAGATCCTGGTTACCATGGTGAGGGTGGGAACGTAGATCCTGGTTACCATGGTGAGGGTAGGAACATAGATCCTGGTTACCACGGTGAGGGTAGGAACGTAGATCCTGGTTACCACGGTGAGGGTGGGAATGTAGATCCTGGTTACCATGGTGAGGGTAGGAACGTAGATCCTGGTTACCACGGTGAGGGTGGGAATGTAGATCCTGGTTACCATGGTGAGGGTGGGAACGTAGATCCTGGTTACCACGGTGAGGGTGGGAACGTAGAGCCTGGTTACCATGGTGAGGGTAGGAACGTAGATCCTGTTTACCATGGTGAGGGTAGGAACATAGATCCTGGTTACCATGGTGAGGGTAGGAACGTAGATCCTGGTTACCACGGTGAGGGTGGGAACGTAGATCCTGGTTACCATGGTGAGGGTAGGAACGTAGATCCTGGTTACCACGGTGAGGGTAAGAACGTAGATCCTGGTTACCATGGTGAGGGTAGGAACGTAAATCCTGGTTACCATGGTGAGGGTAGGAACGTAGATCCTTGTTACCATGGTGAGGGTAGGAACGTAGATCCTAGTTATTGCTGATGTCGCACCAGTCCGCCTGTTGATCTCCCGCTCCATCCTTCCCCCACTAGTGAACAAGACCCCAAGATACTTAAACTCCTCCACTTGGGGCAGGACCCTGACCTGCAGGAGGCATTCCATCCTTTTCCAGGTGAGGTTTACAGTCAAAACTAAGGATTACACTCGTAAAACGTTGCTCAATCGTTCCTGTTCTGTTACTAAAACTGAATTTGGACGTGAATATAAACAGACCATGTGTCATTAAACATGCAGCACATGCTTGTAGACCCGCTGCGTGGGTACACACATGCTTTTAGAACCACTATGTGGGTAAACACGTTCACAGAAACAAACATGCTTCCACTTAGCGACATGCTCTTACTGTAAATGAATCTGAAAGCATCTGATCAAATGCTTTCTGGATGAATTTTACATCATATTTACAATAATAAACAAAGCGGGCGTGGCAGATTGAGTGAGGCATGAGAAAAAGGGGATTAATGGAGGCGGGCATGTTAAAGGGACATGTGTGGGTGGGTATGTGGGTGGGTGAGTGTGACTACTGGTTGGAGGTACCGCAAGTGGTTGATAAGGTGGCACAATGGACTCACAGCAAAAGGGTCAGGTGTTTCGAGTCTGGGGTGGGAGCAAGATTTGAAACATCGGCCACTTGTGACCGAAAGAATGAGACCGCAGATACAAGCAGCCGAAATGAGTTTCCTCTGCAATGTGGCTGGACTCGTACTCGGAGATCGGGTGAGGAGCTCTGCCATCCGGGAGGAGCTCGGTGTCAAGCCGCTCCTCCTCCAGGTCAAGAGAAGCCAGATGCGGGTGGTTCAGGCATCTGGTTATGATGCCCCCCGAGCGCCTCGCTGGTGAGGTGTTTCGTGCATGTTATACCGGGTGAAGATGGACGTAATGTAAAGGATCTTATTGTAACCAGTCTACGTGCCCGTCGAGTCTGCTTTAGGAAGCTTCTACTGTCAGTTGACATTTCCAGCATGACGATGCGTGTGCCCATGGGACACAAACAGGAAACATTCACATGCATCTAACCCCAGGATAACCAGATAGCATGCACTCATGCATTATTCATACCAACACGTCAAAAAGAAATCTCCAAAGAAAGAAAAAAAGAATCTTCTTTTCATCTCTCACCGTCTGCAGTGAGGATTTATGACCGTTCCAGGTTTGGATCGTTTCCTGTTGTCTGTAAATACTTTCAGAATAAGAGTTAATCCTTTTCTAAATCAGTGTTTATCTCATGATTCACTTCATCGTTTGAATGACGTTCCAATGCGTCGTCTTCTGCACAGGGCCGGGTCATCGGGGACAACAGCCGCAGATGGAAAGCCCAGGCTTCTCTCACCCTGGCTGCATCCTCCATCTCACCCAGGAGGATCCTGAGGTGTTCCCTGTCCAGCTGTGAGACATAGTCTCTCCAGCAGATCAGGAATCTGCCTCTTGATCTCCTCCCAGTGGGATATGCCCGAAACACCTCACCAGCGAGGCGCTCGGGAGGCATCGAGACCAAAGGCCCAAACCA
Organism: Neostethus bicornis; assembly: GCA_902685375.1. Lineage (NCBI taxonomy): Eukaryota > Metazoa > Chordata > Actinopteri > Atheriniformes > Phallostethidae > Neostethus > Neostethus bicornis. Next base: position 1,547,550 of record LR738552.1, on the reverse strand, counting down.
CCCAATGAGGCTTTTCTCAACCCGAAGGAGGAGCAGCTTGACTCCGAGCTCCTCCCAGATGGGAGAGCTCTTCACCCGATCTCTGACTGATGGCCCAGCCACCCTGCGGAGGAAGCTCATTTCAGACGTTTGTATCCACAATCTTGTTCTTTCGGTCACCACCCACAGCTGGTTACCATGGTGAGGGTAGGAACGTAGATCCTGGTTACCATGGTGAGGGTAGGAACGTAGATCCTGGTTACCATGGTGAGGGTAGGAACGTAGATCCTGGTTACCATGGTGAGGGTAGGAACGTAGATCCTGGTTACCATGGTGAGGGTAGGAACATAGATCCTGGTTACCATGGTGAGGGTAGGAACGTAGATCCTGGTTACCATGGTGAGGGTAGGAACGTAGATCCTGGTTACCATGGTGAGGGTAGGAACGTAGAATCTTGTTACCATGGTGAGGGTAGGAACGTAGATCCTGGTTACCATGGTGAGGGTAGGAACGTAGAATCTTGTTACCATGGTGAGGGTAGGAATGTAGATCCTGGTTCAGGGTCTGCCTCTTGGTCTCCTCCCGGTGGGACGTGCCTGAAACACCTCACTAGCTTGGCACTTGGGAGGCATCCCAACCAAATGCCCTAACCAACCCATCTGGCTTCTCTCAACTAGGAAGAGCCGCTCTACTCCGAGCTCCTCCCTCTATCTCTGAGAGAGAGCCCAGCCACCCTGCAGAGGAAGCTCAATTCGGCCGTGAAGTGAAGAAGCGATGACCCAGTTTTTACATAAGCCTGTTCAAATGTACCCACTTCAGGTTGATGGATCGACCGGGCATCTCCGACAGGGTTTCATGACTTCCTATCGGGTCAGATGAGACGTCCAGAACGATGGGGGTTGTTTGCCCACAAACAGGCCCGTCGTTAAAATCAAACCAGTAGAACAAAAAGGACAGAAATTTCCTGGTAAAAACTAAAGGAATCAGTTCAGTTTTAATGTTTCTCCTCTTAAAGAGACACTTACCAAACGGATGGGATAAACAGCTCAGGGTCTGCACATGAGCAGCTGGTGTGGGTTTGGTTGGCGCAAAGGGACCCGCAGGCACCAGAAAGCCACTAATGCTTAACAAGCAGGAAGTGAAGTCGAAGAAACTGTGTACATACTTTCATTAATTCACATGGTTTGCTTTTCAAACCCCGAGGACACGTAAATGTAAAAACTTCACCATCTTTTCCAGCGACTCACTGGCATGCTGGCATGCTGCATTTCCTGCATCTCATAATCCATAAGATTAAACTGTTCCTCACCCTGAGACCTGGTTCTAAACTCTGAAAGAGCCCGGAGGTATTAAAGATGAATAAAACTCCTTCACACTTAAAAATATCCTCATTCTGTTCAAAAGTTAGAGATAAAAACACTGTTTATTTCAGAATAAAACCGTGTGTGTTAATCTAAGGAAGGATCTACGTTCCTACCCTCACCACGGAACCAGGATCTATGTTCCTACCCTCACCACGGAACCAGGATCTATGTTCCTACCCTCACCACAGAACCAGGATCTATGTTCCTACCCTCACCATGGTAACCAGGATCTACATTCATACCCTCACCATGGTAACCAGGATCTACGTTCCTACCCTCACCATGGTAACCAGGATCTACGTTCCTACCCTCACCACGGTAACCAGGATCTACGTTCCTACCCTCACCACGGTAACCAGGATCTATGTTCCTACCCTCACCATGGTAACCAGGATCTATGTTCCTACCCTCACCATGGAAACCAGGATCTATGTTCCTACCCTCACCATGGTAACCAGGATCTATGTTCCTACCTTCACCATGGTAACCAGGATCTACATTCCTACCTTCACCATGGTAACCAGGAACTATGTTCCTACCCTCACCATGGTAACCAGGATCTATGTTCCTACCTTCACCATGGTAACCAGGAACTATGTTCCTACCCTCACCATGGTAACCAGGATCTATGTTCCTACCTTCACCATGGTAACCAGGAACTATGTTCCTACCCTCACCATGGTAACCAGGATCTATGTTCCTACCTTCACCATGGTAACCAGGAACTATGTTCCTACCCTCACCATGGTAACCAGGATCTATGTTCCTACCTTCACCATGGTAACCAGGATCTATGTTCCTACCTTCACCATGGTAACCAGGATCTACATTTCTACCCTCACTGTGGTAAGCAGGATCTACATTCCTACCCTCACCATGGATGACCTGACCCGAGTGGGCCCGTAAGGAGCGGACTTGACGACGACGAGTGGGCACGTAAAGGCTGCATAAAGATGCCCACCGGGACAAGGAGGTGCCGGTGGGCTGAACAGGTAGCAGGTCAATCCCCAACAGGTGTCCCGAATCAGGTAGATGAGGGATAGTCCAGGACTCCCTCTGGTCGTGGGCGAGGGAACCATAAAAAAAGAAAACAGAAATTCCATTTCTTCTTGATTTTGTACAGCAAAAGTGCCAAGGAAGAAGTTTTCTTTGCCCGCTGTGACAGAGAGACAGTGATTGGCACAATAAACACTCCACTCTAACTAATCAATACCTCATTGATTTCTTTAAATCCTCCTGTTTTCTTCTTTTTTTAACACCCAGAAACTCCTTGTCGGCTCGTTGAAGAAGACATCCTGAATAAACAGGGAAATGATTTTGTTTGGACGCATTAGGATGCCAATGAGGGCATCTACAGAGTCTCACTAGTGGAAATAACCCGTCCCTTTTCTCTCGTTAAGTAATTTTTTTTTTCGGGCTCTCTCCGTCTTGTCCTCCGCCCACTTTTATAAAAACAAAGGAAGATAAAAGGAGGAGATGATGAGAAGATGAAAGGACTGTAAATGCTGTCGTTGAGGAAGAAACTCACTCGTAGCCGCTTTTATTTATACTTCAAAAACATCCGTGCCCAGGGAAAACGATGGCAAAACACAGCTGATTTCTTTTGTTTTGATTACTTTTTTATTTACTGGAAAATTCAGCGATCAGTCGTTAATTAAGGACGCTCCGGTCCGTCTTCTTTCCGGTTATCCGGGGCCGGGTCGTGAGGCAACAGCCTCAGACGGGAAGGACAGGCTTTCTCGCTCCAGGTGCATCTTCCAGCTCACCCAGAAGGATCCGGAGGTGTTCCCCAGCCAGCTGTGAGACCGGGTCTGCCTCTTGGTCTCCTTCTGGTGGGACGTGCCCAAAACAATTCACCAGCGAGGCGCTCGGAGGCATCCTCACCAGATGCCTGAACCACCCCACCTGGCTTCTCTCGACCTGGAGGAGGAGCGGCTCAACACCGAGCTTCTGCCGGATGGCAGAGCTCCTCCCCCGATCTCTGAGTGAGAGCCCAGCCACCAAGCGGAGGAAGATCATTTTGGCTGCTTGTATCTGCAATCTCGTTCATTCGGTCACCACCCACAGGGTGAGGGTAGGAACGTAAATCCTGGTTACCATGATGAGGGTAGGAACGTAGATCCTGGTTACCATGGTGAGGGTAGGAACGTAGATCCTGGTTACCATGATGAGGGTAGGAACGTAGATCCTGGTTACCATGGTGAGGGTAGGAATGTAGATCCTGGTTACCATGGTGAGGGTAGGAACGTAGATCCTGGTTACCATGGTGAGGGTAGGATTGTAGATCCTGGTTGGCAGGATAGGCTCCGGAATAGGCGCCTATCCACGGCGTCCAAGTCCGGTGACATTGTGTCCAACCTGGCAACCCAAAAGTTGGAGTCTGGAATGGGTCCACAAAGCCAGGCTGCAGTGAAGAACACCAAACTGGTCTCTCTGTATTTCACTGGGTCTGAGTGAGCGCCTCCAGTTCCTCAAGCGAGCAACCGGACGTTTCCATGGAAACCATAAAAACACAGGAAGCACCTCCTCTAGACCGTCTCCTTCTTCTCAGCTTCCTCAGGACTGAACCAACTCCTCCAGACACGACGGATGTGGCTCCGAGAGCCAGCAGCTGGTCGGGCATGTCTGTTCCTTCGTCTTCCACTTTTTGACGGAAAGCCAGATAAAACTCAAACGCTTCAGCAGCAAACCTGAAGATGGTTTTGTTAAGGCTACATTTTATCTGCTGATATTGTTTTGAGCAGAATGATTTTTCCATACAGACGGTCTCTGTTGCTCTGAGCACTTAGCAACGCCTTCTGCTTCAAATCGAATACTGTCTACTAATTACATATTGACGTCCCTCTGTGTCTCGATTGCTTCTTCCTAACGCCCAAAAGGAAAGCCATTTATTCCTGTTGTCAGCTATAAAGAGTTTTCTTTAATACTCATTAACAAGCTGTGGGTGGAAACCGTAACATCAGTGGGAGTGAAATCTGCTTTGATATTAGACTGAAAAAAACATTAAAAAACAGCTGTTTTTACTGTAAAATGAAAATAGAAATAACATTAAAAATTTAATGGAAATGAATACAGCGGTTTTTCAAAATAAAACGCGGTTCGGCAGCTTTATTTTCTTCAAGTTCCGTTCCGTTGTCTTCCGCTCATAGATCCTGGTTACCATGGTGAGGGTAGGAACGTAGATCCTGGTTACCATGGTGAGGGTAGGAACTTAGTTCCTGGTTACCATGGTGCATGGTGAGGGTAGGAACGTAGATCCTGGTTACCATGGTGAGGGTAGGAACGTAGATCCTGGTTACCATGGTGAGGGTAGGAATGTAGATCCTGTTTACCATGGTGAGGGTAGGAACGTAGATCTTGGTTACAATGGTGAGGGTAGGAACGTAGATCCTGTTTACCATGGTGAGGGTAGGAACATAGATCCTGTTTACCATGGTGAGGGTAGGAATGTAAATCCTGGTTACCATGGTGAGGGTAGGAACGTAGATCCTGGTTACCATGGTGAGGGTAGGAATGTAAATCCTGGTTACCATGGTGAGGGTAGGAACGTAGATCCTGGTTACCATGGTGATGGTAGGAACGTAGATCCTGGTTATCATGGTGAGGGTAGGAACGTAGATCCTGGTTATCATGGTGAGGGTAGGAACGTAGATCCTGGTTATCATGGTGAGGGTAGGAACGTAGATCCTGGTTACCATAGTGATGGTAGGAACGTAGATCCTGGTTATCATGGTGAGGGTAGGATTGTAGATCAACTTGTAAATCTAGAGCTTTTTGTCTCAGCTCTCTTCATTTTATTTTTTTCTTGTGGGTTTAGTTCAAGTGGAACAGCAAATGTCTGTCCAAAGGAAAGGTCACCAGATCGATTCTCTGGCTTCCCTGGAGACATATATCGGCATGTCCTTGGGCGAGACATTGAACCAACCTCTGCCTCCTGATGTGTAGCTGTGTCTGTGGGGTTATGAGGAGTAGATAAAAATACACAGCAAACAGTAACTCAGGATGAGGATGTGATGGTGGGAGTCTGTGTGTTCGCTACCCATCAGATCGCACTTTAAATCACATTAATTTTTTATTTTAAATACTGAATTCATCTCTTAAGGGAAATTTTCAAGCTGCATTACACTGCAGCAGGCTGCCAGTACGGCGCCATTGGTGGGATAAACGGGGTAAACCACCATCATGAGCAATTGGGGGTTCAGTGTCTTGCTCATGGACACCTTGGCATCATCATCTTTCATCTTCTGAACCGCTTACGGAGTGACAGGGAGGGTCGGAGCCCATCCCAGCTGATTCAAGACGAGAGGGAGGATACACTCCGAACAGGTTGCCAGTCTGTCGCTGGGCCACACACACACACACACACACACGTATACACACACACACGTACACACACACACACACATTCATTCTTAAGGGTAGCAGCCAATCAGCCTAACACGCATGTTTTTGAAGATAACCTACTTGTACAAGGGGAGAACATGCAGACTCCACACAGAAAGACCAGTGTTTTAAGCCTAATCCCCACCCAGGATTTGAACCCCTGACCTTCTTGCTGTGAGGCTACTGTGCCACGGTGCTGCCCAGTAATGGCTTCTTGGGGGTGTAACCCTTATCTGGAAGGATTCATTCATCTTCTTAGCCGTTTGTCCCTAAAGCGGGCGCGGTATGCCCGGGCCTATCCTGGGTGATCACAGACAAGAGGCAAGACACACCCCAAAAAGGTCACGGGGCGACACACACACCATACATACACACTCATTCACACAAAAACACAAGAGATTCAAACCTCGTCCTCATCCAGGTTTCAAACCCCTGACCTTCCTTCAGTGAGGCCCTGGTTCTACCCATTATGCCACCGTGCCACTTCTTCTTCTTCTTTCGGCATTTCCCTATAGGGGTTGCCACAGCATGTCAGTTTCTTCCATCTAACCCTATCTCCTGCATCCTCTTCGGTCACACCAACTATCTTCATGTCTTCCTTCACTGTATCCATGAACCTCCTCTTTGGTCTTCCTCTAGTCCTCTTTCCTGGTGGTTCCAAACCCAGCATCCTTCTTCTGATGTACTCTCTCTCTCTCCTCTGCACATGTCCAAACCATCTCAGTCTGACCTCTCTGACTTTAAAACCTCTAACATGTGCTGTTCCTCTGATCCTGTCCATCCTGGTCACTCCCAGAGATCAGCATCTTCATCTCTGCTACAAACATCTCTGTTTCCTGTCTTTTCTTCAGTGACACTGTCTCTAGACCAATCAGCATGGCCGCTCTCACCACACTGTCTCTAGACCAATCAGCATGGCCGCTCTCACCACACTGTCTCTAGACCAATCAGCATGGCCGCTCTCACCACACTGTCTCTAGACCAATCAGCATGGCCGCTCTCACCACACTGTCTCTAGACCAATCAGCATGGCCGCTCTCACCACACTGTCTCTAGACCAATCAGCATGGCCGCTCTCACCACACTGTCTCTAGACCAATCAGCATGGCCGCTCTCACCACACTGTCTCTAGACCAATCAGCATGGCCGCTCTCACCACGCTGTCTCTAGACCAATCAGCATGGCCGCTCCCACCACGCTGTCTCTAGACCAATCAGCACGGCCGCTCTCACCACACTGTCTCTAGACCAATCAGCATGGCCGCTCTCATTACACTGTCTCTAGACCAATCAGCATGGCCGCTCTCTGTCTCTAAACCACACTGTCTCTAGACCAATCAGCCTGGCTGCTCTGACCACGCTGTCTCTAGACCAATCAGATTGGCCGCTCTCATCACACTGTCTCTAGACCAATCAGCATGGCCGCTCTGACCACGCTGTCTCTAGACCAATCAGCATGGCCGCTCTCACCACGCTGTCTCTAGACCAATCAGCATGGCCGCTCTCACCACACTGTCTCTAGACCAATCAGCATGACCGCTCTCACCACGCTGTCTCTAGACCAATCAGCATGGCCGCTCTCACCACACTGTCTCTAGACCAATCAGCATGACCGCTCTCACCACGCTGTCTCTAGACCAATCAGCATGGCCGCTCTCACCACACTGTCTCTAGACCAATCAGCATGACCGCTCTCACCACGGTTTTCTACACTTTCCTTTCATTTTATCTGAAACTCTTCTATTACACATCACACCTGATACTTTCCTCCACCCGTTCCAGCCTGCCTGAACACGCTTCTTCACCTCTTTTCCACACTCTCCATTGCTCTGGACTGTTGATCCTAGATACTTAAAATCTGCCACCCTGTCTCTAAAAATAGAACCTTTTTCAGCTCATAAAATGCACCATTTGGCACAAATAAAACAGTTTATGGCATCCTGAGTCTGTTATTCACGTGTTTGTCGGTGTCTGTTTTTTTCACTTCGCTTCAGGTTTGTTCAAAGTTTATTTTCAAGAGAGATGGAGATAAATTATGATCTTCACTGGCATCTAAACTGGCATCTAAACCCCGAACGTTCATATCAGCCATGTTGTTATACAAATCTGAGCCGGCAGTGCAACCGTCAACATGTGGGCTTCAATCAGCATCCCTCATGTTTTTTCTTTTGAGCTCTAAACAGGTTTGTACGGCTGACATTTTATAAAATCTTACTGACAAAAAAATTCGGTTAGGATGTAAAATATGGTTGCTGCACATTTGTATGCCACACACACACACACACACACACACACACACACACACACACACACACACACACACACACACACACACACACACACACACACACACACACACACACAGCCAATCAATCTAACAGGTATGTTTTTGGAGGAAACCAGAGAAAACCCACATATACACAGGGAGAACATGCAAACACCACACAGAAATGCCAGTGTTCCAAGCCTTGTGCCACTTGGGATTCAAACCCTACCCTTTAAAAATGACCTAATGTTTCGTTCCGTCATCTTCCGCTCATCCGGGGCCGGGTCGCAGGGGCAACAGCCTCAGATGGGAAGCTCAGGCTTCTCTCACCCCGGCTGCATCCTCCATCTCACCCAGAAGGATCCTGAGGTGTTCCCCAGCCAGCTGTGAGACATAGTCTTTCCAGCAGGTTCGGGGTCTGCCTCTTGCTCTCCTCTCGGTGGGGCGTGCCCGAGACACCTCACCAGCAAGGTGTCTGTCCTGACAAGATGTCTGAACCACCCCATCTGATGAGGGTAGGAACGTAGATCCTGGTTACCATGGTGAGGGTAGGAACGTAGATCCTGGCTACCATGGTAGGAACGTAGATCCTGGTTACCGTGGTGAGGGTAGGAACGTAGATCCTGGTTACCATGGTGAGGGTAGGAACGTAGATCCTGGTTACCATGGTGAGGGTAGGAATGTAGATCCTGGTTACCACGGTGAGGGTAGGAACGTAGATCCTGGTTACCATGGTGAGGGTAGGAACGTAGATCCTGGTTACCATGGTGAGGGTAGGAATGTAGATCCTGGTTACCATGGTGAGGGTAGGAACGTAGATCCTGGTTTCCACGGTGAGGGTAGGAACGTAGATCCTGGTTACCATGGTGAGGGTAGGAACGTAGATCCTGGTTACCATGGTGAGGGTAGGAACGTAAATACTAGTTACCATGGTGAGGGTAGGAACGTAGATCCTGGTTACCACGGTGAGGGTAGGAACGTAGATCCTGGTTACCATGGTGAGGGTAGGAACGTAAATACTAGTTACCATGGTGAGGGTAGGAACGTAATGCTGGTTACCATGGTGAGGGTAGGAACGTAATCCTGGTTACCATGGTGAGGATAGGACCAACGCAGCATAGCTGCTCCTTGTTCAATTTTAAAGTCTGACCTCTGTCTCATTCCAGACGTCTCGTCTTGTTCCCTACTCATGTTCTCCCTTCTATTTCCTCCCTAACGTGTCTCACGTGTGTCTCATTGTCTCTCCCGTCTGTACATAAAGTCTTGTCTCGTCTTTGATTCTACGCCAGGCTGATTGGTAGAAACATAATGGGCACTGAAGGCTGAAAAAATTAACTTCATGAGGGTTTTTATTTAGAAAATAACAGAAACTATATTAAAAACCTTTAAAACTCTGTTAAACTTAAAGATCTACTTCCTTCAAAATAAAAGCAGGCTTATATTTTCTGTAACTGTACATCATGTTTCTTAAAAGTCCTTCTTTGTTTGTTTGTGCCGGACTTCCTCCTGAGGCTTTTAGGTAGATCTCCGTTTTTGTTTTGCATGACAGCGTTCTGGTCGAATTCACAAACATGGCTCAGCAGGCGGGAGAGATGATGAGCTCATATGAGCACATCAACGCGCTTGAACGAGCATCCCTGGCGACCCCCTCCGAGATGTCCAGAGGCGCCCTCAGACCATATGCATGGACCGTTTCAGGAGAGAGAGGTGGTGACAACTTGTGAATCCTTACATCAAGCGTTCCGGTCAACAGGGCTTTCATCGCCCTAACAACACGACTAAGAGGGAGGAAGTGATGTGATAAACATTTGGCAACATGCCTCTAACATGTTTCACGCTTGGTTGAGCTGATTTAAATGTGCAGGGCATTTTTTTTCTTTAGGAAGGAGTGATGATGTGAGGGTTACGCCATGTTAAACATGCAGCATGTCTTTAATAAACCTCTTAGGGTGGGCGAACATTGCCCTCAGCGCGATTTGTAGCCCGTTCAAATGGTTTTCTTTCAGTGAGTCTATGAGGTCTGTAGTTACATGAGAAACAGCAGAGATAGCTTTAATTTTTGTTGTCATGGTGAGGGTCTAGGGGGTAAGAAGGACACAGATGTAATGCCAGTTTTATCAAGTTTATTGTGGAGGTGCTGAACCAGACAGAGCTCAACTGGATGATGAGTGACCAGAAGGGAGGGAGGGTAGGAACGTAGATCCTGGTTACCATGGTGAGGGTAGGAACGTAGATCATGGTTACCATGGTGAGGGTAGGAACGTAGATCCTGGTTACCACGGTGAGGGTAGGAACGTAGATCATGGTTACCATGGTGAGAGTAGGAACGTATGTCCTGGTTACCACGGTCAGGGTAGAAACGTAGATCCTGGTTACCATGGTGAGGGTAGGAACGTTGATCCTGGTTACCATGGTGAGGGTAGGAACGTAGATCCTGGTTACCATGGTTAGGGTAGGAACGTAGATCCTGGTTACCACGGTGAGAGTAGGAATGTAGATCCTGGTTACCATGGTGAGGGTAGGAATGTGGATCCTGGTTACCATGGTGAGGGTAGGAACGTAGATCCTGGTTACCACGGTGAGAGTAGGAATGTGGATCCTGGTTACCATGGTGAGGGTAGGAACGTAGATCCTGGTTACCACGGTGAGAGTAGGAATGTGGATCCTGGTTACCATGGTGAGGGTAGGAACGTAGATCCTGGTTACCATGGTTAGGGTAGGAACGTAGATCCTGGTTACCACGGTCAGGGTAGAAACGTAGATCCTGTTTACCATGGTGAGGGTAGGAACGTAGATCCTGGTTACCACGGTGAGGGTAGGAACGTAGATCATGGTTACCATGGTGAGAGTAGGAACGTATGTCCTGGTTACCACGGTCAGGGTAGAAACGTAGATCCTGTTTACCATGGTGAGGGTAGGAACGTAGATCCTGGTTACCACGGTGAGAGTAGGAACGTAGATCCTGGTTACCATGGTTAGGGTAGGAACGTAGATCCTGGTTACCACGGTGAGGGTAGGAATGTAGATCCTGGTTACCATGGTGAGGGTAGGAACGTAGATCCTGGTTACCACGGTGAGGGTAGGAACGTAGATCATGGTTACCATGGTGAGGGTAGGAACGTTGATCCTGGTTACCATGGTGAGGGTAGGAACGTAGATCCTGGTTACCACGGTGAGAGTAGGAATGTGGATCCTGGTTACCATGGTGAGGGTAGGAACGTAGATCCTGGTTACCACGGTGAGAGTAGGAATGTGGATCCTGGTTACCATGGTGAGGGTAGGAACGTAGATCCTGGTTACCATGGTTAGGGTAGGAACGTAGATCCTGGTTACCACGGTGAGGGTAGGAATGTAGATCCTGGTTACCATGGTGAGGGTAGGAACGTAGATCCTGGTTACCACGGTGAGAGTAGGAATGTGGATCCTGGTTACCATGGTGAGGGTAGGAACGTAGATCCTGGTTACCACGGTGAGAGTAGGAATGTGGATCCTGGTTACCATGGTGAGGGTAGGAATGTAGATCCTGGTTACCATGGTAAGGGAGGAACGTAGATCCTGGTTACCATGGTGAGGGTAGGAATATAGATCCTGGTTACCATGGTGAGGGTAGGAATATAGATCCTGGTTACCATGGTGAGGGTAGGAATGTGGATCCTGGTTACCACGGTGATCGACTCATAAATCAAGAGCTTTGCTTTTCGGGTCAGCTCTATGTTTACCACGACGGATCGATGCAGCGTCTTAATCTGTTTATTTCAGAAAATCCAACTTCAAACGCTTTGTTTCAAACAAAAAACAATCCATAACACATCTGTTTTTTTTTTACCTGGTGGGAAGTTTAAGAAACAATGCCCAGAAGGTGGTTTGAACCTGTGAACGTTAAGGGACCTCAGCAGGGAGGAAGCATGTAGGTGTCTCTACTGTTTGAGCTTATGTACTTAAAAAACTTACTTTTAATCACTAAAAACAACAAGATTCAAAAGAAAAGCTCGTCATTGTTCATCATAAGGCTTAGAGAGAAGCCTTATGATGATACATTCTAGGTTACAGGTGGATGAGCTTGGGCAGGATTTGAACTTCTAAAGCAGACCTATAGGGGTCTGGTTTATGTAGCTTCGAATGCTACGCCGAATTCAACGCGAGTTGAACAACCTATGAAGGTGTCGGAGAGCGTGGACTGATGACCTTGTTATGTGTAGTTAGAGGAGAGAAAAGGTTAAAGTTAAACGGTTTAAAGGGCCCATCTCATGCAAAATGTGGGGTTTACAACATGCATTACACCATAGTTATGAAAATATATTGATTTGGTGGAGCGCAGTCACAGACCAGGACCTATGAAAGGCCGGGTATCGCTCATCCCACCCGCCCGTCCTGAGAAAGTACAAGCTCCGCCCTCTGCTCTCACTGAGCCGCTATTCCTCCGCCCATCTCTGAGCGGGAGGGGGAAGGCGGGCGTAAACCCGTGCGTAGCTACAAAAAGCCTGTTTCAAGCAAGAAAATAAAAAAGACGCAGAGAGGCGAACCAGCCTGTGTATCGGACGTTGAAAGCGAGTTTGTGAGGGCGTAAGGCCGGAGTGGAGGCGGGTGAGGAGGGCGGGCGGGTGGTGAGGAGGGAGAGGGGCGTGTGTGAAGTCCGTCCTGGCTACGCCAAATACGCTCAGACAAAACAACCAATGAGCAGCATTGGTTGTTTTGTCTGAGCGTTCCAGATATCCACAGAAAAACGGGCTAAATCAATCTAGAAAGACACACACACACACACACACACACACACACACACACACACACACACACACACACACACACACACACACACACACACACACACACACACACACACACACACGGCCCGGACATCACTCTTACAAGGTAGAAAACTCTGGAAAGTCACTTTTGCATGAGATGGGCCCTTTAACCTTCGATTTATCTGGTAGTAAATTATCATGTCATAACTCAGGTTACCAGCCAGGCTCCACAAGGTCCTGCCTCGTCTTTCTTGTTCATTTTCATCAGTTTGGATGGGGGTGGGTTTCAGCTTTTGGCCAGTCAAGCCCACCAACATAAAAACATTGATCATCTTCTTGCAGTCTTAAACTGTCCGTCCAAGTCGGACCGAATGACGACAGACGTGAATCAATGGTTATTTTTTTGCAGAAGAACCCTGTATTAGGTTTGCATGGTTCTTGTGGTCCTTCGAATGTTTGTGGAAACTGGAACTAAGGGCAGTGTCATCAAGGATGTTTTCGGGGGCAGGAACAGAGGAGGAGCTTCTAGGATCCTCCCTCTTCACAGGGACAGACATAAGGTTGAGATGAGTCCAGTGTTCAGTCTCTTAGAGGCAGGCGAAGCAGGAGTTTGGGTGGTGAAGTGCTCCCATTGTTTTCCAATCAGAATTTTTTAGTCGTAGTCAGGCATCTTCTCGTTCAGATATTTTTGGGTTTCTTTGTTCATCAAAAAAAGCAAGAAGATAAAGAATTGATTTTCATTCAATATGATAAATATATTTAGAAATGTGGTGAAATGTCCTGGTCTTTTTATCCTCAAACCAAATAAAGCCATGAATCATATCTTCAAAACTTCATTGTAGTTTTTTACATTAGATTTTCCAGCAGATCTAGAAACAGCTCCCTTAAGGCACCGCCCCAGTTCTTCTAAACCTCCCTCTGAGAGGAGGGTCTAACCAATGAAAGCCATGAGGTCCTCTTTCTCTAACAGTTCTCCATGGTTTCTCTTTAGTTGTGGCTGGCACAGGTTGGATCTTCAGACTCAGAATGATGTCTGATTCCCTCATATGGCAGCTCAGTCAGTGTATTCAGTGCCATCTGAGTTGCTTTAGAAATGATCAGGACATTGTTTTTGGAAAAACTCAGATACGTGGGGGATCATGACATAGTTTTAAAACTTGGTCTGTTCTTTAGCTGGTGTGGAGAAAGTTTTCAACTTTCTAGGGTTCCTCTTTGTTGGCCATGATGGAGGCTTTTTTACAGCGTTGGTTTTAAGCTTTGGTTTTATTGTAAAGTCCAGTTTCAGTCTGGTGTAGATGTGGATGAAGCTTCTGTTGGGTTTTGGTCTCTCCATCAGTTTTTTTAACTCCTTTTCCATCTCAATCCAAAATGTCTCCAAAGTTTTTTCCTCCACTGAGACAGTTTTATTGTTTGTTGATCTCTGTCTTCAGTTTAGTGACCAGCAGGAATCCTCCGTGGTTTTCTCATCTTCATTTCCTGGGTTTGAGGTCTTGGTTGAGATTCTCCAGTGTGGCTCATAGATTCCATTCTATGGTTTAAATGGAAGTTTTTCAATGAGAATATTTTTAGTTTCAAGCTCCGTTTGACAGCTTGAGTTCTACTACAAGGACTTCAGGACGGTGGTCAGGATTCCTTTTTGGTGTATCTTTGGTGTAGAGTCTGTTTTTTTTGGTGATCGTTCTTCTACACGTCTGGTGGAGGAAAATTGAGAGGGAGATGTCAAATATGTGGTTGAGGCTTCACGGGGTACGGAGAGAGGTCCTTCTCCAAAACTTGACCGATAAGCATGACTATGATGTCTTACGGCTGCTTGTCTTCTGAATGTTTCTTAAAATTCTTGTACCTTTTTTTTTTCCTCTCAGGATGTTCTGTTAAAAAGTCAGACTAACAGTCATGACATCAGAAGCCTATGTCTTCACTGCTGTTTGAATGCTGGTTTACTCTTATTTTCTTCAGTTCCTCGTGAGCGACGATACATCGGGTGATAATGTCCTCTATCAGTGAACACAGCACACTGTTTCTAAAATGTAAGACGTGGTAATTCTTTGTTCTTTAATGATACTTTTATTTCTGGATTAGATTTCAGGGATCTGCTGTATCGTCAGTTTGGACCAATGGAATCCAATGATCCTCAGATAATTCAGACTAATGTCCAATCCTCTCCTCTCATTGGCTGTTCAATCTTGAATATCTTAAACATCTCTCCAGTATTTCAGAGTTTCTTGAACTCCGACTCGTGGCTGAATCAGCGTGTGTCCACTCTGGTGAAACAGATTGAGGACAGATGTTGGTTCACGATGTGGTTCTTTATTCGTCCATGTTATTTTGTTCCATATTATTTCTACGTTTCTGCATGGAAGTAGATTGAGAGGGAGATAGTGGTCCTCCCTCAAAGTTCTGGAAAGAAGTCCTCCTTCAAAACTTAAACGACCAGCTTGTCTGTAATGTCTTCCTGATCCTCGGTCTGGGTCAAGAATCAGTTCCATCCTTTTTGGGTATCGTCTGCAGATGTACGCAGCTTTCCTCGTCTTAAAGGCTCCTTCGCACTTATTTCAGTTATGCAGTTGTGATAAAAAGTAGAGGACGTATTGTTTAAATTTTTCAGTTTTTCTGACTGCATGACAAGCATATGCTACTGGTAGGGTGAACCGGGAAGCCTCCACACGGTCCCTCTAACAGGTCCTCTGTTCGTACAGGGACCACCATCTTATTTTGATTCTAGAGTTGAACCACTGGTAAGAGTGTTCCAGATGACAGGGGGGATCATGGCAGATGGCCATCATGAAGACACTTACGTTTTACTTTGAAATTCATTTTCAGTCTGGAGTCTAAAGAGAAACTTTAATTTTATTGATAATGAAACCATCATCCTATAACTCCAAAATGTTCTATGGTTGTTCTTCTAAGTGTCCTTATCGTTTGTATTTGTTACTTTTTGACTGAATGACCACTTAAAAAGCCTCCAGAAGCTCCGTCTACCGGCTCCTCTGTTTGCACAGGGATGTTTTGTAAATGGATTCCAGAGTTGAGCGATTTTTTTTAAAAGTTGTACCAGTTTGTCAACATTTAAAGTCTTTAATTAAAAGACCAATCCGAACATGAAACTTGGTGAATTACTTGCTCTGATGAACATATCTCATCATTTTAAGGTGAAGCTTGATCCAGTCGAAGGTCCTGCTGATCTTCTGATAATGTTGAGATATTTTTTTCCTGGTAGAGTAGGGTTCTCATCCTAATAAGACTGTTTTTAATCAGTTTACATCCTCTTTTGAGGATTTGTTCTCAGAGAAATCCCCTGTTTCTATTCCCCTGTTCATCTAAGAGAGTTGAATTTGAAGACAGTCATATGTCAGGTTTGGGTCAGTTGAACACTATAATCAGAATAATGTCAGAGTCTTTTCTCATAAAGTTGTTCATCCTACGTTTTCAGGTTTACCTCGGCTGTAAATCCTTGAGTTTGAACCAAAAAAAATTATTCTTAACTTTGGATGAGTTTTTACTTTTGGACTTTGTTTCTCTTTGGTCATTTTAAAAAAATTCAATGGGATTTCTTGTAGTTTTTCAGTAACTTTTTAAGAGCTTTTGTCTATTTTTGCTTTCTCTTTTCAGGTGTCTTCATTCATCCATTAACTAAAAACCAAGAAGGAAGAGAAAAGTTTAGCTCTTCAGAACTTATTATTTTGAAATCCCATGTTTTTCATGGGAGTTTCTATCCAAGTCAGAAAGAATAAGAAGTAAATAAACAGTTATTCTTGAAAAACAAACGTCAGTCTCTCACTTTCTCCTTGTTTTGTTTTTTTGGACCAATGATCTTCAGATGCTTCGGACTAATGTCCAATCCTCTCCTCTCATTGGCTGTTCATCTGAATATTTTAAACATCTCTCTAGTAAATCCCTGAGTTTGGAAAGAAGAAATTTTTACTAGAGCATCATTCTTCACTTTGATGTTTTTCAAAGAGACTTTATTCTATCTTCTGATTTTCATGTGAAGGTTTTTGGGTGGGTTTTTTTTTTCATAGTTTAACTTAAAAACATGAAAGAAATCAAAATGTAACTTGTTACATTTTGTAACCTGTTTCTTTAAGTTTTTATAAGAAAAACTGCTTTATGTTTTTTTCATGTTGTTCACTTTGAAGGTTATTTGTGCTTCAAGCAGATTTTGGGATCAATCTTCTAGGAATGATCTACTGATCGTGGCTGTACTGAGACGATGAATTCATAATCCTTTAATTAAATTAAACTGAATTCTTAAAGTTTTCTGAAGGTTTTGTTTTAGCAAAAAGAAACAGTTGTTCTTCAGAAGAGGAAAATTGTTTTATTTTGAAGGTGACGCGTCTGAAAAACTTTTTAGAAAGTTTTTATTTCTAAACGCTTCTGTTGTGAGTTTTTTTGAAAATAATTGTTCAGACATTTTTGGGTTTCTTTGTTCATCTTTAAAGAAAATCTTTATTGTGAGGTTTACCAGGGTGGTACCTGGCAGCCTCTCATGTTCCTCTGGCTTTCCTTCTTCTTCAGTGGTAAAGCTCTATACGCCTCAAAACATTAATAACAGTGTTTTATTGGTTCAATTAAAGTGTTAAAAAAAGCCTCCTTTTTGATTATATTTGAAATAAATGTGAGCAGATGATTTTTTTTGTGACATCATAAGAGTTTTTTCAAGTCCTCATGAAGAAGACTTGTTCTTGTGAAATTTTCTGTTGGTGATCTTAAGTTATTTTTCTAGAATATGATCCGTCCAAGTTTAGACCGAATGACATCAGACGTGATTCAACGGTTTTACGGTTCATGAAAAAAAACAATTGCTAAGTTTTCACTTTTTCTTCATTTTTTATGTTGATCAGCCTTTGATTTTTTGGCTCATGTAGAATTTTCTGAACCATTCTGTCCATCGTCATGTTTCTGTCCTGCTTTCAGGACGTTTTCTGCTTCAGTCAGACTGACAGATATTCTTTGTTCCTCCAACAATCTCCATCACCTCCTGGTTGTTCTTCTTTAAGGTTCCGTACTCCAGGATCGTCTCCGTTAATTCTTAACCACACAAAGCGCTGCAGTAGTGTTTGAAGAGCGGTCGATCTTTATGTCATCTTTGATCAAAAATCTCTTTGAAAGATTGACCAGCAATTACATTAAAACCCATTCAAATGGATTCTATTAATTTAAATGATGCCAAACCCTTCATAAAGCATCAGATTCTGATCTTTATTAGTTTAGTAGGAACGGTCAAACATCAGGTTAGAGTCGTCTCTTCTTAACCAATCCTTGTTAAAAATTCAGTCCATAATAAAACTCAGATTTCTGATTGGATAAAAATGGTTGTTACTTTAGCAGAAAGAAACTTTATAAGCTGTAAGTAAAACTATGCCTCTTATTTAGACATTTTCAGTGGTATGTTGTCCATATATTATTTTTCTTGATGGAAACACCATGTTATAAAACTGTAGGGATGAGATCCTACATTTTTGGTAATCCTCCACTGATGGATTCTGAGCTCTACTTCTCATGTCTGTTTCTCTTTAAATCTATGGTTACTGTTTTCATAAAGAAATATGATGTATGTTAAGAGAATAGTTGAAAACGGGATAAAAAATGTTTGCATTTTGCTTTTATTTTTCTCTGAATTTGGTGAGAATTAAATACCTTCTGTTTAAAAAATGACACGTTTCATTGTTTTTTGTAAAGAGAAACTTCAATTTTATTAATGATAAAACCATCATCCTATAACTCAGAAATTTTCTATGGTTGTTCTTCTAAGTGTCCTTATGTTTGTATTTGTTACTTTTTTGACTGCATTAGAACTTTAAAGCCTCCAGAAGCTCCGTCTACCGGCTCCTCTGTTTGCACAGGGATGTTTTGTAAATGGATTCCAGAGTTGAGTGATTTTTTTTAAAAGTTGTACCAGTTTGTCAACATTTAAAGTCTTAAATTAAAATCTGAAAATAAAACTTGGTGAATTACTGATAGTAAAAGATGTTTGAAGGAATTGTTTGGACTTATCTGGACTGCTTGTGGCTTCCAGACTTCTCTTAAGGATCTAGAAAAACCTGAGATCGTGTTCCTCTCATGACGGAGACTTCATCCTTTAAAACTTTGAAGGTTAAAATAAACAAAACCAGGGAAAAGTTTAGAAAAATATGATGTTATTTTACATCATTTATTATTAATAAATGAAAGCTGTTTCTGGTTAATTTTGTGGGACATTCTTTCTAAGTTGGTGCATCTTTAAATTCGTTAATTCTGTCTTCACTGATGAACATTTCTCATCATTAAGTGAAACTTTCAGACCAGTTAAACACAGGTCAGATCATCATAAAAATCAGAATAATCTCCAAGTTTTTTTCTCATAAAGTTGTTCATCCATCGTTTTCAGGTTTACCTCGGCTTCTGAATAAATGACGAGTCAAACCAGGACTTTTGTGATCGTTCTTCTACGTGTCTGCGTGGAAGAAGATTAAGAGGGAGATGCTGAATATCTGAACGAGGAGTCGTGAGGACCGAGACGCATGACTATGATGTCATGCTTGAAATCATAGCCATAGATTGAGGACAGATGTTGGTTCACGATGTGTTTCTGTTCTTTTGAAAGAAGAAATTAAGAGACGATTAGAACATCATTCTTTACTTTAAATGATGTTTTTCAATCAGACTTTATTCTATCTTCTGATTTTTATCCGATGGTCTTTTGTTTATTTCAGGAAAAAAGTCCAAAAGTAACTTTTTAATTTTTGTTTCTTTAAGTTTTTAAAAGTTAAACTGCTTTTTGTTTTGTTCAGGTTGTTTACTTACTGATCGTGGTTTTCTTCCTCGAGATGATTTGTAATATTTATAAACATTTTATTTCAAATTGTGAGAAACTTTTGTTCTTCTTGTTATCTTTAGTGTTTTTCACACAGTTTAAATTCTTCAAGATGAAAATCTGTTCTTCATTTTTCAACATTTTTGAGGGTCTTCGTTCATCTTTAAACCAAATGGTTTCAAAGAAGAGAAAATATTTCTAATTTTCTTTCTTCAAGACTTAACGTTACGGGTTTGGCTGGCTGTTAGCCTTCTGGATAAATGTCTAGTTTTATGTGATCGTTCTTCTACGTGTGTGTGTAAGTAGATTGTGGGAGATGCCGCATCGGTGCACGAGGTGTCTGTGGGTAAGGAGAGAGGTCCTCCTCAAGACCTTAGATTTATCTTGCCTGTGTATAGTTTGCAGACATCCTACAGGCTCCTTCGTGCTTATATCAGATATACAGTTACGTTATGAAGTTAAACCCAAATCGTTTGAATCCGTTTGTTTTTTTACTGCATGATTTAAAAACCTCAAGAAGCTCCCTCTACGGGTCCTCCGTTGGCACAGGGATGTTTTGAATTTGGATTCAAAACATCCCTGCGACTGTTGACGTCCCAACATATGTCATATTTCAGATATGCATTTATTTTTTTGACAAAAATTGTGTGTGATGATTTTTCTTGTGACCATCATCAGTGTTTTTTTTAAGTCCTCATAAAGAAGACTTGTTCTTGTAGAATGTTTTCAGAGATCTGTGGTCATCTTTAAACCATAAACCTGCTTTTAAACAGTCGTCCGTATCCCTTTAAGAGCTGTTTCTAAACAAAATGTTTGTATTTTGCTTTCATTTTTTGACACATTTGTGAGAATAAATAATAAAAGCATGTGTTTTATTGATTTTTTTATGAAGAGAATCTTGATTTTAAATCAGATTTTGCACATGTGTGTGTTTTATGCTTTCAAGGTTTTTCAATGAGAATTTTTTTAGGACTCAAACACTTCTTTAATTCTTCGGGTGTTTTTGTTTTTCTAAGAAAACAAGAAGGAATTATCACGTGTTTCTCTTCAGTTCTCGTCTCCGAATAATAAACACAAACAATTTTTGTGGGGCTTCCCTTTTTTTAATCCTCACAGTTTGGATTGAAGAAGAGAGATTCATGAAGTGTTCCATTTGAAGATTAACCAAGCGTTTGAACCTGTTTGAGTTCAGACCCACAAATGAATTTAAAAATACACTCATCATGATTTTGATTTTCTGTTTCTTTACGTTGATGAAAACTGACTTTATTAGAAAACGATGTTCTTCTCAATCCGATATTTGGCCTAAAGTTTTTCCTCCAATGAGAGTTTGATCCTATATTTGTTCTTATTGTTGTCTCATAAATAAGAACTGTAAACAGCTCCGGTCACAGCGCCCAGAAGTAATCTTCTCTCATCTGTTTTAAGAAACTGTTAAATCTTTTGATTCCATCAGTGATTTCTGGTGATTTGGTGATCACTCCAGATTCACCATCATGATGGTTTTCTTTTTATGGATTCTGGTCTTTTTCTTAAGAAACAATCAGGACATTATTTTTAATTATTCGTTAACTCCAGGATTCGTAGAATAATGTCTGATTCCTTCACACGGCAGTTCATTCAGTTCATTCACCATCTGAGTTGAGTCGTGTCAGCGGACGTCCTCGTCAAACAGGCTACTTTAAAAAATTAAAAAACTCAGTGGAGATTAAATTGTTTTAAGTTGATGATCAACTCGTCAAAGATAAAGAATTAAAAACAGAACAAAGTCGTTCATCTATGATGATCTCTAAATGTTTCTATGTGGTCAGTTTCCAGGTGAAATGTCCTGGTCCTCTTGTTGTTTACATTTTGTGGGACTTTTATTTTGGGTCTTTTTTTTTTGTGATTAAAACGATTACAGCAGAATTTTTTTTGAGTGTATCTTTCTCTTTGTTCTGACAGATGTGATGTTTGTCAGGGTGGTACCTGACAGCCTCTCCTTCAGTACTTAAAGCAGTGGTGAAGCTCTCTACGCTACAACACGTTAAAAACAAAGTGTTATCGATTCAGTCAAAGTGTTAAAAAAAAACACCTTTTTAATGATATTTGAAATAATCCTGAGTAGATCATTTTTCCTTTGACACTTTCATCCCCTCATAAGGGAGACTTGTTCTTGTAGAATGTTTTCCAGAGATCTGTGGTCATATTTAAACCATAAACATGCTTTTATTTCTCGTACATATTTGAATAATAATCTTGGACTCATGCATGTTACATAAAGAGTCGTGTGTATCCCTTTAAGAGCTACTTCTACTTGTTTCTCTTCCAACATGAATGTTAAAAGTTTTATTTAAATGTTAAAGTTTTTTAGTCGTTGTCAGACATCTTCTTGTTCAGATATTTTCAGATATCTTTGCTCTTTATGGATATGTCTCGATGTCTTTATGGATTCTTTTTTGATGAGGCTCAAACATTCAACCGCGTAGGCAGAGTCCAGCTTAACCCATCAGATGCTTTTTGTCAACCCAATGTTAAACACAGGCTGCAAATCAGTCAATGTTTTTGTCATCTTTGCCGAGAAAATGTCCTCCTTCGTTACATACCAACCTCCATAAGTATCGGAGGATAACGTCTCTCCAGTTGAACCAATTTTGCCCCCTTGACTTTTCAATGGGAGCTTTTATCTTCATCAAAAGCAGGACATACTGTATCTGAATCGTGGCAAAAATTCTCAGTGATTTTCATCCTATTTCTTAATTGGATCTGCGGACGTTTTCACAAATAAGTCTCCAGACTTTTCTGGTGTCATCAAGATATGCAGTGGCGATAAAAAGTAGCACTTAAAAGTTTTTGATCTTCCTTAGTCCTGGATGGTCACAAAAAGAGTCTCAGCCATTCCAGTAGCTTAGGATTCTTGGACCAGGACGCTCTTCTAAATTCCATGTTTGAAATATTGATTAAGTTGTGATGATCAGACTGAAACTACTGATGGCTGGGGTGGTGGAAGGGGTCTCTGGGTGTCTTTTCAACCACTCCAGCTTCACAAACATGACGGTTTCTCTTGTTTTCTCTTGTTTTTTGTCAGTTTCGGTAGAAACGATGTGTAAAGCTGATGTGATTCAAACAACAAAATCATTCTTTTACTTTCTGTGTGGAAGAATATTTATGATGGAAAAGAGAGATTTCATCTACTACTTCAGTCTTGTCCACCGGTGTTCTGCGTCCAGCTTCGGATCCCTTCCTGTTGAAGAGAAACACTGGTTGAGGTTGTTTCCTTAGACCTGTGTGAGTGTGGGTTTGTTTACATGCTATGTTGATAATTTGCAGGATGCCCATCAGTTCCAGAGGTTTGTTTGGCTGTCTACGTGGTTTAAACCCATCTACTGTAAGTGAAGCACATGAGGTGGAACAGAATGTTATCAGCAGATCTTGGAGTTCCGGAGGGAGTCAGGATAGGATGTACTTTTAGGTGGTTGGCAACGTGTTTGAGCTCTTTGTGCAAATTGATTGGATTTTTATCCAATATGAAGTGCAAAACTGATCATTTTTTTTCCAGATCTAAGACCGAACCTCTTGGAGAGATCGGACATTTATGTAGTTGGTTAGATCTTTTCTTCTTTTACAGTCAGTTGGCAACTTGATTGTGACAGTTTTTAATTCTTGGGTTCTTCACCATGATGCCTTTTTAAATTCCAGCTTTGAACTTGATTATGTTGTGATGATCAGATTGAAGGTACTGATAGATGGTGGGGTTGGAGAAAGGGGGTCTCTGGTTGTCTGGTGTCTTTTCGACCACTCCATTAGCCATAGAGGTACAGCTCTAATGTTTGTGTAAAGTTTCTTAGATCCATCAGACCGATAAGTCGTCGTAACAGTGATGCCAGCAAAACAATACATTCATTTACAAGCAGACATTTATAAGTCCCTCTGTTCCGGCTTCTATCGTTTATCATGGGATTCTAAGTCAGTGAGGCGTACTGTAAACATAGATTTTCTCTGCTCAAGAAAACTGTCTTAAACAAAGATGAACTAAGTTTTCTCTTGCTTCTTGCAGGTTTAACTGTTGGTTTATTTTCTGGGGAGATTTTTTTATGTATTTGTTCCCAGATTAATTTTACGGATCATTCTTCTAAGTGTCTACCTTAATGTCGATGAGGAGTCAGTGGGTAAGAAGAGAAGTCCTCCTCAAACACATGAAGGAGCAGCTTTAACTACGATGTTGACCTGCTCGTTGGTCTGGGTTGAGTCTCAGATCTTTTTGTTTGAAAGTATAGTCTTCAAACATACAGATCGTTCCTCGTCTTAAAGGTTCCTTCGTACATATCTCATATAGCGATAGGAAGCAGAGCCTATGTTGTTTGAATGTAACAGAGTTTTGGACTGCATGACAAGCATATGCTACTGGCAGGGTCAACCAGGCAGCCTCCACTCGCGTCCGGTAAGAGAGGCTGGATGGGTGGGAGGATCTGACTGAGCTCCTTAATCTCCCTCTAACATGTTCTTTGTTTGTACAGGGACCACCATCTTTGGTTCCAGAGTTGAGCGATCATTTAGTTCTGTTCAAGTTGAGCCACTGTTAACGTTTGACCAGTTCGTCCTGATTTGAGACACTGTGTTTAAAACAGCTCCTAGATTTAAGGATCTGATTAATAGTTTGAATCCAACTCTGGTGTTTTTTTGGTGACTTTGCAGCCAATCCAGTTTCTTAAAACTTGTTTCCTCTCAGTTTCTTTTGGTGCTTTTTGTTCATCCAATAAGGATACTTCTTGAACTGACTTGCCAAGAAGAGAAAAGCTTAGTTCTTAAATGCTTATCTGTTGGTCGTGTAAGTTTCCCTCCACGTCAGACAGAATGCGATGCGAATTAACACTTGTTTGTGAAAAACAAAAGTCAAGTCTTTCACTTTTTCCTTGTTTTGTTTTCACAGTGATTTTGTGATTCAGATGAATTTTGATGCATTTAAACCTACGAAAGAAGAGAGGTACTTTCCTCCTCATACATATCTCAGACATGCGTTTGGTTCTGGCTGCATGATAGCTTATAAACACCAAGTTTTTCGAGTTGAGCGTCTCAAAACCATCAAACACAAAAGTAGCTTTAAGGTTTTGTCTTGCTGTTTTGAGACCCTTTGCAAAATATTTCTGACATTCAGTGATGATACAAAGTACAGCCCAGAATCAGAATATACTTTATTGATTCTCTCCCGCCCACACCACAAATCCATCCACCACCCTCCTGTACTCCTCCTCCTGCCCACCACTTATACACCCTACAACTGCTGAGTCATCTGAGAATTTCTGTAGGTGGCATGAATCGGAGTTGTGCTGGAAGTCTGAAGTGTACAATGTTCAGAGGAATGGAGAGAGCACCGTGCCCAGGGTATGGGGGTTGATGCCATCTGGGCCGGCTGCTTTGTGCTGGTTTAGCTTCTCCAGCTGTTTCTTCACCTGAAAGGTGGTCACAGTCAAACGGTTCGGTGGGGGGCTGTGGGGGTTCAGGCACTAGTCCATTGAATCGCTGAGAAGGAGCAGACGCTGGTAGCAGGTGTGGTGGAGGTGGGGAAGAAGAGGTAGTGGCATTTGTAGAGCTAAACCTGTTGAAGAAGGTATTAAAGTCATTAGCTCTATCTTTGCCACCACTAGTGGGTCTGCTTCTTCCCCCATATCCAGTGATCTTTTTCATTCCGGACCACACCGCCCTCATGTTGTCCTGCTGTAGTTTGGATTCCAGCTTCCTCCTGTATGCATCTTTTCCCTTCCTCAGCTGGTCTCGGAGTTGATGCTGCACCATCTTCAGCTCCTCCCGGTCTCCAGACCTGAAGGCTGCTTTCTTCCGGTTAAGAATTTAATATTGTTTAAATTTTGCAGGTACAAATCAACAACAAGTTGGACACAATCATGAAGTGGAACAAAATGTATTAGTTATTCCAAAATGTTTTGTAAAAGAAAAAACGGAGAAATAGGGCGTGCAAAAGTATTCAACCCCTTAAGTTAATTCTTTGTATCGCCTCCTTTTGCTGCGATTACAGCTATAAGTCTCTTGGGTTACGTCTCTATCAGTTTTGCACATTGAGAGACTGACATTTTTGCCCATTCCGCCTTGCAAAACAGCTCGAGCTCAGTGAGGTTGGATGGAGAGCGTTTGTGAACAGCAGGTTTCAGTTCTTTCCACAGATTCTCTATTGGATTCAGGTCTGGACTTTGACTTGGCCATTCTAACACCTGGATATGTTTATTTGTGAACCATTCCATTGTAGATTTTGCTTTATGTTTAGGATCATTGTCTTGCTGGAAGACAAATCTCCATCCCAGTCTCAAGTTTTTTGCAGACTCCATCAGGTTTTCTTCCAGAATGGTCCTGTATGTGGCTCCATTCATCTTCCCATTATTTTAACCATCTTCCCTGCCCCTGCTGAAGAAAAGCAGACCCAAACCACGATGCTGCCACCACCATGTTTGTCTTCAGGGTGATGAGCTGTATTGCTTTTACACCAAACATAATGCTTTACATTGTTGCCAAAAAGTTCAATTTTGTTTCCTCTGACCAGAGCACCTCCTTCCACATGTTTGGTGTGTCTCCCAGGTGGCTTGTGTCAAACTTTAAACAACACTTTTTATGGATGCCACTCTTCCATGAAAGTCAGATTTGTGCAGTTTTACCATTTAAACTAACTTTCGTGAACACTGTTTAATGAGGGGAACACAAAAGAGAGAATTTCCTCCACTGGCACAGGAGTTGGTTTGTAATTGGATTCTAGAGTTAGTGTTCGTTAACGTTGTACTATTTGTCCACTTTTAAAGCGTTAAGACCAATTTGTAAATAAAACTTGGTGAATTACTTCATGCAGTTACAGATGTTGGAATGAATTGTTTGGACTTATCTGGACCGCTTGTGGCTGCCTGACGTCTCTACAGGAACTCCAAAAGCCCATAAAAACCTGAGATCGGGTTCCTCTCATGACGGAGACTTCATCCTTTAAAGGCTACTAAAACCAGGAAAAAGTTTGGACAAATATGACGTTGTTTACATGATTTATTAAGAACATACACTGATAAGTTCATTACCAAGAAAACTAGCTGGTTAAGTTTGGGGGCATGAAGGTTGTTTTTAAATTTAAACTGACTTATGTCATCTTCCTGCTGGCGCAGCACTTTCAGGAGCTTAGGTTGCGCTTGTGGTCGAGGTTTAACCAGATGCAGCATAGGCTGAGCGGCCAACCCCAATCTTCATAAGCGGGAGCAAGTCATTAGTTGATTTTGTCACAAAAAGATCTTCTTCTGCACAAGCAAACCTCGCTCGCCCAATGAGAAGCAGGATTCTGTACTGTCGTACTAGTGTGCTGTCAGCTCATTGGTCAGAGAGCAGGAGTGGGTGTGGGGATAAGTTTACCATTCAAAACGGTATTTCCCTTTAAATTTTAGAGACTAGTTTTGTTTTTATGGTACATCCGGACAAAGTGCGTCCGTTGTCATCTCAATACGGGACGACTCCATTTTTCAAAGGACAGTTTGAAACCCTATTAGTCCGAAGTGCTGCTGTAACCACTACGCCACCGTCCCACAGTTACAACATGTCTTTTTTAACCTTGTCTTGATTTGACAAATGACTTTACATGTTTTTCTAATTAACCTATTCACACTGAAACTCAGACAGTGATGCTCAGCTGCTCTTCATCGTACTGTATTCAGCACTTTCTGTGCTCACACACAGCTTAGAAGGGGCCACTTCGGGGTTAAGTGCCTGCCTGAGGGCACATTGATACACTGGGGACTCTCCTGTTAAAAGATGAGCACATACTCGGCTCACACGATTGGACGATTGGACGGACATCTAAAGCTTTGAAAAAATGTTGATTTGGTTGTTAAATGTTTATGATTCTGGAGTGAAAACAAGCCGTTGGGAGGCATGGCCGTACGCAGAGCGTCCTACGGGTGTGGTGAGGTTCAACATGGAGAGCGGCATGCACACATCGTCCACACCCGGTACTGGAACCCACTACCTTCTTGTTGTGAGGCCACTTTGTATCTGACATGACATGATCCTTGTTGAAGTCAAAGATACGGCAAATAACCAAGAGAGGGACGGGTTTTCCTGAGCAGGCTTTATTGTTAGAAGTCAGTCAGAACAGGAGAGCCCGTTTTAAGTGATGATCTTCCTCATAACATGTCAAAGAAGGTGAGAGAGACTGGAGGTTTATCTCATTTATCAGCCATCCTAGTTTAGATTCATTAAACCTGCTCTATAAGTAGCTCTCAGTCCCCTAACCAGGGACTTTCCATGAACACACAGCAGATAACCACCTGTAGTTTCTATGCTGAATCTATGTGCCTTCTAAATCAGTTACTGTCTCTTTAAAAATGAGGCAGACGCAGTTTTACGTATTTCAGGGAAGAAATAGTCCAATTCCCTCCATCCTTGAACCATAGGCCCTAGAAGTCAACTTTCCTCTTTTTGTCGACTTAAAAAATCATGAGCTCATTCAGACGATTACTGATATACTAACTTGCTGTTTGTAATTGAGCCTCTAGATGGCAGCACATGAAGGTAACAGTGCTGCTGCCCACTGAATTCATTCTACCAGAGGATCAGAGGTTATTGGTTTTATTACGGAGGCTGCGGGCTGGATGAAGGTCGACCACAACCCGCGTTTGGCCCCAGGGCTGCACTTTGGATTTCTAATTTTGAAACTGAATTCCACCCTCCTCTTGCTCCTTTCCTAACCCTCCCCATCATATAGTGAATCCCATCTGAAAACACAAATGTCAGCAAAGTTCAAGAATACTTGCTGCTTGCTTAAGAATCCCTACTCCCACAGCTGGAGGAGATATCTGCCTATTGGATTGGCGTCTTCTCTGCCAGTCCATCTCCAGAGTTCTGAGAGACTGAAGCTGTTCCTCATCCGGTTTGTTTTCCTTTGCTCGGTCGGGCACCTTATTCCAGAATATCCAGCTGACTCCTTAAAAGAGAAATCCCAGCTTGACGTCACTTCTCCAAGGAATTTTGCTGATGCAGTATGGAGCTCCGCCCACCGATAGGTAGTAAACAGGAAATAGGCTAAAATACTGTCCAATCAGCAGGCCCTTCAATTCTACCAATGACAACATTGTCATTCCTCAAACTCATGCCAGCCCGTTGTGTAAAGAAAACAGAGATTGCCAACTCATGGTAGCTCCCTCCTTAGATCCAGGGTGAGACTGAGATGACTGGCTCATTCAGGAGTCATAACGCCTCATGTAAACATCCCTTTCAGTATTACTCATACAGGCCTGGAGTCGGCCAATGCCTCCGATTCCTCCCGTCACGCCTCATGGATCCGCTACCCCGCTGTGCGTCTCCTCCAGCTTCCTTTAAATAAGGTCCTGTCTCCAGCGCGCAGCTAGTCCACGTGTCTCAATCACTGCATTTACTCACTGAGAGACATGCAAAACCTCTAACATGACAGGTGGATCGGTGTGGCGTCAGCGATAACTAGGACACTGCATCGGTCCGTCATGGTAAATAAAGAGCTGAGCCAAAAAGCAAAGCTCCTACCCTCACCATGGTAACCAGGATCTACATTCCTACCCTCACCATGGTAACCAGGATCTACGTTCCTACCCTCATCATGGTAACCAGGATCTATGTTCCTACCCTCACCATGGTAACCAGAATCTACGTTCCTACCCTCACCATGGTAACCAGGATCTACGTTCCTACCCTCATCATGGTAACCAGGATCTATGTTCCTACCCTCACCATGGTAACCAGGATCTACCTTCCTACCATCACCATGGTAACCAGGATCTACGTTCCTACCCTCACCATTAAAACCAGGATCTATGTTCCTACCCTCACCATGGTAACCAGAATCTACGTTCCTACCCTCACCATGGTAACCAGGATCTATGTTCCTACCCTCACCATGGTAACCAGAATCTACGTTCCTACCCTCACCATGGTAACCAGAATCTACGTTCCTACCCTCACCATGGTAACCAGGATCTATGTTCCTACCCGTTAGGTTTCAACTGTTCTCTGTTTTTAACTGTTATCTGTTAGGTTCCTACAACACGTTAGGTTTCAAACCTATGGAAAGCTACTGGGGTCACTACACGGGCGTCGTCTAGCGCTAAATGTTAAAGAAGCCAGTCAGGAGGAGAGTCATGGTGACTTCCTGAACGATCAGAATTTCAAAATGAGAGATTTTGTTGTGATGCTTCTTCATTTTATTTGGAAATTAAAGCACGTTTTCTCCAGATTCCAAAATAGAGGTGAGGTTACCAAAGGATGCCAACCGTCTGATCCTGTTCCGAACCCCTTTGTTAGATGTTAGAGATCAAAAAGTTTGCCCTGATCTAGACCAACCTAAACAGGCAGTAAGGTTTGTAGAACTAGGAAACCTGCACCTGGTCTTTGGGGCTGTTTGCTGTAGGAGAAAATGATAAAGTGGCCGTTGAGGTGTTTTGTGTTTGTTTTGGGACCTTCTGACTCATCCTCCCGTGTGATGATGACACAACCAGCAGCTCTATTTTCATTTATTCATTTATTTATCGTTCATTTAGAGGGTGAGAGCGAGAGGTGTCGCCCCCACACTTTTACCCCTGAATGCAATAAGTGTGAAAAGTCCAATTTTAATATTTAATTCTGTCACTCAGTGTGTGTGTGCCAGACCATATTCCAGCTGATTTAAGGCAAGAGGCAGGGTACACCCCGCATCACATCTTTCATTCCTGGACGTAAATGTTCTAAGTGCAGGTTTTTAGTAGTTTGATTGTAGAAAAGAACTTTTTATTCTTTCATGGTTTTAAAGCCATTGATTTGGCCAAAGCACGTACGTCTGCAGACTGTAAACAGGCTACACGGGTGAGATCTTAAATCTTCTAACCGTGACATCCATGAAAGTATCCAAAGCTTGGCCAAAGACCGAGAAGACCGAAGACATTCATACTAAGATAACAGAGCTGCTCAGAGATGGAACACCTGTAATATCTTGTGTTTTTTCTGTTGTGCACTTTCTGTTTTATTGTGAAAACAAACTTTCCTCTTGTTTCATGTTTGTTACTTCCTGCCCTGGTGTGTTTCCAACAGCTGTGTATGTCCAAGTCCCTCATTGTTTCCACCTGAGATCCCCTTCCTTTTGTGTTTAATAGTCCTTGTCTTCCCTTGTCCTGTGTCAGAGTGTTTTGGATTATTCTCATAATCTTGTGTGGAATAGATCTTTGATACGAACTCTGCATCTGAGTCCTGATTAAAGTTTGGTCCTGACAACACATGGTACTGCCAGATACTAGGGGTGGGCGGATCGATCCTAATATCATTCCAACGCTAGTATTGATATTGATCGATACTCCAACAACAATATCAATACTGTGGTTGAAGTTTTACCCCTCGCATTTTGCTTCCGTTTTTTTTTTCTTTTTTTTTTTTTTTTCAAAAAGTTAACCTAACTTATCTTTCAGCAAAATATGCATAAATGCTGTGTGTAGCACCTGTATGCTAAAGCAAGGTGGCTCCGCCCCCTGTCTCCTCTCATTGGCTTTGACTTGTCACATGACTCAGCGACTCAGGGCCAGGAAACAAACAACAAAAAAACGGAGGTCGGTAAAAGTAGAGAGAGATGGAAAAAATAGAAGTAGCGTGTGGCTGTACTTTGAGGCACCATGTGCAGAAAGGCTGTTAAATATATTAAAGAATCACCCCAAAGAAAAACTTCAGAAATGGAGGAGAAAACCCTGACCCCTTCTGTTTCCCAGAGGCAGCGCTCATTAACAGAGACGTGAAAGAACAACATAATCATCTTTAACATTAGTTAACATTTGTTTATAACTGGGTACTTCTATGGATCTACCTACCAACCTGTGTTTATACATATACTTGGTCATACTATATATTACCCAAACCCTTGATGCAAAAATAGTCATTTAAAATATTGAAATAATGTCTGTGTTTACTTGGTATCGGATCGATACCAAAACTTGCGGTATCGCACCCCTACCAGGTACCATGTTTAAGGTGAGTTTAAAGTTCCAGATGGATAAGAGGAATTAAAAGTTCCATCACGGGCTGACGTCCACGGTATCATTACAATATGAAAAATCTGACCATGAGACGAAGCCTGGTTTTTAGACAAATTGGCAACATGTCTCACTCTTTCTGGATTACACAGAAAGCATCATGGTGCTTCTTAAAAACATAAAACCCTCAATAAGCTTTATGTTTTTGGCATGACTGGCTAAAAGCTTAACGCCCACCACCCAATCAAAACTGACAAAATGAACACGAAAGATATGTGTTCTTCCATAAACAACAAGAAGATTAAAACCACTTTTATTTTGAAGGTTAAAGAAACCAAGAGAAAATGCCTATGTGAAACTACCAACACAAATAGATGACATACATTAATGTGCATGTGGATCTGTATAGATCGTAACGGCCAGCTTACATGCTTCGGTTAGTCCTATGAGTTCAGCCAACTGAGCAGTGGCAGGTTGTGGTACTACTTCGCCTTTGAATTTAAATGTGTTTCCACACACTTGCACAGCAGCAAAACAGGCTCTTAGCTTATCACCTGTATGGCACTAGGATCTTAGAACAGAAGATCTACCAAGTCTGATCTAAGCCTAACCAACACAAACAGTACATGTGGTACTCAGTCTACAGGGTTCACCGTGTCAAATCTGGCTAAACTTGATTCTTGTTTTTTTCTTTGTGTCCACCAACTGGATTTGATTCAGTTTTCTAAGAGTTTCTTGGTCTGGATGTAGGATCTCATCCATTTCTACAACATGAGCAATATCTGTTCCATGAGCCATTCAAACTGTCTTAATTAGAAGCACACGTTATCCTGACCGCTTAGGGTAACATACGTAGTCTAAGTTAATGGTTACTAGAACCTGGAGTTACTTTATTAACAATGCTGATCTGCTCTGATGGTTTCAGAGCGTACAGCAGGAGGATTTGAAGTGATGACTTCTTAGGTAGTAAAATCATATCAAAATCAACTCTTTCAGCTTATAAAATTTTATTATTGGATTAAAGTCCAAGCATTTTTTTCAACAAGGATGGGTTTAGAGGAGAAAACTCTAACCTGACTTTATGACCATTTCTGTTGATAAAGTACAGAATCTGAAGCTACTGCTGCACTTTGAGTTCCTCTCATCTGAACATCAGATGAACCACAAAACGACTTAAAAACAAACTTTTACAAGAGATCAAAACCTGATCACAATGAAAACAAAACAAGAGTTAAAGACTGACTTTTTTCACAAATAACAGTTAATTTTCATCTCATTCTGTCGGATTTGGACGGAAACTCTCATGACCAACATGGGATGTCAAACCGATAACAAGCGTTAAAGAGATAAAACTTTTTAATATAAGGATGAACAAAAGCACCAAAAAAAAAGAAACAAGGTTCAATCAGAATGTTATCAGGGTTAACATTGGTGGGAAATGTCTTTCTGAGAGTTTTCCATAAACGTTCAGAAGACAAGCAGCCGTAAGACATCATAGTCATGCTTATCGGTCCCCACGATGCCTCAATCACAGATTCGGAATCTCCCTCTCAATCTTCTTCCACGTAGAAGAACGATCACAAACACCCTGGTTTGACTCGTCATTTATTCAGAAGCCGGCCAAACCCGTAAAATTAATCTGGAAACTGGCAAATGAAAATAAACCAACAGCTGGACCTGAAAGATCGAAGAGAAAACTACAGAAGAAATACAACAACGTTTTCAACGTTTACAGCATCGGTCCGATGCATCTAAAAACAAATGTAAACAAACAGAGCTGTAGCTCTAACGCTGAACGAAACTGACAAAAAATAAGAAAAAACTTCATGTTTGTGAAAACGGAGCGGTCGAAAAGACACCAGAAAATCATTAAAACCTCAATAAGCTCACAAACACTTTTCTCCAAACCCACCATCTATCAGTAGCTTCAGTTTGATCATCACAACATGATCAACTGTTCAAAGACGGAATCAGAACTTTTCCGAAAAGTCAGGGATAGAAAAAACTGTAGTGGATGAAAACGAACCTCCAGCTAAACTTAGTCGGTTCCATCTTGTGTTTGTGTCCGTCTTGTTTAACAACAAAACATGTACAAGAAAAAATGCGATGTCTTTGCATCTAACCAAATACAGAGGCTTGATAAATCTACATGCATCTGAAGGTTGGCCCTCATCGAACACTAAGATGGCACAGCAGCGATGAGATGGAACACTACCATGGTACCGTGGTACTACCAGATACCGTGGTACTACCAGATACCATGGTAAAGATGTATAAGACATAAAACCAAAACCATAAGAAAGTCTTGATCAGAACCATTTGGCAAACAACTCGCAAAGTTAAAACTTTCACCAAACAACCACAGAGGAGATCATTAATAAAAACTATCTGTCATGATCCTCCTGGTATCTGGAACACTTCTTCCAATGTGACTGAATGATCCAGCACAATATGGACTCAGCAATGCAAGCACTTCATGACCCACACGCCTGCTTCCCCTGCCTCTAACAGTCTGAATACTGGCTTCCTCTCAACCATATGCCTGTCCCCATTAACAGGGAGCCCCTCCTATATTCCTGCCCCCAAGAATATCCTTGAAGCTTCCCAAGTGTCCCACGAACATTCAAATGAACACAAATACCCTGACGAAAACAATGTCCCATTTCTAAAGCAACTCAGATGGTACTGAATACACTGACTTGAGCTGCTGTGTGACGGAATCGGACATCATTCTGAGTCTGAAGCGTCTAAGGATCAAACATGTGTGCCATTGGTCCAAACTGGAGATATGGCCGTCTTTAAACTCAAACATCTTAGATGTAACAAGTCATAGAAACAGAGGACTGTAAATGTTGTTCAGTGATAAAGATTCACATATTAAACACAAAGATAGTAGAACCACGCTGAGATGGAACACTACCATGGTACTACCAGATACCGTGGTACTACCAGATACCGCGGTACTACCAGATACCATGGTACTACCAGATACCGCGGTACTACCATATACCACGGTACTACCAGATACCAAGGTACTACCAGATACCATGGTACTACCAGATACCGCGGTACTACCAGATACCGCGGTACTACCAGATACCAAGGTACTACCAGATACCAAGGTACTACCAGATACCGCGGTACTACCAGATACCATGGTACTACCAGATACCAAGGTACTACCAGATACCAAGGTACTACCAGATACCGCGGTACTACCAGATACCATGGTACTACCAGATACCAAGGTACTACCAGATACCGCGGTACTACCAGATACCATGGTACTACCAGATACCAAGGTACTACCATATACCACGGTACTACCAGATACCATGGTACTACCAGATACCGCGGTACTACCAGATACCATGGTAAAGATGGTTAAGATAAATCTGATTGGTAAATTTATTCAGGACTTGAGAACAAATTGCGACAAGAGATCAAAACCTGATCACAGTTAAAATAAAACAAGGAGAAAGTGAGAGACTGACGTTTGTTTTTCAAGAATAACTGTTTATTTACTTCTTATTCTGTCTGACTTGGACGGAAACTCCCATGACAAACATGGGATTTTAAAACGTAAACAAGTTCTGAAGAGCTAAACTTTTCTCTTCCTTCTTAGTTTTTTACTTAATAGATGAATGAAGACACCTGAAAAGACAAAGCAAAAATAGACAAAAAAGCTCTCAAAAAGTTACCGAAAAACTACAAGAAATCCCATTGAAATTTTTTTAAATGATCAAAGAGAAACAGACTCTAAAAGTAAAAACCTCATGCAAAGTTAAGAATAATTTTTTTTGGTTCAAACTCAAGGATTTACAGCCGAGGTAAACCTGAAAACGTAGGATGAACAACTTTATGAGAAAAGACTCTGACATTATTCTGATTATAGTGTTCAACTGACCCAAACCTGACATATGACTGTCTTCAAATTCAACTCTCTTAGATGAACAAGACATAGAAACAGGGGATTTCTCTGAGAACAAGTCCTCAAAAGAGGATGTAAACTGATTAAAAACAGTCTTATTAGGATGAGAACCCTACTCTACCAGGAAAAAAATATCTCAACATTATCAGAAGATCAGCAGGACCTTCGACTGGATCAAGCTTCACCTTAAAATGATGAGATATGTTCATCAGAGCAAGTAATTCACCAAGTTTCATGTTCGGATTGGTCTTTTAATTAAAGACTTTGAATGTTGACAAACTAGTACAACTTTTTAAGACATCATAGTCATGCTTATTGGTCAAGTTTTGGAGGAGGATCTCGACATCTCCCTTTTAAATTTTCCTCCACCAGACATGTAGAAGAACGATCACCAAAAAAAACAGACTCTACACCAAAAAGGAATCCTGACCACCGTCCTGAAGTCCTTGTAGTAGAACTCAAGCTGTCAAACGGAGCTTGAAACTAAAAATATTCTCATTGAAAAACTTCCATTTAAACCATAGAATGGAATCTATGAGCCACATTGGAGAATCTCAACCAAGACCTCAAACCCAGGAAATGAAGATGAGAAAACCACGGAGGATTCCTGCTGGTCACTAAACTGAAGACAGAGATCAACAAACCATAAAACTGTCTCAGTGGAGGAAAAAACTTTGGAGACATTTTGGATTGAGATGGAAAAGGAGTTAAAAAACTGATGTAGAAAAAACCAATGACTGGACTCATATGTGGAATTCTTTTGTCTCTGAACTGATTGATAAATTTATGCATGACTTAAAAACAAATACAGACATGAGATCAAAACCTGATCACTGTAAAAAGGAGAAAGATGGTTAATTTTCATCTCATTCTGTCTGACTTTGATAGAAACTCCCATGACCAACATGGGATGTATAAACAATAACAAGTATTTAAGAGCTACACTTTTCTCTTCAGTCTTGGTTTTAAATTTAAGGATTAAACGAAGGCTACAAACAATTTAAGAAAAATTAACAAAAGCTCTCAAAAAGTTGAGGAGAGACCAAACCCAAACAGAAGCTTCATCCACATCTACACCAGACTGGAAATGGATTTCAAAATAAAACCAAAACCATAAGAAAGTCTTGATCAAAACCAATTTGGCAAAAAACTCACAAAGTTAAAACTTTCACCCAAAAAACCAAAGAGGAGATCATTAATGAAAACTATCCCAGTTGCTCGATGTGAGGCCAACGCTTGTTCTACTACTTGGAACTCTTTAACCGGGGGGCTCTTAACTTGAACAAGTTCCTGAGTAATAATTTCCTCCTCTGAAGGTCTAGAAGACTTTCACATCTTGTCAGTCTTCTAAGTTCTCATTATTTTTGAGGAACACCAGAGTTTTATGAGTCACTTGACAGAGCTTCAACTTTCAGGTGATTGAGAGAATTTACAAACTTCAGAAGTTCAATCAAAAAACACACACAGTGCTCCGAAAAGAGAAACGAAAACCTTAATTATTTGGTTTTATAATGATTTACACACACTCTGTTACAAACCTTCACCCTATGTTTGTATGACTTTGTAAATAATAAAAAAAAGCAATGTGAAACCAGATAGCAGGTAATTAAGAATGGCCTCCATTCCACAGAAATTCCCTTTTAATTCATAATTTTCTAAA
This sequence comes from Neostethus bicornis, assembly GCA_902685375.1. Taxonomy (NCBI): domain Eukaryota; kingdom Metazoa; phylum Chordata; class Actinopteri; order Atheriniformes; family Phallostethidae; genus Neostethus; species Neostethus bicornis. The sequence goes on along the minus strand of LR738552.1, from coordinate 1,510,455 downwards.
TGTAGTTTTTTAAGTTTGATTATAGAAAAACTTTTTATTTCCTTTCATGTTTTAAAGCCAATGCATTCTTTTGTTTACAACTAAACACTGATTCTCGTACAAGAACAGATTTTCATCACGAAGACTTTAAAACGTGCAAAAAAACCTAAAGATAACCAGAAGAACAAAAGTTTCTCACAATTTGAGATAAAATGTTTAAAACTATTACAAATCATCTTGAGGAAGAAGAAGAGGATACCTCCAATAAAAACTATATGTCATGATCCCCCCTGTCATCTGGAACACTCTGACCAGTGGTTCAACTCTAGAATCAAAATAAGATGGTGGTCCCTGTACGAACAGAGGACCTGTTAGAGGGACCGTGTGGAGGCTTCCTGGTTCACCCTACCAGTAGCATGTGCTTGTCATGCAGTCAAAAAAACTGAAAAATTCAAACAATATGTCCTCTACTTTTTATCGCAACTGCAATCGTGCGAAAAAGCCTTTAAGACGAGGAAAGCTGCGTACATCTGCAGACGATACCCAAAAAGAATGGAACTGATTCTTGATCCAGACCGAGGATCAGGAAGACATTACAGACAAGCTGGTCGTTTAAGTTTTGAAGGAGGACCTTCTTTCTTTAACCACTGACTCCTCACGCACCGATTCAGCGTCTCCCTCTCAATCGTCTTCCACACAGAAACGTAGAAATAATATGGAAGACATAAAGAAGTACACTGTAAACCAACATCTGTCCTCAATCTGTTTCACCATCAGGGTGGACACACGATGATCCGGCCACGATGGAGTGCAAGAAACAAAGAATATCTGTCAGTCTGACTGAAGCAGAAAACGTCCTGAAAGCAGGACAGAAAAATGACGATGGACAGAATGGTTCAGAAAATTCTACATGAGCCAAAAAATCAAAGGCTGATCAACATAAAAAATGAAGAAAAAGTGAAAACTTAGCAATTGTTTTTTTCATGAATCTAAAGCAGTTGAATCACGTCTGATGTCATTCGGTCTAAACTTGGACGGATCATATTCTAGAAAAATAACTTAAAGATCACCAACAGAAAATTTCACTAGAACAAGTCTTCTTCATGAGGCCTTGAAAAAACTCTTATGATGTCACAAAAAAAAATCATCTGCTCACATTTATTTCAAATATAATCAAAAAGGAGGCTTTTTTTTTATCATTTTAACTGAACTGATGAGATATGTTCATCAGTGAAGACAGAATTAAGGAATTTAAAGATGCACCAACTTAGAAAGAATGTCCCACAAAATTAACCAGAATAAGCTTTCATTTATTAATAATAAATGATGTAAAATAACATCATATTTCTCTAAACTTTTCCCTGGTTTTGTTTATTTTAACCTTCAAAGTTTTAAAGGATGAAGTCTCCGTCATGAGAGGAACACAATCTCAGGTTTTTCTAGATCCTTAAGAGAAGTCTGGCAGCCACAAGCAGTCCAGATAAGTCCAAACAATTCCTTCAAACATCTTTTACTATCAGTAATTCACCAAGTTTTATTTTCAGATTTTAATTTAAGACTTTAAATGTTGACAAACTGGTACAACTTTTAAAAAAATCTCTCAACTCTGGAATCCATTTACAAAACATCCCTGTGCAAACAGAGGAGCCGGTAGACGGAGCTTCTGGAGGCTTTAAAGTTCTAATGCAGTCAAAAAAGGAGATAAACAACAAGGAGAAGGAGCTGCCTTTGTTACTGGACGATGAGGATTCTCTTTGTTTGCTTCCACTTCGGCTACTTTTTAGAATCTTTATCATTTGCTGACAAAAATCTGAGTTCCGTCTCTTTTCTTTGTCTCATGCGTCCAGATTTCTTCTTCTTCTAATCGGAGGTTGGATCACTTCTGGATTCAGAGTTCCCTCGACTGGCCCTGGTTGCTCGATGTGAGGCCAACGCTTGTTCTAGTACTTGGAACTCTTTAACCGGGGGGCTCTTAACTTGAACAAGTTCCAAAGGAGTAATTTCCTCCTCTGAAGGTCTAGAAGACTTTCACATCTTGTCCGTCTTCTAAGTTCTCATTATTTTTGAGGAACACCAAAGTTTTATGAGTCACTTGACAGAGCTTCAACTTTCAGGTGATTGAGAGAATTTACAAACTTCAGAAGTTCAATCTTAAAACACACACAGTGCTCCGAAAAGAGAAACGAAAACCTTAATTATTTGGTTTTATAATGATTTACACACACTCTGTTACAAACCTTCACCCTATGTTTGTATGACTTTGTAAATAATAAAAAAAAGCAATGTGAAACCAGATAGCAGGTAATTAAGAATGGCCTCCATTCCACAGAAATTCCCTTTTAATTCATAATTTTCTAAATGTAGTTTTTTAAGTTTGATTACAGAAAAACTTTTTATTTCCTTTCATGTTTTACAGCCAATGCATTCTTTTGTTTACAACTAAACACTGATTCTCGTACAAGAACAGATTTTCATCACGAAGACTTTAAAACGTGCGAAAAAACCTAAAGATAACCAGAAGAACAAAAGTTTCTCACAATTTGAGATAAAATGTTTAAAACTATTACAAATCATCTTGAGGAAGAAGAAGAGGATACCTCCAATAAAAACTATCTGTCATGATCCCCCCTGTCATCTGGAACACTCTGACCAGTGGTTCAACTCTAGAATCAAAACAAGATGGTGGTCCCTGTACGAACAGAGGACCTGTTAGATGGACCGTGTGGAGGCTTCCTGGTTCACCCTACCAGTAGCATGTGCTTGTCATGCAGTCAAAAAACTGAAAAATTCAAACAATATGTCCTCTACTTTTTATCGCAACTGCAATCGTGCGAAAAAGCCTTTAAGACGAGGAAAGCTGCGTACATCTGCAGACGATACCCAAAAAGGATGGAACTGATTCTTGATCCAGACCGAGGATCAGGAAGACATTACAGACAAGCTGGTCGTTTAAGTTTTGAAGGAGTTAAGTTTTGTCCTCATTCTGTTTCACCAGAGTGGACACACGATGATCCGGCCATGATGAAGTGCAAGAAACTCTAAAATAAAATCTAAAAGAATTGGCAACATGGAGGCACCAGGCTCTTTTTTTCTATGATAAAAGTTGGTACTTTTTTCATCTGATATGCCACCAGAGTTAGAGGGATGAGAATATACCCACACACACCAAAGGGCACACGGACATACAGTATATGATACAACGAGGGTACAAATAGTCTCATAAAAACTGATCAAATCTCAGCCGAAAACGATCCAAATCTGTTAAAGATGAATGTTTGTCTTTTGGTGAAAAAACCTTCAGTAGTTTTTCTTATGATGTGACAAGAAAAATCATCTGTTTACAATTATTATAAATATAATCAAAAAGGTGGCTTTTTTTTTAACACTTTGACTGAACTGATAAGACTTTGTGATTAACGTGTTGTAGCGTAGAGAGCTTTACCACTGCTTTAAGTACTGAAGAAGGAGAGGCTGCCAGGTACCACCCTGACAAACGAGTAAAAGCTTCTGAAAATGAGCAAAAGTCCGTCAAACAACAAGAAGATAGAATAAAGTCTCTTTAAAAAACATCATTTAAAGTGAAGAATGATCTTTTTCTCTTTGAAACCTCAAAGTTTTCCACAAACATTCAAATGAACACAAAAACCATGCAAAATGTTTTCTTCTAGGACTATGACAAAAACAATGTCCTGATCATTTCTAAAGCAACACAGATGGTACTGAATACACTGACTGAGCTGCCATATGAGGGAATCAGACATCATTCTGAGTCTGAAGATCCAACCTGTGCCAGCCACAACTAAAGAGAAACTGTGGTGAACTGTTAGAGAAAGAGGACCTCATGGCTTTAATTGGTTAGACCCTCCTCTCAGAGGGAGGTTTAGAAGAACTGGGGCGGTGCTTTATGGGAGTTGTTTGTAGATCTGCTGGAAAATCTAATGTAAACAACTACAATGAAGTTTTGAAGATATGATTCATGGCTTTATTTGGTTTGAGGATAAAAAGACCAGGACATTTCATCTGGAAACCGACCACATAGAAGCATTTAAAGAAGTGTGGAACTGTTTCCTGGATAATTCTCAGAGACTGTGTTCGTCATAGATGAACAACTTTGTTCCATTTTATAAACATATTTATCAAATTGAATGAAAATCAATACTTTATCTTCTTGCTTTTTTTGATGAACAAAGAAACACGAAAATATCTGAACGAGAAGATGCTTGACTACGACTAAAAAATTCTGATTGGAAAACATTCAATTATCAACTTAAAACAAATTTATCACCACTGAATTTCTATTTCCAAAGGAGTATATATGACAACGGAAGCTCAGACAAACGGATCGTCTTCTTATCTGAAACCATCCAGGGAAGGATCCGAAGCTTGACCCAGACCGAGGAAGACATCGTAATCTGATCGTGCAAGTTGTGGAGAAGGACCTCTGTCACTATTCAGACATCTTTATCTTCTTCCACGCTGACCATGTAGAAGAATTGTCTTTAATCATTTCTCATCTACTTTATTAATCAATAATGTAAAATGGCACCATATTTGTCACATTTTTTTTGTTTGTTTTAGCTTTTAAAGCTTCAAAGGATGATCTTTTCTAGAACCTCTAGAGAAGTCTGGCAGTCCAAACAATTCCTTCAAACATCCATTGTTTCAAAGTAACCAAAGTTTCATTTTGAAATTGGTCTTTTAATTTAAAACAATATCTTTTTGTTCAAAGACAAACCCTTCAGTTTCAGTTTAGAAAGACTTGGTGTGAACAAACTACACTTTGAAAGAATTCAGTGTTTTGATTAAATCCAATATTCACTTCAACTATTGTGGTTGAAAAGACACCATTAAAACCACCATAAGCTCAGAGACCCCTTCCATCACCTCCATCATATCCATAAGTAGCTTCAGTCTGATCATCACAACGTAATCAACATTTCAAAGATGGAATTTAGAAGAGCGTCCTGCTCCAAGAATCCTAAGCTGCTGGAATGGCTGAGACATTTTTTGTGACCATCCAGGACTAAGGTAGATCAAAAAATTTTAAGGACAACCTTTTATCGCCAGGTACCACCCTGGCAAACGTCAAAGATGAGCCAAGACACCAGAAAAGTCTGGAGACTTATTTGTGAAAACGTTCGCAGATTCATTCAAAAATAGGAAGACTATACATGAAAACAAAATGACCTGAGGAGGACTTCTCTTCTTACCCACTGTCTCCTCCTGCACAGCTCTTCAAGTTCTATTCTTGGTGTCGGGCATCAACAACCAGCCATCTCTTAGACTTTTATGGGTTGTTTATCAACAAAAGTCACGACAAAAATAAATGTATCATTAAATAACAAAGAATTAACACGTCTTGAGTTTTTGGTTGAATTTTGAATAAAATAACTATAAACAGATCCATGTTTTCACTGATGCAGGATCACATCAGAACAAAGAGAAAGATTTATTTAAAAAAAAAAAATCTGCTGTAATCGTTTAAATCAGGTGTTTCACAAAAAAAAAAAAAAGACCCAAAATAAAAGTCCTACAAAATGTAAACAACAAGAGGACCAGGACATTTCACCTGGAAACCGACCACATAGAAACATTTAGAGATCATCATAGATGAACGACTTTGTTCTGTTTTTAATTCTTTATCTTTGACGAGTTGATCATCAACTTAAAACAATTTAATCTCCACTGAGTTTTTAATTATTTGAAAGTAGCCTGTTTGACGAGGACGTCCGCTGACACGACTCAACTCAGATGGTGAATGAACTGAATGAACTGCTGTGTGAAGGAATCAGACATTATTCTACAAATCCTGGAGTTAACGAATCCATAAAAAGAAAACCATCATGATGGTGAATCTGGAGTGATCACTAAATCACCAGAAATCACTGATGGAATCAAAAGATTTAACAGTTTCTTAAAACAGATGAGAGAAGATTACTTCTGGGCGCTGTGACCGGAGCTGTTTACAGTTCTTATTTATGAGACAACAATAATAACAAATATAGGATCAAACTCTCATTGGAGGAAAAACTTTGGACCAAATATCAAATTGAGAAGGAAGTTGTTTCATAAAAAACGGGATTTCCTTTAGCATCAAGAAACAGAAAATCAGAATCATAATGAGTGTAATTTTAAATTCCTTCGTGGCTCTGAACTCATTCTTACGTGAAAAAGTCTATCTTATGAGGACTTTAAAAAACGTCAAGACATAAAGGTGTCAAAGAAAAAATTATCTACTCACGATTGTTTAAAAAATAAAAATGGTGTTTTTTTTTAACACTTTGACTGAATTGATAACACTTTGTTTTTAACGTGTTGTAGCGTAGAGAGCTTTAAGAAGGAGAGGCTGCCAGGTACCACCCTGACAAACATCACAATGTTTTACTTTAAAGATGACTAAGACATTTAAAAATTTACACAATAAAAGCTTTTAGAAGTGAAAGGTTTCCTTTTCCACATGGTTCACCTTCAAAATAAAAGGAACTTTCTCTGCTGAAGAACAACTGTTTCTTTTTGCTAAAACAAAACCTTCTCAAAACTTAAGAATTCAGTTTAATTCATTCAATAAAAGGATTATGAATCTGTAGTTTTAATAAAACCACTATCCATATCTCATTATTAAAACATGGATCCCAAAATCTGTTTAAGTACGAGTAACCATGACGATATAAACAACCTGTAAACAACAGAAAGCAACTTAAAGTTGAGTTTAAAGTTTAAGTTACGAGTAAAAACACCCAAAAGCTTCTGAAAATGAGCAGAAGTCCGTCAAACAACAAGAAGATAGAATAAAGTCTCTTTAAAAAACATCATTTAAAGTGAAGAATGATCTTTTTCTCCAGAGAAACATGAATTAATGACAATGAGATAGATAACATGCTTCCCCCAAAGATGAAGTCATGAAAGTCTACGTGTTTATAAGCTGTCATGAAGTCAGAAAAACTACCAGAACCAAACGATATGGGCTCTACTTTCTGTAAATCCTGTAGATTATAATCTAGAGGAGGACCTCCATCGGTACCCACCGACTCCACACACTCCCATTCGGCATCTCCCTCTCAATCTTCTTCCAAGTAGAAGAATGGTCACCATGGATACAACTGCATCCAAAAAAAGAATCTTGACCTCCATCTTGAATCATATGCAAGTAGTAAAACTCAAGCTGCCAAGCTTTACCACTGCTTTAGAAATTAAAGGAGCTACAAGGGCAGAACAGCATCATAGGCTGCCAGGTACCACCCTGGCGAACCTCACAATAAAGCTTTCCTTCAAAGACGAGCGAAGACGGCTAAAAATGTCTGAACAAATATTTACAAAGTTTTCTACAATTTAAAAACGAGCAAAAGCTCTCAAAAAGGTGAGAAGAGACCGGATCCCTCTTTAACCTTCACCCACATCTACACCAGACTGAAACTGGATTTCACAATAAAATCAAAGATGTAAGAAAGTCTAGATCATGACCAACTTACAAAAATCTGTCACCACACAAACAAAAAGAAGAGCATTAGTAAAAACTATCTGTTATGATCCCCCTGGTATCTGGAACACGCTTTCCTTCCAATGTGACTGAATGATCCAGCACATGGGAGCACTTCAACACCCATCCTCCTGCTTCACCTGCCTCTAAGAGTCCGATCACTGGCTTCATCTCAAGCTTTATGCCTGTCTCCATGACCAGGGAGGATCCTACAAGCTCCTCTTCTGTTCCTGTCACCAAGAAGATCTTTGAAACCTCAAAGTTTTCCACAAACATTCAAATGAACACAAAAACCATGCAAAATGTTTTCTTCTAAGACTATGACAAAAACAATGTCCTGATCATTTCTAAAGCAACTCAGATGGTACTGAAGACACTGACTGAGCTGCCATATGAGGGAATCGGACATCATTCTGAGTCTGAGGATCCAACCTGTGCCAGCCACAACTAAAGAGAAACCATGGAGAACTGTTAGAGAAAGAGGACCTCATGGCTTTCATTGGTTAGACCCTCCTCTCAGAGGGAGGTTTAGAAGAACTGGGGCGGTGCCTTAAGGGAGTTGTTTTTAGATCTGCTGGAAAATCTAATGTAAAAAACTACAATGAAGTTTTGAAGATATGATTCATGGCTTTATTTGGTTTGAGGATAAAAAGACCAGGACATTTCATCTGGAAACCGACCACATAGAAGCATTTAAAGAAGTGTGGAACTGTTTCCTGGATAATTCTCAGAGACTGTGTTCATCATAGATGAACAACTTAGTTCCATTTTATAAACATATTTATCAAATTGAATGAAAATCAATTCTTTATCTTCTTGCTTTTTTTGATGAACAAAGAAACACGAAAATATCTGAACGAGAAGATGCTTGACTACGACTAAAAATTTCTGATTGGAAAACATTCAATTATCAACTTAAAACAAATTTATCACCACTGAATTTCTATTTCCAAAGGAGTATCTATGACAATGAAAGCTCAGACAAACGGATTGTCTTCTTATCTGAAACCATCCAGGGAAGGATCCGAAGCTTGACCCAGACCGAGGAAGACATCGTAATCTGATCGTGCAAGTCGTGGAGAAGGACCTCTGTCACTATTCAGACATCTTTATCTTCTTCCACGCTGACCATGTAGAAGAATTGTCTTTAATCATTTCTCATCTACTTTATTAATCAATAATGTAAAATGGCACCATATTTGTCACATTTTTTTTGTTTGTTTTAGCTTTTAAAGCTTCAAAGGATGATCTTTTCTAGAACCTCTAGAGAAGTCTGGCAGTCCAAACAATTCCTTCAAACATCCATTGTTTCAAAGTAACCAAAGTTTCATTTTGAAATTGGTCTTTTAATTTAAAACAATATCTTTTTGTTCAAAGACAAACCCTTCAGTTTCAGTTTAGAAAGACTTGGTGTGAACAAACTACACTTTGAAAGAATTCAGTGTTTTGATTAAATCCAATATTCACTTCAACTATTGTGGTTGAAAAGACACCATTAAAACCACCATAAGCTCAGAGACCCCTTCCATCACCTCCATCATATCCATAAGTAGCTTCAGTCTGATCATCACAACGTAATCAACATTTCAAAGATGGAATTTAGAAGAGCGTCCTGCTCCAAGAATCCTAAACTGCTGGAATGGCTGAGACATTTTTTGTGACCATCCAGGACTAAGGTAGATCAAAAAATTTTAAGGACAACCTTTTATCGCCAGGTACCACCCTGGCAAACGTCAAAGATGAGCCAAGACACCAGAAAAGTCTGGAGACTTATTTGTGAAAACGTTCGCAGATTCATTAAAAAATAGGAAGACTATACATGAAAACAAAATGACCTGAGGAGGACTTCTCTTCTTACCCACTGTCTCCTCCTGCACAGCTCTTCAAGTTCTATTCTTGGTGTCGGGCATCAACAACCAGCCATCTCTTAGACTTTTATGGGTTGTTTATCAACAAAAGTCACGACAAAAATAAATGTATCATTAAATAACAAAGAATTAACACGTCTTGAGTTTTTGGTTGAATTTTGAATAAAATAACTATAAACAGATCCATGTTTTCACTGATGCAGGATCACATCAGAACAAAGAGAAAGATTTATTTAAAAAAAAAAATCTGCTGTAATCGTTTAAATCAGGTGTTTCACAAAAAAAAAAAAAGACCCAAAATAAAAGTCCTACAAAATGTAAACAACAAGAGGACCAGGACATTTCACCTGGAAACCGACCACATAGAAACATTTAGAGATCATCATAGATGAACGACTTTGTTCTGTGTTTAATTCTTTATCTTTGACGAGTTGATCATCAACTTAAAACAATTTAATCTCCACTGAGTTTTTAATTATTTGAAAGTAGCCTGTTTGACGAGGACGTCCGCTGACACGACTCAACTCAGATGGTGAATGAACTGAATGAACTGCTGTGTGAAGGAATCAGACATTATTCTACAAATCCTGGAGTTAACGAATCCATAAAAAGAAAACCATCATGATGGTGAATCTGGAGTGATCACTAAATCACCAGAAATCACTGATGGAATCAAAAGATTTAACAGTTTCTTAAAACAGATGAGAGAAGATTACTTCTGGGCGCTGTGACCGGAGCTGTTTACAGTTCTTATTTATGAGACAACAATAATAACAAATATAGGATCAAACTCTCATTGGAGGAAAAACTTTGGACCAAATATCAAATTGAGAAGGAAGTTGTTTCATAAAAAACGGGATTTCCTTTAGCATCAAGAAACAGAAAATCAGAATCATAATGAGTGTAATTTTAAATTCCTTCGTGGCTCTGAACTCATTCTTACGTGAAAAAGTCTATCTTATGAGGACTTTAAAAAACGTCAAGACATAAAGGTGTCAAAGAAAAAATTATCTACTCACGATTGTTTAAAAAATAAAAATGGTGTTTTTTTTTAACACTTTGACTGAATTGATAACACTTTGTTTTTAACGTGTTGTAGCGTAGAGAGCTTTAAGAAGGAGAGGCTGCCAGGTACCACCCTGACAAACATCACAATGTTTTACTTTAAAGATGACTAAGACATTTAAAAATTTACACAATAAAAGCTTTTAGAAGTGAAAGGTTTCCTTTTCCACATGGTTCACCTTCAAAATAAAAGGAACTTTCTCTGCTGAAGAACAACTGTTTCTTTTTGCTAAAACAAAACCTTCTCAAAACTTAAGAATTCAGTTTAATTCATTCAATAAAAGGATTATGAATCTGTAGTTTTAATAAAACCACTATCCATATCTCATTATTAAAACATGGATCCCAAAATCTGTTTAAGTACGAGTAACCATGACGATATAAACAACCTGTAAACAACAGAAAGCAACTTAAAGTTGAGTTTAAAGTTTAAGTTACGAGTAAAAACACCCAAAAGCTTCTGAAAATGAGCAGAAGTCCGTCAAACAACAAGAAGATAGAATAAAGTCTCTTTAAAAAACATCATTTAAAGTGAAGAATGATCTTTTTCTCCAGAGAAACATGAATTAATGACAATGAGATAGATAACATGCTTCCCCCAAAGATGAAGTCATGAAAGTCTACGTGTTTATAAGCTGTCATGAAGTCAGAAAAACTACCAGAACCAAACGATATGGGCTCTACTTTCTGTAAATCCTGTAGATTATAATCTAGAGGAGGACCTCCATCGGTACCCACCGACTCCACACACTCCCATTCGGCATCTCCCTCTCAATCTTCTTCCAAGTAGAAGAATGGTCACCATGGATACAACTGCATCCAAAAAAAGAATCTTGACCTCCATCTTGAATCATATGCAAGTAGTAAAACTCAAGCTGCCAAGCTTTACCACTGCTTTAGAAATTAAAGGAGCTACAAGGGCAGAACAGCATCATAGGCTGCCAGGTACCACCCTGGCGAACCTCACAATAAAGCTTTCCTTCAAAGACGAGCGAAGACGGCTAAAAATGTCTGAACAAATATTTACAAAGTTTTCTACAATTTAAAAACGAGCAAAAGCTCTCAAAAAGGTGAGAAGAGACCGGATCCCTCTTTAACCTTCACCCACATCTACACCAGACTGAAACTGGATTTCACAATAAAATCAAAGATGTAAGAAAGTCTAGATCATGACCAACTTACAAAAATCTGTCACCACACAAACAAAAAGAAGAGCATTAGTAAAAACTATCTGTTATGATCCCCCTGGTATCTGGAACACGCTTTCCTTCCAATGTGACTGAATGATCCAGCACATGGGAGCACTACAACACCCATCCTCCTGCTTCACCTGCCTCTAAGAGTCCGATCACTGGCTTCGTCTCAAGCTTTATGCCTGTCTCCATGACCAGGGAGGATCCTACAAGCTCCTCTTCTGTTCCTGTCGCCAAGAAGATCTTTGAAACCTCAAAGTTTTCCACAAACATTCAAATGAACACAAAAACCATGCAAAATGTTTTCTTCTAAGACTATGACAAAAACAATGTCCTGATCATTTCTAAAGCAACTCAGATGGTACTGAAGACACTGACTGAGCTGCCATATGAGGGAATCGGACATCATTCTGAATCTGAGGATCCAACCTGTGCCAGCCACAACTAAAGAGAAACTGTGGAGAACTTCTTCTTCTTCAAATCATTTCCGGCAGGCTATACGCTTGAGTGTGCAATGCTGCCCTCCTCAGGTAGACCAAAGGTTGACATTAGATCCTTGAAAAAAGGCAGATAAAAAAGTACAACTTCTCCAACTTGTTTTTCTACTGAAAACAACAACAACTTGAGTGAAAAAAACGGTTAAACCTGTATCTGCCAACTGAACAAAAAGATGTCTTCTTTCTTGATTGTATTTGCTGCATGTCAACATTACATGAGCAACCGATTCAGCGTTTCCACACTCACACAGCCCACTAGGATATTTGTAGACTAATTTCAAACTCTCCGCCAGGGCGCAGCGCCCAAGTCTAAGTCTAGTTAGAACAACCTCAGCTCTGCGACAATAGGTTTCAGGGCACCTAGTGCCAGTAACTGAAGGCTGTCTGTCCCGCCAGGCTGTCTGACCCGACGTGTTCCAGCGCCAAGAACACATCTATCGTGTCTCTACCAAGAGATGCCTAGGCTAGAGCGTCAGCCATTTCATTTCCCACAACTCCAGCATGCCCAGGGATCCAGCCAAACAGAACTTCTGTACCTATATCTTCCAGTCGTTTGAGGCAGCACAGAATATCAAAAACTAAATCTGGCCGAGCTCCAGGTGTCCCATACAGGAGAGCTGATAAAGCTGCTGAAGAGTCCGAACATATTATACAACGTGATGGAGGGAGATCACGGATCCAATACAAAGCCCATAAAATTGCCACCAACTCTGCTGAAAACACAGAGACATCATCTGACAAACGGACACTATTCATAACTAGCGGATTAGCAACATACATTCCAAAACCTGCTCTTCTACCCTCTTTCGACCCATCAGTGAAGATATGAATGGCTTCACTCTGCTCGTCAATACACTCACAAGCTGCCCTTTTGCTTAAACCAAGCAGATCTGTGCTGACCTCTGGCTCAGGTAGGCTCCAGGAGGGCATAGGGGGCCACACCAGGCCCACCACTGAGTTTTTCCGTAACCCCATATTCTGTGCCACCTTCACAATATGGGTGAAAAAACATGCTTTTTCTGGCCTTTTCGCAAACTCCCAACAGTCGTCCAGCAGACACTTAGACGCCAACCCTCCTACTGGGATTACCAAATTTATAGCAACAACACAATTAATGAATATTCATGCATGAAGGCTTTTTTCTTTCTTGTAATTGGCCCTTCGTTCTCCTCCTTCCATCTTCTTGTCTTTCTGATCAGCTCCCACCAAATGTAAAGCTTAAAATATAAAAATGTAAAGAATAAAATCTCAACTTTCTTCAACTTAACCAGAACAGAAACTCAAACTGTTGAATCCAGACTCAGACGGTCCCAGGTAGAAACAATCAGGGATAACTAGGAATAAACAAGAGGAGTGTTTGGGTTTCAAAGAATGGCTACAGTTTATGAAGGTTTCCTTTCATCTTTCTCTTGGTTGTCATTCGTCCTCTTTAACGAACAGCCTTTATTAGTCCCTGAAAGGGGAACTACTTTGCTGCATGGCACTACATACGTAGCAGTCACAACAACGCCAAGCAACTACGAGGTTAGGTGTCTGTTCCAGGGACTCCGAGGAGGCTTAGTGCCGGTCCAAGGACAAACATTACATCTGAGCCACACCTCCTCTATTTTTGGTATAGTTTTCACCTAGCTGAGGAGTTACGACGACCTGGTGTTATTTTTTCATGTGAAGCTGATTAGACTTTGATCCAACATGTCGATGTGGGCACAAATGAAACCACGACAAGCTGGTACGATGCCAAAAGCAGCAACCGTTTAAATATGAGCAGACATGACGACAGATAGGCAGAAGGTTGAAGAAGTCTGGTTCGTTCACACCAGTCATTCCTTTCATCAACAAACATCTCGGAAATGTTTAAAGAACTGTTTCTTTTTGAGGGAACTTTGAAAAATTTGAGTCAAACTTTTTGTCTTTTGGAAAAATTAGCCATTTGTTCACTTGATTTTTTTCTTGGAGTTTTACTATAAAGTGGTTGAAGTCATGTTAGTTTCGTTTGCATGTTGGTCGCACAGGTGGGAACCATTATGTGACACTTGGCATTATTTTTGTGGGTGAATGTTGACTTTGTGTCTGTGTTTCACCGTCGTTTCATCCAATGATGTCGAGTTCCTCCAAATAGGATTCATTAAGTTTTTGTACTGAGTCTGCTTTTCCTCTTCTGAGGATTCACCAGATGAGTCACCTCCTCCGATCATCATCCTCACATATTTCAGAAGAAATGTCTGGTTCTCTCCTCGTGCGACCGTTCATCTGACATTTTTAGGATCATCTGGCTGTAAATTGTTGAGTTTGGAAAGACTCACCAGATGAGTCACCTCATCTGAAGTGTTAGATTTCAGGGACTACCTCTTTCCTTTGTGTGGTTAGATGGATGAACCGATCCTCAGATTTCTCAGACTAATGTCCAATCCCCTCCTGTCTTGGCTGTTCATCTCGAATATCTTTAAAAATCTCTCCAGTAAATTGTTGAGTTTGTAAAGATGAAATTCTGAAAACACTAGAACATCATTCTTCAATTTAAACGATGTTTTTCAATAAGACTTTATTCTATCGTCTGGTTCTTTTTTTAACAGCTTTTTTCATTTTCAGACGCTTTAATATGTGTTTGAGTTTTTATGAGAAAAACTACTTTTGGTTTTCTTCTTTTGTGATTCAGCAGATTTTGGGATCCATGTTTTAGGAATGAGCTACTGACTGTGGCTGAACGGAGACTATGGATTCATGACTCTGTTAGAGCTGAGGGTGATATCTAAGGACGACAACAACACTGATCTGAACTCAGAATGAAATGAATACTAATAAACACAAGGTGATTTTTATCCTCTGTTGTGTCTTTAAGGCTCTGAAATGTGTTCTTTAAACTGATGCTTGAGCTCTAACGTCCATGGTATAGAAGCGGCCATGTTGTCCGACAGGGCTAAGTTATAAACCACTATGTAGGAAATCCCTGGTTATCAGTCACGACTAGGTTGAGGATGTTTTTTGCGAAGCGATTTTTTTTTTGCGAAAAATCACAAAGCGAGTTTTTTTTCAATTTTTTGTGACTTTTTAAGGAACAACTGTCTTAAAAAGTCGCAAAGCAACTTTTTTTGCGAAAAATTGCGAAGCTAATTTTTTGCCATTTTTAAGGAACAAAGTGTCTTAAAAAGTCGCAAAGCGACTTTTTTTTGCGAACTTTTTTTAGTCGGCCATTTTGTTTTTTTCCACTTTTTCAAAAATGTCGCGAAAAAATGTGGCCGACAAAAAAAAAACAATATGGCCGACAAAAAAGTCGAAAAAAAAAGTCGCTTTGTGACTTTTTAAGACAGTTGTTCCTCAAAAAGTCATGAAAAGTCGCAAATATGCGACTTCATCAGTCTACTGTTACCTATAGATACTATATTGTTACCTAGAGATACTAAAAAGTCGCGAAGCGGCTTTTTTCCGACTTTTTAAGGAACAACTGCTTTTAAGGAACAAATCGCGAAGCGACTTTTTTTCCGAAAAATTGCGAAGCAATTTTTTTTTTTTGCGAAAAATTGCGAAGCGAGTTTTTTTTTCAATTTTTTGTGACTTTTTAAGGAACAACTGTCTTAAAAAGTCACGAAGCGACTTTTATTTCCGAAAAATTGTGAAGCGTTACTTTTCGAAAATTTGCGACTTTTTAAGGAACAACTGTCTTAAAAAGTCGCAAAGCAACTTTTTTTGCGAAAAATCGCGAAGCTAATTTTTTTGCGAATTTTTTGCCATTTTTAAGGAACAAAGTGTCTTAAAAAGTTGCAAAGCGACTTTTTTTTGCGAACTTTTTTAGTCGGCCATTTTGTTTTTTTCCACTTTTTCAAAAATGTCGCGAAAAAACAATATGGCCGACAAAAAAGTCGAAAAAAAAAGTCGCTTTGTGACTTTTTAAGACAGTTGTTCCTCAAAAAGTCATGAAAAGTCGCAAATATGCGACTTCATCAGTCTACTGTTACCTATAGATACTATATTGTTACCTAGAGATACTAAAAAGTCGCGAAGCGGCTTTTTTCCGACTTTTTAAGGAACAACTGCTTTTAAGGAACAAATCGCGAAGCGACTTTTTTTCCGAAAAATTGCGAAGCAATTTTTTTTTTTTGCGAAAAATTGCGAAGCGAGTTTTTTTTCAATTTTTTGTGACTTTTTAAGGAACAACTGCTTTTAAGGAACAAATCGCGAAGCGACTTTTTTTCCGAAAAATTGTGAAGCGTTACATTTCGAAAATTTGCGACTTTTTAAGGAACAACTGTCTTAAAAAGTCGCAAAGCAACTTTTTTTGCGAAAAATCGCGAAGCGAATTTTTTTGCGAATTTTTTGCCATTTTTAAGGAACAAAGTGTCTTAAAAAGTCGCAAAGCGACTTTTTTCCGACTTTTTAAGGAACAACTGCTTTTAAGGAACAAATCGCGAAGCGACTTTTTTTCCGAAAAATTGCGAAGCAATTTTTTTTTTTTGCGAAAAATTGCGAAGCGAGTTTTTTTTCAATTTTTTGTGACTTTTTAAGGAACAACTGTCTTAAAAAGTCACGAAGCGACTTTTATTTCCGAAAAATTGTGAAGCGTTACATTTCGAAAATTTGCGACTTTTTAAGGAACAACTGTCTTAAAAAGTCGCAAAGCGACTTTTTTTTGCGAACTTTTTTAGTCGGCCATTTTGTTTTTTTCCACTTTTTCAAAAATGTCGCGAAAAAACAATATGGCCGACAAAAAAGTCGAAAAAAAAAGTCGCTTTGTGACTTTTTAAGACAGTTGTTCCTCAAAAAGTCATGAAAAGTCGCAAATATGCGACTTCATCAGTCTACTGTTACCTATAGATACTATATTGTTACCTAGAGATACTAAAAAGTCGCGAAGCGGCTTTTTTCCGACTTTTTAAGGAACAACTGCTTTTAAGGAACAAATCGCGAAGCGACTTTTTTTCCGAAAAATTGCGAAGCAATTTTTTTTTTTTTTTGCGAAAAATTGCGAAGCGAGTTTTTTTTCAATTTTTTGTGACTTTTTAAGGAACAACTGTCTTAAAAAGTCGCAAAGCAACTTTTTTTGCGAAAAATCGCGAAGCGAATTTTTTTGCGAATTTTTTGCCATTTTTAAGGAACAAAGTGTCTTAAAAAGTCGCAAAGCGACTTTTTTTTGCGAACTTTTTTTAGTCGGCCATTTTGTTTTTTTCCACTTTTTCAAAAATGTCGCAAAAAAATGTGGCCGACAAAAAAAAAACAATATGGCCGACAAAAAAGTCGCTTTGTGACTTTTTAAGGAACAACTGTCTTAAAAAGTCGCAAAGCAACTTTTTTTGCGAAAAATCGCGAAGCGAATTTTTTTGCGAATTTTTTGCCATTTTTAAGGAACAAAGTGTCTTAAAAAGTCGCAAAGCGACTTTTTTTGCGAACTTTTTTAGTCGGCAATTTTGTTTTTTTCCACTTTTTCAAAAATGTCGCGAAAAAACAATATGGCCGACAAAAAAGTCGAAAAAAAAAGTCGCTTTGTGACTTTTTAAGACAGTTGTTCCTCAAAAAGTCATGAAAAGTCGCAAATATGCGACTTCATCAGTCTACTGTTACCTATAGATACTATATTGTTACCTAGAGATACTAAAAAGTCGCGAAGCGGCTTTTTTCCGACTTTTTAAGGAACAACTGCTTTTAAGGAACAAATCGCGAAGCGACTTTTTTTGCGAAAAATTGCGAAGCAATTTTTTTTTTTGCGAAAAATTGCGAAGCGAGTTTTTTTTTCAATTTTTTGTGACTTTTTAAGGAACAACTGTCTTAAAAAGTCGCAAAGCAACTTTTTTTGCGAAAAATCGCGAAGCGAATTTTTTGCCATTTTTAAGGAACAAAGTGTCTTAAAAAGTCACGAAGCGACTTTTATTTCCGAAAAATTGTGAAGCGTTACATTTCGAAAATTTGCGACTTTTTAAGGAACAACTGTCTTAAAAAGTCACGAAGCGACTTTTATTTCCGAAAAATTGTGAAGCGTTACATTTCGAAAATTTGCGACTTTTTAAGGAACAACTGTCTTAAAAAGTCGCAAAGCAACTTTTTTTGCGAAAAATCGCGAAGCTAATTTTTTTGCGAATTTTTTGCCATTTTTAAGGAACAAAGTGTCTTAAAAAGTTGCAAAGCGACTTTTTTTTGCGAACTTTTTTAGTCGGCCATTTTGTTTTTTTCCACTTTTTCAAAAATGTCGCGAAAAAACAATATGGCCGACAAAAAAGTCGAAAAAAAAAGTCGCTTTGTGACTTTTTAAGACAGTTGTTCCTCAAAAAGTCATGAAAAGTCGCAAATATGCGACTTCATCAGTCTACTGTTACCTATAGATACTATATTGTTACCTAGAGATACTAAAAAGTCGCGAAGCGGCTTTTTTCCGACTTTTTAAGGAAAAACTGCTTTTAAGGAACAAATCGCGAAGCGACTTTTTTTCCGAAAAATTGCGAAGCAATTTTTTTTTTTGCGAAAAATTGCGAAGCGAGTTTTTTTTAGATTTTTTGTGACTTTTTTTTCCAAAAAACGCGATGCGAGTTTTTTCAAATTTTTCAACTTTTTAAGGAACAACTGTCTTGAAAAGTCACTAAGCGACTTTTTTTGCGAACTTTTTTTAGTCGGCCATTTTGTTTTTTTTTTCACTTTTTCAAAAATGTCGCGAAAAGTTGACGACATTTTTGACGAAAAAAGAAGATGGCCGACAAAAAAGTCGGAAAAAAAAGTTGCGAAAAGTTTTTTATTTTAAGTATTTTTTACTCAATACTTAAGACGTTTTAATCATTGATCCTCATTTGTGTTTGTTTTCAAAGTGGTTTCATCCACTGCTTCTCCGAACTCAAGGAGCCATGTTGTTTTCATCTAGTGGTTTTATCATCAAACCAGAAAAGTTTGTTTGTTTATGAGAAACTTTTTTATTCAGTATTTTATTCTGTTTAATGAAGAAATCCAAACAATAAATCTTCTTTCCTGGTTTTGGGTCCAGTTTTCGGCTACAAGCCAACACTGTCATGTTAATTCTAACGTTTTTCTTTGATCTCTGGTTCAGATGTATTTATATTTTCACGAACATCTCAAGTCGAAGGAAAAATTCTCAGCGATTTTCTTCCTTTTATCGGATTAATTCAACTCTATTTTTAAGTTTTGAGAAGGTTTTGTTCAAACAAAAAACAGTTTTTCTTCAGCAAATGAAGTTCGTTTTATTTTAGTCGTTGTCAGGCATCTTCTTGTTCAGATATTTTCAGCTATCTTTGCTCATCTAAAAAAAAAACAAGAAGGAATTCTCAAGTGTTTCTCTTCAGTATTTGGTTCTGTATTGTCTCTTTGGTAAATAAACCAGGACTATCTTTGTCAGAATCAGAATCAGAATCAGAATATACTTTAATGATCCCACACATGGTAAATTTGTGTGTCACAGCAACAACTTCCTATCTGCTAAGTGAGTCGTTGTAGAGCCCGATCACGTACGGAAAGAAAGACCTCCGGTAACGAGATGTTCTCGAGCGGAGCTGTCTGAGCCTCTTGGAGAAGGAGCTACGTTGTTCGTCCAGGAGTGGGTAGAGAGGATGGTCATGGTTTTCCATGATGGACAAAAGTTTGTTCAGTGACCTCCTCTCTACCACTGCCTCAAGTGAGTCCTGTTTGCTGCCAATGACAGAGCCAGCCAGTCTGATTAGTTTATTCAGTCTGTTGGTGTCACTGGCTGTGATGCTGCTCCCCCAGCAGATGACAGAGAAGAACAAGGTGCTGGCCACCACAGACTGGTAGAAGGTCTCCAGGATCTTGCCGCACACATTGAAGGACCTCAGCTTCCTTAGGAAGTAAAGTCGGCTGCAAGTCTTCTTGTACACAGCAGTACTGTTGCTCCTCCAGTTCAGTCTACTGTCGATGGTCACTCCAAGGTACTTGTACTCCTCAACCACCTCCACATCTCTACCCAGAATGCAGAGCGGCTGCAAAGCAGTCCTCCTCCTCTTCCGGAAGTCAATCACCATCTCCCTGGTCTTGTCCACATTGAGGAGCAGGTGATTCTCTCCCGCCCACACCACAAATCCATCCACCACCCTCCTGTACTCCTCCTCCTGCCCACCACTTATACACCCTACAACTGCAGAGTCATCTGAGAATTTCTGTAGGTGGCATGAATCGGAGTTGTGCTGGAAGTCTGAAGTGTACAATGTGAAGAGGAATGGAGAGAGCACCGTGCCCTGTGGGGCTCCCACACCACTTAAAACCACATCAGACCGGACTTTCCCCAGCCGGACGAACTGTGGCCTGTCCGTCAGGTAATCAGTGATCCAGGAGACGGCGGACGCACCAGCACCCATCAGCCGCAGCTTATCACCCAGTAATGAGGGCTGGATGGTGTTAAAGGCACTAGAGAAATCAAAGAAGGTGATTCTCACCATGCCTCCACCGCCATCCAGATGTGAATGAGCTCGCTGCAGCAGATGGATGACAGCGTCGTCAACACCCAGGCGTGGCTGGTAGGCAAACTGCAGGGGGTCCAGAGAGGAATTCACCAGCGGTCTCATGTGAGCTAACACCAGCCTCTCCAGCACTTTCATCACATGAGATGTCGGTCACTAGTCAGGCTGCACAAACTACTGACTTCCCTTTTTTTTAATTCCCCCGGTTCGGATTGGGCAGGGGAGATTCCTTCATCTTGAAGTCTCCAAGTCGGATAAACACAGCTCTGATATTTGTCCATCCTACATGTAGCATATGCTCTTGAGCGGTCAATCTTCTTGTTCTCTTCGCCAGGAAAACCTTTTCCTTCGTCACATACCCACCTCCTTAAGTATCGGAGGGTAATATCTCGCCAGTTTAAATCAATTTTGCCCCCTTGGACTTTTCAATGGGGCTTTTATCTCCATCAAAAGCTTAACATCTGTTTTTATCTGAATCGTGGAGAAAATTCTCATAGATTTTCTTCCTTTTATGAAACAAATCTGTGGACGTTTTTGGGCGTCTTTGCTCGTCTTTGAAGGAAAATGTTATTGTGAGGTTTACCAGGGTGGTACCTGGCAGCATCTCATGCTGGCCGTGATTCGTGATCTCTTCAGCCGATTTCCCCACAAACTGTTAAGGGACCCGGTTGTTGTCTCATGAGTCAGTTGTCTTAATCTGATGACATGTTAGATGATGTCTGTCCGGCCTGGCTTACCACTAAATAATGACACCAAATAATTCCCAACAACATTTGTTGTAATTGGGACATACAGCTCCGGAAGGATGGGAGCTACATCCTTCTTATACCGGATGTATATACCTTCTTATAGAATTAATATAGACTGAATAAGAGCGGCCGGGATGGGAATTAGCGCCTCCAAATCCAAGACCATGGTCCTTGCCCGGAAAAGAGTAGAATACCCCCAGCGGGTCAGGGACAGAGTCCTGCCCCAAGTGGGGGAGTTTAACTATCTCGGGGTCTTGTTCACGAGTGGGGGAAGGATGGTGCGGGAGATCAACAGGCGGATCGGTGCGGCATCAGCAATAACTAGGACGCTGCATCGGTCCATCGTGGTAAAGAGAGAGCTGAGCCGAAAAGCAAAGCTCTCGATTTACAAGTCGATCTACGTTCCTACCCTCACCATGGTAACCAGGATCTACGTTCCTACACTCACCATGGTAACCAGGATCTACGTTCCTACACTCACCATGGTAACCAGGATCTACATTCCTACACTCACCATGGTAACCAGGATCTACGTTCCTACCCTCACCATGGTAACCAGGATCTACGTTCCTACACTCACCATGGTAACCAGGATCTACGTTCCTACACTCACCATGGTAACCAGGATCTACGTTCCTACACTCACCATGGTAACCAGGATCTACGTTCCTACACTCACCATGGTAACCAGGATCTACGTTCCTACCCTCACCATGGTAACCAGGATCTACGTTCCTACCCTCACCATGGTAACCAGGATCTACGTTCCTACCCTCACCATGGTAACCAGGATCTACATTCCTACCCTCACCATGGTAACCAGGGTCTATATTCCTACCCTCACCATGGTAACCAGGATCTACGTTCCTATCCTCACCATGGTAACCAGGATCTACCTTCTTACCCTCACCATGGTAACCAGCTGTGGCTGGTGACCGAAAGAATGAGATCGCGGGTACAAGCGACCGAAATGAGCTTCCTCCTCAGGGTGGCTGGGCTCTCACCCAGAGATCGGGTGAGGAGTTCTGCCATCCGGGAGGAGCTCTGTGTCGAGCCACTCCTCCTCCAGGTCGAGAGAAGCCAGATGGGGTGGTTCGGGCATCTGGTCAGGATGCCCCCCGAGCACCTCGCGGGCGAGGTCCTTCAGGCACGTCCCACCGGAAGGAGACCAAGGAGCAGACCCCAGACCCGCTGGAGAGACTATGTCTCACAGCTGGCCGGGGAACGACTTGGGATCCTTCCGGGTGAGATGGAGGATGCAGCCGGGGAGAGAGAGGCCTGGGCTTCCCGTTTGAGGCTGTTGCCCCCACCACCCGACCCCGGAACAAACGGAGCTCTGGAAGGGTGTGGAGATGACAGGAAGTGGCTGGAGACAGACCCGATCTGACCATCGAGGAGCAGCTGCTTTCTGGCAGAAAGAGCATGTGCTGCACTAAGACTGAATGTATGCGTACATACCAGGCCAATAAAATCGTGAACTAACGTGCATGTATGTTTTGTGGCGCCCAAGGTGCCCCGCCCATGGAATTGTATGTGCTAAATGCATGATCACGGGTCTACACTTAACCGGGATTACCAGACGTTTGTGGTCGTCATTAATCACATACAGTATGCCATTTTTTACCACAAAGCAATCCTTCCCCACGTTTGACATCAGCCATATTCTTTACTTTGTTAAACAGCTGTTTCAAGGTGTCATCCTGTTTTTGTAACTCTGTTATATTTTAAATAAATAAATACCTTAATTTCACGACCATTAGGCGCACCGTACGAAAAGGCGCAGTCTCAGTCTCAGCCTTACAACAACACACACGCAAGCATGCAAATGTGTGTATTAAAAAATAGATCAGGAGTAAAACTGAGTTTGGTTGTGTTTTATTTAAGTAGTAACGATACTAAACAAACACATTACCGGTAATAGTCTTTATTCAAATCCATCAAAGTCCTCATCCTCTGTTTCAGAGCAGGTCCACTTCGCTCCTCGCTGTCAAAGTCACTGTCTGTACTGTGCGGCTCCTCAGAAAGGATACCAGCTTTTGAGAAAGCTCGGATAACAGTACCAGCAGACACGTTAGTCCAAGCATCTACAATCCATTGGCAAACTGTAGCGTAACTCGCCCGTCGCTGCCTTCTACCCTTCGGTCATCCATCGCTCCCACGCCGCTCACACTTCACTCTTTAAAGTTCTCATGCCTTTTCTTTCAGGTCCGCCTCGCGGGCACCGCGTTTTCTTTTAGGTCCGCCTTTTCTCACACACAAGGCGCACCGCACATTTTGAAGAAAATCTAAGACTTTTAGGTGCACCTTATTACGGTAAATGAATTACTCTATTCATTCCTCACCGGGGAAATTTGTGTGCTGCACTCCTTACACCGCAGCAGGCTGCCCTTCGACGGCGCCAATGGTGGGAGAAGCGAGGGTTAGGTGTCTTCTCCAAAGACCCTACGTGCACTCTGTGGGACGCGAACCTGCGAACTTCCGCTCCGTCTAGACTTTTTTGGCAACTTAAAACTTTGTTCACATAACCAGTGCTTCTCAAGTATTTCCTGTTGCGCCCTCCCTAGGAAGAAGAAAATACCCCCCCCCCACTCTCTGCCGTGACTATAACTGGTATCATTTGTCTATGAAATTCTTCTAAGTACACCTCTGCATAACATTGTATCCTCATTAAAGAAAACAAAAAAGAAAAACTAACGAACAACAAAGAACAGCTTCATTAACATTGATTTTTAGTCTGAAACAGAAAAGATTTAAAGTGCATCAATTAACTTGAAATTTAAAAAGCGCCAACTACTGTAGTGCAGTGGTCCCCAACCACTGGGCCGTGGACCGGTAACGGGCTGCATAGAATGAAGAAATAACTTCCATTATTTCCATTTGGTTTATTATTTGAGCCTTTATTGTGAAGGTTTTCTTTTAATTTGAAAAATGACCGGATACAGAGTTACGAAGCAGACTGTACCTTAGAAACACTCTTCAGGTTTCAGGTCAAGATGGGACTGTCTCACACACACGCACACACACACTCATACACACAGACACGCTGTCTGGTTCCAGCAAAACAAACTCAGAACTCTGATTGATCTAGTCTTACTGTGAAGGAGCCTAACTGGTATTTTTATTCACTTTGTTTTTATGATGTCTTTTATTTTGAAGGATGTTTACCGTTACCAAGGCAACCGGATTACGTTCGAGCAGAGAGAAAGTTTCCACGTTATAAAGTTTATTATTTATTTTAAAAAGCCATTTTTTTCTCGGCTGGTCTTATCACCTTTAGACAACAAAGGGCAGGTTACACCCGAACAGGTCGCCAGTCTGTCACAGGGCCACACACATACAACCATACACACACACACACACACACACACATTCATCCCTAGGGGCAATTTTGGCACCGGCCAATCAACCTAGCATGCATGTCTTTGGAGGGTGGGAGGAAACCCACACAAACACAGGGAGAACATGCAAACTCCACACAGAAAGGACAGTGTTCCAAAGCCTCGTCTTTTCGATTCGAGAACCCGCAGTTGGGGTTCAAGTCCCCACCCGGGGTTCTCGAACTCGCAACCTTCTTGCTGTGAGGCCACCGTGCTGCCTACCTTTAGACCGGTCTATAGCGCAGGAGAGGTTGGGGACATCTACTGTAGTGGATGTGCAATTACACTTTATTCTAGCATGGCGAGAAGCACTGACATAGACTATCATCCAAGTCTGGTAAAGACATAACACCGGGCACAGTTTTTGCCTGTGTCCGGGTAATTACTGGGCAAGATACAGTCATTGCACATGGTGAGCCCTTTGCTGTTTGCTATGGTGATGGACAGGCTGACAGACGAAGTCAGACAGGAATCTCCATGGACAATGATGTTTTCAGATGACGTTGTGATCTGTAGTGAGAGGAGGGAAGAGGTGGAGGAAAAGCTGGAGAGGTGGAGGTTTGAAGATTAGTCAGAGTAAGACAGAGTGTGTGAATGAGAGGGATCCAAATGGAAAAGTGAGGTTACAGGGAGAAGAGAGAAAGAAGGTGGAAGATTTTAAGTATCTAGGGTCAACAGTCCAGAGCAATGGAGAGTGTGGAAAAGAGGTGAAGAAGCATGTGCAGGCAGACTGGAACGGGTGGAGAAAAATATCAGGTGAGATGTGTGACAGAAGAGTTTCAGATAAAAGAGAAAGTGTACAAAACCATGGTGAGAGTGGCCATGCTGATTGGTCTAGATGACAGTGGGGTGAGAGCGGCCATGCTGATTGATCTAGAGACAGCGTGGTGAGAGCGGCCATGCTGATTGGTCTAGAGACAGTGTGGTGAGAGCGGCCATGCTGATTGGTCTAGAGACAGTGTGGTGAGAGCGGCCATGCTGATTGGTCTAGAGACAGTGTGGTGAGAGAAGCCATGCTGATTGGTCTAGAGATAGTGTGGTGAGAGCGGCCATGCTGATTGGTCTAGAGACAGTGTGGTGAGAGCGGCCATGCTGATTGGTCTAAGAGACAGTAGCACTGAAGAAAAGACAGGAAACAGAGATGTTTGTAGCAGAGATGAAGATGCTGAGGATCTCTCTGGGAGTGACCAGGATGGACAGGATCAGAGGAACAGCACATGTTAGAGGTTTTAAAGTCAGAGAGGTCAGACTGAGATGGTTTGGACATGTGCAGAAGAGAGAGAGTACATCAGAAGAAGGATGCTGGGTTTGGAACCACCAGGAAAGAGGACTAGAGGAAGACCAAAGAGGAGGTTCATGGATACAGTGAAGGAAGACATGAAGATAGTTGGTGTGACTGAAGAGGATGCAGGAGATAGGGTTAGATGGAAGAAACTGACTTGCTGTGGCGACCCCTAAAGGGAAATGCCAAAAGAAGAAGGTACAGTCATTGCACATAGTTTTAACCTCATTAGCAGAATCCATCTACAAACACTTTCTGACCCTTCCTCTTGCAAGAGAGATACCGACACTGGTATGTCTCTTCCCAAAAGTAGGTCTACTGGCAGGTTATCAACCACGCCAACAGTCAGAAGATAAGACTGTTCATTAATGTCTACAGTTATTTCTGTTTGAGGATAAGCGTGATTGTCCCCATTAACACACCCCACTTTGGTCACATAACCATAGACCAGACTACCAATAGGTACCAAACTTTTACGAAGCAAGGAAGTAAAGCTTCCACTAACTATTAATGCCAATAGCGATTCACAGTCACAGTTTTATAAGTTCTCTTCTCTACACCGTCACTCGTGGATGGCTCCACCTCATTTCTGGGCACGTTGCAAGCCCCAGTTACCTTTGATTTTTTCCCTGGACATACAGAAGCATTGTGTCCTGCTTGCTTACAATAATAACAAATCAATGTCTTACCCGTTCCGGGATGTAAAGTCGCAGAGCTGGTATTATCTGGGCAACGTCTTAGTGATGCTTCTTGTATGATCCCACGTGGTGGTGTCCAAAGCAAGGGCGGATGTACATCCATAGTGGCTGGAGCCATGCTGGTTGATCGCGTAGCCATCGTTGATCATATAGGAGGTCCTCCTCTCCGGGCGTTGAGATATCGCAGAGCCGATCTTGCTGCCTCAGATCCATCAACCGGTTCATGCTCTTTGACTTAGGTTCTCATTTCCGCCGGAAAAACGTGAAGAAGTTGCTTCAGCTTCTCCAACCTGCTCTTTGGTTCGAAGGGCTGGTTGGATCCAACGGCGGTAGAGACCCTTCAGACGATGATAAGTCTCCATAGGTGTTTCTCTATGTGGAACAGATAGATGTACAACAAAATTTCTGTCAGTAGGTCTCCAGAGAAATGTCGAACTTGGTCAGCAGGGCTTTTTTCAGGTCTGGGTAGGAATCTGCTCATTCCTCATCCATCACTGCGTAAACCTCCAGAGCTTTTCCTGAGAGAAGAGGAACAAGCCGGCATGCCCATTCACTCTTGGCCATCCTTTCAAATCGTAGTAAATAGTTTTCAATGTCCTCCCCATTCTAGTAGGGAGGAATTTTCAGCCGCATGTAGCACCTAGGCTTCAGTCTCAGCTGGTCCGGCTCGGGGTCTGCATCAGTGTAACGGTGAGAAGATGGTGTAGGGAGCATCGATCTAGGGCTGCAGTCTGTATTCCTTGTTGGTGTTGTCAACATTGGGGCTGAAGACAGGAAAGCCACTCGGAGACTCCGTAACTCTCTTCTGTTGAACGTCCAGGAATGTCTCTACCATGCTGACTAGGTCTGCTGCCTCACCTGGTGCTCCAAGGCCAGAGTGGACCTTTTCTACTTCCTCTTCAGAGATCGTTTCCCACTCTGTTTCCTCATCAGTGGCCGAGTCTGGCTGTCTCTGTTCCTGGGACCGTAACCCAGTGCGCCTTGGAGGACGACCAGCCTTCTTTCCATGACTTTCTACCCCACTTCTGACACCTCTTGTGACGTGGGTAGTTGATTTATAACCCCAGGGAGAGTTGTGCTTCTGTTGTGAAGGTGTTTATTGTTGATATTATTGGGTTATAATGTTTATGAATAATTATGGTGACTTTTTTACAAGTATTTATGAATATTAATGCAAACAATGCAAACATCTCTCCATGTACACAAACGTCTTTCCACTTTGAAAAACCCTCCCAAATGAAAAATCTCCGCCAGTTATATACTTCTCACCCCTCCCCTCAAGCTGAAGTTCCAATTAACCCTGATTAATCCCCCGTGACGTCACTTCCGCCCGTCGATCTGGAAGGGAATTTAAACAGCTATTCAGGGAGTTGTCCCGGTTTGACACCCCTATGGTGCGCAGTGTAACCACAGCGACTATTCTCCCGGTGGAATATCAGGTGCGGAAAACCCGCCGCTGATGTCGGAGTGTAAGAGCCAGAGGTGAGTGAGTGCGCATGTGCGCTGCTATGTCTGCTCCGTCACTGGCTGCAGGAAAACTTGGACTTTTTAATGGGAGTTTTTATTTCCGTCAAAAGCAGAAAAAACTGGGAGCTTGACATCCGTTATTTTTCCAAATCGTGGTAAAAAAATTCTCATCGATTTTCTTCCTTTTATTAAACAAATCTGTGGACATTTTGTAAATAATTTTCCAGACATTTTTGGTCGTTTTGCTCATCTTTGAAGAAAAGCATTATTGTGACGTTTGCCAGGGTGGTACCTGCCAGCTTGTCATGCTCCTCTGCCTGTGCCACTCCTTCTTAAGTTGCTATGCAGTGGGTAAATCTACACCTACTGCTTTACTTTCAACTCGTTTAATCCCACAGTTCTGTTCAAATAAAGCCACCTGTTGTGGGCAGCCATTTGGGGGATGTTTGAGTTTTTGTTTTTGTCGCCCTCTTGGGTTTTTCCCTTACCTCTGCCACCCAGGCTCCCAACTTCCCTACCTGTTGGTAGTCACAGATGATTGCTAGTGTGCTGATTAAGAAAGTCTGGTGCCAAGCTGAGAGAGGACCTGCCTGGAGCGGTCCCAAAAGAAGCTTTCCAGCTGTTAAGATTCAACGTCCTACTCTGCTTCATTCTTTTATTGTATTCCACTCCAAGGGATTAGTCATAACATCCGTCTATGTATCGGACTAACACAGGCATGGGCAAACTACGGCCTGCGGTCCACATGCGACCCGTTAAACGTTTTAATCAGGCCCGCCGAACTTAAGAAAATTAAATAAATAAACCTTGTGAATGTTTTATTTTTCCTGTAATTCTGATGTTTTGTCACCAGATGGCGCCAAATATACAACACTGCTCCCATTAAAATGTGTGTGTCCCCGTGATGCCCATGCCTTCAAAATAAACAGTGTGTACTGATATGGAAAGCCATTGGGGCCAATCTTGTTTCGGCATTTCGGGGGGAAGGATGGCTCGGTGGGTAAGGCGACCGCTCCGTAACCGGAAGGTCGCAGGTTTGATCCCCCGCCCAGGGTCCATGCCGAGGTGTCCTTGAGCAAGACACCGAACCCCCAATTGCTTCTGATGATAGTGGTCTGCGCCTTGCATGGTAGCTCCCATCATTAGGAATGAATGTTGTGTGTGTGAATGATTGTATGGAGTGAATGAATAATGCATGTATATGTATATATACCTTTACATGTAAAGAGTCTTTGAGTGTCTAGAAAAGCGCTATATAAGTTCAATGCATTATTATTTCTTCCATCTAACCCTATCTGCTGCATCCTCTTCGGTCACACCAACTATCTTCATGTGTTCCTTCACTGTATCCATGAACCTCCTCTTTGGTCTTCCTCTAGTCCTCTTTCCTGGTGGTTCCAAACCCAGCATCCTTCTTCTGATGTACTCTCTCTCTCTCCTCTGCACATGTCCAAACCATCTCAGTCTGGCCTCTCTGACTTTAAAACCTCTAACATGTGCTGTTCCTCTGATCCTGTCCATCCTGGTCACTCCCAGAGAGATCCTCAGCATCTTCATCTCCGCTACCTCTCTGCTTCCTGTCTTTTCCTCAGTGCTACTGTCTCTAGGCCAAACAGCATGGCCGCTTTCACCACACTGTCTCTAGACCAATCAGCATGGCCGCTCTCACCACACTGTCTCTAGACCAATCAGCATGGCCGCTCTCACCACACTGTCTCTAGACCAATCAGCATGGCCGCTCTCACCACACTGTCTCTAGACCAATCAGCATGGCCGCTCTCACCACACTGTCTCCAGACCAATCAGCATGGCCGCTCTCACCACACTGTCTCCAGACCAATCAGCATGGCCGCTCTCACCACACTGTCTCCAGACCAATCAGCATGGCCGCTCTCACCACACTGTCTCTAGACCAATCAGCATAGCCGCTCTCACCACACTGTCTCTAGACCAATCAGCATGGCCGCTCTCATCACACTGTCTCTAGACCAATCAGCATAGCCGCTCTCACCACACTGTCTCCAGACCAATCAGCATGGCCGCTCTCACCACACTGTCTCCAGACCAATCAGCATGGCCGCTCTCACCACACTGTCTCCAGACCAATCAGCATGGCCGCTCTCACCACACTGTCTCTAGACCAATCAGCATAGCCGCTCTCACCACACTGTCTCTAGACCAATCAGCATGGCCGCTCTCACCACACTGTCTCTAGACCAATCAGCATAGCCGCTCTCACCACACTGTCTCTAGACCAATCAGCATGGCCGCTCTCACTACACTGTCTCTAGACCAATCAGCGTGGCCGCTCTCACCACACTGTCTCTAGACCAATCAGCGTAGCCGCTCTCACCACACTCTCTCTAGACCAATCAGTGTGGCCGCTCTCACCACACTGTCTCTAAACCAATCAGCATGGCCTCTCTCACCACACTGTCTCTAGACCAATCAGCATGGCCGCTCTCACCACACTGTCTCTAGACCAATCAGCATGGCCGCTCTCACCACACTGTCTCTAGACCAATCAGCATGGCCGCTCTCACCACACTGTCTCTAGACCAATCAGCATGGCCGCTCTCACCACGGTTTTGTACATTTTCCCTTTCATTTTATCTGAAACTCTTCTGTCACACATCACACCTGATACTTTCCTCCACCCGTTCCAGCGTGCCTGCACATGCTTCTTCACCTCTTTTCCACACTTTCCATTGCTCTGGACTGTTGATCCAAAGTACTTAAAATCTTCCACCTTCTTTATGTCTTCTCCCTGTAACCTCACTTTTCCATTTGGATCCCTCTCATCATCACCTTTTTGATATCTGTGACTCTTTCAGAGATGCTGCTGCTAATATCTCGTCAACAAGAAAAAACAACCAAGCAATAATAAAGACTTATTTCTCAAGTTCCAACTTGTGCTCATAATTTACCTTCATTTTCTTTCCCTTTTGTTACCGATGACAGATTGATTTCTGAGGCATGCATATGATTTCACAGCCTTTGAGCGATGATGAAGGGAAGTGTCATTAGGATCAAAGTTATGGGACTACAGCGTAATAAATACAGAGGACGATGTATTCACTGTAAACATTATTCATCT
This sequence comes from Neostethus bicornis, assembly GCA_902685375.1. NCBI lineage: Eukaryota > Metazoa > Chordata > Actinopteri > Atheriniformes > Phallostethidae > Neostethus > Neostethus bicornis. The sequence goes on along the minus strand of LR738552.1, from coordinate 1,479,304 downwards.
CCTCTCGTTACGACCGTGACCGGTGCGGTTTGTTTCTTTTCCTTATGAGTTCTCCTCTCTGTTGGTTTACTTTCTGGAGTGTAAGAACTCTTAATTCCCCGCTGACAGAGTCTGCAAAGGTAGAAGCCATTAGCAGTCTCGCTGCGCGCAGAGCGTGTGTGCATTCCTGGGAGTTGAAGGTCAGGGAAAGGAGAGGCAAACACCATCATGGTTGTCAATCAGGGCACGGCAGGAAAGAGGAACGTGTGTTAGAGACCAAAAAAAAAAAGATGAATATTTGATCATGATGATGAATAATTGAAGCGGTTTTGAATTTTTTTTTTTTTAAATATCTGCACTTTTTGACCCAAATTTTCTCCTCTGAAATTTCATTCATAAAGACTTCTATAGATCTTAAGCTGAGCTCACACACCTTGAGAGCCCACCACCCTGTGGAGGTAACTCATTTCGGCCGCTTGTATCGGCACTCTCGTTCCTTTGATCATCACCCACAGCTGGTGAACATAGGTGAGGGTAGGAACGTAGATCCTGGTTACCATGGTGAGAGTAGGAACGTAGATCCTGGTTACCATGGTGAGGGTAGGAACGTAGATCCTGGTTACCATGGTGAGGGTAGGAACGTAGATCCTGGTTACCATGCTGAGGGTAGGAACATAGATCCTGGTTACCATGGCGAGGATAGGAACGTAGATCCTGGTTACCATGGTGAGGATAGGAACATAGATCCTGGTTACCATGGGAGGATAGGAACGTAGATCCTGGTTACCATGGGAGGATAGGAACGTAGATCCTGGTTACCATGGGAGGATAGGAACATAGATCCTGGTTACCATGGTGAGGGTAGGAACGTAGATCCTGGTTACCATGGTGAGGATAGGAACATAGATCCTGGTTACCACGGTGAGGGTAGGAACGTAGATTCTTGTTACGATAGTGGGCGTAGGAACGTAGATCCTGGTTACCATGGTGAGGGTAGGAATGTAGATCCTGGTTACCACGGTGAGGGTAGGAACGTAGATCCTGGTTACCATGGTGAGGGTAGGAACGTAGATCCTGGTTACCATGGTGAGGGTAGGAACGTAGATCCTGGTTACCATGGTGAGGGTAGGAACGTAGATCCTGGTTACCATGGTGAGGGTAGGAACATAGATCGACTTGTAAATCGAGCGCTTTGCTTTTCGGCTCAGCTCTTTCTTCACCACAATGAACCGATGCAGTGTCCTAGTTATTGCTGATTTCTCACCGATCTGTCTATCTCACGCTCCATTCTTCACCCACTCGTGAACAAGACCGAGAGATACTTAAACTTTAAGAATCTGAGCCATTGTTAGAAATTGTCATAAAAACAGGATTTTTTTTCTGTTAAAAACCCTGAAATTCCATCTTGTCTGGTGGTTTCAACCAATTTCCCTCTCATTGGAATCAACAGATGTCGTCTTTGGAGCCGAGCAAATCCACAGGCGGCATTGGCATGATGTGATTGGACTCTGCAGGAAGCTTCTGGAATGTGTTGAAGCATTCATCTCATGATAGGATGAAGTTACCTGGTGTTTCAAGAGGAGGAATTTTCTACTCTGATCACCTGCTGGCTGTAATCACACATTACACACGCAGGTGAACAGAGCAGACATTTTGTTACATAGAAAGTTTTATACTTAAAGTTCTGAATCCCAGAATCAGATGATTAAAACTCCAGGAGTCACAGTCTGCTTCATCAGGTTTTAAAAAGATTGTTTTGCTGTTCGTTTCCACTTGATTTTAAACAAATGTTGAGGAAAACTTGGCTGGATTTTTGAGGGATTTTAACAAAATATTATCCTGTTGATAATGAGATGTTTTGGGGATGCCGGAGCCTATCCCGGCTGATTCAAGGTGAGAGGCAGTGTACACCCAAAACAGGTTGCCAGTCTGTTGCAGGGCCCAACACTCTTACATGTATGTTTTTGGAGGAAACCAGAGAAAACCTACACATACACTATTTCTTAAAAGTCATTAATGGTTTGTCACGTCTTGATTTCCAAGTCGATCTACGTTCCTACCCTCACCATGGTAACCAGGATCTATGTTCCTACCCTCACCATGGTAACCAGGATCTCCGTTCCTACCCTCACCATGGTAACCAGGATCTACATTCCTACCCTCACCATGGTAACCAGGATCTACATTCCTACCCTCACCATGGTAACCAGGATCTATGTTCCTACCCTCACCATGATAACCAGGATCTAGTTTCCTACCCTCACCATGGTAACCAGGATCTACGTACCTACCCTCACCATGGTAACCAGGATCTACATTCCTACCCTCACCATGGTAACCAGGATCTAGGTTCCTACACTCACCATGGTAACCAGAATCTACGTTCCTACCCTCACCATGGTAAGCAGGATCTCCGTTCCTACACTCACCATGGTAACCAGAATCTACGTTCCTACCCTCACCATGGTAAGCAGGATCTCCGTTCCTACCCTCACCATGGTAACCAGGATCTCCGTTCCTACCCTGACCATGGTAACCAGGATCTACATTCCTACCCTCACCATGGTAACCAGGATCTACATTCCTACCCTCACCATGGTAACCAGGATCTATGTTCCTACCCTCACCATGGTAACCAGGATCTAGTTTCCTACCCTCACCATGGTAACCAGGATCTACGTACCTACCCTCACCATGGTAACCAGGATCTAAGTTCCTACCCTCACCATGGTAACCAGGATCTACATTCCTACCCTCACCATGGTAACCAAGATCTACATTCCTACCCTCACCGTGGTAACCAGGATCTACGTTCCTACCCTCACCATGGTAACCAGGGCCTACGTTCCTACCCTGACCATGGTAACCAGGATCTACATTCCTACCCTCACCATGGTAACCAGGATCTACATTCCTACCCTCACCATGGTAACCAGGGCCTACGTTCCTACCCTCACCATGGTAACCAGGAGCCACGTGCCTACCCTCACCTATGGTCACCAGCTGTGGTTGGTGACCGAAAGAACGGGATTATGGATACAAGCGGCTGAAATGATCTTCCTCTGCAGGGTAGCTGGGGTCTCGCTCTGAGATAGGGTGAGCAGTTCCGTCATCTGGGAGGAGCTCGGTGTTGAGCCGCTCCTCCTCCAGGTCTAGATAAACCAGATGGGGTGGTTCGCCTCGTTGGTGAGGTGTTTCGGGCATGTCCCACCAGAGGAGACCAAAAGGCAGACCCTGGACCTGCTGGAGAGACTATCTCTCACAGCTGGACACGGAACGATTCGGGATCCTTCCGAGTGAGCGTGAGGAAGCAGCGAGGCTGAGAGAAGCCTGGGCTTCCCGTCTGAGGCTGTTGCCCTGGCGACCCGGCCCCGGATAAGCGGAAGACAACAGAACATTTTGTTTCATGACCGGCGGTGTTGGCCAAAAGAAATTATCCCCAAGCTTATTTAAGGATAATCTTTGAAAGTCTTTTTATCAGGTTAATAAACAGAAATGTAACATCTCTTGCCAGACTGCTGTGGTTAGAATAAATCAAACCTGATGTGAAGAAGATTTAGGTTTTACTTTCAGGATAAAGTGAAGAAGGTTTGACAAATCAGGAGTCTTATCAGACAGCTTGAGACAGTCATTATTCACAAGACTTTCTGTTAAAAATGTGAACGTCTCTGCTTTTTTTGGGTTTTTAGAAAAGCAACATAAAATCCATTTAAACATCACCTGCAGTAAAAACATCCAGGGCCAGCAGCATGGGCCAGGCTTCTCTCACCCCGACTGCATCCTCAATCTCACCCAGGAGGATCCCGAGGTGTTCCCTGTCCAGCTGTGAGACATGGTCTCTCCAGCAGGTCTGGTGTCTGCCTCTGAGTCTCCTCCTGGTGGGACGTGCCTGACACACCTCCCAGCAAGGCGATCCTGGTTACCATGGTGAGGGTAGGAACGTAGATCCTGGTTACCATGGTGAGGGTAGGAACGTAGATCCTGGTTACCATGGTGAGGGTAGGAACTTAGATCCTGGTTACCATGGTGAGGTTACGAACGTAGATCCTGGTTACCATGGTGAGGGTAGGAACATAGATCCTGGTTACCATGGTGAGGGTAGGAACGTAGATCCTGGTTACCATGGTGAGGGTAGGAACGTAGATCCTGGTTACCATGGTGAGGGTAGGAACGTAGATCCTGGTTACCATGGTGAGGGTAGGAATGACTAGCTTTTGATGTCTAAAAAAAAGTCTCCATTAAAATGTGTTAAAAGAATATAAACTATTCAGATATTGTTTCTTCTTCCTGTAAAAAGCAGTAAACAAAGAATTTGACGTCCCGTTTGGGAAAATAAACTCCCGGCTGTGACTGTACTCCTCTGAATGATGGATTCAGCTGTCTAAACGAATGACTCCCATGTGCCGTCTGCGTCACATTGGGTGTTGTGTGTGTTTTTCAATGTGCGCCATTTCCAGGTTGAAGATGAAGGATTCATTTCCATCTGAATGACGTGTGTGTTACTCTGCTAGAGATGGATGAGACACGTTTCTGACATGTGTCTTCTTAGTGATGGATGATCCGAGCCACAGTTTCAATAACCGGAAAAAATAAATATGGTTTAGGATTCTGGGTGAAGATTTGAATTAAATTAGTAAGAGTTTATGGTGGGTTCGGGCATCTAGGATGCCTCCCAAGCGCCTCGCTGGTGAGGTGTTTCGGGCACGTCCTACCGGGAGTAGCCCAAGAGTCAGACCCCGGACATGCTGGAGAGACTCTCATAGCTGGACAGGGAACTTCATGGGATTCTCCCTAGTGAGCTGGAGAAGGTAGCCAGGGTGAGGGAAGTTTGGGCTTCCCTTCTGAGGCAGTTACCCAGCGACCCGGCCCATGGTAAGCGGAAGACAACAGATTGGATTTGGAAAAACTGCATCACAGCAACAGGAAGACTTAAGGTCAAACGTCTTGGCCAATGTGAGACGTTGGCTTGTCGTCTTGTGATCTCCTGGATGAGTGTGGCTGCACTCTAGGAGTAATGAGTTGGTCGAAACACTCCTGGGAAGATTTGAAGTGAGAAAAAAGAGGGATAGAGAAGAAGAAGAGAGTGAGATAATCTGGCGTTAGAATATTCAGCATCACGACCAACCTGTTGGATTATGTAAGTGCTTATTAGGGCTAACAGATCCTCACCAGCCTCAGAAGACTGGAACGAGAGAGGCAGAGACACGTGCAACCCGGGCCTCCAAGGAGCCAAGAGGGCCGCCACCCTCTCTGCATGGTGTGGAAGAGACCCCTTTACAAGAGTCCCCCGACACCAAGGAGCACTGGTGTTGGTAATACCAGCACTCCCTGGCTATGGAGCAGATGTGTCAATGCACTCCGTGGCAGCAGGCGACCTCAGGGAGTGTCGGAAGTCAAGGCGGTGACCGAGAGGGGGGCAATCTCCCCAGGAGCGCCCAGTTGGGGCTCAGTCGGAGGCCTAGCAGGGCCAGGCTGTCCTATTTGCAATCACCATAGTCCTATTGTTTCAAGAGCTGATCTCCTTCATCAGCTCCTTCATGTGGAGAAGCTGAAAAACATCGTTACCACGGTAACCCACATTCCAAGAGCCATGGCACAACCTAGCGACCTAGCAGCTGTTTTGGGGCTCTCTCTTGGGCTCTGGAGCGCTGCCGGACACACCGACCTCCCCCTGTTAGTATTCTGTAACAGTTACCTTGTAATTTACAGTAACAAGGAGGAGGAGGGGACGGATTACACGGTCACACAGGGCCAAATAAATTAGGATTTTCCATGTTTTAAAACATCAAAACCCTGATGGATTGAGTTCGTTAACCATGAAAGATAATTAATCAGGTAGAAACGGGATGTTGTCACTTTTGTTCAAAATGATTATTTACTTCAGAAAGTCGTTAATTAGAACAAATTACATCAATTTCCTGTCAAATAAGACTCATGAGAATGACTTAGTTTGCATTTCATAAGAGGTTTACAGTCTGTAATCATTGTAGCTGATAAGAGGTGGTGGTCGGGGTTATCGGTAACACGGCTAATCACATCTGATCCATGTACTGTAGTCCACGGGGGGCTTTGGGTCACGCTGTTCTCCCAGTCGATAATTTGTTTGCAGGTCTTGTTTGCAAAGCTATTTAAAATGTCCAATGAATGGCAGGTTAACAGAAACCCTGCTTTGATTTTCCACTTCATTACTCAACGTTGTTTGGCTAATGCCTTAATCGATGGAAAGTGGAATGCAGAAGAAAGGTCTCACCTGCCGCGGTGACAGACGCGGGGTTCCATGTTCAATCACGTTAACCAATCCTGGATGTTTTTTTCTGTTTGATTAAACTGGTCTAAAGCTGGATGTAAAGTGTGAGATTTAGAATGATTTAAATAGAACTCTCATCACTGTGAAACTCACCATGGTAACCAGGATCTACGTTCCTACCCTCACCATGGTAACCAGGATCTACGTTCCTACCCTCACCATGGTAACCTGGATCTACGTTGCTACCCTCACCATGGTAACCTGGATCTATGTTCCTACCCTCACCGTGGTAACCAGGATCTACATTCCTACCCTCACCATGGTAACCAGGATCTACGTTCCTACCATCACCATGGTAACCAGGATCTACATTCCTACCCTCACCATGGTAACCAGGATCTACGTTCTTACCCTCACCATGGTAACCACGATCTACATTCCTAACCTCACCATGGTAACCACGATCTACATTCCTAACCTCACCATGGTAACCAGGGTCTACATTCCTACCCTCACCATGGTAACCAGGATCTACGTTCCTACCCTCACCATGGTAACCAGGATCTACGTTCCTACCCTCACCATGGTAACCAGGATCTACATTCCTACCCTCACCATGGTAACCAGGATCTACGTTCTTACCCTCACCATGGTAACCACGATCTACATTCCTAACCTCACCATGGTAACCACGATCTACATTCCTAACCTCACCATGGTAACCACAATCTACATTCCTAACCTCACCATGGTAACCAGGGTCTACATTCCTACCCTCACCATGGTAACCAGGATCTACGTTCCTACCCTCATCATGGTAACCAGGATCAATGATCTGAGTCCACCATCTGTTTTTACAAAAATGGCTTCCTTGACTTCTCTCTCAAACTAGCGATGGAGAGAATCTGGGCCTCACTGTCCTCAAAAGAATGTCCTTTTTCTTTGAGATGGAGGTGGGCGGCTGACTCTGATCCACTGAAGCCAGACCTCTTGTGCAGCTGCTGCTTAACCTCATACACCACGTCACTCTGTTTATGTCTGCGTGTCCTTTAAGGTGGTCCAGTCTTTACTTCAAGGTGTTCCGTGGTTATATATTCCGGCTTTAAGGGGTGTTAAAGTTAAATTAAGTGGTTAAGATGAAGGTGAAGGAATAAGGGGGATTTTATGATGTGTAGAAACTTTCCTGACAATAAAACATAACGACTTTAGAAACAGTTTCAAACCGTTAGACTTGGTTTTATGTTTCTGACTGAACAATTCAGCGCAACATTTGTCGCATTAAAAAGACATTAAATACCATCAATTAACCTTGTTTAATTATTATTATGAACCACTTTAAATGGTTTCAGCATCACATCAGCATGGACCCGAACTCACCCACTCAGATGGTCAGACTTAAGTCTAAGAAATAAGTAGAAAAAAAAGGGTCACAACTCGTTTTTAATCAATGATCAGCATCTGAGACAAACGCTCAGAGGGAGTATGGTCTCTGAATTGGACACAGTCTGTTTCCGTCCATCTATTTCCTGGTTTTCTGCAGCAAAGATCGTTTCTCTTTCTCAGATTAATGGACGTATTGATCTGCATCATCATGAACAAAAACCGTCAGGAGTTTTTTACTTTAATTGGGCTTACGACGGGCTGGCGCGGTGGCGCAGTGGCCTCACAGGAAGAAAGTCGGGGGTTTGAGGCTTGAAACACTGGTTTTTCTGTGTGTAGTTTGCATGTTCTCCCTTTGTGTGTGGGGTTTTTTTTCTGGTTTTCCTCCAAAAACATGGTTGTTATGTTGATTGGCCGCTATTAAATTGCCCCTAGGAATGAGTGTGTGTGTGTGTGTGTGTGTGGATGGTTGTCTGTGTGTGTGGCCCTGTGACAAACCGGTAACCTATTCAGGGTGCACCCAGCCTCCTGCCTTGAATCAGCAATTGAGCTCTAATTTCAACCGTTTGATGAGAATCATTCTGACAGCAGCAAAACTGAAGCCTGCACAAAATAGAAGAAAATCACCTTCAAAAAAATTCTTAAAAATTGAGTAAAGTTTAGAAGTAGCACCAAAAAAATTAAAGATAGTTCCATGAAAAGGTTAAAGAGCTTTTGGAAAAGATTAAAGTAGAAAAAGAGGAAGGAACTGAATGAGAGAGCAGCTTCATCTTGTTAAACACTGCCGGCTGGGAAATGGGATTTTATGTCACATCGCTGCCGGCTGAAAATGGATACCTTCTGCTTCTTCATGACACGTAGAGTCGTTTAGAGACCGACCGAACCCTGAAGTGTCCTGCTGGAAAGTTAAAGAAAGAATCCAAAATCTTTAAGATACGTTTATTCCCAAAGTGTTCATAAGAGAAAAACAACTGCAGCTTTAAAGACAAAATAACAGAGAAAAAAACAAAAAAACATAGTATCTATATCCCTGCCCTCACCGTGGTAACAGGGATCTACGTTCCTACCCTCACCATGGTAACCAGGATCTACATTCCTACCCTCACCATGGTAACCAGGATCAACGTTCCTACCCTCACCATGGTAACCAGGATCTACGTTCCTACCCTCACCATGGTAACCAGGTTCTACCTTCCTACCCTCACCATGGTAACCAGGATCTACCTTCCTACCCTCACCATGGTAACCAGGATCTACGTTCCTACCCTCACCATGGTAACCAGGATCTACGTTCCTACCCTCACCATGGTAACCAGGATCTACGTTCCTACCCTCACCACGGTAACCAGGTTCTACATTCCTACCCTCACCATGGTAACCAGGTTCTACATTCCTACCCTCACCATGGTAACCAGGTTCTACATTCCTACCCTCACCATGGTAACCAGAATCTACGTTCCTACCCTCACCATGGTAACTAGTATCTACGGTCCTACCCTCACTATGATAATCAGGATCTACGGTCACCAGCTGTGGGTGGTGACAGAAAGAATGAGATCGCGGATACAAGCTGCAAAGATGAGCTTCCTCTGCAGGGTTGCTGGGCTCTCGCTCAGAGATTGGGTGAGGAGTTCTGATGTCTGGGAGTAGGAGTCGCTCCTCATCCAGGTCGAGCACCTCGCTGGTGAGGTGTTTGGGCACGTCCCACCAGGAGGAGACCAAGAGGCAGACCGCTGGAGAGACTATGCCTCACAGCTGGACAGGGAACACATCAGGATCCTTCTTGGTGTGCTGGAGATTGCAGCCGGGTGGGAAGCCTGACTTTCCCGTCTGAGGCTGTAACCCCTCGAGCCCATACCCGGATAAGCGGAAGACGATGGAACGGAATGGATTTAACGGCTGCTCTTGTAAAAATAAAGAGGGTTTCCTTCTAAAACTACAAACTTCTATCTGTTCAGCCACTGGAAAGAAAAATGATTTCTGCTGTAATTTTAAATAAATTCTTTAAAGTACACATTTTCTTTGAAAATTAACATTAAAATCCGTTTTCCAAAGGTAATACGTTTAGTTGTAACTGCTTTTGAATCACAATGAATCATTTTTTTTTCTCCTTTCAGGCACTTTGTTATGAGTCCAGAGTGAAATATTAAACCTCAGAGCGTTCCTCTGCCCGGCTACACTTTATCATGAAGACAAATCTAATCAGTTATAAAATCTAGATGGGTACAGATGGGTTCGCACTGGTAAAGGTGACTCCTTTAAAGGGTTGGACTGTGTGTGGAAACGGGAGTATTCTAAAACTCCTCTGCATTCCTACCCTCACCGTGGTAACCAGAATCTATGTTCCTACTCTCACCGTGGTAACCAGAATCTACGTTCCTACACTCACCATGGTAACCAGGATCTATGTTCCTACCCTCACCATGGTAACCAGAATCTACGTTCCTACCCTCACCATGGTAACCACAATCTACGTTCCTACCCTCACCGTGGTAACCAGGATCTACGTTCCTACCCTCACCATGGTAACCAGAATCTATGTTCCTACCCTCACCGTGGTAACCAGAATCTACGTTCCTACCCTCACCATGGTAACCAGAATCTATGTTCCTACCCTCACCGTGGTAACCAGAATCTACGTTCCTACCCTCACCGTGGTAACCAAGATCTACGTTCCTACCCTCACCGTGGTAACCAGGATCTACGTTCTTACCCTCACCATGGTAACCAGGATCTACAGTCCTACGCTCACCCTGGTAACCAGGATCTATGTTCCTACCCTCACCATGGTAACCAGGATCTATGTTCCTACCCTCACTATGGTAACCAGGATCTACGTTCCTACCCTCACCATGGTAACCAGGATCTACATTCCTACCCTCACTATGGTAACCAGGATCTACGTTCCTACCCTCACCATGGTAACCAGGATCTACGTTCCTACCCTCAACATGGTAACCAGGATCTACGTTCCTACCCTCACCATGGTAACCAGGATCTACGTTCCTACCCTCAACATGGTAACCAGGATCTATGTTCCTACCCTCACCATTGTAACCAGGATCTAGGTTCCTACCCTCACCATGGTAACCAGGATCTACGTTCATACCCTCACCATGGTAACCAGGATCTACGTTCCTACCCTCACCATTGTAACCAGGATCTAGGTTCCTACCCTCACCATGGTAACCAGGATCTATGTTCCTACTCTCACCATGGTAACCAGGATCTATGTTCCTACCCTCACCATGGTAACTAGGATCTACGTTCCTACCCTCACCATGGTAACCAGTATCTATGTTCTTATCCTCACCATGGTAACCAGGATCTACATTCCTACCCTCACAGATGAGTTGTGTGTATTTTAAAAATGCATAAATATACTCTCCACTTTTTGTAGAGGTTCTTCTAAATAAAATAATACAAAGTAAATAAAAGGGGTGGAGACGGTGGCCGCGTGGTTAGAGTGTTTGCCCGTGGACCGGAAGGTCGCGGGTTCGCGTCCTACGCAGAGCACGTCTAGGGTCCTTGGAGAAGACACCTAACCCCCGCTTCTCCCGCCATTGGCGCCGTTGAAGGGCAGCCTGCTGCGGTGTAAGGAGTGCAGCAAACAAATTTCCCCGGTGAGGGATGAATAGAGTAATTCATTTATCTTATTTATTTATTATAAAAATTAGTTAAAATCCACATTAAATGAAATAAAAACACACATCAGTTTGAATAATCTGTGTACGGGCACCGCTGGGTTTGGTTCCATTGGCATGATGTCTATCTACACATCTTCTTTTCAGTGTGACAGGAATGAATCCTGCATCAGTGTTCCCTTTCCTGCTGGATGTGTCATTAAAAGCTTGTTTTACTTCAAACCGACTTTGACCTTTTGGAAGAGGATAATCCAGTAAATCACTCAGAGCTTTTCATTCACCCCACTCCGTCTCTTGGCATTTTAAACCTACATTTTTGGTCTTTAACTCACCGGGAACTTCCCACTCACTCCTCTTTCTTTCCTTTTCAGTCACTTTGAGCACGAACTACTTGAGGGATTTACTCAGTACCAACTATGCAGGTTCAGACTACTTTGTTAATCCCTTATTGGGTAAATTATGTGTCCGGTAGCTCCAAACAGTCCAAGAGAGAGCTCCAAACAGCTTCAGAGCAGCTGCTCGGTGGTGCCGAGTTGGGTGGTGTGGAGGTAACAATCGATTACATCAGCAGCCTTTACACAATAAAAACAGCGTACATGTGGCCATGCCAGCCGGTCAATGCCAATCCCATCCGACCTCAGAAGCTAAGCAGGCTGGGGCTGGGCTGTATTTGGATGGGAGACCGCTGGAACCCCTGGTACACAGTGGTAACCCCTGGTTACCACGGTGAGGGTAGGAACGTAGATTGTGGTTACCATGGTGAGGGTAGGAACGTAGATTCTGGTTACCATGGTGAGGGTAGGAACGTAGATTCTGGTTACCATGGTGAGGGTAGGAACGTAGATTCTGGTTACCATGGTGAGGGTAGGAACATAGATCCTGGTTACGGTCAGACCCCTGGCACTCCAGTGGGACGGTCGAACCCCTGGTACACCAGTGGGATGGTCGAACCCTTGGTACCACAGCGGGACGGTTGGACCCCTGGTACTCCAGTGGAACAGTTGGACCCCTAGTACTCCAGTGGGACGGTCGGACCCCCTGGTACTCCAGTGGAACTATTGGACCCCTAGTACTCCAGTGGGACGGTCGGACCCCCTGGTACTCCAGTGGGACGGTCAGACCCCTGGTACTCCAGCCGGACGGTCGGACCCCTAGTACTCCAATGGGACAGTCGGACCCCTAGTATTCCAGAGGGAAAGGTCGTACCCCTGGTACTCCAGTGGGACGGCCGTTGAGATTAAATTGTTGCTGTGTCCCTGGGGGAAACACTTCACCCATGTTGACTTTGAAAACCTACACATTCACAGGGAGAACATGCAAACTCTACACAGAAAGACCAGTGTTCCAAAATTGCAACATTTTTTCAAGTGAACTTTTACCTAAGCTGTTTATCTTCTTAAAACGCTCACTCATCCATTTTATTCTGAAAATCCAAACAGATATTTAAAGAATAAAAGCAGAAAAGAAGCTGGTGAGTGGTAGGAGCACGGCTTAGTGAGACAAAACGAAAAGAAAAGAGAGATCAGTGAGCACATTGTGGGCAGGAAGGGAAAGAAGATGGTGAGACGAGGGAGACGTCCGGGTCATTAGAAAGTCTTTTATTTTGATGCACTGTGTGAAACACGGAGGAGGATCAGACACAGCTTATCCTACAAGTTATTCACAGTTCATGCTGAACAAATTTACCCCACTAAAATCTTTTGTTTACGGCTTTAAAGACAAACATAAAATACAACCAGTTAGTCTCCTTCTTAACCGTCTATCCCTCACAGGGTTACGGGGGTGCCGCATGGTGAGGGTATAAATGTAGATCCTGGTTACCATGGTGAGGGTAGGAACATAGATCCTGGTTACCATGGTGAGGGTAGGAACATAGATCCTGGTTACCATGGTGAGGGTAGGAACATTGATCCTGGTTACCATGGTGAGGGTAGGAACATAGATCTTGGTTACCATGGTGAGGGTAGGAACATAGATCCTGGTTACCATGGTGAGGGTAGGAACATTGATCCTGGTTACCATGGTGAGTTTAGGAACATAGATCCTGGTTACCATGGTGAGTGAAGGAACATAGATCCTGGTTACCATGGTGAGTGAAGGAACTTAGATCCTGGTTACCATGGTGAGGGTAGGAACGCAGATCCTGGTTACCATGGTGAGGGTAGGAACATAGATCCTGGTTACCATGGTGAGGGTAGGAACGTAGATCCTGGTTACCATGGGGAGGGTAGGAACGTAGACCCTGGTTACCATGATGAGGGTAGGAACATAGATCCTGGTTACCATGGTGAGGGTAGGAACGTAGATCCTGTTTACCACGGTGGGGGTAGGAACGTAGATCCTGGTTACCATGGTGAGGGTAGGAACGTATATCCTGGTTACCATGGTGAGGGTAGTAACTTAGATCCTGGTTACCATGTTGAGGGTAGGAACGTAGATCCTGGTTACCATGGTGAGGGTAGGAACGTAGATCCTGGTTACCATGGGGAGGGTAGGAACGTAGACCCTGGTTACCATGATGAGGGTAGGAACATAGATCCTGGTTACCATGGTGAGGGTAGGAACGTAGATCCTGTTTACCACGGTGGGGGTAGGAACGTAGATCCTGGTTACCATGGTGAGGGTAGGAACGTATATCCTGGTTACCATGGTGAGGGTAGGAACGTATATCCTGGTTACCATGGTGAGGGTAGTAACTTAGATCCTGGTTACCATGTTGAGGGTAGGAACGTAGATCCTGGTTACCATGGGGAGGGTAGGAACGTAGACCCTGGTTACCATGGTGAGGGTAGGAATGTAGACCCTGGTTACCATGGTGAGGGTAGGAACGTAGATCCTGGTTACCATGGTGAGGGTAGGAACGTAGATCGACTTGTAAATCCAGAGCTTTGCTTTCCAGCTCAGCTCTTTCTTCATCACGATGGGCCGATGCATCGTCTTGTTGCTGACGCTGCACCGGTCTGTCTGTCGATCTCCCGCTCCATCGTTCCCCCCACTGTGAACAAGACCCTGAGATACTTACACTCCTCCACTCAGACCCGTCTCCGTGCGGGCAGTGAATCACATCTTAAGACATTCTGCACATATAGACGTGGTAAATGCACGTGTGAGTAAATGTAGAAATGTCAGAGGGGAAATGGACTTGTCGAGCTTGCGTAGATCAGCACTAAACTAAACGCTACTTTAAGCAGAAACACACACACACACACACACAGAGGGAATGTAAAATGAGTCCATTATGTTGGCAATGATAACTTTGCTCTTGGCTTGTGTTTGGGGCCAAAGAGCTGTTATTACTGTGTGGGCGATAAAAGAAACACACACACGCGCGGTTGGAAATGGAGAGCTTTGTCGGGGTCTTCAGATCAGGTTGCTGCTGTAATGGAATCACAGCGAGCTGTAAAGGTGTCAGGACAAACACAATCATCATAAACACATCCAAGCAGTTTTTCTCTAGCTTGTAGGTTTCTATTAAATATGACGTAAACACATTCTTTAAAAACAGTGATTTTCAAGTTCACCTTTACATACAAACGGTTACTCATATGAAGTAGAGCTGTAATTCTAAGCCTGAGCCCGACTTGACTCAGTCTCAATTTCTGACATTTTTACTCGTGCCGGGTCGGGCTTTTCCTCAGACGTGATTGGTCATGTAATGTGCTTCAATTATGGTGGGGAAAATACACTTAAATTTTTTTATTTCCACTTGTCTTTCACATTTAGATTTCTGTATTCAATAAGGGGTTCGTTCCGTTGTCTTCCGTTTATCCAGGACCGGGTCGCAGGGCAGCAGCCTCAGACTGGAAGCCTAGGTTTCTCTCACCCTGTCGTTCATGGTAAAACCTGAGTGTGTTCATCATGCTCTTATCTGAATAATGTCTGGTTCTAAACGGGTTCAGATTGTTAATCAAACAGTTCTTGTTAAGCTCGGGTCGGTCGGGCTGAATTCTATCAGGCCTGTTTAGGCCGAACTTCTCAAGCCAGATCACAGCTCTCATGTGAGGTGTAGACATGGCATTTCACGGCCCTTTCCACTCTGGTTTCAAGACAAACATCCTGGTTCTGCTCCACACGGACAAGATGACCTCTTTCTACACTCAATACACTGCAAATATTTAACGTTTCTCCTTTAATAAACAGGTGAGCTGTACGTGGTGTACCCTCCTTTTTACCTGATACATTTAGAATAGACTCAGACACAGTGTGACACAATGATGAGGTGCTGCTCTGGGCGGCTGCCTGCCGCAGTGCTCCCTGTTACTTTGGCGTTAAGTCTAACTTTCTCTGAGTTTCTGTCCCTTTTTCTACCATGTTTCATCTTGTTCTGAAGATTTTACTTTGCACGCACTTTGTATGTCATTTTGAATTTTGTTGTTTTGTGTCGGACAGCTTTTTTTTTTTAGAAATTGTCCGGCTGACTCCCAACGGCTGGCTCCCAACGGCCAGCTCCCAACGGCTGGCTCCCAACGGCCAGCTCCCAACGGCCAGCTCCCAACGGCTAGCAGGTTCTGGAGTTATTCTGCTGTTGACATGCATGTTGACATGTCCGACCAGCTGCTGGCTCTCGGAGCCACATCCGTTGTGGCTGGAGGAGTTGGTTCAGTCCTGAGGGAGCTGAGGAGAAGGAGACGGTCTAGAGGAGGTGCTTCATGTGTTTTTATGGTTTCCATGGAAACGTCCGGTTGCTTGCTTGAGGAACTGGAGGCACTCACTCGGACCCAGTGAAATACAGAGGCCTGGCTTCGTGGACCCATTTCGGACTCCAGCTTTCGGGTTGCCAGGTTGGACACAGTGCGACCAGACTGGGACACAGGTGGATAGGCTCAATGATAGGTCTATCCCGAACTATCATTGGCTGTTCAACCTCTCAGTTTCTTCTCAATTCATCCCTATGGTAATTTATCAGGTTCAGATCCGAAACCTCGTTTATTAAAAACTATGTCTTTGTTCTTCAGCATCCAATAAAACTCAGATATTTGATTCTATTAAAGCAGAAATATCCGCTCACTGTGTGTTAGATGGAATTGGAGGGATGGTGCCGGACGGAGGTGAAATGACTTTGGACTTAAGGTCAAGTTGTGATGGAAGTGTTTTGTTGGTTTGAGGTTACTAGAGGTCACATCGCTACAGCATCCTCTGAGGATCTCTGAGGAAATCAATATCCGGTTGGAAGGATAGTAATTTGATGATAAAAGTAGAAAAGCTGATTGGTGAGGTCAGTGGAGCATGGCGCCCTAACCTTGGACTGACTCCTTCTCTCCTAACAACGTAAGAAAATTATTATTTTCTTTTTAAAAACAATGACTTTCAGCCAAAAAAAGTCTTTTTTTTTTTTCTTAAAAAATAAACAAACATTCAGTACATCTATACCGGGTACCGATGCGGCCGATCGACCTAACATGCATGTTTTTGGAGGAAACCAGAGAAAATCCACACGTACACAGGGAGAACATGCAAACTACACACAGAAAGAGCTGTGTTCCAAGCCTTGCCTCCACACGGGTCTTGAACCCCGGTCCGTCTTGCAGTGAGGCCACTGTGCTAACCATGGTGAGGGTAAGAACGTAGATCCTGGTAACCATGGTGAGGGTAGGAACGTAGATCCTGGTTACTACGGTGAGGGTAGGAACATAGATCCTGGTTACCATGGTGAGGGTAAGAACGTAGATCCTGGTTACCATGGTGAGGGTAGGAACGTAGATCCAGTTACCATAGTGAGGGTAGGAACGTAGATCCTGGTTACCACGGTGAGGGTAGGAACGTAGATCCTGGTTACCATGGTGAGGGTAGGAACGTAGATCCTGGTTACCATGGTGAGGGTAGGAACGTAGATCCTGGTTACCACGGTGAGGGTAGGAACGTAGATCCTGGTTACCACGGTGAGGGTAGGAACGTAGATCCTGGTTACCATGGTGAGGGTAGGAACGTAGATCCAGTTACCATAGTGAGGGTAGGAACGTAGATCCTGGTTACCATGGTGAGGGTAGAACGTAGATCCTGGTTACCATGGTGAGGGTAGGAACGTAGATCCTGGTTACCACGGTGAGGGTAGGAACGTAGATCCTGGTTACCATGGTGAGGGTAGGAACATAGATCCTGGTTACCATGGTGAGGGTAGGAACGTAGATCCTGGTTACCAGGGTGAGGGTAGGAACGTAGATCCTGGTTACCATGGTGAGGGTAGGAACATAGATCCTGGTTACCAGGGTGAGGGTAGGAACGTAGATCCTGGTTACCATGGTGAGGGTAGGAACATAGATCCTGGTTACCTTTTGACATCAACATGAAGATTGCAAAATAAACAGTAAAAAATCAACGTAAAACAATCACGTTGCACTGTATCTCTCTTCTGTATGCCATGTTTGATTGGCATCAACTAGCCTTGCAGTTCATCTGCAAATGTCATCCAGGCTTTACCCAGACGTTACACCACACATCACACGTGCACAGTCTGATGCTTGTTGAATGTAAATCATCGGCTCAGGCTGGGGATTTTATGCCATGCATACCCTCATGCAGATGCTTGGTCAGAGCTTCACCTGTTGTTTTTAAACCGTATCATTGAATGTTTAACACAATCATACCTGATGGTGGCAGCTGCCATGCCTACCACTATTATTGAATATACCTCATCAACCCCCGAAGGTAAGTTTGATTGCTGCAGTGCCAACACCTCGATGCCCCAGTCCGGTCGCACTGTGTCCAACTTGGCGACCCAAAATCTGGAGTCTGGATTGGGTCCACAAAGCCAGGCTGCAGTGAAGAACACCAAACTGGTCTCTCTGTATTTCACTGGGTTCGAGTGAGCGCCTCCAGTTCCTCAAGCGAGCAACCAGACGTTTCCATGGAAACCGTAAAAACACAGGAAGCACCTCCTCTAGACCGTCTTCTTCTCCTCAGCTCCCTCGGGTTTGAACCAACTCCTCCAGCCACGACGGATGTGGGTCCGAGAGCCAGCAGCTGGTCGCGCATGTCAACAGAATGACTCCATAACCAGCTAGCCCTTGGAGGCTAGGCCATTGGGAGCTAGCCGTTGGGAGCTAGCCACCGCTCCTCCTCCAGAGTCCTCACAAATAAAATATGAACTTCCGGGTAAGCTTCTGACACGGGTCTGCAAATCAAGGTGATTGGTCGGGCCTGAGCAGGGTCTGGCTTTAATACCCGTAGTCCTGCGTCGGTCTGGATTTTTAGGCCCGATCTTACATCTAACTGGGTGTATTTGTGTCTGATTAAACATTAATATTTCAAAAAGCCAAACCACCATATTTAGAAAGAAGAACAAACAGATGAGCTGATCTGATTCATCAATCGTTTTCTTTTTGAATCGGTCTTCTGGGAAACAAATGACTGGCTGGAACGGAGGGATAAAATGTCACATTCATTAAGCCAATCCACAATCAATACCCAGGCTCTGATAAAGTCCCACAGTTGCTAATCACCCAGTAAAGTTGATCCGGGAGAGAAAACACAAGCAGTGTTGCTCCTTTATCTCACTAAAACATGGATTTGACCAGCCGGAATGGAAATCGATTTCAGCTTTATTACTGCACACTGCACGGAGACTTTGGTCGCTAATAGAACAGATTAGATTAAGTTTTCACAGAGACGGCGTTAATAGCGAGTCATAAATGTTATCTTTATTTTCTAAAGACTTGAACTAAGTACTTTTAAACTGGCACTTAGCTCGGAAAGAGAATCATTGCCCAATTATTGATGGCATAACCCCAATTCTTCTTCTTCTCCTTTCATCATTTCCCTCCAGGGGGCGCCACAGTAAGTCAGTTTCTTCCATCTAACCCTATCTCCTGCATCTTCTTTGGTCACACCAACTATCTTCATGTCTTCCTTCACTGTATCCATGAACCTCCTCTTTGGTCTTCCTCTAGTCCTCTTTCCTGGTGGTTCCAAACCCAGCATCCTTCTTCTGATGTACTCTCTCTCTCTCCTCTGCACATGTCCAAACCATCTCAGTCTGACCTCTCTGACTTTAAAACCTCTAACATGTGCTGTTCCTCTGATCCTGTCCATCCTGGTCACTCCCAGAGAGATCCTCAGCATCTTCATCTCTGATACAAACATCTCTGTTTCCTGTCTTTTCCTCAGTGATGCTGTCTCTAGACCAATCAGCAAGGCCGGTCTCACCACACTGTCTCTAGACCAATCAGCATGGCCGCTCTCACCACACTGTCTCTAGACCAATCAGCATGGCCGCTCTCACCACACTGTCTCTAGACCAATCAGCATGGCCGCTATCACCACACTGTCATCTAGACCAATCAGCATGGCCGCTCTTACCACACTGTCTCTAGACCAATCAGCATGGCCGCTCTCACCACACTGTCATCTAGACCAATCAGCATGGCCGCTCTTACCACACTGTCTTTAGACCAATCAGCATGGCCGCTATCACCACACTGTCATCTAGACCAATCAGCATGGCCGATCTAACCACACTGTCTTTAGACCAATCAGCATGGCCGCTCTCACCACACTGTCTCTAGACCAATCAGCATGGCCGATCTAACCACACTGTCTTTAGACCAATCAGCATGGCCGCTATCACCACACTGTCATCTAGACCAATCAGCATGGCCGATCTCACCACACTGTCTCTAGACCAATCAGCATGGCCGCTATCACCACACTGTCATCTAGACCAATCAGCATGGCCGCTCTTACCACACTGTCTCTAGACCAATCAGCATGGCCGCTCTCACCACACTGTCATCTAGACCAATCAGCATGGCCGCTCTTACCACACTGTCTTTAGACCAATCAGCATGGCCGCTATCACCACACTGTCATCTAGACCAATCAGCATGGCCGATCTAACCACACTGTCTTTAGACCAATCAGCATGGCCGCTATCACCACACTGTCATCTAGACCAATCAGCATGGCCGATCTAACCCCAATTCCTTTACTTTTCAAACTGACCTTTTTTTTTGTTTGAAACGTTAGGAAAACTGACAGGCTTGTTTTGATTTGCCAGGTTCAATCATGTGCCAGGCATTTGCTGGAGATTTAAATCTCGTATTTCTACAGATTCTGTTCTAATTCATCTAATCCAATAGATTTGAACTTGACGTGAAAAGTTCAGACAGCGGAACAGTTCAAACAAAGGTTCTGAACTTTCAGACGTCTGATCGCAAACTAGACTGAGAAAAAAAAACAGAAGTTCATATTTTAGATTATGCTTGAAAAAAGGAGTTTAAAAAATTTTAGAGATAATAAAAAAATACTGTAAATATTTAGATTACCCTCACCATGGTAACCAGGATCTACGTTCCTAACCTCACCATGGAAACCAGGATCTACGTTCCTAACCTCACCATGGAAACCAGGGTCTACGTTCCTACCTTCACCAAGGTAACCAGGATCCACGTTCCTAACCTCACCATGGTAACCAGGATCTACGTTCCTACCCTCAGCATGGTAACCTGGATCTATGTTTGTACCCTCACCTAGGTAACCAGGATCTACGTTCCTACCCTCACCATGGTAACCAGGATCTATGTTCCTATCCTCACCATGGTAACCAGGATCTAGGTTCCTACCCTCACCATGGTAACCAGGATCTATGTTCCTACGCTCACCATGGTAACCAGGATCTATGTTCCTACGCTCACCATGGTAACCAGGATCTAGGTTCCTACCCTCACCATGGTAACCAGGATCTACGTTCCTACCCTCACCATGGTAACCAGGATCTTGGTTCCTACCCTCACCATGGTAACCAGGATCTACGTTCCTACACTCACTATGGTAACCAGGATCTACGTTCCTACCCTCACCATGGTAACCAGGATCTACGTTCCTACCCTCACCATGGTAACCAGAATCTACATTCTTACCATCACCATGCTAATTGCAACACTTTGCCTCGCTGGTGATGTGTTTCGGGCATGTCCCAGCGGGAGGAGACCAAAAAACAAACCCCTTACCCAATTAAGAGACTGTCTCACAGCTGTACAGGGAACACCGCGGGATCCTCCTGGGTGAGCTGGAGGATGCACAGGGGTGAGAGAAGCCTTGCTTTCCCTCGTGACTACGTGGCCCGAGGTTAGCGGAGGACGATTGGACGGAGTGGGAAGCCTGATACACATCACTGCTTGTGAAAAAACCTTGGCTCCGTACACCCACTGGTGACCTGACCAGGGTTTACCCCATCTTTATCCCCTTCTAAACCCGCTGAGATGATTCTTTTTTAGATTCAGGGTTTAAACGTTTCTGAACGCTGATGTTAAACAACCAAATGTTTACAAAATAAGGAGTGAATTGAAGTGAGAAATGAAGCCAGGACTAATTTACAAAAAGAACCCAGAAAACACATCAACCTTAGATTTTTTTTTCTTCTCTACAGTTTGGTTTAATTGGAAATAAATTAGAGGGATGATGAAAACAGCACTTTCCTGAAGAGCACACATTTACATAATATCTTTACGCTTCTGCAGATAAACGCTAGGCTTTGGTTCTCTACGCTTTGAATTCTTAAAAGGGCACTTGAATGAGAGCGAAGACCCAGGTTTATTATGCACATCAGAGATTCTGCCCATTTTAAGCAACTCGGACTCCGTACGAGGACAAGCGAAAACTGTGTGGACAAGTTTCTCTGCTACAAACCATGTATCACACACTGGGTTTGTTGGTACTACAAAAGAGACCTGGCAGATCAAGCAAACAAAGCCTTTTAACCCCGTGCCCATTGAAGGATCGGGAGTGGCTTTAACCCTTTAAGTACCCCACCTGTCATTGAGATACAGTATAGAGCAGTGGTCCCCAACCACCGGGCCGCGGACCGGTACTGGGCCGTGGGTCGTGTGGTACCGGGCCGCAAAGAGAGAAGAAATAACTTCTATTATATCCATTTTTTTTTTATTTGAGCCTTTATTGTGAAGGTTTTCTTGATGACGATGTTTTAATTTGAAAAGTGATTGGATACAGACTGAAAGCAGACTGGACTTTAGAAACACTCTTTAGGTTTCAGGTCAAGATGGGACTGTCCGGTTCCCGCAAAACAAACTCAGAACTTACTTTGAGGAGACTAACTGGTATTTTGTTTACTTTATTTTCGTAATGCCTTTTATTTTGAAGGTATGTTTACAATTACCACGGCAACCAGATTACGTTAGAGCAGAGAGAATGGTTCCGTCTTATAAAGGCGCAGCTAATAAATTTTCTCGTGAAGACATGGACCGATGGAACACTCAGCAGCATCTCTTTGGGTCACTACAGAACCGCGCCACTCATTTACATCATCCATCTGATCACCACTAATGTGTAACACCAAGCGTGAGCCAGATGGGAGGGCACACAGAAGGTGGGAGAATGTATGGAGAGAAACCTCAGCAAGTTCTAGATTTAGTACATCGTTTATCACAATTACAGAGAGGAATTACACTGAAGGTACCGACAGTCAGAGTACCGCAGAGGGAATGAGGAAGAGATGCAGTTTCTCAATCATCTTTAGTCCAGAAGTGTGTGTGGAAATAATCAAACCTTTGGGCTTTAGGTTGTCTAGGACTCGTTGGTGTCTGGAGTTAAAGATTAATGGCGTCAATGAGATGGACTCCAGTAAAGCACCGCTTATCCCTGATTGTGTAGCAGGGGGTTGTCCCGGCTCATTCTGTCAGAGTAATAAGTCCTAATTAAGTTCAAAAATCAATAAACGTTCCTCATTAATGAAGAATGCTTACAAACCTGGTCTTGTTCACGAGTGGGGGAAGGCTCTACGTTCCTACCCTCACCATGGTAACCAGGATCTACGTTCCTACCCTCACCATGGTAACCAGGATCTACGTTCCTACGCTCACCATGGTAACCAGGATATACATTCCTACCCTCACCATGTTAACCAGGATCTATGTTCCTACCCTCACCATGGTAACCAGGATCTATGTTCCTCCCCTCAGCATGGTAACCAGGATCTACGTTCCTACCCTCACCATGGTAACCAGGATTTACGTTCCTACCCTCACCATGGTAACCAGGATCTACGTTCCTACCCTCACCATGGTAACCAGGATCTACGCTCCCACCCTTACCATGGTAAACAGGATCTACGTTCCTCCCCTCACCATGGTAACCAGGATCTACGTTCCTACCCTCACCATGGTAACCAGGATCTACGTTCCTACGCTTACCATGGTAACCAGGATATACATTCCTACCCTCACCATGGAAACCAGGATCTACGTTCCTACCCTCACCATGGTAACCAGGATCTACGTTCCTACCCTCACCATGGTAACCAGGATCTACGTCCTTACCCTCACCATGTTAACCAGGATCTACGTCCTTACCCTCACCATGTTAACCAGGATCTACATTCCTACCCTCACCATGGTAACCAGGATCTATGTTCCTACCCTCACCATGATAACCGGGATCTACGTTCCTACCCTCACCAAGGTAACCAGGATCTATGTTCCTACCCTCACCATGGTAACCAGGATCTATGTTCCTCCCCTCAGCATGGTAACCAGGATCTACGTTCCTACCCTCACCATGGTAACCAGGATCTACGTTCCTACCCTCACCATGGTAACCAGGATCTACGTTCCTACCCTCACCATGGTAACCAGGATCTACGCTCCCACCCTTACCATGGTAAACAGGATCTACGTTCCTCCCCTCACCATGGTAACCAGGATCTACGTTCCTACCCTCACCATGGTAACCAGGATCTACGTTCCTACCCTCACCATGGTAACCAGGATCTACGTTCCTACCCTCACCATGGTAACCAGGATCTACGTTCCTACCCTCACCATGGTAACAAGGATCTACATTCCTACCCTCACCATGGTAACCAGGATCTACGCTCCCACCCTTACCATGGTAACCAGGATCTACGTTCCTACCCTCACCATGGTAACAAGGATCTACGTTCCTACCCTCACCATGGTAACCAGGATCTACGCTCCCACCCTCACCATGGTAACCAGGATCTACGTTCCTACCCTCACCATGGTAACCAGGATCTACCTTCTTACCCTCACCATGATAACCAGGATCTACGTTCCTACCCTCACCATGGTAACCAGGATCTACGTTCCTACCCTCACCATGGTAACCAGGATCTACAGTGGTGGTCAAAAGTTTACATACACTTGTAAAGAACATAATGTCATAGCTGTCTTGAGTTTCCAGTTATTTCAACAACTCTGATTTTTCTCTGATATAGTGATTGGAACAGATCCTTCTTTGTCACAAAAAACATTCATGAAGTTTGATTCTTTTATGACTTTATTATGGGTAAACTGAAAATGTGACAAAATCAGCTGGGTCAAAAATATACATACAGCAACATGAATGAGCAATTTTGGAGACTTAGAAAGTTGTGTCAATGACATGAGCATCATAGCATGACCTCTTAACTTCTTGTGAGTGATTATGAGTGACTACAGCTGGTGACTTCTCTGAGGCCATTTAAAAAGGGCTCATTGGATAAAAACACCCACAAACGCTACAATGGGAAAGTCAAAGGAGCGCAGCACAGATTTGAAAAAGAGAATCATTGACTTGAACAAGTCAGGAAAGTCACTTGGAGCCATTTCAAAGCAGCTGCAGGTTCCAAGAGCAACAGTGCAAACAATTGTTTGTAAGTATAAAGTGCATGGCACTGTTTTGTCACTGCCACGATCAGGAAGAAAACGCAAGCTGTCACCTGCTGCTGAGAGAAAACTGGTCAGGAGGGTGAAGAGTCAACCCAGGAGCACCAAAAAGCAGATCTGTCAAGAATTAGAAGCTGCTGGAACACAGGTGTCAGTGTCCACAGTCAAGCGTGTTTTGCATCGCCATGAACTGAGAGGTTGCCGTGCAAGAAGGAAGCCCTTGCTCCAAAAGCGGCACCTTAAGGCTCGACTAAAGTTTGCTGCTGATCACATGGACAAAGATAAGACCTTCTGGAGGAAAGTTCTGTGGTCAGATGAAACAAAAATTGAGCTGTTTGGCCACAATGCCCAGCAATATGTTTGGAGGAGAAAATGTGAGGCCTTTAACCCCAAGAACACCATGCCTACCATCAAGCACGGTGGGCCTGTTTTGCTGCCAATGGAACTGGTGCTTTACAGAGAGTCAATGGGACAATGAAGAAGGAGGATCACCTTCAAATTCTTCAAGAAAACCTGAAGTCATCAGCCCAAAGGTTGGGTCTTGGGCGCAGTTGGGTGTTCCAACAGGACAATGACCCCAAACACACATCAAAAGTGGTAATGGAATGGCTAAATCAGGCTAGAATTAAGGTTTTAGAATGGCCTTCCCAAAGTCCTGACTTAAATCCCATTGGGAACATGTGGATAATGCTTAAGAAACAAGTCCATGTCAGAAAGCCAACAAATTTAACTGAACTGCACCAATTCTGTCAAGAGGAGTGGTCAAAGATTCAACCAGAAACTTGCCAGAAGCTTGTGGATGGCTACCAAAAGCGCCTAATTGAAGTAAAAATGGCCAAAGGACATGTAACCAAATATTAGCATTGCTGTATGTATATTTTTGACCCAGCTGATTTCGTCACATTTTCAGTTTACCCATAATAAAGTCATAAAAGAATCAAACTTCATGAATGTTTTTTGTGACAAAGAAGGATCTGTTCCAATCACTATATCAGAGAAAAATCAGAGTTGTTGAAATAACTGGAAACTCAAGACAGCCATGACATTATGTTCTTTACAAGTGTATGTAAACTTTTGACCACCACTGTACGTTCCTACCCTCTCCCATGGTCACCACCTGTGGGTGGTGACCGAAAGAATGAGATCGCAGATACAAGAGGCCGAAATGAGCTTCCTCCGCAGAGTGGCTGGGCTCTCACTCAGAGAACGGGTGAGCAGCTCTGCCATTCGGGAGGAGCTCTGTGTCGAGCCGCTCCTCCTCCAGGTCGAGAGAAGCCAAATGGGGTGGTTCAGGCATCTGGTTAGGATGCCTCTCTCACTCCCTCTCTCACTAGGAGGAAACCTGGAGGCAGACCCTGGACCTGCTGGAGAGACTATGTCTCACAGCTGGACAGGAAACACCTCAGGATCCTCTATGGTGAGTTGGAGGATGCAGCCGGGCTGAGAGAAGCCCGGGCTTCGAGCCTGAGGCTGTTTCCCCCTGTGACCCAGCCTCGGATAAGCTGAAGACGACGTACCGGAATACGAAAAGAAAAAAAACTTCCTGGTGCTTATTTTTCACTATAATTGGTGATTCTGAGAAAGAAGAAAATAAAAATCTCTCCAGCTTGAATCTTGTTATTGTGTGAAGAAACGCTGGAATCAAGCGTCTGCTGAGAATGATGTTGCCTCAAGCAAAACAACTCCTGCGTTTTCAAAGTAAAAGTCTTTAACCTCACAGCAGGAGCAAAATATTCCAATCAAAGAGCCATCAGTCCACTTGGTGCCCGCTGGGATCCAGATGTCAGTAATTACATCAAAGGATTTCACAGAAGCAAAAAGAAAACATCAAACCCTACAATTATCGTCATTCAAAAGGGATTAAAAATCACTTTAAGGGTTTCAATGCAGTTTAAAAAGATGGTGAAATAAAATTCACATTGGAAACATCGGATTTTAAGCAGAAAAACTAGAGCTGGCAAAATGAAACGGAGCTCCAGAGGGTTTCGCTTTCTTTTCTGAGTTTACCTCATTGTACCCTCACCGTGGAAACCATGATGAGTGTAGGAACGTGGATCCTTGTTACCATGGTGAGGGTAGGAATGTAGATCCTGGTTACCATGGTGCGGGTAAGAACGTAGATTCTGGTTACCATGGTGAGGGTAGGAACATAGATCTTGGTTACCATGGTGAGGGTAAGAACGTAGATCCTGGTTACCATGGTGAGGGTAGGAACGTAGATCCTTGTTACCATGGTGAGGGTAGGAATGTAGATCCTGGTTACCATGGTGCGGGTAAGAACGTAGATTCTGGTTACCATGGTGAGGGTAGGAACATAGATCTTGGTTACTATGGTGAGGGTCAGAACATACAGTAGATCCTGGTTACCATGGTGAGTGTAGGAACGTAGATCCTTGTTACCATGGTGAGGGTCAGAACATAGATCCTGGTTACCATGGTGAGGGTAGGAACGTAGATCCTGGTTACTATGGTGAGGGTAGGAACGTAGATCCTGGTTACCATGGTGAGGGTAGGAACGTAGATCCTGGTTACCATGGTGAGGGTAGGAACGTGATCCTGGTTACCATGGTGAGGGTAAGAATGTAGATCCTGGTTACCATGGTGAGGGTAGGAACGTGATCCTGGTTACCATGGTGAGGGTCAGAACATACAGTAGATCCTGGTTACCGTGGTGAGTGTAGGAACGTAGATCCTGGTTACCATGGTGAGGGTAGGAACGTAGATCCTGGTTACTATGGTGAGGGTAGGAACGTAGATCCTGGTTACCATGGTGAGGGTAGGAACGTAGATCCTGGTTACTATGGTGAGGGTAGGAACGTAGATCCTGGTTACCATGGTGAGGGTAGGAACGTGATCCTGGTTACCATGGTGAGGGTAAGAATGTAGATCCTGGTTACCATGGTGAGGGTAGGAACGTGATCCTGGTTACCATGGTGAGAGTAAGAATGTAGATCCTGGTTACCATGGTGAGGGTAAGAATGTAGATCCTGGTTACCATGGTGAGGGTAGGAACATAGATCCTGGTTACCACAGTGAGGGTATGAACGTAGGTCCTGGTTACCATGGTGAGGGTGTTTATTGTTAATGCTCAGCATGTTTTTATTGATTTTGAATGTACCAAACTTTCTGATTGGCTGTCAGATCAAGAGAATTAACCACTTATCCTGATTGGGCGTTCCGTTCTGGCTCCAGTTCTGAATTCACATCCATTAGTGGGAATAATTTGTAGAAAACTTGGCGTTGAACATCTTTTTTTTCCCCTCAGGTTTTCTGTGCTTCTGTATTACAGATGAGTTGTGCTGCAGAAGCACAAGCGCTCAGCAGAAAGCGGACGTTCCAGAAACGCCTCCAGGGAACCAAACTACTGCAGAGGTCTCTCCGAGGAGATGGCTCTGTCTTTGTTGCTGTGTGGTGCAGCAGCAGGAAAGAAAATGGTCATTAGCACAACTGAAAAAAAAAAAACCATTTTGGCTGTTCTTTAAAAACCTGGACAAACATCAGAATTCCACAAAAAAAAAAAAAAAAAACCCAGATCACGTCTTTTTTAGGACAAAAAAAAAAAACCAAGGACAAAATGAGTAAAATGTTTTTGCCCGAAAGCAAAAATCCTATTTAATAATAATTAATTCATTTAGACTTTTTTATTGTTGTTTTCTATTTAATAATTTAAAAAGTGCTTTTGGGGGGAAAAAAACGGAAAATTCAAATGATTTAATTAAGTCATTAATTTAATGCTGTTTAGAAGAATATTTGTCCTTTTTTTCTTAAAAATGGTTGTGGTTCACCTCGGTATCCGAACAGGGTTTTATGGGATGGAAGTGGAAGGAGGAGGACCCAATGGCAGGAATTCAAATAACAAATTTCAGGAAGTCTGTAACACAAGAAGCACGGGGTTAACTCAAGGTTTCAAAGTCCAAATAATAACAGAGTTCCAACATGGTCAGGCAACCAGGGTGACCTGGCTGGAAGGGATGGTAACACCCAACGTGGCAATCCGTGGTGACTCCCCTCAAGTAGATGGTAGGATGTATAGATGAGTGGAATCAGGAATCATCCCCAGGTGATCCTAATCAAGTTGATTAGGAGTATCCAGGGCTCCCTCTGGTGGCAGGTGAGGGATTTTGACAATTCTCTTTTCTAGTCCTGCCCTCTGTCACATTCAGCACACCTGGTCCTAATGGTCAGGGAAGGATGGCTCGGTGGGTAAGGCGACCGTCCTGTAACCGGAAGGTCGCTGGTTCGATCTCCCGCCCAGAGTACATACCGAGGTGTCCTTGAGCAAGACACCAAAGCCCCTGTTGCTTTTGATGATAGTGGGATGCGCCTTGCATGGTAGCTCTCATCATCAGGAATGAATGTGCGTGTGAATGTGTGTGTCTGGTATGGAGTGAATGAATGGTGCATATGTGAAGCGTCTTTGAGTATCCTTGTGGTAACTAGATCCTGGTTACCATGGTGAGGGTAGGAACGTAGATCCTGGTTACCATGGTGAGGGTAGGAACGTAGATCCTGGTTACCATGGTGAGGGTAGGAACGTAGATCCTGGTTACCATGGTGAGGGTAGGAACGTAGATCCTGGCTACCATGGTGAGGGTAGGAACATAGATCCTGGTTACCATGGTGAGGGTAGGAACGTAGATCCTAGTTACCATGGTGAGGGTAGGAACGTAGATCCCGGTTACCATGGTGAGGGTAGGAACATAGATCCTGGTTACCATGGTGAGGGTAGGAACGTAGATCCTAGTTACCATGGTGAGGGTAGGAACGTAGATCCTGGTTACCATGGTGAGGGTAGGAACATAGATCCTGGTTACCATGGTGAGGGTAGGAACGTAGATCCTAGTTACCATGGTGAGGGTAGGAACGTAGATCCTGGTTACCATGGTGAGGGTAGGAACGTAGATCCCGGTTACCATGGTGAGGGTAGGAACGTAGATCCCGGTTACCATGGTGAGGGTAGGAACGTAGATCCCGGTTACCATGGTGAGGGTAGGAACGTAGATCCCGGTTACCATGGTGAGGGTAGGAACGTAGATCCCGGTTACCATGGTGGGGGTAGGAACGTAGATTCTGGTTACCATGGTGAGGGTAGGAACATAGATCCTGGTTACCATGGTGAGGGTAGGAACGTAGATCCTGGTTACCATGGTGAGGGTAGGAACGTAGATCCTGGTTACCACGGTGAGGGTAGGAACGTAGATCCTGGTTACCACGGCGAGGGTAGGAACGTAGATCCTGGTAACCATGGTGAGGGTAGGAACGTAGATCCTGGTTACCATGGTGATAGTAGGAACGTAGATCTTGGTTACCATGGTGAGGGTAGGAATGTAGATCCTAGTTACCATGGTGAGGGTAGGAACGTAGATCCTGGTTACCACAGTGAGGGTAGGAACGTAGATCCTGGTTACCATGGTGAGGGTAGGAACGTAGATCCTGGTTACCATGGTGAGGGTAGGAACATAGATCCTGGTTACCATGGTGAGGGTAGGAACGTAGATCCTGGTTACCACGGTGAGGGTAGGAACGTAGATCCTGGTTACCATGGTGAGGGTAGGAACGTAGATCCTGGTTACCATGGTGAGGGTAGGAACGTAGATCCTGGTTACCACGGTGAGGGTAGGAACGTAGATGCTGGTTACCATGGTGAGGGTAGGAACGTAGATCCTGGTAACCATGGTGAGGGTAGGAACATAGATCCTGGTTACCATGGTGATAGTAGGAACGTAGATCCTGGTTACCATGGTGAGGGTAGGAATGTAGATCCTGGTTACCATGGTGAGGGTTTGAACGTAGATCCTGGTTACCATGGTGAGGGTAGGAACGTAGATCCCGGTTACCATGGTGAGGGTAGGAACGTAGATCCCGGTTACCATGGTGAGGGTAGGAACGTAGATCCTGGTTACCATGGTGGGGGTAGGAACGTAGATTCTGGTTACCATGGTGAGGGTAGGAACATAGATCCTGGTTACCATGGTGAGGGTAGGAACGTAGATCCTGGTTACCATGGTGAGGGTAGGAACGTAGATCCTGGTTACCACGGTGAGGGTAGGAACGTAGATCCTGGTTACCACGGCGAGGGTAGGAACGTAGATCCTGGTAACCATGGTGAGGGTAGGAACGTAGATCCTGGTTACCATGGTGATAGTAGGAACGTAGATCTTGGTTACCATGGTGAGGGTAGGAATGTAGATCCTAGTTACCATGGTGAGGGTAGGAACGTAGATCCTGGTTACCACAGTGAGGGTAGGAACGTAGATCCTGGTTACCATGGTGAGGGTAGGAACGTAGATCCTGGTTACCATGGTGAGGGTAGGAACATAGATCCTGGTTACCATGGTGAGGGTAGGAACGTAGATCCTGGTTACCACAGTGAGGGTAGGAACGTAGATCCTGGTTACCATGGTGAGGGTAGGAACGTAGATCCTGGTTACCATGGTGAGGGTAGGAACGTAGATCCTGGTTACCACGGTGAGGGTAGGAACGTAGATCCTGGTTACCATGGTGAGGGTAGGAACGTAGATCCTGGTTACCATGGTGAGGGTAGGAACGTAGATGCTGGTTACCATGGTGAGGGTAGGAACGTAGATCCTGGTAACCATGGTGAGGGTAGGAACATAGATCCTGGTTACGATGGTGATAGTAGGAACGTAGATCCTGGTTACCACGGTGAGGGTAGGAACGTAGATCCTGGTTACCATGGTGAGGGTAGGAACGTAGATCCTGGTTACCATGGTGAGGGTTTGAACGTAGATCCTGGTTACCATGGTGAGGGTAGGAAACAACCCGATCTGGCTTCTCTCGACCTGGAGGAAGAGTGGCTCGACGTCGAGCTCCTCCCGGATGGCAGGACTCCTCACCCATTCTCAGAGTGAGAGCCCTGCCACCCTGCGGAGGAAGCTCATTTCAAAGTTTCTTTATTAGAATTTAAATCCATCTTTCGTTTCACACGTGATTCTTTTCTGCAGCTGTGTGATAAGTTCTGATTTGATGCCGCCTCGTTGGAAACGCTCATTCAGCACAATTCAAGGTTAAAGAAGTCCGTTCGTTACTGGAATGAACCGACAAATCAAACGTTATGGGTGTTTAGAAACAAACAAGGTCAAAATGGTGGAACAGAAATGAAATACTTGGATGTGTCGATAAAAAGAGGATCAATCAGAGCAAAGGATTTTTTTATTGCAGTGGAAAGTCAGGGAATCAGTGTTCTGTGGAGCCGTGGTGTGAAAGCGAGACTCCATCCCTCTCAGACTCCTGCCCTACTGGCCGGGTCTATATTGGTATTTTATTTTGAAGGAATGTGTGAGAAAGAGTGGAAATACGATGTAGTGTTTGCCTTTTCGACTAAACACAGAAATCTGTTGGCTTGTTTTTATTATGTTCCGTTCCGTCATCTTCCGCTTATCCGGGGCCGGGTCATGAGCGCAATAGCCTCAGACGGGAAACCCAGGCTTCTCTCACCCCGGCTGCATCCTCCAGCTCACCCGGAAGGATCCTGAGGTGTTCCCCAGCCAGCTGTGAGATATTACTTCACCACAACGGATCGATGCAGCATCCTGATTATTGCAGACACAGCACCGATCCGTCTGTCGATCTCCCGCTCCATCCTTCCCCCATTCATGAACAAGACCCCGAGATACTTAAACTCTTCCACTTGGGGCAGGACCCTGTCCCTGACCTGCAGGGGGGCAACCTTGGCGGACTTCAACTCTCTGGAAATGGAACCGACATACTCCCAGCTGTACTGACCAAGCTCTGGCTCCGGTCGTACAGAGAGCGGAGACTCCGTATGAATCACCAACTCCTGGTTTTAAATTAAGGGGTTGAGTGTTTGTTCTTGGAGCGGGAGAAGCTGGTTTGAATCCCACTGACTCCTCTAGGTGTCCCTGAAGCAGACACTTAACCCCCTAGTGCTCCCACCATTGGCACTGTTGTGTGACTGCCTGCTGCGGTGCAATGCAGCACAGGAACTTCCACATTGAGGGAGTAATAACGGAATTCTTTTTCTTTTGTAGAAACAGAATCTGTCTAAAAACCCACTGAGGTCTCATGTTGTGTCACTTTTGGACATGCCTCGTTTTTCAGAGGCCACACACACACAGGCGCGCGTGCGCGCACACACACTGAGACGCATGCGCACTCACACAGAATGCTTTTTTTTCTCAGTGAACAAACATCAGCCCTTTCCCTTCTGGCTAACAATCTCAACATATTGGTGTGGTTAGTGAGGACGTGTGTGTGTGTGTGTGTGTGTGTGTGTGTGTGTGTGTGTGTGTGTGTGTGTGTGTGTGTGTGTGTGTGTGTGTGTGTGTGTGTGTGTTCGTGTGCGCGTGCGCGTGCGCTAAAAGCCTCCCTGACAGTGTCTGACAGTGAATAGAGATTCTCTTTGTGACCACTCTGACAGGAACACGGATGATTTTCTGGGATTATTTTACTTCTTGTTACTTTCTTAAAGTTTAAACTTTATTCTTAAACAATAAAAAAACTGCAGCAAAAGTTCCTTAGATGGAAAAAAATCTGTTTTTTTTTTTAAATGAATCATTTTGTAATCAGTGAGTTGAACTTTTTGTGTTTGATTAACGGTATTTTTACACTTTAAACTGTGAGCTTTTACCCAAAAAATACAACGAAATGAATGAAAAACAGAAAAAAAGCGCGTTAGACTTTAATTCTTTTCAGAAAATAAGAAACAGGAAGATAAAAAACTGCTTGTTGGTGGAAGAAAAGCAGAAAAAAACTAAAGAAAAAGTCCAACCATCGGACAGGAAGGTGGGTTTTAACCAGTTTAAAAGCGGCCCTGAACCACACAATCCACGGACTGGGACCGTTCTACGGCCCGGTGGTTGGGGACCCCTGTTTTGAGGTATGATGGATGGCATTTCTGAAGATAGAAAACCGTTTTGGCCCCAAAACAGAACCGTGAGCAGGGGCGGATTCAGGGGAGAGGGCAGGGGATAGTCCACAAAAAAAAAAAGAAGAAGAAAGGAAAGGGGACTAGTCCTGCTTCCCTCACAGGGCCAGCGAATGGGCACCAAAATGCAGGAAAATGACTCCCATTTTTTTTAAACGTCCTGGGTACTGGCTTTGTTCATGACCTCACGTCCCCCTCTTAGAAAACACAGCCCCCTTTAGAAAATCCTGGATCCACCCCTGGTGAGGGACTCTATATAGAATCGTTTTCTGTTCAGAGTTGAAATTAGTCATGTGTGTAGATGCTGTTGGCACGGTGGTGTAGTGGTTGGCACAGTGGCCTCATGGTAAGAAGATTGGGGGTTCTAATTCCGAGTGGGCACGCGGCTTGGAACGCTGACCATTCGGTGTGTAGTTTGTATGTTCTCCCTGTGTATATGTGGGTTTTCTCTGGTTTCCTCCAAAAACATCCATGTTAGGTTGACTTGCTGCTAGAAAATTACCCGGAGGAATGATGGTTGTGTTTGTGTGGAACCTGTTCGGGGTGTACCCTCCCTTTTGCCTGAAATCAGCCCGGATAGGCTCTGGCACCTCCGCAACCTGGTCAGGGATGGACGGTTCAGAAGATGAATGAATATATTGTAGTTTTTTAACCA
This sequence comes from Neostethus bicornis, assembly GCA_902685375.1. Classification (NCBI taxonomy): domain Eukaryota; kingdom Metazoa; phylum Chordata; class Actinopteri; order Atheriniformes; family Phallostethidae; genus Neostethus; species Neostethus bicornis. The sequence goes on along the minus strand of LR738552.1, from coordinate 1,444,875 downwards.
GTCAGTCACCTTCTTAACCGTCTAACCCTTCCTGGGTTGCAGGGGGTGCTGGAGCCCAACCCGACTGATTCAAGGCGAGGGGCATGGTACACCCCAAACAGGTTGCCAGTCTGTAGTGGGGGCCACACACATACAACCATCCACACACACACTCATTCTGAAGGATAATTTGGCACCAGCCAATCAACCTAACATGCATGTCTTTGGAGGGTGGGAGGAAATCCACGCAGACATGGGGAGACCGTCCCACTGGAGTACCAGGGGTTGGACCGTCCCACTGGAGTACCAGGGGTTGGACTGTCCCACTGGAGTACCAGGGGACCGACCGTCCCGCTGGAGTACCAGGGGTCCGACCTTCCCGCTGGAGTACCAGGGGTCCGACCTTCCCGCTGGAGTACCAGGGGTTCCGACGGTCTCCCATCCAAGTATGGCCCAGGCCCAGCTTAGCTTAGCTTCTGAGGTCTGACGGGATCAGGCATTGACAGGCTGGTATGACCTTCTTGCTGTGAGGCCACTGTGCTACCCACTGTGCCAACGTGCCTCCCCACTGACACCATATCTTTCCAATTTAGATTTATGGAGATAAATAGATGTAAAAAGCTTCCTTTTAAGGGTCTCTTTTGGAGCTTCTGTGTGTAACATGAGGGGATATATTTCAGATTGCATTCCGTTGCAGGAGGACGTTACCAAACCATGAACAGAATAAAAGTGGGTGCTGTGATGTGACCAAAATGAACCCAGTCTAACTGCTTCACACTGCCAGTTTTTACAAGTTGTTCATTGAACTGAGACAGATCGACGGGAGCATCTCGTCTCTCATTTCTGATGGTAATCTCAAACTGTGAAGAATCTAAAGCAGCGTGGATTTCATCATAAAATGAAACGTTCAACATCGAAATGGAGATGAATGTTTGTGAAGTGGTAGTGGTGGGCATGTGGGCAGACGTCTCCTGGTTAACCACCTTTAATGATTACATGCTTACCTGCCATTGTCACGTTAGCAGGATCAGTCATGTTTAAAGATGTCTGTTGGTTCCGTTTGTTCCGTCGTCCTCCGCTTATCCAGGGACGAGTCCTCAGAGGAAAAGCCTCAGACGGGATGCCTAGGCTTCTCTCACCCCGTCTGCATACTTCCATCTCACCCAGGAGGATCCTGAGGTGTTCCCTGTCCAGCTGGGAGACATAGTCTCTCCAGCAGGTCTGGGGTCGGCCTCTTGGTCTCCCCCTGGTGAGACGTGCCCAAAACACCTCACCAACAAGGCGCTCGGGGGGGCATCCTGACCAGATGCCTGAACCACACCATCTGGCGTCTCATGACCGGGAGGTAGGAACATAGATCCTGGTTACCATGGTGAGGGTAGGAATGTAGATCCTGGTTACCATGGTGAGGGTAGGAATGTAGATCCTGGTTATCATGGTGAGGGTAGGAATGTAGATCCTGGTTACCATGGTGAGGTTAGGAACGTAGATCCTGGTTACCATGGTGAGGGTAGGAATGTAGATCCTGGTTACCATGGTGGGGGTAGGAACGTAGATCCTGGTTACCATGGTGAGGGTAGGAACGTAGATCCTGGTTACCATGGTGAGGGAAGGAACGTAGATCCTGGTTACCATGGTGAGGGTAGGAACGTAGATCTGGTTACCATGGTGAGGGTAGGAACGTAGATCTTGGTGACCATGGTGAGGGTAGGAACGTAGATCTGGTTACCATGGTGAGGGTAGGAACGTAGATCCTGGTTACCATGGTGAGGGTAGGAATGTAGATCCTGGTTACCATGGTGAGGGGAGGAACGTAGATCCTGGTTACCATGGTGAGGGCAGGAACGTAGATCCTTGTTACCATGGTGAGGGGAGGAACGCAGATCCTGGTTACCATGGTGAGGGTAGGAACATAGATCCTGGTTACCATGGTGAGGGCAGGAACGTAGATCCTGGTTACCATGGTGAGGGTAGGAACATAGATCCTGGTTACCATGGTGAGGGTAGGAACGTAGATCCTGGTTATCATGATGAGGGTCGGAATGTAAATTCTGTTTAAAATGTTACAGAAGTGCTTTTATTTTATTGTAAAATAAATTAAATTATTGAAATGTTTTGAATTTTTTTTGCCAGCTTGTTGTTTTTTATGTGTTTGTTTTTCTCATTTTGCCCATTTTTATTCAAAGCACTGGCCGAAAAGAACCAAACTGCACCTGTTCGTCTCTCCGCTGGGACACAGTCCATGTCATAGTTTTTATTCTGTCCTTAGAAACCTCTCCAATCATCTGTTTACCATCACACCTCCTTACCCGTCTCAGCTTTGCTCGTTTTTCTCGGGTTGGCGTGCTAACCGCGCTGTCTGGAACACAGCAGTGTGTCTGAGCTGCCTGGATTACAGGAGGCACGTTGCCAAATTCACCATCAGGCCCATCAGACTCGCTCTCTGGTTCATTTCCTCTAACGGTGCCCGTGCTGTCACTTTCAGCAATAAAAACCTCCACAGTGTTCCCAAAAGGTATTCCACCTCCGCGGTGAGGGCACATTAAGTCCTTTCATCTAATAAGTTAAATCAGGTGTTACTAAGGCGCTTTCAAAGAAGCTGTGCTTGCAATTCTCACACAAACAATATCATGCCGTGAATGCCAACCACAGGATAGCAAGTGTTTTCAAGGGTAAAACAAGAAGAAGTTGATGCCAAGGTGTCGAACAGAATTTCTCCGCCTGTCCCTCTATCACCATGTTTCTGTCACAGTAAAAGCAAAATCTCCGAAACCACTGAAGGAATTTTATTAGTGACTCAACCAAACACAGAATCACAGAAACTCAGTTCCAACTGGATTTTTTTGGAGCAATTTTTAAACCCTAAACTCTTATCTGTTTATTGGCCATGCTGATTGGTCTAGAGACGGTGTGGTGAGAGCAGCCATGCTGATTGGTCTAGAGACAGTGTGGTGAGAGCGGCCATGCTGATTGGTCTAGAGACAGTGTGGTGAGAGCGGCCATGCTGATTGGTCTAGAGACAGTGTGGTGAAAGCGGCCATGCTGATTGGTCTAGAGACAGTGTGGTGAGAGCGGCCATGCTGATTGGTCTGGAGACAGTGTGGTGAGAGCGGCCATGCTGATTGGTCTAGAGACATTGTGGTGAGAGCGGCCATGCTGATTGGGCTAGAGACAGTGTGATGAGAGCGGCCATGCTGATTGGTCTAGAGACAGCGTGGTGAGAGCAACCATGCTGATTGGTCTAGAGACGGCGTGGTGAGAGCGGCCATCCTGATTGCTCTAGAGACAGTGTGGTGAGAGCGGCCATGCTGATTGGTCTAGAGACAGTGTGGTGAGAGCGGCCATGCTGATTGGTCTAGAGACAGTGTGGTGAGAGCGGCCATGCTGAATGGTCTAGAGACAGTGTGGTGAGAGCGGCCATGCTGATTGGTCTAGAGACAGTGTGGTGAGAGCTGCCATGCTGATTGGTCTAGAGACAGCGTGGTGAGAGCGGCCATGCTGATTGGTCTAGAGACAGTGTCACTGAGGAAAAGACAGGAAACAGAGATGTTTGTATCAGAGATGAAGATGCTGAGGATCTCTCTGGGAGTGACCAGGATGAACAGGATCAGAGGAACAGCACATGTTAGAGGTTTCAAAGTCAGAGAGGTCAGACTGAGATGGTTTGGACATGTGCAGAGGAGAGAGAGAGAGTACATCAGAAGAAGGATGCTGGGTTTGGAACCACCAGGAAAGAGGACTAGAGGAAGACCAAAGAGGAGGTTCATGGATACAGTGAAGGAAGACATGAAGATAGTTTGTGTGACTGAAGAAGATGCAGCAGATAGGGTTAGATGGAAGAAACTGACTTGATGTGTGTGTGACAAAGCTTTAATTTTTCATTTGACTAAATAAAAAGCTGGATTTTATTCACAGCAGTACCCAGCATCAGTCTGTGAGGGTACTTGGCATTCATGTACCAGGCTCTTTTTCTGTTTATTCAGCTGTGATGTTATGCCTAATGCTTCCGTGGCAGGAGGTGTCGAATCCAGAACTGTTGTTGCAGGCAGTTTTAAATCCATCCTGAAAGAAAAACAATAGCTGGGCATCAGCGAACCACCGTGAGAGGAAGCTACATGTTTAAAGATTTAAAGACCCGTCCTCATGTACGAGCAAACAGCAGGAAGTCATTTACTCCATTGCTGTTCCGTCGTCTTCCGCTTATCCGGGGCAGAGTCGTCGGGGGCAACAGCCTCAGATGGGAAGCCAAGGCTTCTCTCACACCGGCTGCATCCTCCAGCTCACCCAGGAGGATCCCGACTCGTTCCCTGGCCAGCTGTGAGACATACTCTCTCCAGTAGGTCTGGGGTCTGCCTCTTGGTCTGGTGAGGGTAGGAACATAGATTCTGGTTACCATGGTGAGGGTAGGAACGTAGATCTTGGCTACCATGGTGAGGGTAGGAACGTAGATCTTGGTTACCATGGTGAGGGTAGGAACGTAGATCTTGGTTACCATGGTGAGGGTAGGAACGTAGATCTTGGTTACCATGGTGAGGGTAGGAACGTAGATCTTGGTTACCATGTTAAGGGTAGGAACGTAGATCCTGGTTACCATGGTGAGGGTAGGAACGTAGATCCTTGTTACCATGGTGAGGGTGGGAACGTAGATCCTGGTTACCATGGTGAGGGTAGGAAAATAGATACTGGTTACCATGGTGAGGGTAGGAACGTAGATCCTGGTTACCATGGTGAGGGTAGGAACGTAGATCCTGGTTACCATGGTGAGGGTAGGAATGTATATCCTGGTTACCATGGTGAGGGTAGGAACGTAGATCCTGGTTACCATGGTGAGGGTAGGAACGTAGATCCTGGTTACCATGGTGAGGGTAGGAACATAGATCCTGGTTACCATGGTGAGGGTAGGAACGTAGATCCTGGTTACCATGGTGATGGTAGGAACGTAGATCCTGGTTACTGTGGTGAGGGTAGGAACGTAGATCCTGGTTACCATGGTGAGCGTAGGAACGTAGATCCTGGTTACCATGGTGAGGGTAGGAACGTAGATCCTGGTTACCACGGTGAGGGTGGGAACTTAGATCCTGGTTACTGTGGAGAGGGTAGGAACGCAGATCTTGGTTACCACGGTGAGGGTAGGAACTTAGCTTCTGGTTACTGTGGAGAGGGTAGGAATGTAGATCCTGGTTACTGTGGAGAGGGTAGGAACGTAGATCCTGGTTACTGTGGAGAGGGTAGGAACGTAGATCCTGGTTACCGTGGTGAGGATAGGAACATAGATCCTGGTTACCATGGTGAGTGTAGAAACGTAGATCTTGCTTACCATGGTGAGGGTAAGAACGGGTAGGAACTTTCCTTTTCAGCTCAGTTCTCTCTTTACCAAATCAATATCTGACTTTTATTTTGGCGGGAGAACTGTTTGATAATAAATCCCAGCTTTATGAGTTCTTATGAATCACAAACACATTGACCTTCATCAGTCCCCAGGTCAGGTTCCAGCAGCTCATTGGCTGTAATTACTGTGATTAATGAAAGATAATTAGTCATGCCTAAAAGATGATTAATCAGACATGATTAATCAGTTCTATGCAGAGTTTTTAGGGTGAGTTAGATTTGCATACACTTCCTTTGGTCACACCTTCTTAACCGTCTATCCCTCACGGGGTTGCAAGGAGGAGGCTGGAGGCCATCTTAGCTGATTCAAGGTGATGGGCAGGTCGCCAGGCTGTCGCAGGGTCACACAAACTCATACACATTGCTGGGGGCAATTTGGCACTGGCCAATTAACCAAACATGCATGTTTTTGGAGGGTGGAAGGATGGTGACCGAAAGAATGAGATCGGCATGATGGCTGGGCTCTCACTCAAAGATCGGGTGAAGAGCTCTGCCATCCGGGAGAAGCTCGGTGTCGAGCTGCTCCTTCTCCAGGTCGAAAGGAAGCAGATGGGGTTGGTTCACGCAGCTGGTCAAGATGCCACTTGAGCACATCGCTGGTGAGAAGTTTCGATCTAGGATCTATGTTCCTACCCTCACCATGGTAACCAGGATCTACGTTCCTACCCTCACCATGGTAACCAGGATCTATGTTCCTACCCTCACCATGGTAACCAGGATCTACGTTCCTACCCTCATCATGGTAACCAGGATCTACGTTCTTACCCTCACCATGGTAACCAGGATCTACGTTCCTACCCTCATTATGGTAACCAGGATCTACGTTCCTACCCTCACCATGGTAACCAGGATCTACGTTCCTACCATCACCATGGTAACCAGGATCTACGTTCCTACCCTCATCATGGTAACCAGGATCTACGTTCCTACCCTCACCATGGTAACCAGTATCTACGTTCCTACCCTCATCATGGTAACCAGGATCTATGTTCCTACCCTCACCATGGTAACCAGGATCTACGTTCTTACCCTCACCATGGTAACCAGGATCTATGTTCCTACCCTCATCATGGTAACCAGGATCTACGTTCCTACCCTCACCATGGTAACCAGGATCTACGTTCCTACCCTCATCATGGTAACCAGGATCTACGTTCCTACCCTCACCATGGTAACCAGGATCTACGTTCCTACCCTCATCATGGTAACCAGGATCTACGTTCCTACCCTCACCATGGTAACCAGGATCTACGTTCCTACCATCACCATGGTAACCAGGATCTACGTTCCTACCCTCATCATGGTAACCAGGATCTACGTTCCTACCCTCACCATGGTAACCAGGATCTACGTTCCTACCCTCACCATGGTAACCAGGATCTACGTTCCTACCCTCACCATGGTAACCAGGATCTATGTTCCTACCCTCACCATGGTAACCAGGATCTACGTTCCTACCCTCACCATGGTAACCAGGATCTATGTTCCTACCCTCACCATGGTAACCAGGATCTATGTTCCTACCCTCACCAGACCAAGAGGCAGACCTCCTGGAGAGACTATGTCTACCAGCTGGACACGTCAGGATCCTTCCGGGTGAGCCGGAGGATGCAGCTTGGGCAAGAGAAGCCTTGGCTTCTCGTCTGAGGCTGTTGACCCCTATGACTCGACCCCGGATAAACGAAAGATGACGGAACGGAAAAATCATTAGTTAGCTTTTTTTTTTCTGCTGATTTTGTATAAATTAAACAAAATAATTCTTTTTTTTTCTGAATCTTGTTTGATTTAAATGAAAATCAATATAAATCAAACCAATAATAGAATTTTTTGTTCTTTTCTTTTTATTTCTGGATTAATTTTACAAAGCATTAGATTTTTTTTTTTTGGGGGGGGTCATGTGTCTTGTGAAGAAAAAAACCCCATAAAAGATCAGGTTAATCCATCACACTCTGTATACGGTACAGACGTGGTGTTTGGCAGCTTGTAAGTCTGATGGTGATGGAGTCACAGAGTAACCCGTGGCTCAGCGGGCAGAATAAACTGACAGATGGTAAACACAGAAGTAAATATTCCACTGAGGAAACGGCGGGTTACACATGTTCACTGTTTGAATGTGAACCAGCAGGAACGTACTTCATCCTAACGGACGCTTTTCATCAGGAAACGAGAGAAAAAAATGGAGGCAAAGCAGAACGAATGGGTAGAAGATGGTGAAGCGGTGGGAAGCAGGCGGGTAGTCCGAGGCAGGCGGGTTGTTTGAGGTAGACGGCTCACTTGACAAAGATCTACTAACGGCTTGTTGTTGTTACCACGTGGAATTCAACAATCTGGCACAGACTGAGGGTACAGGGTGGCTTGCAGATTACTGATCATCTGCAGGTGGTGAGCAGGTTGCCATGGAGACAGACACCCTCTTAGAAGCAAGGATCACAACATCTTGTTTTGTTTTAAAATGACAAAGTCAATCCCAGTTGGCGACTCGGGGGTCATCCTTCTGTGTGGAGTTTGCATGTTCTCCCTATGTATGCAATCTATGATTAACATTTAACATTTAACCTATCCGTAGTGTGGTGGTCATGTTCGCTTCACACGCGAAAGATCAGACACAGGAAGACAGAAACAGTCTGAGATCCCAAGTCGTTCCCCAGCCAGCTGTGAGACAGTCTCTCCAGCAAGGCCGGGGTCTGACTCTTGGTCTCCTCCCGATGGGACGGAACGAGGCGCACATGTCTAATATGTCAAATATTTTTTCCTGGGCCGTGAAATCAAAATTCAAGGTTTTGTTATCTCGAAATTTTGAACTAATAATCTAAAAAAATTGTGCATGTTTTATTCTGAAATCCAGCAAAATCCAACACAATTTACATCAAAATCTCACAAGATTAATTTGAAAATCTAGCAAAAAAATGAAAAAATCATGAATTTGTTTCATTTTTATGCTTTGCATTAAGTTTTTTTCCCACATTTTGTAGCTAAAGGCTTAAAAACGCTTTAAATTTTGAACAAATTGAACACAAAAAATCATCATATGAACAAAATCAATGGATGTGTGTAAAAAAATATCCATTTTTAAACCCAGCAGGTTAAATTGATTGTAATCTGAGTTTTTTTAAATGACTTATTCATCAACGTCATTCTGCTGATAAAAATCAATGAGTTTCTAACAGAATAAAATCTATTTAAAGCCCTCAGGAATCCACTGATGAAGAGCGTGACGTTCTGAACTCAAGCAAAACTTTAATTACATACTGAGTTCTCAGTAAATGAGGTGCAGTTCATTAGTGGGACTCCAGAACTGTTTCGTTGTCTTCTGCTTGATTCGGGCCAGGTCGCTGGGGGTAAATCCATCCTCCAGCTCACCTGGGGGGATCCCGAGGTGTTCCCTATCCAGCTGTGGGACATAGTCTCTCCAGCGAGGGACGTGGAACACCTCACCAGCGAGATTGCCATCCGGGAGGAGCTCGGAGAAGAGCCGTTGCTCCTCCAGGTTGAGAAAAGTCATATGGGGTGGTATTGGTATCTAGTTACGATGCCTCCTGAATGCCTCACTAGTGAGGCGTTTCAGGCATGTACCACCAAGAGGAGACCAGGAGGAAGACCCTGGACCCACTAGAGAGATTATGACATCGTCCACATGTAGTCGGGTATCTGGTAAAACCAATATATTTCTATCCGTTTTGGCCTTTCATCCTCACGAACCCTCAAATTTTTGTCACCCAAAACCGTGTCTTTGGAAAACTCCGGTTTGACGTTTGCGTGGGAACATGTATGACAGACGTTATGACGTTTTGTGTTTTTAAACGGCACTGCCTGCGACAATTATTGCATGACCGTCATTAGCGCGTCCTTGTTTTTCATGTAAGAAGCGTATTCATACGGGTCCGTGTGGATGCGGTCATATTGAAAACAGTTACGTGTGGATACGAGACGTTTTCTAAAACGGAGAACAGTGGGTATTTGATTTTAAAAATACCAGCCTACGTGAGTTCATGGTCTGTCTCACAGCTGGACAGGGAACACCTCAGAATCCTCCTGGGTGAGCTGGAGGATGCAGCAGGAGTGAGAGTACCCTGGGTTTCCTGTCTGAGGCTGGTGCCCCGGCACCCCGGCCCCTGACTAGCGAAAGATGATTTAAGGGATCTGTCATGATTCCCTTGCCAGCCACCAAAGGAAGGCTTTGGCCTTCCTCCCTCACCAGGATTCCAACCTTGTCCTGAACAGCTGAGGTAGCGATTAGCTGTGCATCGTCAGCCTGCTGTCTATTTAAGGGCGATCAGCCTAGACTCTCTCATCGGGTCGTACGATCCCTTCCAGCCAGGTCTCCCTGGTCGCCTGACCAAGATCCCATTCCGAACAATACCCCTTCTTACCATGCTACTAAAACCTTATGTTTTTCTTTCACAACATTACTGGACTGGCATACACAAATAAACCATGTTTTTTTGTCCTGCAATTGGGCCCTCCTCCTTCCACCTATACCCCTTCATGACAAGATGGAGGATACAGCCGGGGTGAGAGAACCTTGGGGTTCCGTCTGAGGCTGTTACCCCGGCGACCCGGCCCTGGATAAACAGAAGACGATGGAACTTGAAAACAAATCCAACTTGTCCCGTTTTTTTTGAGAAATCTTAATTCTAAGGATGCCGCGCATGCTCTGATAGTTTTTGCATGCCTTTTTATTTTTTTCACTGCGAATGCTCTGATAGTTTTTCATGTTTTTTTTTTTTTTTTTGCAGCGCATGCGCTGATAGTTTTTCATTCTTTTTTAAATGAATCTGGTTCTATTTTTGTGTCTAAATGAACGTTCTTTAAACATTTTCTTCAATGATAAGATCCTAATCAAACACTCTAATTACTGCTATTAATCCCATTTGAATTAAGAGGGAACTCATCGTGTGCGCACGCGCGTATGTGTGTGTGTTTGAAACAGTAATTATCAGCCTCCTTAAAACACCATCTTCTATCTTAACGTCCTGAAACTAATTAAGACTAATTATGATTTAATTTGAATTCATAAAAATACTGTTTTTCATGTGATTTTTTTTGTTTTTTGGTGTTTAAATGCTTTAAATTTGTCTTAAAAAACATAAAATGACGGTTTGTTCGTGTAAAAATAATTAATATTGTTTGGTTTCTAAGAAAAAAAAATCCTCACAGTCTTTAGAGTTGGTTCATTTTGGACCAAAGTTCTGCTGTTTATTTGATCTGAAGTCATAGATTATTGTTGCCTGTACCCCACAGCAGACTGGCGTCCTGTTCAAGGTGTTCCCTACCTTTCACCTTAAAATAACCGGGATGGACTCCAGCAGAGATGTTTGTAGCAGAGATGAAGATGCTGAGGATCTCTCTGGGAGTGACCAGGATGGACAGGATCAGAGGAACAGCACATGTTAGAGGTTTTAAAGTCAGAGAGGTCAGACTGAGATGGTTTGGACATGTGCAGAGGAGAGAGAGGATGCTGGGTTTGGAACCACCAGGAAAGAGGACTAGAGGAAGACCAAAGAGGAGGTTCATGGATACAGTGAAGGAAGACATGAAGATAGTTGGCGTGACTGAAGAGGATGCAGCAGATAGGGTTAGGTGGAAGAAACTGACTTGCTGTGGTGCCCCCTGAAGGGAAATAATGGAAGAAGAAGAAGTATAATTTTCCACCTTAGTTTCATTGAACCAGCGGAGGGTTGCTAATGTGATCCATCCTCGCTGGTGAGGTGTTTCAAGCATGTCCCACCAGGAGGAGACCAAGAGGGAAACCCAAGACCTGCTGGAGAGACTATGTCTCACAGCTGGACAGGGAACACCTCAGGATCCTCCTGAGTGAGCTGGAGGATGCAGCCGGCATGAGGGAAGGTTGGGTTTCCCGTATGAGGCTGTTGCCCCCGCGAAAGATGACGAAACGGAACGAGCTCCTGAGTTGCTTTAAAGTAACACAACAGTCCACGCCTCTCACCTTTTTCATAAATTGCTCCACATGCGTAGAAGTTGGCGTACACATGCTTGATAAAGGGAAGCGTTGGCCAAGTAGTAGAGTTTGTTGTTGGACCGGGAGAAGCCGGTTTGAATCTCTTTGAGCGGGCTCGGTGTCCCTGGAGAAGACACCTAACCTCCTAGTTGCTGCCACCATTAGCGCCGTCGTGAGCTGGAGGAGGCAGTTGGGGTGAGAAGCCTGGGGTTTCCATCTGCGGCTGCTGCCCCCAGAACCTGGCCCAGGATAAGCAGAAGATAACGGGCTGGTAGAAAGATTGAACTTGTTACAGAGCTTTATACAGCTCTATCCAGCTGTCAAACAAACTCTAATCTCCCATACGTGCGTCACACTCTTCTATAGTTTCAATTTTCTTTAGCCTGAAACCCAAAAACACTAGAATAGCTTTGCAAAGTGAGCTGTCTGTTCTAAATTACCTTCTGTTATATGGACTACTTACCGCAGTGCTTCGGGGAAATCCTCTCGCTTGTTTGTTTAAACAAGATGCATCTTCTCTTGGCAGAAACGACGTGTATCATTTTGACCCTTCCGGGAGTTCTGTACCGACCAAACTCTCTACTTTATCTGTGTTCTGTAGCAAAAAAAAAAAAAACACGCTTGTTTGTAAACCTTCTAAACATTTTCCAGGGATCGTACTTGTTTGTGTCGGACTGATTATGTCAGAATCTGATAGTTTTTAATCCACATTGAAGAGCAATGACTTCCGAAAGAGATGTAGATCCTTACCGTGGTGAGGGTAGGAACGTAGATCCTGGTCACCATGGTGAGGGTAGGAATGTAGATCCTGGTTACCATGGTGAGGGTAGGAACGTAGATCCTGGTCACCATGGTGAGGGTAGGAATGTAGATCCTGGTTACCATGGTGAGGGTAGGAACGTAGATCCTGGTTACCATGGTGAGGGTAGGAACATAGATCCTGGTTACCATGGTGAGGGTAGGAACGTAGATCCTGGTTACCATGGTGAGGGTAGGAACGTAGATCCTGGTTACCATGGTGAGGGTAGGAACATAGATCCTGGTTACCATGGTGAGGGTAGGATCATAGATCCTGGTTACCATGGTGAGGGTAGGAACATAGATCCTGGTTACCATGGTGAGGGTAGGAACATAGATCCTGGTTACCATGGTGAGGGTAGGAACATAGATCCTGGTTACCATGGTGAGGGTAGGATCATAGATCCTGGTTACCATGGTGAGGGTAGGAACGTAGATCCTGGTTACCATGGTGAGGGTAGGAATGTAGATCCTGGTTACCATGGTGGGGTAGGAACGTAGATCCTGGTTACCATGGTGAGAGTAGGAATGTAGATCCTGGTTACCATGGTGAGTGTAGGAATGTAGATCCTGGTTACCATGGTGAATGGTGAACGTAGGAACATAGATCCTGGTTACCATGGTGAGGGTAGGAATGTAGATCCTGGTTACCATGTTGAGGGTAGGAACGTTGATCTACTTGTAAATCGAGAGCTTTGCTTTCACTTCATCTCTTTCTTCATCACGACGGATCAAAGCAGCATCCTGATTATTGCGGACGCAACACTGATCCGTCTGTCGATCTCTTGCTCCATCCTTATCCTTCTGTGAACAAGACCCTGACATACTTAAACTCCTTCTGGGGACCTGCTGGAGAGATTATGTCTCACACCTGGACAGGGAACACCTCAGGATCCTCCTGGGTGAGATGGAGGATGCAGCCGGGGTGAGAGAAGCCTGGGCTTCCCGTTTGAGGTTGTTGCCCCACGACCTGGCCCCGGATATGCGTAATCCGACCAAACGTAACGTTTCTGCAGGGTTTTTTATGAGATTGATTGAGAAAACTGTAAAAAAGTTTCATTACTTTAAAAAAAACTTTAAAACTCAGTGCGAAAGTCTCCGCTGAAGCAATATGTGATCATAAATAATTCAACCACTAACTCATAAAGTCAAGCTGAACTCAATTTGAGCCACTTTAGAGCAGCCCGGTTCAGGTGAGGTCTTCATTTCTGCTTTTTTTTTTTTTTTAAATTTGGTACCATCTGTTCTTTAAAAAAAATCCCCTATGAGAAAACTTTGGATTTAAAAGGTTTATTAGTAACGTGTAAGCAGATGGACGGCAGAGCGTGATGTTTATAACTCTTATATATAAAGCCGGTCCTCAAAGGGCACGTATTTAACGCACCTGAGTCAAAGCAAATTTATCCAACAAGCTTTAAACTTCTGCCCAATTACCCGCTGAACGGAGTCAGGTGTGTTGAAGCAAAAACAGGAGACCCGGCTGCTTCCTCCACCTCACCCGGATGGATCCTGAGGTGTTCCCTGTCCAGCTGTGAGACATAGTCTTTCCAGCAGGTCTGAGTTCTGCCTCTAGGTCGCCTCCTGGTGGGACGTGCCCGAAACCCCTCACCAGCGAGGCGTTCAGGAGGCAGCCTAACCAAAGGCATGGACAACCACATCTGGTTTCTTTTGACCCAGAGGAGCTACGGATCTACTCCAAGTTACTACCGGATAGCAGAGATCCTTCCTCTATCTCAGAGTGAGAAGATCATTTCAGCCGCTTGTGTCCATGATTTTGTTCTTTTGGTCACCACCCACACTGGTTGCCATGGTGAGGGTAGGAACTTAGATCCTGGTTACCATGGTGAGGGTAGGAACATAGTTCCTGTTTACCATGGTGAGGGTAGGAACATAGTTCCTGTTTACCATGGTGAGGGTAGGAACATAGTTCCTGTTTACCATGGTGAGGGTAGGAACTTAGATCCTGGTTACCATGGTGAGGGTAGGAACCTAGATACTGGTTACCACGGTGAGGGTAGGGACCTAGATCCTGGTTACCATGTTGAGGGTAGGAACGTAGATCCTGGTTACCATGGTGAGGGTAGGAACGTAGATCCTGGTTACCATAGTGAGGATAGGAACGTAGATCCTGGTTACCACGATGAGGGTAGGAACGTAGATCCTGGTTACCATAGTGAGGATAGGAACGTAGATCCTGGTTACCACGATGAGGGTAGGAACGTAGATCCTGGTTACCATGGTGAGGGTAGGCACGTAGATCAATTGATAAATTCAAAGCTTTGCTTTTCGATTCAGCTGTTCCACCTATACGAACAGATTCAGCGTCCTGATTGTTGCAGATGTAGCACCGATCCGTCTAACCCTATTCCTGGTTACTTGGGAATCTGGTTGAGGACAACCAAAAAACAAAACAGAAAAAGATCAAAGGATCTGAAGAGAATGAAAGGAATGGATTTTCTATGACAGCTTTTTCTCTGATGATGTCATCAAAAGGCGACATTGAGATCTTTAAACAGCCGAAGCTAAGAAACACGTTCATTTTCAGAAACTTTGAATCCACTTTTTAAAGATGACGAAAACAAAAACAAAAAATAGATTTCCACGTAGATTTTCTTACTTCTACAACAGGGCACGGAGCCAGCAACGTTTGGGCCAAATTTGGAGATCCGCTTTAAACCGTGGCAAGACAAACAACATCATGGCTGCCAAAGCTGTTGTAATGCGGTACCAGAACATCCGCCGCAGGAACAGAATTTACGGTCTTCATAAGAGTTTAAAGGAACAAGAAGCAGTTGAAAACGACCTCCGTCGCAGGTTAAACAACTTGAGAAACAAGTGTGTGGGTCGATGGAGCAGGCTGATGGAAGGAAGTCAGCCACGGGCCAATGATGGGACTTATTACTCACTGCTGGACAGGAACATGCGCTGGGTTCAGGATCGATTTGATCGGATTAACAGAGTTCATCAGATGGAGTCTGAGATTAAAAAAGTAAAAGAATTACACAAATCAAAGATGGCACATTTCAAACGAGCAATTAGGAAGAAAAATAAACAGATTGCTAATTTGAAAAGAGCGAGATGTTTCCTACCAGATGAGAGTCTAAGAAAGAACGGTGAACGTGTGACCCGTCCTGATTCGGTTCCTCTAACGGACGCCACAAGAATAATGACCAGAAATATGTTTAGAAAACTTATGAGTATTCCTGATTTAAAAACAGCAGCTCCTGAAAAACAAGTTCAAGTTCAGACGAACGCGCCAAAGACGAGGAAAAGGAACATGAAGTCTGCCGAAACTCAGACTCCAAGTCCGGAGATCTACCATTCAAAACCAGGAGAAAGACGATATGAGACGAGACGAGGGTTAACCAAAAACGAGGACGGACATGTTTTTAATCCAAACCGTTAAAAAAACAACTGAGCCTAATCAAAACAAAAGAAAAAAAAGAGCAAAAAATAGAAAAATCTTGCTGGTTTGAATCAAGTAAAATTTTGTCATCAAAAAGTCTGACGAATCAACAGAGTCCAATCCTATTGGTCGATGTTTGGAGCATCAGGAATGAAGGACGATCAAATGAAAACAAGATTTTTCTGGTTAATCAACACCTTAAAAACAGCAAAATATGCAAACGTTAAATTCCGTCAAAAAGAACTGAAGACTGGAAACAAAAAAGAGACCATCTGATGGCTGAATGACTGGTGCAGACATCGGGGAGAGCGACCAAACTTCATCCATAAGAGTGGAAACAAAAAGAAAAATCAATGTTTTCAGAATGAAGTCAGACAAAATAAAACAAACTTTTGGACCAGCGATTGATTCACAATTTTATTAACGATTTTTTTTTTTTTACTCAAAATCCTTAATGATAGTTTACTCTAAGAGGGGTCTTAAAGGGCCGGTGTCCTGAAGGTTTTCTATGTGGTCTTGCGTCGACACACCTGATCCAGGTTATGTATTTTGTTTATTAGGATGAGCCCCGTCGTTGTCGGGTGAGGAGTTCTGCCATCCAAAAGGAGCTTGGTGTCAAGCCGCCCCTTCTCAAGCTTGAGAGAAGCTGGATGGGATGGTTCAGGCATCCAGTCAGGATGCCCCCTGTGTGCCTCGCTGGTGAGGTGTTTCAGGCATGAGATCCAGAGGCAGACCCCGGACCCGTTAAATTATCTTCCTCTGCAGGGTGGCTGGACTCTCTCTCAGAAACAGAGGGAGGAGTTCTGCCATCTGGGAGGAACTTGGAGTAGAGCTGTTGCTCCTCCGGGTCGAGAGAAGACAAGAGGCTGGTTCAGGCATCCCAAGCACCTTGCTGGTGAGGTATTTCGGGCACGTCCCACCATTAGGAGACCCAGAGGAGGGACACGGACCTGCTGGAGAGACTATGCCTCACCGCCGGACAGGGAACACCTCAGGATCCTCCTGGGTGAGGTGGAGGAGGCAGCCAGGGTGAAAGAAGCCTGGGCTTCCTGTCTGAGTGTCAAGACGTGGGTGTGCAGGTGGAAGGAGGAGGAGCCAAAGTTTTAGTGGCATGAGAAAGGGTTATTGTTAAAAGTGTGATCTTGGTCAGGCAGCGAAGGAGACCCGGCTGGAAGAGATGGTACGACCCAGCGAGAGAGCTCGGGGTGATCGTCCTTAAGTAGGCAGCAGGCTGACAATGAACAGCTGATTGTTACCAGGCTAATCACCCAGGTGTTCAGGATAAAGTTGGAATCCAGGTGAGGGAGGAAGGTCCAGGACTCCCTCCAGTGGTGGTCGAGGGAGCCACGACACTGAGGCTGTTGCTTAAACATTCTTGACAAAGAATCACAAACTTTTAATTACGTAATATTAACAATTAAAGTCATTAGTTTCTCTTTTTTTTAATCAATAGCATCATCAAACATATGAATTTTCTGTTCTTTGCTTTAAAAAGACACTTTCCCCTCGGCATCGTGTGTGTTTCAGGGCCGTGTGAAGGTTACAGACGTACACTGACATCATCTCATCTGCTCTGAAATAAGACAGTTCTCTAATAATCTAAAAAATGACTGTGTTAGATTACCTCAGAGACATCTTGTTCCCAGAAGACAGGTTCTAATGACGATTCCAGTGCTGCTCTGTTAAACTAGGACAAGGACAGGCACACGCGGTGTTGCGTATTAATGTCCTGCCCTGGAAACACACACTTGCGTGCGGTACCACCGTGCCATGCCTAAAGGTGACTGTGGGAGATGGTAAACCAGCCGTTTTGTTGCTTACCTCCTGTTCTAACACATTTTCTGCAGTCCATCCAGATGACACAGTTAGCGTCTTCTCCTTTGGGGGTGTTGTCACATATCAGAGCGAAGCAGCAACACAGACCGACTGTGGAAGAAAAGTTAGAGCAAAGTTTTTAATGAGCTTAAAAAGACTAAACAGTTTGGTTTTATATGGACTGACAGAAAAAAAAACCTGTTTCTAGCTTCCTCTGCAGAGTGGGCGGGGTCTCTCAGAGATAGAGGGAGGAGCTCTGCCATCTGGGAGGAGCTTGGAGGAGAGCCGTTGCTCCTCCGGGTTGAGAGAAGCCAGATGGGACGGGCCGCAAATGCCATCCTGGTGAGGTGTTTCGGGTACATCCCACGAGGCAGGCCCTGGATCCGCTGGAGAGACTGTGTCTCACAGTTGGACAGAGAACACCGTCCGCGTACCAGAGGCCGGGTGGCGGGGATGACAGCCTGAGAGATGAAATCCAGGCTTCCCTCATCCCGGCTGCATTCTCCAGCTCACCCAGAAGGATCCTGAGAGGTTCTCTGTCCAGCTGTGAGACAGTCTGAGCAGGTCTGGGACCTGCCTCCAGGTATCCTTTTGGTGGGACGAGCCCGGAGCATGTTCGGGAGACATCCTAAGCAGATGCCTGAACCACCTCATCTGGCTTCACCCAACCCAGAGGAGGAAAGACTCTACTCCGAGCTCCTCCCAGGTGGCAGAGCTCTTCCCTCTATTTTTGATAGAGATTGCGGGAAATTATCTTCCTGCAAAGGAAGATCATTTTGACTGCTTGTATCTTTCGGTCATCATCCAGAGCTGGTTACCATACCATGATGAGGGTAGGAAAGTAGATCCTGGTTACCATGGTGAGGGTGGGAACGTAGATCCTGGTTACCATGGTGAGGGTAGGAACGTAAATCCTGGTTACCATGGTGAGGGTAGGAACGTAGATCCTGGTTTCCATGGTGAGGGTAGGAACGTAAATCCTGGTTACCATGGTGAGGGTAGGAACGTAGATCCTGGTTACCATGGTGAGGGTAGGAACTTAGATCGTGGTTACCATGGTGAGGGTAGGAAAGTAGATCCTGGTTACCATGGTGAGGGTAGGAACGTAGATCCTGGTTACCATGGTGAGGGTAGGAACATAGATCCTGGTTACCATGGTGAGGGTAGGAATGTAGATCCTGGTTATCATGGTGAGAGTAGGAACGTAGATCCTGGTTACCATGGTGAGGGTAGGAACGTAGATCCTGGTTACCATGGTGAGGGTAGGAACATAGATCCTGGTTACCATGGTGAGGGTAGGAATGTAGATCCTGGTTATCATGGTGAGAGTAGGAACGTAGATCCTGGTTACCATGGTGAGGGTAGGAACGTAGATCCTGGTTACCACGGTGAGGGTAGGAATGTAGATCCTGGTTACCATGGTGAGGGTAGGAATGTAGATCCTGGTTACCATGGTGAGGGTAGGAACGTAGATCCTGGTTATCATGGTGAGGGTAGGAATGTAGATCCTGGTTACCATGGTGAGGGTAGGAACGTAGATCCTGGTTATCATGGTGAGGGTAGGAACGTAGATACTGGTTATCATGGTGAGGGTAGGAATGTAGATCCTGGTTACCATGGTGAGGGTAGGAACGTAGATCCTGGTTATCATGGTGAGGGTAGGAATGTAGATCCTGGTTACCATGGTGAGGGTAGGAACGTAGATCCTGGTTATCATGGTGAGGGTAGGAACGTAGATCCTGGTTACCATGATGACGGTAGGAACATAGATCCTGGTTACCATGGTAAGGGTAGGAACGTAGATCCTGGTTACCATGGTGTTACCTCATATGTATAAGTAGGTATAAATAAATCATAGATTCATTAACATGTTCGTATTTAAACCTGAACTCCTGGGAACATCGATCTACGCTCCAAAGCAGGACCTGTGAATACTAAGTGGGCATATCTGTCAGAGTCGTTTATCTCCGGGTATTTCAGTCTGCCACGCCACTTTATAATGATACCCACACTTTCCAACTTTATCTTTGGACGATTTAATGAGATAAAAATTGGAAGAGTATGATTGCTTTTCTCAACTTTGGTAAACAAACAAAATGCAAATGAAGTGGACGGGCTGACCTTTGAGAGAGACGGAGCTGTCATACTCAGTGTGCATCACACTGGTGCCGTTTGAAAAGCTGCCATGTCCAATAAGAAGTGACACGCAGCTTTTATCTTCAACATAACTGGCCGCTTCATGACCTACTGGTCGCCACCACATTTCAAAGCACCATCTGTTTCACGACGTTCCCCTGGCAACGTCATGCAGAACATCAACAAGCTGCGGTCTTAACATTTAGCAGGAACCAGTTTGATGAGAGCAAGATATTGTGAGCTTATTTTATTATTGTTTTAAATTTATTCAACCGGCTGATTTTCAAAAAGGAATCAAGGTGATTGTCAGCTTTCAGAGGCAGAAGAAGATCTGAGTGGTCAAAGTGTGACTTTAGGAATCATGAGAGAAACTCCTTTGTTTGGTAGAAACTCTGAATGAAGTTGATTCTTTTCGGCTTTTACGTGTGACACATTTTTCCAGCTCATTGAGAATCTCTACATCCCAAAATATTATAGACAGTGTGTCATGAAGTGGGGGTTCAGGTGGAAGGAGGAGGACTCAATTGCAGGATTTATTAAACACAATTCCAGTAAGTCTGTAAAGCAAGGGGCACAGGATTAACTCAGGATTTAAAAGTTTAAATAATAACAGAGTTTAATCATAATCAGGTAACCAGGGAGACCTGGCTGGAAGGGATGGTAAGACCCGACAAGAAAGTCTGGGGTGATTGCCCTTAAATAGGAAGCAGGGTCCACAGGTGTGTGGCATCAGAATAACCCCCCCTCAGATGTCTCAATCAGGGTGGTGAGGGAAGGTCCAGGGCTACCTCTGGTGGCAAGTGGGGGGATCATGACAGTACCCCCTCTCAACAACACCCCCAGGTGGTCAAGGAACTTGTGGTGTAACGTAACGTGGCTTAACTCGGCGCACGGCTTGACGTGGTTTGAGACGGCACGTGGCCTGGGCTTTGGCTTTTGTAGCGATCCTAGCAGGCCTAAGACTTCTGTCCGCTGGGTTCGTTCATGGTCGGGTCATTCCGTCATGAAGCGGTCTGCAGGTGGAAGGAGGAGGACCCAAATACAGAACAGAAAACATGGTTTATTTGAGTATGCCAGTCCAGTGATGCTGTGAAAGAAAAACAAAGTTTTAGTGGTAGGGCAAGAGGGTATTGTTCAAAATGTGTCCTTGGTCAGGCAACCAGGGAGACCTGGCTGGAAGGGATGGTATGACCTGATGTGGAGGTCCAGGGTGATTGTTCTTAAATCGGCAGCAGGGTCCACACATGTGTGACATCAGAGTTATTCACCTCAGGTGTCTCAATCAGAGGGAAGGTCCAGGACTCCCTCTGGTGGCAGGTGAGGGGATCGTGACATAGTGTGACCAGACCGCCGGTTCTTGACTGGGCGGTGAGTGCAAGAGAAGCAGAGGCACAGACCATAAAAACAGTTTTAACATAATTTATTTAAAACCTATTAAAAACACTTAAATGGCAGTCCGAAAAATAGTTTGCATTTTGGGTTTAGCCCACTGGCACCTTCTCGTCCTGGGTCTGCCCCTTGATGAGACCATTTGTACAGATCACCGACTTCGGGAACCCTCTTCGCCAGAGGGATCTGTGAAAGATATCCTGTGTCTCTTGCAGGGAAAGCCCTCTCCGCACGGTGGTGTGCAGGCTGACAGACCACCGACAGCCTGGTGTGAGTTTGACGGTGTGAATCGAGAGTCAAAGCTCTCAACTTGTAAATCGAGAGCTTTTCTTTTTGGCTCAGCTCTTTCTTCACCACGACAGATCAATGCAGTGTCCTAGTTAATGCTGACGTCGCACCGATCCGTCTGTCGATTTCCCGCTCCATCATTCACACACTTGGGAACAGGCTGTTTAAGCTGCTTTTTTTTTTTTTTTTTTTGACCAAAATTTCCTGAGATCTAAAAATAAATTTGAGGATAAAAATAAGGGTTCCGCTGACCGAGATTTGAAAACCTCCAGCTGTCCAGGTCTATATGTCGCTCTCAGATCAGCCTCACACACGTTCTGGAGGTTTGCCCTCAACCCTTGGCAGTGATAACAAGCCAAACCTGCCCGAGGCAAGTTTTGACTTTTCATGGAGAACAGAGTGAATTTGATTCTATATTTGGACGGAGGTGTCAATCAAATAGAGTTTAGATGTTTTATTTGTGTTCGATGATCGTTCATGCCAGTTTGTGCCCACGGTGGGTCAAGATTTTCTTTTTTTTTTCAAAGATAAAATGAGAATCCCTTTGGGAGGAAAATCTCCACCGTCTTCACACAAAGAAATCAAGATCCTGGGTTAAGATTCTGTTCTGTCGTCTTCCGCTTATCCAGGGATGGGTAGTCAGGGCAACAGTCTCAGACGGGAAGCCCAGGTTTCTCACAACCCGGCTGCATCCTCCATCTCACCCAGGATGATCCTGAGGTGTTCCCTGTCCAGCTGTGAGACATAGTCTCTCCAGCAGGTCCGGGGTCTACCGCTTGGTCTCCTTAGGGAGGAATGTACCCGAAACACCTCACCAACAAGGTGCTCGAAGGGCATCCTGACTTGATCCCTGAACCACCCCATCTGGCTTCTCTCAACCTGGAGGAGGAGCGGCTCGACACGGGGCTCATCCCGGAGAGCAGAACTCCTTACCCAATCTCTGAGTGAGAGACCAGCCACCCTGCGGAGGAAGATCATTTCAACTGCTTGTATCTGAGATCTCACTCTTTTGTTCACCACCCACAGCTGGTTACCATGGTAGGAATGTAGGTCCTGGTTACCATGGTGAGGGTAGGAATGTAGGTCCTGGTTACCATGGTGAGCGTAGGAACATAGATCCTGGTTACAATGGTGAGGGTAGGAACGTAGATCCTGGTTACCATGGTGAGGGTAGGAACGTAGATCCTGGTTACCATGGTGAGGGTAGGAACGTAGATCCTGGTTACCATGGTGAGGGTAGGAACGTAGATCCTGGTTACCATGATGAGGGTAGGAACGTAGATCCTGGTTACCATGGTGAGGGTAGAAACGTAGATCCTGGTTACCATGGTGAGGGTAGGAACGTAGATCCTGGTTACCATGGTGAGGGTAGGAACGTAGATCCTGGTTACCATGGTGAGGGTAGGAACGTAGATCCTGGTTACCATGGTGAGGGTAGGAACATAGATCCTGGTTACCATGGTGAGGGTAGGAATGTAGATCCTGGTTACCATGGTGAGGGTAGGAACGTAGATCCTGGTTACCATGGTGAGGGTAGAAACGTAGATCCTGGTTACCATGGTGAGGGTAGGAACTTAGATCGACTTGTAAATCCAGATCTTTGTTTTTAAGCTCAGCTCTTTCTTTACCACGATGGACCAATGCAGCGTCCTAGTTATTGCTGACCCTGCATCGATCTGCCTGTCGATGTCCCGCTCCATCGTTCCCCCACTGTGAACAAGACCCTGACACTGCAACACGAACCCGCTGCTGTTCTCCCCCTATAACGACCTAAACGTTTTCATAGAAAATGATAATTTTTCTTGCCGCTTTGCCCGATTGTTTCCTCTAAACCAAACTTTTTAATCAGTGACTTTGTTCTGCTTCAGTTTGGAGCATCATCAGCAGTTCTTCTTCTCCAGACCTCGGTCAGTAGACACAGTAATTCCTCTTGGGTCACAACTTTGCCAGCTTTGGGGTCAGCAAAGGAGAAACAGACGAGACACGGCTTGTTACCAGAAGAGCTGTGCAAACTATTGTTGGAGTAAAAAGTGCAGATTCGCTGCTAAACAAGCAGTTTTAACAACTTATTGCTTCCTCACTGCTCCCACTCACACATGCACAGCATTTCTATTGTTTATTATCGGATAAACAGATGGCGTTTCACTTTAAATACACGGTCAGTATTTTTCTTTGAAGTTTAAAAGGAATGGGTCCCTTGCTTTTGTGAGCCTGCCTTCTGGGACCTCCGTGAAGCTGGCCCCTCTTAAAAAATATATATTTAAAAAACATGTCAATGTAAATATGGTGTACGCATAGAAAAATATAGAAAAGTTTCAGCTAAAATGAAAGAGAAAGTGTCCAAAACCGTGGTGAGAGCGGCCATGCTGATTGGTCTAGAAACAGTGTGGTGAGAGCGGCCATGCTGATTGGTCTAGAGACAGTGTGGTGAGAGCGGCCATGCTGATTGGTCTAGAGACAGTGTGGTGAGAGCGGCCATGCTGATTGGTCTAGAAACAGTGTGGTGAGAGCGGCCATGCTGATTGGTCTAGAAACAGTGTGATGAGAGCGGCCATGCTGATTGGTCTAGAGACAGTGTGGTGAGAGCGGCCATGCTGATTGGTCTAGAAACAGTGTGGTGAGAGCGGCCATGCTGATTGGTCTAGAAACAGTGTGGTGAGAGCGGCCATGCTGATTGGTCTAGAAACAGTGTGGTGAGAGCGGCCATGCTGATTGGTCTAGAAACAGTGTGGTGAGAGCGGCCATGCTGATTGGTCTAGAAACAGTGTGGTGAGAGCGGCCATGCTGATTGGTCTAGAGACAGTGTGGTGAGAGCGGCCATGCTGATTGGTCTAGAGACAGTGTGGTGAGAGCGGCCATGCTGATTGGTCTAGAGACAGTGTGGTGAGAGCGGCCATGCTGATTGATCTAGAGACAGTGTGGTGAGAGCTGCCATGCTGATTGGTCTAGAGACAGCGTGGTGAGAGCGGCATGTTAGAGGTTTTAAAGTCAGAGAGGTCAGAATGAGATGATTTGGACATGTACAGAGGAGAGAGAGAGAGTACATCAGAAGAAGGATGCTGGGTTTGGAACCACCAGGAAAGAGGACTAGAGGAAGACCAAAGAGGAGGTTCATGGATACAGTGAAGGAAGACATGAAGACAGTTGGTGTGAGCTCCCAACAGCAAGCTCTTAACAACTAGCTGGTTATGGAGTCATTCTGCTGTTGACATGCACGACCAGCTGCTGGCTCTCGGAGCCACATCCGTCGTGGCTGGAGGAGTTGGTTCAGTCCTGAGGGAGCTGAGGAGAAGGAGACGGTCTAGAGGAGGTGCTTCCTGTGTTTTCACAGTTTCCATGGAAACGTCCGGTTGCTCGCTTGAGGAACTGGAGGCGGTCACTCGGATCCAGTGAAATACAGAGACATGAGTATGGTGTTCTTCACTGCGGCCTGGCTTTGTGGATCCATTCCAGACTCCAGCTTTTGGGTTGCCAGGTTGGACACAGTGAGACCGGACCAGGATGCCGGTGGGTAAGGAGGGGGCATCGAGATGTTTACACTGCAGCACTCACATTTACCAAAGAAGACGTTAAGCTGTTCAGGAATATGAAAATCTACCCGATAAAAACGATGAAATATTAAACGCAGACATTCATGATTAAAACAGATAAAAATACACTTTGACACTTTTGAAACGAGGCATGAAAAGAAGCAGAAACTTTTTATCTTTCTCCGTCCAGCACGCGATCTGCTCTTATAGACGTTCCGTGATGTGATAACCACACGCTATCATCTCCCACATACATGTTTGCCCACTTTACCACGGCAGGAAGATGTCGGTTGGATCATACTGCGTGTGTGTCATGAGGTAAAGGATTCCTCTGAGAGCGACGATGAATTTATCATCAATCCATTTTCAGGGAACGACATGGCAGAGCAGTCCTAACAAATCACCCTCAGTTCGATGAACATAAGAACCGATGGGAAAGTTTTAAACACGATGCATGAGACGGAAACGGAATCTCTCAGAGGACAAGATGGCTGATTAGAAAGAAGCAGCGTCTGAAACAGGAAACGTGGATACGATCATTTCCCAAAAGCAGAAAATAATAGATGGAAAGTATGTAGCTAAAGAGATTCTCTGATAAATTTGCAATTTGAGGTCCCAGGGTGCGTTGGCCTGGTGGTAGAGATACCGTCTTTCGATCGGGAGAACCTGGTTGGATTCCTGCTAGGCCCAAGCTGTCCCTTGATCCACAGAAAAGACACGAGAGAATAGAAAATAAAAGCCCTGAAAAAACAAAACAAAAATAAATTGCAATTTGAGTACAAGCGGCTGAAATGAGCTTCCTCCGCAGGGTGGCTGGGCTCTCACTCAGAGATCGGGTGAGGAGCTCGGTGTCGAGCCGCTCCTCCTCCAGGACGAGAGAAGCCAGATGGGGTGGTTCAGGTATCTGGTCAGGATGCCCCCTGAGCGCCTCGCTGGTGAGGTGTTTCAGGCACGTCCCACCGGGAGGAGACCAAGAGGCAGACCCCGGACCCGCTGGAGAGACTATGTCTCACAGCTGGCCGGGGAACGACTTGGGATCCTTCCAGGTGAGCTGGAGGATGCAGCCGGGGTGAGAGAGGCCTGGGCTGCCCGCTTAAGGCTGTTGCCCCCGCGACCGGACCCCGGAACAAGCGGAAGATGACGGAACGGAAGCAATTTGAGACTTTAAAGACAAGCTATGCCACCTTGTTTATCAGTTCCTCCAGGATTAATTTGATCTAAAACAGGGCGGGCCTTATTGAGTTCTAACATTTGACCAGGGGGCAGAACAGGAGCAGATGGATGGCATGCTTTGGTATACAAGTGTGCTCAATATGAAAAGCCATTGGGGCCGCTGTACGCTCTTAATGTAGCGTGCTAATGTTAAAATCAAGCGCCCTGGCACTTAAAAATACGTGCATCTACCGCGCTAGGTTTGAAATCTCCAGACAATCTATGGGCATCACGAAAACACACACATTTTAATGGGACCAATGTTGTTGTATTTTTGGCGCCATCAAGTGACGAAACATCAGAATTACAGAAAACATAAAACATTAGAAAAGTTTATTTACTTAATTTTTTTATGTTCGACAGGCCAAATTTAAACATTTAACGGGCCTCATGTGGCCCGCGGGCTTTAGTTTGCCCATGCCTGCTCTAGAGCCTGAGGGATTGAGGTGGACTCTTTAATCTCACCAGGACTCACCTGGTGGTTAAATATTAACAGTTATTTCAGGTTTATCAGCCTTATGTTGAAGAAAAGGGACATTTTTAGAAGTCGGTCTGCTGGAGAGACTCGGTCAGGACTGAAGAATCCAGGTTAATGTTTGGGAATCCTGGGTCTCTGTGGATCTCTGAGGAAAGACCTCAATCTCAAAACATCTCCAAGGGTGCCTGAACTCGGGCTGGCGGTGAGTTAAGCAAGAAAAAGTGAACTTTTTATGGCTTTTATTCAGTAAAAATCCCATAAATCATCGCTATTTTTTCAATTTCTGTTGAAATGAGAGAAATAAACAGTTATTAGAAATGGATAAACTGTCTGGTTTGTAAAACCTGGTGCACAGCAGGATGTCACACACTCCATGTAACACACCACCTGGTGCTTCACATCAGCATGCCATCACAGCCTCCGTCTTCCTGACACGAACAAGTAAACACACACACACATCCGGTTTGAAGTCATGGGTCTCAAACTTGAAGCTCGAAACGTGATCATAGTCGGCGAGATTGACTGACATTTTACCGAC
The DNA here is from genome assembly GCA_902685375.1 of Neostethus bicornis. Classification (NCBI taxonomy): domain Eukaryota; kingdom Metazoa; phylum Chordata; class Actinopteri; order Atheriniformes; family Phallostethidae; genus Neostethus; species Neostethus bicornis. The sequence goes on along the minus strand of LR738552.1, from coordinate 1,417,959 downwards.
GAATCAGCTGCTCATGTGGGCGGGACCTCAGCAAAGTTTAACAAATAATTTCTTCTTTCCAATTATGACAGATTTGTGTGCACCAATCAAAGTTGTCATGGCAACTGCCTCTGACGCGGCTGTCTTTTATTTGTGGGCGATGCCACCATGAGTAATGATAGGCGGCACCGGCTTATTTGCATACTATTACATATGTGTCACATCATTTACATATTTTGTATTTGGGGTTCCTGAAGTTTGGAGGAGCCCTGCCATCTGGGAGGAGCTCGGTGTCAACCCGCTCCTCCTCTAGGTTGAGAAAAACCAGATGGTGGTTCCCCCTGAGCGCCTCGTTGGTGAGGTGTTTTGGGTATGTCCCACCGGGAGGAGACTAAGAGGCAGACCCTGGACCTGCTGGAGAGACTCACAGCTGGACAAGGAACACCTCAGGATCCTCCTGGGTGAGCTGGAGGATGCAGCCAGGGTGAGAGAAGCCTGGGCATCCCGGCTGAGGCTGTTAGGATGGCGGTCCATGTCCCTTGTTCGGGCTGAACTCGGCCGGCCCCATGGGTAAAAGCCCGGCCACAAGGCGCTCACTCTCGTACCCCACCCTCGGGCATGGCTCCCAGGAGGGACTCCGGTGACCCGAGTCTGGGCAAAGGCAACTTGGCCATGCTTAATCTCTTCATGTTTTTTTTTATATACTGTATATACTTTATTCATCTCTCACCGAGAAATGTGTGTGCGCATTACACCGCAGCAGGCTGCCACCTATGACGGCGCCAATGGTGAGAGAAACGGGGAGTTGGGTGTCTTCTCCAAGGACTCTAGACGTGAACTCACTGGAATACGAACCCGCAAACTTCCGGTTAACTTCCGGTCCACGGGCGAACGCTCTGACCACTGAGTGACCGTCTGAGCCAGAGAAACCTAGACAATGACACAAAGTCAAGCTTTGTATGGCCCCTCACCTAGGACCTGTTTGCCTTGGGTGACCCTACCAGGGGCATTAAACCCCGGACAACAGCTCCTGAGTCATTGGGGCACACACACCCCTCCACCACAATAAGGTGGCGGCTCAAGGAGGAGGAACACAGTATCTTGTTGTTCATTTTAATAAATCATGTTAAGCAGAGGAACATCTTAGCGTGCCGCCCTCCTGTACGATGATACACACAGCAGAGACCTGGGTGTGTTTGAACTGACGAGTGCACGAGCGGGCACGAGCGGGCACGAGCGGGCACGTGTTCAGATCGAGGGATCACTTGAAATTTGGCTTTCTTGCTGACAAGGCTTTGACTGTGTGTGAGTGTGAAAAGTAGGCCAACCAATGACAAGCTCCATTTTTCACTCCTTTCACTTCAGAGGGAGACTGGGAACAGATGCCGCATTGGGACGACGAAACACACACACACACACACACACACACACACAGCCAAACCAACGCTGCCAACATGCTGACCAGACTTAACCTTGTTCTGTTTCAATTAAAATCACTTCCTGTGTATTTTTTGGTCACATATCGACCTTTTCCAGCTGTTTTTTTTTTTTTCCATCAGAATTCGTCAGGTTATTTTTTAAAATCAGTAACGTTGCTGGTGTTTTAAACTTGGCGCCACGGCAGATAATTACACTAACTGGGTCACGCCATGCTGCCCAGGTCGGCTGCCAGGTCGGCTTCATTAGCATTTCAAAATAAAAGTCAAGACAGAAAGTAATTTTAGTCCAAATTTCAACAAAAAAGATCATTATTTATTTTCCATATTTTTTCAATCTCCTTCATCGCATTGACCTAGTAGCTTTAATAACTATGATTTTGCATGTTTACCGTTCCGTCGTTTTACGTTTATCCAAGGCCTGGTCGTCGGGGGCAACAACCTCAGACGGGAAACCCAGGCTTCTCTCACCCAGGAGGATCCTGAGGTGTTCCCTATCCAGATGTGAGACATAGTCTCTCCAGCAGGTCCAGGGTCTGCCTCTTGGTCTCCTCCTGGTGGGACGGAACCTCACCAGTGAGGGATGCATCCTAACCAGATGCCCGAACTCCTCTGCAGGGTGGCTGGGCTCTCACTTAGAGGTACAGGGAGGAGCTTTGCCATCCGGGAGGAGCTTGGAGAAGAGCTGTTGCTCCTCCAGGCCGAGAGAAGCCAGATGAGGTGATTCAGGCATCTCCCTCCAATCAGGAGGAGACCATGAGGCGGAACCTTGGACCTGCTGACATCTGGACAGGGAACACTTCGGGATCCCCTCCTGGAGGATGCAGCTGGGATGAGAGAAGCTTGGGCTTCCCTTCTGAGGCTGTTGCCCCGACGACCCAGCCCTGGATAAACAGAAGACGACGAAACGGAACGTTTTAAGTCGTAGTAAAAAGCAGTTTGGGTTTTTTTTCTCACCTTTAATTTGAACACCAACCAAAATAATTCTTCTCAACACCTTTATCGGCAGTAATTTGTGTGAAAAACAACAAACTATGTTTTAAACTCACACGAGTCAAACAGACGTTTACCTGAACGGGTTTTATTGTCACACAAGAGACCAATTTAAACTGTTTTACTTCAGCAGATGGAACGTGTGTGAGCTGCTGTTAACGGGTAGAAATGACACCCCACCTGAAAGTTTAAATGCAGTGATGGAGAATTAGTTTTTATGGTTAAACTTTGGAGATGTTTACGGTTGTTTTTGAGGTTTAATCACTCGTTGTTCTGAAGCTACTTTTTGGAGGAAGGAAAAGATGGACACGAGAGAGAAGAGGAATGAAGCTCCTCCAGAGTGAGACAGAGATAGAGGAGTGAGGTTACAGGAAGGAGAGAGGAAGAAGGGGGAGGAGTTTAAGGACTTAGGATCAATGGAGAGAGAAGAGGTGAAGAAGTGTATGCAGGCAGGACGGAACGGTCTGATAGAAGGTCTAGAGACAGTGTCACTGATTCAAAGACAGGAAACAGAGATGTTTGTAGCAGAGATGAAGATGCTGAGGATCTCTCTGGGAGTGACCAGGATGGACAGGATCAGAGGAACAGCACATGTTAGAGGTTTTAAAGTCAGAGAGGTCAGACTGAGATGGTTTGGACATGTGCAGAGGAGAGAGAGAGAGTACATCGGAAGGAGAATCTACGTTCCCACCCTCACCATGGTAACCAGGATCTACGTTCCCACCCTCACCATGGTAACCAGGATCTACGTTCCTACCCTCACCATGGTAACCAGGATCTACGTTCGTACCCTCACCATGGTAACCAGGATCTACGTTCCTACCCTCACCATGGTAACCAGGATCTACGTTCATACCCTCACCATGGTAACCGGGATCTACATTCCTACCCTCACCATGGTAACCAGGATCTACATTCGTACCCTCACCATGGTAACCAGGATCTACGTTCATACCATCACCATGGTAACCAGGATCTACGTTCCTACCCTCACCATGGTAACCAGGTTCTACGTTCCTATCCTCACCATGGTAACCAGGATCTACGTTCCTACCCTCACCATGGTAACCAGGATCTACGTTCCTACCCTCAGCATGGTAACCAGGATCTATGTTCCTACCCTCACGGTGGTAACCAGGATCTATGTTCCTACCCTCACGGTGGTAACCAGTATCTACGTTCATACCCTCACCATGGTAACCAGGATCTACATTCGTACCCTCACCATGGTAACCAGGATCTACGTTCATACCATCACCATGGTAACCAGGATCTACGTTCCTACCCTAACCATGGTAACCAGGATCTACATTCGTACCCTCACCATGGTAACCAGGATCTACATTCGTACCCTCACCATGGTAACCAGGATCTACGTTCATACCCTCACCATGGTAACCAGGATCTACATTCGTACCCTCACCATGGTAACCAGGATCTACATTCCTACCCTCACCATGGTAACCAGGATCTACATTCGTACCCTCACCATGGTAACCAGGATCTACGTTCATACCATCACCATGGTAACCAGGATCTACGTTCCTACCCTCACCATGGTAACCAGGATCTACGTTCCTACCCTCAGCATGGTAACCAGGATCTATGTTCCTACCCTCACGGTGGTAACCAGTATCTACGTTCATACCCTCACCATGGTAACCAGGATCTATGTTCCTACCCTCACCATGGTAACCAGGATCTACATTCCTACCCTCACCATGGTAACCAGTATCTACGTTCCCACCCTCACCATGGTAACCAGGATCTACATTCCTACCTTCACCATGGTAACCAGGATCTACTTTCCCACTCTCACCACGGTAACCCCGATCTACGGTCCCACCCTCACCATGGTAACCAGGATCTACGTTCCTACCCTCACCATGGTAACCAGTATCTACGTTCCTACCCTCACCATGGTAACCAGGATCTACATTCCTACCTTCACCATGGTAACCAGGATCTACTTTCCCACTCTCACCACGGTAACCCCGATCTACGGTCCCACCCTCACCATGGTAACCAGGATCTATGTTCCTACCCTCACGGTGGTAACCAGTATCTACGTTCATACCCTCACCATGGTAACCAGGATCTACGTTCCTACCCTCACCATGGTAACCAGTATCTACGTTCCTACCCTCATCATGGTAACCAGTATCTACGTTCCCACCCTCACCATGGTAACCAGGATCTACATTCCTACCTTCACCATGGTAACCAGGATCTACTTTCCCACTCTCACCACGGTAACCCCGATCTACGGTCCCACCCTCACCATGGTAACCAGCTGTGGGTGGTGACCGAAAGCATGAGATTGTTGATACAAGCGGCCGAAATGAGCTTCCTCCGCAGGGTGGCTGGGCTCTCACTCAGAGATTGGGTGAGGAGTTCTGCCATCTGGGAGGAGCTCGGTGTTGAGCCGCTCCTCCTCCAGGTTGATAGAAGCCAGATGGGGTGGTTCAGGCATCTGGTCAGGATGCCCCCGAGCACCTCGCTGGTGAGGTGATTCGGGCATGTCCCACCGGGAGGAGACCCAGAGGCAAACCCCTGGTCCGGAACTTAAATGTTTTTAAAGACATAAAAACGTATTTATTAAAGATTTATTTGCCATTTTTTGTTTGTTTTTGAAAAGGAAATGTTGTATTTTATTTTGAAAGGAATATAAATGGACTTTCATTGAAACTGTGGGGTCCCATAATCCCCCATGTGTGCGTCCATCTGATTGGATCAGCAGTCCTGTAGCCATACGAGGAGCATTAGATGTGTCTTACTGAATTTTTAGTCTGAAAAACACATTTTATTCCAGCAGCTCGTCACAGATTGCTTTGTGCAGTTGTTCTGATCGAGCGGGGTTCTCTTTCTGCATGAGTTCTCCTCCAGCTTTGGCAAAACAACAGGGACTTGGACTAATTCTAGACGACCAGTTGCTGTCCTGATGCTCATTCTGCAGCCAAACTCTGCTCCTGCAGGTGTACAGTCCAACGAACCTGTCAAACCAGACACTCGCTCACCATGAAAGCAGCGGGCGTAGGGGCATGAGCTCACACAGTTTTATTCTATGGACTTTGCCAGCAGTTCTTTTTTCTTTCTGTTCACAGTGAAGGCTTGATGATAGACGGGCACCGACTGTTTTTAAACCCCATTGTTTCACTCTGAAGGGATCAAATGGGCCGACCGAAAGAAAGCAGCTTATTCTAACAGGGCATGTCCGTAGAAGATGTCTTCACCTGTAAACTAGGGCATAAACCAGGATCTACGTTCCTACCCTCACCTTGGTAACCAGGATCTACGTTCCTACCCTCACCATGGTAACCAGTATCTACGTTACTACCCTCACCATGGTAACCAGGATCTACGTTCCTACCCTCACCATGGTAACCAGGATCAACGTTCCTACCCTCACCATGGTAACCAGTATCTACGTTACTACCCTCACCATGGTAACCAGGATCTACGTTCCTACCCTCACCATGGTAACCAGGATCAACATTCCTACCCTCACCGTGGTAACCAGGATCTACGTTCCTACCCTCACCGTGGTAACCAGGATCTACGTTCCTACCCTCACCTTGGTAACCAGGATCTACTTTCCTAACCTCACCATGGTAACCAGGATCTACGTTCCTACCCTCACCATGGTAACCAGGATCAACATTCCTACCCTCACCGTGGTAACCAGGATCTACGTTCCTACCCTCACCGTGGTAACCAGGATCTACGTTCCTACCCTAACCATGGTAACCAGGATCTACGTTCCTACCCTCACCATGGTAACCAGGATCTACGTTCCTACCCTCACCATGGTAACCAGGATCTACATTCCTACCCTCACCATGGTAACCAGGATCTACGTTCCTACCCTCACCATGGTAACTATTGTGGGTGGTGACTGGAAGAACGAGATTGTGGATACAGGCGACCAAAATGATCTTCCTCTGCAGGGTGGCTGGTCTCACTCTTTCAGAGGTAGATAGAGCTCGGAGTTGAACCACTTTTTATCCTGTTCGAGAAAAGCCAGATGGGGTGGTTCCTTCCTGACAGACCGGAGGTAGTGCGTGCGGCTGGGGAAGAATGTCTCCACCTCTCGGACTATCAACACAGGATCTCCACAGGGCTGTGTCCTCTCTCCCCTGCTCTTCTCCCTGTACACCAACTGCTGCACCTCCAGCCATGACTCTGTCAAACTGATCAAGTTTGCGGACGACACCACTCTCATCGGGCTCATCTCTGATGGTGATGAGTCGGCCTACAGGATGGAGGTAGACCGGCTGGTGTCCTGGTGCAGCAACAACAACCTGGAGCTCAACGCTCAGAAGACAGTGGAGATGATCGTGGACTTTAGGAAAGCTATAGCACCCATTACCCCCCTTGCACTGACAGACTCCCCCATCACCACTGTAGACTCTTTCCGCTTCCTCGGCACTACCATCACACAGGACCTAAAGTGGGAGCCGTCCATCAGCTCCCTGATCAAAAAGGCCCAGCAGAGGATGTACTTTCTGCGGCAGTTGAAGAAAGCCAAGCTGCCCGCCCAGATGTTGGTGCAGTTTTACAGAGCCATCATCGAGTCTGTCCTCACCTCCTCCATCACCCTGTGGTACGCTGGAGCCACAGCCAGGGACAAACATAGACTGCAGCGCATTGTGCGCTCTGCAGAGAAGGTGATCGGCTGCAGCCTTCCATCTCTCGAAGACCTGTACGTCTCCAGGACTCGGGGCGTGCAGGTCGGATAGCAGCTGACCCTTCCCACCCTGGACATGGACTTTTTGAGCGACTCCCCTCGGGCAGGAGGCTCCGGTCCATTCGGACCAGAACGTCCCGCCACAAAAACAGCTTCTTCCCTTCTGCCGTTAGTCTAATTAATACTTTATAACCTGAACCCCACATCTCTTAGTCACCTCCCTCTTGTCACTTTACTATCTTTACTATTTTTTATTATTTTCTATGACATTACACTACTTTTCTTTTTCTTTCTGAGCACTCTGTTTTGTTAAAATTATTTTTATTTATTTTATTATTTTTATCTCATATTATTGCACACCTGTATCAAGCAAGTTCCTAGTCTCTGATATTCTCATTGACATGGCAATAAAAGCATTCTGATTCTGATTCTGATTCTGATTCTGTTCTCTGGTTTTGATGCATCCCGAGCACCTCCCTGGTGATATGTTCCATCCCACTGGGAGAAGACCCAGAGGCAGACCCTGGACTTGCTGGGGAGACTGTCTCACAGCTTGACAGGGAACACCTCAGGATCATCCTGGGTGAGATGGAGGATGCAGCAGGGGGGAGAGAAGCCAGGGCCTGGACCCCACAACCCGGTTTCGGAAATGCAGAAGACAACAAAACAGAACGGTTAAATCTGTTGTTTTTCTTTAGTAAACATGTTTATTTTTAACCGAGGTTAGCAAATCAAGTCTCCGTTGAACCCCAAAAGTGTAATTCCCCGAAGGCTTTGTGTTCATTTTATGATTGTCGTCCCAAATTAAGCAACACAGTCGTTCGTTTCTGTGTTTTGTCTCAGAAGCGTTGCTCAGGGCCGTGTTTTCCAGTCATGTCTGCTGGGAATTATTATCTGCTTTGTTTGTGCCTCAGAGGGATTTATTTAAGAAAAAAGGTCGGGCTCTAAATGCTGACTGGTAATTGGCTGAAAGCTCGGATAAAAGTGGAAATAGTGCGTCTTGTTTTTTAACAAGGCAATCCTTTAGTGAAGCTATGTCGGGTTTGTGCTTAGCTGGTAAAAAAAATGGCATCAAAGTGTAAACCATCTTTTATTTAAAGAGACAGACGTCTTTGTTTTTGTAAATAAAGAAAATACACACACATAATTCACATTAAATCCGTCTTATTTTCTGTTTTAGAATCAATAGAAATAATTAATAGTTAATCAACGTCTGTTAAAAATTCTCCAGCCTTGAACTGGTTTCTGGATCTGAGTTGTTTACTTTGTTTATTTGAAGAAAACATTGGATTGAATTTCAATTTAAAACTCGAGGTCATGAATCTACGGAGTTAGAGGGTGTTTAATAAAAATGATGTCACACTAAAACGATTTGTTTTGCTTGTAAATTAAACAAAATACAGAGAATAATTTCATTTAACCTTTAGAATTTAGATTGACTTCAAAATAAAAGGCTTTGTTTTTTCAGACTTCGCTCAAAAGTTGATGCAGTTTCCTCATTTTTTTCTCCATTCAATTCCATTTTTCTTCAGCAACTAGGTCAGGGATTGCAGACGTTGTTTCACGATTACAGCGACGAAAAAACGTCCTACCCAATCAGAGAAGAGAGATGACTGTGTGACGTGAAAACAAGCATCCGTCCTCCATGTTTGTAGTTCTGTAGCTGAAAAAGAAGATCTTTTTCGTCCTCCATGTTTGTAGTTCTGTAGCTGACAAAAGGAGATCTTTTTCGTCCTCCATGTTTGTAGTTCTCTAGCTGAAAGAAAGAAGATCTCTTTCGTCCTCCATGTTTGTAGTTCTCTAGCTGAAAGAAAGAAGATCTCTTTCATCCTCCATGTTTGTAGTTCTCTAGCTGAAAAAATGAGATCTGTCTGAACATTCCTGGCTTCACTATGGAACTAAAGATGGTGGACTGTTGATGTGGACTGCTTGGAGCTACTGACCACACAAATTTCACCAGTAGGGATGTTTTTTTAATCTAAGTTATTGAAAGCAATTGTTTGACTGTAACAGTTCAGAGTCGGTCGTGAGGGAGGATTTTTTGTGTATATAAGTTAGAGAAATGATGTCATGATGTCCGAAAAAATTCCTCACAATTACCATCTATTTTCAGTTTGCTTTGGGTCTGACGCAGTGAGTGGTTTCGTGCTTCTTCCTGCTTTACTATGCATCCTGCCAACCAGCAGAGTCCCCTGGCGCACCTCTCAATCACCTCCTGTTAACGTCAACAGTACCACATGAAACTAAAACGAATCTAAACTTTTATTCCCACCGGCTCAATTCTCTTGTTTTTTTATACCCTCACCATGGTAACCAGGATCTACATTCCTACCCTCACCATGGTAACCAGGATCTATGTTCCTACCCTCACCACGGTAACCAGGATCTACGTTCCTACCCTCACCATGGTAACCAGGATCTATGTTCCTACCCTCACCACGGTAACCAGGATCTACGTTCCTACCCTCACCATGGTAACCAGGATCTATGTTCCTACCCTCACCACGGTAACCAGGATCTACGTTCCTACCCTCACCACGGTAACCAGGATCTACGTTCCTACCCTCACCACGGTAACCAGGATCTACGTTCCTACCCTCACCATGGTAACCAGGATCTACGTTCCTACCCTCACCATGGTAACCAGGATCTACATTTCTACCCTCACCATGGTAACCAGGATCTACGTTCCTACCCTCACCATGGTAACCAGGATCTATGTTCCTACCCTCACCATGGTAACCAGGATCTACGTTCCTACCCTCACCATGGTAACCAGGATCTATGTTCTACCCTCACCATGGTAACCAGGATCTACGTTCCTACCCTCACCGTGGTAACCAGGATCTACGTTCCTACCCTCACCATGGTAACCAGGATCTACGTTCCTACCCTCACCATGGTAACCAGGATCTACGTTCCTACCTTCACCGTGGTAACCAGGATCTACGTTCCTACCCTCACCGTGGTAACCAGGATCTACGTTCCTACCCTCACCATGGTAACCAGGATCTACGTTCCTACCCTCACCGTGGTAACCAGGATCTACGTTCCTACCCTCACCGTGGTAACCAGGATCTACGTTCCTACCCTCACCATGGTAACCAGGATCTACGTTCCTACCCTCACCATGGTAACCAGGATCTACGTTCCTACCCTCACCATGGTAACCAGGATCTACGTTCCTACCTTCACCATGGTAACCAGGAGCTAGGCAGTGGTTTGCATGTTCTCTCCCTGTGTTTTTGTAGGTTTTCTCTGGTTTCCTCCAAAAACATACATCTTAGGTTGATTGGCCACTAGGAATGAGTGAGTGTGTGTGTGTGTGTGTGTGTGTGTGTGTGTGTGTGTGTGTGTGTGTGTGTGTGTGTGTGTGTGTGTGTGTGTGTGTGTGTGTGTGTGTGTGTGTGTGTGTGTGTGTGTGTGTGTGGATGGCTGTCTGGCCCTGCAAGAGACTGGTGACCTCTTCAAGGTATACCCTGCCTTTTCAGCCAGGATAGGCTCCGGTACCCGCCTCAACCCTACTGAGAATAAACGGTTCAAAAGAGACTGATTTTTTTACTCAGTTAAGTTTCTTTACTGTTTTTTTTATTTACTTGAACCTCTTCCTGAACCGTTTGTCTCGGTGCCAACGATCCGCTGCGATGTCCCAAAGAGAACAAATTAAAATAAAACGAAGCTTCGAGACAAAAATAAACAAGCAAACAAGGAATCTTTGAAATTGAATTACTCGAGTCACTCGATTAAATCCAGCTTTATTTCCTGTAGTTTTTGGTCAATTTTAAAAGAACCTTTTTCTTTCTTTTTCTCTCCATTTTTTTCTTTCTATTTTCGACTGTTTAAGATTCTGCAGAGTTCAGTCGTTCCTAAATAATTAAGATGCAATAAATCCCACCGTCGCATGCGTTTCCTGCTGCTTCGCTGTGCGTGCGGTGACTTCATCTTCACTGTCACCTTCAATTGGAGGCAAAAACACAACGATTTTAGACCCAAAAACTCACGCAAGCTTTAAAGAAAATCTACATTATTGATGGTCATGTTATCTTTGGGATGCAGTGTGGATTCATGGAGCACAGCTATGGATTTATATGGAGGGACGTGGCTTCAGGAACGTCTCCCTGGTCAAAAAGGCCCAGCCCAGATGATGGTCCAGATTTACAGCCACCATCGAGTCCATCCTCACCTCCTCCATCACCGTGGAGACACAGACTGCAGTGTGGAAGGTGATTGGCTGCAGCCTTCCATCACTCCACAGCCTGTATGTCTCCAGGACTCAGGGGCGTGCAGGTCGGATAGCAGCTGACCCTTCCCACCCTGGACTTTTTGAGCCACTATTCTCGGGAAGGAGGTTCTGGTCCATTCAGACCAGAAGGCCACTCCTCATCCCTCTGTAGCCAACATTTCACCCAGAAGTGTGAGTTAGTGTCTCTGTGACAAATCCCTTCCATTCTGAGGAGCTCGGTGTCAGCCGCTCCTCCTCCAGGTCGAGAGAAGCCAGATGGGGTGGTTCGGGCATCTGGTTAGGATGCGTTCTGAGCGCCTCGCCCGAGTTGTTTCGGGCACGTCCCACCAGGAGGAGACAAAGAGGCAGACCCCGGACCTCAGGATCCTCCTGTGTGAGCTGGAGGATGCAGCCGGGGTGAGAGAAGCCTGGGCTTCTCGTCTGAGGTTGTTGCCCCTGCGACCCGGCCCCGGATATGCGGAAGACGACAGAACGGAACGGGACGAGGTAGAAAAGAAAACATCCTGTTAGTACTGAGTAACTGTTCAGCTCCTATCAAGTGGAATTAAAGGTTCTTCCAATTTACAGAAAAAATAACTCTGGAAGTTCTTGTGCTCCAGTGAGCATGAAATGTTTTTTTTTTTCTCTTAGTAACGATGACCCTGCAGGGGCTTCACATCGGGGTCAAGGTGAAAGAGAAGCCATCCATCTTCTTTCCATCCGGATGTGGGTTTGTTCCTTCCCTGCAGGGACGAATTCAGAGGCAAGAAGCCCTGGGAATAGATGAGCTTCCTGTTCTTCAGCATGCAGCTCTATTAAAAATAAAAAAAAATTTTAGTGGACCATGTTATGGAAGGTAGAAATAGTATCCTTTATCAACGCAGCACGGTGGCATCACAGCAAGAAGGTTAGGGTTCAAATCCCAGGTGGGACAAGGCTTGGAATACCGTCCTTTCTGTTTGCATGTTCTCCCTGTGTATGTTTGGATTTCCTCTGGTTTCCTCATAAAAATACGTGTTAGGTTGATTGGCTGCAAGGAATGTGTGTGTGTGTGTATGTGTGTGTGTGTGTGTGTGTGTGTGTGTGTGTGTGTGTGTGTGTGTGTGTGTGTGTGTGTATAGGTGTGTGTGGCCACTCGACAGACTGGCGACCTGTTCGAGGTGTACCTTCACCTGGTTACCATGGTGAGGGTAGGAATGTAGATCCTGGTTACCATGGTGAGGGTAGGAATGTAGATCCTGGTTACCATGGTGAGGGTAGGAATGTAGATCCTGGTTACCATGGTGATGGTAGGAACATAGATCCTGGTTACCATGGTGAGGGTAGGAATCATAGATCCTGGTTACCATGGTGAGGGTAGGAACGTAGATCCTAGTTACCATGGTGAGGGTAGGAATCATAGATCCTGGTTACCATGGTGAGGGTAGGAACGTAGATCCTAGTTACCATGGTGAGGGTAGGAACGTAGATCCTGGTTACCATGGTGAGGGTAGGAACGTAGATCCTAGTTACCATGGTGAGGGTAGGAATGTAGATCCTGGTTACCATGGTGAGGGTAGGAACGTAGATCCTGGTTACCATGGTGAGGGTAGGAACCTGGTTACCATGGTGAGGGTAGGAACGTAGATCCTGGTTACCATGGTGAGGGTAGGAACGTAGATCCTAGTTACCATGGTGAGGGTAGGAACGTAGATCCTGGTTACCATGGTGAGGGTAGGAACGTAGATCCTGGTTACCATGGTGAGGGTAGGAATCATAGATCCTGGTAAACACGGTTTAGAAGGTGACTGACTGATGGTCAGCAGCATGATGAACAGCAGTGTGTGATGGAGATATTTTCTATGCCAGTAAAGAGCGGGTAGGAGCTGAGTGTCTCTACTGCCACACGGGTCCCCGAGGGCAGAAAAAAAGGAGGTTAGATGAAACTTGGCCAGGCAAAGAGAACAGTAATTGTGTATCGATCCGTATCAATACGCCCGACATTGAAGAACAACTTATTGAAATAAAGCTAAACAAACAAAACGATCGACGTCTGAAACGAATCCAGAACAAACAAATAGTCACGTCCATCGTACGTGAACTGATGTTAGATCCAAATAAAAACCTGAAAAGACGACAGAATCAAAGAAAAATAACACTATAAATATTTAAATTCAATTTTCAAAAGCTCTTTAAAAAACATCACAAATCTTCAAATGACCTTCAACTTTTTTTCCTTTGGAGAAAAACAAGATTTAAATGTTTGTGGAAACTGTTTTTTTTACATTCAGACGAACCAAAGCAGATTTTTTTCTGTCATCATTTCAGAATAAAGACTGAATTCATTTCTTGTTTAAAAAGAAAAAATGGTTGTTTAAAAAAAAGAGAGTAGGAACGCAGATCCTGGTTACCATGGTGAGGATAGGAACGCAGATCCTGGTTACCATGGTGAGGGTAGGAACGTAGATCCTGGTTACCATGGTGAGGATAGGAACGCAGATCCTGGTTACCATGGTGAGGGTAGGAACGCAGATCCTGGTTACCATGGTGAGGGTAGGAATGTAGATCCTGGTTACCATGGTGAGAGTAGGAACGTAGATCCTGGTTACCATGGTGAGGGTAGGAATGTAGATCCTGGTTACCATGGTGAGGGTAGGAACGCAGATCCTGGTTACCATGGTGAGGGTAGGAATGTAGATCCTGGTTACCATGGTGAGGGTAGGAACGTAGATCCTGGTTACCATGGTGAGGGTAGGAATGTAGATCCTGGTTACCATGGTGAGGGAAGGAACGTAGATCCTGGTTACCATGGTGAGGGTAGGAACGTAGATCCTGGTTACCATGGTGAGAGTAGGAACGTAGATCCTGGTTACCATGGTGAGGGTAGGAACGTAGATCCTGGTTACCATGGTGAGGGTAGGAACGTAGATCCTGGTTACCATGGTGAGGGTAGGAACATAGATCCTGGTTACCATGATGAGGGTAGGAACGTAGATCCTGGTTACCATGGTGAGGGTAGGAACGTAGATCCTGGTTACCATGATGAGGGTAGGAACGTAGATCCTGGTTACCATGGTGAGGGTAGGAACGTAGATCCTGGTTACCATGGTGAGGGTAGGAAGGTATGATGCATCCTCCAGCTCACCCAAAAGGATCCTGAGGTGTTCCCTGTCCAGCTGTTAGACATAATCTCTCCAGCAGGTCCGGGGTCTGCCTCTACATGACATCTCCTCCCGGTGGGAAGTGCCAGAAACACCTCACCAGCGAGTCTCTCGGGAGGCATCCTAACCAGATGCCCGAACCACCTATCTTGCTTTTTTCGGGCCCGAGAAGAACCAAAACAACAAGACAGTGTATACAATCGGCTGAAATGAGCCTCCTCTACAGCCGGGGTATAAACTAAGGTCCTTGAGGGTCGTGTCCTGAATGTTTTCCGTGACTTCCTGGTTCATCAGCTGATCCACATGAAAGAAAATTAACAGCCAATCAAATTGGGCTTAATGACTCGTTAATCTGGATCAGGTGTGCGGATGCAGGGACACATGGAAAACCTTCACAACACCAGCCCTCGAGGACGGGATTGGGACACCCGTGTTCTACAGGGTCACTAGGTTCTCAGTCAGAGATAGAGGGAGGAGCTCTGCCATCTGGGAGGAGCTTGGAGTAGAGCCGTTGCTCCTCCGGGTTGAGAGAAGCCAGATGGGGTGTTAAGGATGCCTCCTGAGTGCCTCGCCAGTGACGCGTTTCAGGCACGTCCCACTGGGAGGAGACCAAAAAGCAGACCCTGGACCTGCTGGAGAGACTATGTCTCACAGATGGACAGGGAACACCTCAGGATCCTTCTGGGTGAGATGGAGGATGCAGCCGGGGTGAGAGAAGCCTGGGCTTCCCGTCTGAGGCTGTTACCCCCGGTGACCCGGCCCAACTTTCTGCTTGAAGTAAGAAATCAGATCAAAACTCAAATCTGATTTTTAGACGTTGTGTTTGAATAAAACAAAAAAAGAAAAACTGAAGTTCTTTTTAATGATTAAAGCCTTTCAAAATAAAAGAGATTTGATTCCTTTTAGATTTTATTTTATGGGTCACATCCATTTTTTATTTTTGTAAATTCTATGAACTCAGAAAAAAAAAAAGCAAACACAAGGTGATTTATTTATATTTTAATCCCTCGTTAAAAACAAGCTTTATTTTTTAAAAATAATCCTCAATATAAACAACTTTTTTCCAGTTGTTCTCAATTTTTTAAAGCCATAAAAATTCTGTTTAAAGACTTTTTCTCTTTTTAAACTCGATTAAAGTTAAATCTTTAAAATAAAATAATTAAATCAAACAGTGACTTCTTTAATTTTATTAAAATAACCTGCGAATATGAAAAAACCCTGGTCATCAGATGATGAATGTCTATGATGAATTCCAGCATCAGAGCAAGAGGGGGTTCCGTGTCTTGATCAGGGTCACCTCGGTGTGAACTCCAAGCGGCGGGTAACCCTCCGGTTACAGGACAGTCACCCTAACCACTGACCCATCCTTGATCTGTTTAACTACCAACGTGTTGGTGGGTTCTATTCATCCTACTGGATGGTTATGGACCAATCAGATCTGAAGACGGGTTTCTTGCATACGTAGCAGGTGGAGGATTTATTTATTTTATTTCATGGTTTTGTAGTTTTGTAGTTTTTGTAGTTGATTTGTAGTTTTAATTCATTTTATTTTCTTCTCCTGCAGTCCCTGATTGGTTTATAAGAGGCAGCTGGGGGCAGAAGAAGAGAGACAGAAGAGAGACTACGCGGTAGCCGAGACACACATTGGGAGATCCTACTGCAATTAGACACAAGGTGTGGATCCACACCGGTGGAAATGGTCCCATCGAGGAGTGAACCTGGTTCGAGCAAGTGGCCCCGTCAAAGGAGCAAACCCGGACCGAGTAAGTGGCCCCGTCAAGGGAGCAGACCTGGTATGGTGAAAGGTGCTGGTGGGCTTCACCCAACTCGTGAACTCATTTTTAATTCATTTTTTAATATTAAAAATAAAGTCCGTGTAGTCCCTCATTCATCCAGGAGTGATCCATAGTAGAAAAAGTTTCAAAAAAGTCTTCTGGACAGTTTAATTTAATTCTTGATCGAGACGTTTCGACTTCCATCCGGAAATCATTTTCAATCTGAATGAAATGGACTGAAAACTGGATCTATTTATACTAACCTGAGTAAAAGGTAAAAAAAATAGTAAGAAGAGCTCGACCAATGAGCCTGTGTTACCTATGATGGCCGTGAATGGCTCCTATTGTAGCCACAGACCAGTAAACGAACCCTATTATAAAAATGCTAAAAGCCTAGTGAATAGAAATTCCTGCTAAAGAGAGGCGTGAAACTGGGTCACGAGGTGTCATCTTTAGTCCATGGCTTCAAAAGGCTGCTGTAAATACCGGGCAGAATGTATCTAACGCCTCCACTCCGATTCAGTGAGGGACTCTCTTTCATCACAAAGATGGCTTCCTTCACCCCTCTTTCAAACTATCCTTTCTCTCTACTCAAAAATACATTATTAATAATGTTAAAACTGGTTTTCTTGGTCCGTGCCTCTGCTTCTCTGGCACACCTAACTGGCGGTCCCTCTTGCCACCCATATAGTACCAGTTACTATCCTCTTATTTTCTTTGTCACACATTTTTAATTCATTTTCACCCCCATAATTATTAACCTACCCGTTAAAATCTACCAGGCAAGGTGACCAATACAGGATTAATCTAAAGAAAAATGTAGCCATCATTAAAACATGTGCGTCTTTCATCTGCAGTGCGGTGGAGGGTGGGTGGTGACAGACCCCCGCGGTGCCACATAATGACTTTCTGTCCATATAAAATGTCACCAGTCTGAGGGGAGCCGCGGTGCTGCAGGAAAAAATCTTAGAAAAATATTGTTAAAGTATCCCTTTGGTTGAGAAGATGCAGGTTAAACACACACACACACACACACACACACACACACGCTGACGTCCTAAAACTGTTTAAATTGGCTGGTTCTTGTTTTACACGCTGTGTGGGCATCAGCTGTTCTCTTTAAGAAACATCTGCTGCACAATAATTAAAATCTGGAGATCTGAAATGTTTGCAAGAAATTTTCTAAACAAGAGAAAATGAAAAAAATCTTTTCAGTCTTAAAAAGCTAATTAATTTAAAGTCTGAAAACAATCTTCTCGTTTCATCACGGTTCAGTTCATTCTGATACCATTTTATCCTGTTGTGTCCTCCCGGATGGCAGCGCTGCTCCCTCTATCTCTGAGAGAGAGCCCAGCCACCCTGCAAAGGAAGATCCTTTCAGGTGCTTGTATCCGTGATCTTGTTCTTGTGGTCACCACCCATGCCTGGTTACCATGGTGATGGTAGGAACGCAGATCTTGGTTACCATGGTGAGGGTAGGAAAGTAGATCCTGGTTACCATGGTGAGGGTAGACACGTAGATCCTGGTTACCATGGTGAGGGTAGGCACGTAGATCCTGGTTACCATGGTGAGGGTAGGAACGTAGATCCTGGTTACCATGGTGAGGGTAGGAACGTAGATCCTGGTTACCATGGTGAGGGTAGGAACATAGATCCTGGTTACCATGGTGAGGGAAGGAACGTACATCCTGGTTACCATGGTGAGGGTAGGATCATAGATCCTGGTTACCATTGTGAGGGTAGGATCATAGATCCTGGTTACCATGGTGAGGGAAGGAACGTAGATCTTGGTTACCATGGTGAGGGTAGGAACATAGATCCTGGTTACCATGGTGAGGGTAGGAACATAGATCCTGGTTACCATGGTGAGGGAAGGAACGTAGATCCTGGTTACCATGGTGAGGGTAGTAACGTAGATCCTGGTTACCATGGTGAGGGTAGGAACATAGATCCTGGTTACCATGGTGAGGGTAGGAACATAGATCCTGGTTACCATGGTGAGGGTAGGAACATAGATCCTGGTTACCATGGTGAGGGAAGGAACGTAGATCCTGGTTACCATGGTGAGGGTAGTAACGTAGATCCTGGTTACCATGGTGAGGGTAGGAACATAGATCCTGGTTACCATGGTGAGGGTAGGAACATAGATCCTGGTTACCATGGTGAGGGTAGGTTTTATATGGAGGAGACAAACCAGGTGAACAATGCCTTTGACATCATTTAACGTCTCAGTCACCAGCACAGTGAGTTTGTCAGGCAGCTCTGCCAGTCTCTGACAGGACATGGTCACTTTAGCCAGGAGCTTCCAGCTTCACTGTTTTCTGCCTCTTTCATCAGCGTTTTTCATAAGACGGTGACAGGAATCCCCCATTGGCACCGGAAAACAAACACACCAGGACACAAACACCTCCGTGAAAATATCCAGATGTGTGTGAGAGTGTGTTTGCATATGGAAAACATGCAGAGAGCAGTGGCATGTCATGCAGAGACGCCAACGCTGAAGAAAACAGGGACTGAAATGTAGGAAGAGAAAACAACAGGAAAGTTTTCTCCCTCACACGACAGCAAGGGGTTCAAAATTTCAATGTAAATATGATGAGGTTATGAGGGTTTATTAATAAAGGGAAAAAAAATTAATAAATAAAAAACCCAAAAATATTTGCACGAAATGTGATATTTTTCTTACCTTTTCGGTTTGATGTGGGCCGTTCTGATCTGGTTACATAATCACATTAGATTATCAGAAACCATGAGTTCAGGGCTCTGAGAGTAGAGTTGTGGGCATTCTCATCGTACCCACTTTTATTTGGCAAATGAGTCATTATTTTGAAAAGTAGTGGTACAAACCCAAAGATCCACATCACACTTACACAGTGTTTGAGCAGATAATTTATTTGATAGATAGCATGAATCCACCCACAGCTCACTGAGTGTTTCCTAATGATAGAGATGATGAATGAACACATTACTTCACCTTGTATAAGTGGCATATTACTGCATGCCTACTGTAAGCACAAACAAACACAAAGTAGATTTATCAGACGCCTAATTATCAAACACATTCATCATGTGTAATGTAAGCCTGGAGGGGTTTATTAGTGACAGCAGAGGAGGCCTCGTGACACGCTCATGAATCACTTTCACGTAGACTTTAGTCTGTTGTTTCTACGCGTCGCTCTATCAGCTCACTCTGTCATCTGCTGTAAACATTTCACACTTTAAGAGAGCTGACGGCACACCCGTATGAAGCACTGCAGGACCTCGTTATCACATCAGAAAACCAAACATGTAAAAATAAATAGGTGATGATCTGAAAGGGAAGCGGCTGTGGCTTTAAAACAGGCGGGGGCAAACCACGGCCCGCGGGTCACATGCAGCCCGGTGAATCAATTTACTTGTCAATCTATGTTCCTACCCTCACCATGGTAACCAGGATCTACGTTCCTACCCTCACCATGGTAACCAGGATCAATGTTCCTACCCTTACCATGGTAACCAGGATTTATGTTCCTACCCTCACCATGGTAACCAGGATCTACGTTCCTACCCTCACCATGGTAACCAGAATCTACGTTCCTACTCTCACATTGTAACCAGGATCTACGTTCCTACCCTCACCATGGTAACCAGGATCTACGTTCCTACCCTCACCATGGTAACCAGGATCTACGTTCCTACCCTCACCATGGTAACCAGGATCTACGTTCCTACCCTCACCATGGTAACCAGGATCTACGTTCCTACTCTCACATGGTAACCAGGATCTACGTTCCTACCCTCACCATGGTAACCAGGATCTACGTTCCTACCCTCACCATGGTAACCAGGATCTACGTTCCTACCCTCACCATGGTAACCAGGATCTATGTTCCTACCCTCGCCATGGTAACCAGGATCTACCTTCTATCCTCACCATGGTAACCAGGATCTACGTTCCTACCCTCACCATGGTAACCAGCATCTACGTTCATACCCTCACCATGGTAACCAGGATCTATGTTCCTACCCTCACCATGGTAACCAGGATCTACGTTCCTACCCTTCACCATGGTAACCAGCATCTACGTTCATACCCTCACCATGGTAACCAGGATCAATGTTCCTACCCTTACCATGGTAACCAGGATCTACGTTCCTACCCTCACCATGGTAACCAGGATTTATGTTCCTACCCTCACCATGGTAACCAGGATCTACGTTCCTACCCTCACCATGGTAACCAGAATCTACGTTCCTACTCTCACGTGGTAACCAGGATCTATGTTCCTACCCTCGCCATGGTAACCAGGATCTACCTTCTATCCTCACCATGGTAACCAGGATCTATGTTCCTACCCTCACCATGGTAACCAGCATCTACGTTCATACCCTCACCATGGTAACCAGGATCTACGTTCCTACCCTCACCATGGTAACCAGGATCTACATTCCTACACTCACCATGGTAACCAGGATCTACGTTCCTACCCTCACCATGGTAACCAAGATCTACGTTCCTACACTCACCATGGTAACCAGGATCTACATTCCTACCCTCACCATGGTAACCAGAATCTACGTTCCTACCCTCACCATGGTAACCAGGATCTACGTTCCTACCCTCACCATGGTAACCAGAATCTACGCTCCTACTCTCACATGGTAACCAGGATTTACGTTCCTACCCTCACCATGGTAACCAGGATCTACGTTCCTACCCTCACCATGGTAACCAGGATCTACGTTCCTACCCTCACCATGGTAACCAGAATCTACGTTCCTACCCTCACCATGGGAACCAGAATCTACGCTCCTACTCTCACATGGTAACCAGGATCTACGTTCCTACTCTCACCATGGTAACCAGAATCTACGTTCCTACCCTCACCATGGGAACCAGAATCTACGTTCCTACCCTCACCATGGTAACCAGAATCTACGCTCCTACTCTCACATGGTAACCAGGATCTACGTTCCTACCCTCACCATGGGAACCAGGATCTATGTTCCTACCCTCGCCATGGTAACCAGGATCTACCTTCTATCCTCACCATGGTAACCAGGATCTACGTTCCTACCCTCACCATGGTAACCAGCATCTACGTTCATACCCTCACCATGGTAACCAGGATCTATGTTCCTACCCTTACCATGGTAACCAGGATCTACGTTCCTACCCTCACCATGGTAACCAGCATCTACGTTCATACCCTCACCATGGTAACCAGGATCAATGTTCCTACCCTTACCATGATAACCAGGATCTACGTTCCTATCCTCACCATGGTAACCAGGATTTATGTTCCTACCCTCACCATGGTAACCAGGATCTACGTTCCTACCCTCACCATGGTAACCAGAATCTACGTTCCTACTCTCACATGGTAACCAGGATCTACGTTCCTACCCTCGCCATGGTAACCAGGATCTACCTTCTATCCTCACCATGGTAACCAGGATCTAATTTCCTACCCTCACCATGGTAACCAGCATCTACGTTCATACCCTCACCATGGTAACCAGGATCTACGTTCCTACCCTCACCATGGTAACCAGGATCTACATTCCTACACTCACCATGGTAACCAGGATCTACGTTCCTACCCTCACCATGGTAACCAGGATCTACGTTCCTACCCTCACCATGGTAACCAGGATCTACGTTCCTACCCTCACCATGGTAACCAGGATCTACGTTCCTAAACCTACCTAAGGTAACCAGGTGAGGGTGGCGACCGAAAAACAAGATCACGCATACAAGTGGGTGAAATGATCCTCCTCTGCTGGGTGGCTGGTCTCTCTCTTAGACACACAGTGAGGAGCTCGCCATCCTGGATGAGCTCGGAGGAGAGCTGTTGCTCCTCTGGGTCGAATGAAGCTAGATTGGGTGGTTCAGGCATCTGGTTATGATGCCTCCAAAAACACCTCGCTGGTGAGGTGTTTGGAGCATGACCCACCAGAAGGAGACTAAAAGCCAGACCCCAAAAACTGCATCAAACTGCATTTTAAAGAGAAAAAAAGGAGTCAGAAAAAGAGTCTCGAGCTCTTGAATCAGTTGGTATTTGATGTAAAACTTCATAACGAGTAGAATTGGTCAGAGGGTATCAGTCTAAAATGTCAGTGACTAACATCTAAACCATCAAACATGAAACCATTTGGCATTTGAGTTGATGCAACGTTGGTGAAACTAACCTCACGAGTCAGAGTTGTTTGCTTACAAATCGATGTGTCAGGCTTTTGTTGTCTATCTGAAACACTTCTGTCAACAATCTGAGCAGAAGAAAAAAACCTCCTTGTCATTTTACTTTTCCCTGTTTTTCTGCTTGGAGTTTTGCTTTGTGTTGTTCAATTACAAGTGTAGGAAACAGCCGACATCCTGGCACCGAAAGGTTTGAGTGTGTCAGCAAAAAAAGTTTGGAATTATTGTAGAAGTAAGAAAAATGAGAACTCAGGAAATGTGCTTCAACTGAGGCATAAAGAAAAAAAAATCAATAAGTGGTGCTCAAGTTAAAAATAATGTTAAATATACTTCATCGTTTTCACTGATCAGTTCTGAGGGTCATTAATCAATCAGATCTGTATGTAGGCCAACTTACAAGTCCAAGAAGGTGGTGGAGTGTGGGAACGATGGTGTAGGAGCTGCTGTATGGTAACCAGGATCTAGGTTCCTACCCTTGCCATGGTAACCAGGATCTAAATTCCTACCCTCACCATGGTAACCAGGATCTACGTTCCTACCCTCACCATGGTAACCAGGATCTATGTTCCTACCCTTGCCATGGTAACCAGGATCTAAATTCCTACCCTCACCATGGTAACCAGGATCTACGTTCCTTCTCTCACCATGGTAACCAGGATCTACGTTCCTACCCTCACCGTGGTAACCAGGATTTATGTTCCTACTCTCACCATGGTAACCAGGATCTACGTTCCTACCCTCACCGTGGTAACCAGGATCTAGGTTCCTACCATCACCGTGGTAACCAGGATCTACGTTCCTACCCTCACCATGGTAACCAGGATCTATGTTCCTACCCTCACCATGGTAACCAGGATCTACGTTCCTACCCTCACCATGGTAACCAGGATCTACGTTCCTACCCTCTTTGTGGCGACCGAAAGAATGAGATCACGAACACAAGCGTCCAAAATTCGCTTCCTCAGCAGGGTGGCTGGGCTCTCACTCAGAGAACAGGTGAAGAATTCTGCCATCCAGGAGGAGTTTGGAGTAGAACCGCTTGTTCTCCAGGTTGAGAGAAGCCAGATGGGGTGGTTCAGGCATCCGGTCAGGATGACTCCCGAGCGCCTTCTGGTGAGGTGTTTCGGGCACGTCCGCCTAAGAGGAGACCGAGAGGCAAACCCCGGACCTGCTGGAGAGACTATGTCTCACAGCTGGACAGGGAACACCTCGTGATCCTCTCGGGGGAACTGGTGGATGCAGCCGGGAGGCACAGGCTTCTCTCACCTACATGGTTGAACGCTTGCCAACCCATGAGGTATGCTCCATCAGGTAGCTTCTCTTCATAGTGGACTAGTGTTGGAATAGAGTGGCACAGTATCTGCCAGCTCATTCTGCAGGAATCGTCCAGTAAAACGTGGGTTTTGATTTGTTTTTCTTGTAACTGTGAAGATTTAATTAATGACGGGCGAGGATCAGTAAACTACATTTCAAAGGTTCTACTTTGGGTGAAGGCTACATGGTAACGAAGCAAAAGCTGGCATAGATCAGGTCGTAGTTAATTAATGGAATTCATTATGTGTGTAAAGTAAATGAAACAGAAACGTGTGTGTGTGTGCGTGTGCTGACAAACACACACACATACACACACAGCAGATGCGGTAAATGAAAATAAACCTGGCGAAGAGCTGAAGCTCACCTTGCATTCATTGTGCGTGAATGTGTGCAGCAGCCATGGAAAATAAGATTGGCGTACCCTGAGAGGGGCTTACATAGTAATACCACCTGTGTCTGAATGTGTGTGTGTGTGTGTGTGTGTGTGTGTGTGTGTGTGTGTGTGTGTGTGTGTGTGTGTGTGTGTGTGTGTAAAACACTCTACAAGCTAAGATGTCCCTTCAGACATCAAGAGAAGAGCTGCTTACATTTACCATGTCACACACACATGGGAGGGAGCCACAAAATAAGAGTGATTTACCCACGTACTGTTTCAAACACACAGAGATTACTCACTACGGTTCCCAAGCACTGTCTGCTCGTCTGTCTACACACACACACACACACACTCATCAGGCTGTATCTTTTGGACCTGATGAAGACCGCTGTGCTGAATACATATGTGTGTTTGTTTGGAGAGGGATCAATGGACAGTTTATCTCGAATGCAAAGAGGTTTCAGAGCGACTGAGACGGAAAAGATGAGAGATTGGAAAGGAGGAGGAGGGCGCACCGGGGAAATTAAAGTCTAAGGAGGAAGAAAAAAAGACGAGTGTTTGCTTTCTTTTGTTTGAATTTACACTAATTTCTCTTTCTGCCACTTTGCTCGACGTCTTGTCGTTCATCCCGTTCCATCGTCTTCCACTTATCCGGGGCCGGATTGTGAAGGCAACCGCCTCAGACGGGAAGCCCAGGCTTCCCTCTCCTCGGATGCATCCTCCAGCTCATCCGGGAAGGATCCAGAGGTGTTCCCTGTCCAGCTGTGAGACATAGTCTCTCCAGCAGGTCCAGGGTCACAGTAAAATTTAGACAGACTTCAGGCTAAAAACATATTTAAAAATAATGAAGTTCATTGTTGTGTGTGTTGCTGTAAGCTGTTTTTAGTACCAGTCAGATGAGTGTGCACGAGGTTGGAGGGGTGATTGCTTTCACAGCTGTGAGACGTGAGGTGGTGGTTTTGATGGTCCTGATGGAAGAGGTTCAAACAGTCCGTATCCTGGGTGGGTGGGGTCCATCGCTATCCGTCTTGCCTTCTGCTGAACTCGGGAACTGTAGGCCGAATCCAGACCTGGCAACCTACGATCCCGTGTGCAGTCTTCACCATCCGGCCAAGTCCTTATTCTTTGTGGTGCAGCTGCCATACCACACAGTCATGCTGAGAGACAGGATGCTCTCTCCAGTGGATCTGTAGAAGTTCATCAGTAGTTGAGAGGAGAGTCCAGAGGGCTTCAGCTTCCTGAGGAAGAAGAGACGTTTTTGGGCCTTCTTCACCAGGTGTTGATAGTCCACGAGAGGTCTGTGGAGACGTGGATGACCAGGAATTTCACGCTATCTACACGCTCCACAGCTTTCCCCTGTATGTAAAGGGGAGAGTGCTCAGTCCTCCTGCACCTCCTGTAGTCCACTATCACCTTCTTTATATCCAACAAACTGCTGAGTCTTAAACTGGACACCGAAACAGTGAGGTTAATGTGAGGTTGGGACCCTCAACTTAGGTGGCATGACCCTGAAATCCTAATTATTTCACACATAGTTGGTTCTGAATAACTGTGGGTCATATTCGGTCATATTCTGGAATCCTGGATGTAAACAAGTGTTCTTGATGCCCATGACACGTTCTGTGGGCAAAGAAAGAATGAATGGATTTAATCAGTCGGGCTGGTCGGAAAAAAGCAGCTGGATTTCCAACCCAGAGACACTGTTCAGAGGAAGGGCGGGTATCCGGAGAGCAGCGGTTGTTTGGAACAAATTGGTTTGTTGTTGTCAGAGGTCAGGGTAGAATAAGAAGATGGCTTCAGGAAATAAGAAAGCAACAGTATCTGGTGACCTCTGGTCAAAGTAAGATACACGGAGAAGCATCTCGGGATGGAAGAGATGTCAAAGTGTGGATCAGATGGAGGAGAGGAACACGCTGTGCTCCGTCTGTCAGGTAAAACAGGAAACTCAAACACACTCTACAAAACTGGATGAAATAAAACCAGAACTCAGTGGGTTAGAAATCTTAATAAGAATTCTGATTCTAAACTGAAAGTGCTCTGAATCCCATGAAGGTGGTGAAATGTGACCCAAATGCAACGCCAGTTTATTGGAGGAAGTGAAGAACCAAACAGAACTGTGGAAACTGAATGACAAGAGGAGGAACCAGGCATGATGATGGAGGAAAACCAGGAGGTTGGTGCTCAGCAGGACGATGGAAGGAAACTGGAAGGTTGGAGCTCGGCAGGACGATGAGGGACGAGAAGGTTGGAGCTCGGCAGGACGAATGGGGAACCAGAAGGTTGGAGCTCGGCAGGACGATGGGGAACAGGAAGGTTGGAGCTCTGCAGGACAATGGGGGGAGGAACCAGAAGGTTATTGTTCCAGATGAATCTCAACAGGCGGCCAGGAAGACCTGGCTGGAACGGATGATCACCCACACTGAAGGGAAGGCAGACTGCTGCTTAAACACCATCAGGTGTCTCAAATCAGTCAGATGAGGGAAGGTCCTGGGCTCCTTCTGATGGTGGGTAATGGAACCATGATACCAGGACACCCTTCCCTCCTCCATTTTTTACTCCACATCTAAACCATTTAGTCCCACCAGCTCTTCTTTTTCTCATCGCTCCATCATTCTGTGATTCCCTTTTCTTCTTGCTCTTTTGATTGCCCGCTCCATTACCTCTATCTATCCATTACCATCCTGCCGTCTGTCCGTGGGTATTTATCAGTCTTTGAAAGCCCCGTTTGACACCTCTCCATCTTGTACTAAAATTCAATCGTTTTTTTTTTTCTCTCCTTCACCGCGGTTGGTTATCTCTCCATCTACCTCTATCAAACCGTTCTCATCTTCTCTCTCTGTGACCACTCGATACCTTTTCACCTTTAATTCAATCTCATTTCGCCCATCGCCCGTCGCCAGTCTGTCTTTCTTTATTCCCTCTGTTTGTTTCCACTCAGTCATTTTCTGACCAAACTTCAAACCCTTTCTTATGCAATAAATCTAGCTCTAAATTATTGGAGGGATTTTAATGAAGCAGACTAAGCTCAGTACCAACTATAGATTAAATTATATTGTTTAAGAGTCATGCCACCGGTACTAGGAGGCGTTGTGTAGTGGCAGAGTTGCCGTCTTTCGACCGGGAGAACCTGGGTTGATTCCCCCGGGGAATGCTCACACTCCAAAGCACCCCATGAAGCGCTTAAGCATGGCCAAGTTGTCCTTGCCCGGACGCGGCTCACCGGGCCCCCCCTTGGAGCCAGGCCAGAGCGTGGGGCACGAGAGTGAGCACCTAGTGGCCAGGCTTTTACCCATGGGGCCCAGCCGGGCTAAACCAGAACCGGAGACATAGGCCACCCTTCCAGTCAGGTGAAGGAGGAGGTGGGTGGCAGCCAACGACGGGTACCCAGGCGGTCAGATCCCCGTCTGCATAGGCTAGCTCTAGGGACGTGGAATATCACTTCTCTGGCAAAGAAGGAGCCCGAGCTGGTGCGCGAGGTCGAGCAGTTCCAGCTTTGGGTTCTCCTCGACAGCTCGGGCTCTGGAACCAGGCCTCTTGACGGGGGATGGACGCTGTTCTATTCTGGAGTTACCCTTAGAGGGCTTAGTTGCCCTTAGCCAGATGAGGTGGTTCGGGAATCTGGTTAGGATGGCTCACAAACGCCTCGCTGTTGAGGTGTTTTGGGCGCTACCCACCGGAAGGAGACCCAGAGGCAGACCCTGGACCTGCTGGAGAGACTATGTCTCACAGCTGGACAGGGAACACCTCAGGATCCTCCTGGGTGAGCTGGAGGATGCAGCCGGAATTAGAGAAGCCTTGGCTTCCCATCTGAGGATGTTGCCTCGCCACCTGGCCCTGGATAAGCGGGAGACGATGGAACCGAATGAACAGAACTGACGACAGCGTGATTTTCAGAATAAACCTCAATAAATTTTGTATTTATAAAAGCTGTTCTTCATTTCCGCTGTTCTGTCGAGATCTGCGACCGTCAAGAGTTGCAACTCTCTGGCTTTGTGCATGCCGAGAACGCTTCATCTACCTCCGCCTCCCTTTCAAAACATCTAAACGTCAAGGGTAGCGACCAGCATGATGCAACCAAACACCACCCCCATGACGCAGCCCATGACGCTGACGCTTCCCCGCCCCCTTCCAATAAAGTTCTCATAAAACTTATTTAACGTAGTCATTTTTTAACTGGAATAAAGTTCATAATCTATTGCTTTTACTGTTAAGAGTAATCTCTCACATCTCTCACATCTCACGATGGGTCGCAGATTCAGACAGAACCTGTCAGGAAAGTAGTCTGTTCCCTCTGTGTCCTGTTTCCCCCTCCCTCTTGTCCCTGTTTGTTTGTGTGTGTGTGTGTGTGTGTGTGTGGGGAGTTGGGCAGACTCAGCGGGGAGCTGCAACAAGTCGCACCTGAAACTCATCCATTTATCTGCTTCAGCATAAATGGATCAGTTTTTAAAACACTCTTCGCCAGATCGTTTGTTTACCATGCTTGACCTGTTATCCAGTTTTTGGCTCCAGCTCCTACATCAGAACTAGTGATGGGAATTACGGCTCTTTTTAGAGAGCCGGCTCTTTCGGTCCGGCTCACTAAAAAAGAGCCGGCTCTTTCGTTCGCGAACGGCTCTTCAGATCTTTTTTTTTTTGTTTGTTTGAAGTGATTCATTTAAACTATGCGCAAATTAATTCCTGCTTTTGCTTTTAAATATTTGTATGAAATAAGCCATTACTTAAAAAAATTAAAAATATAAAAATTTATATACGATAAAATGTATTAAAAAAAAATCTAGCATTTACAATTCAAGTTTTTTTTTCCAGCTTTTTAAACAACTTTAAAATCAACAGATGCAAAACATTGCAAATCAAAATTGTCTTTTGTTTAAATTGATTAATTTAAACTATGCAAAAAATTAATTCCTACTTTTGTTTTTAAATATTTTTGTTTGTATAAACTGGCCAATATTCACTGTAAAAAAATATAAAAATGTATATATAATTTATAATAAAATGTCAGTCATCTTCTTAATCATCTATCCCTTATGGGTCTATCCTATCCTGACTGATTTGAGGCAAGATGTAGGTTAAACCCCTAATAGGTCGCTAGTCTGTCGCAGAGCCACACACACACACACACACACACTCACTCCCAAAGGCAATCATGTTGTATAAGAAAATGTAAAAAATAAAAAAATCTTACTCTTTACCTTCAACTTTGAACAAATTTTAATTTTTCAGATTTTTAAACAAACTTAAAATGAACCAAACATTGTAAATTAAAATACAGTATAAATATAAATTAAAATAAGCAAAACAAACACATGCAAAAAAAAAAAGAGCAACGGATCTTTACAAACACAACCAATCACGTGCAGCATGAAGAGTGGGTGAGAGACAGACAGAAAAAGAGTGTTTGACAGAGAGGGAGAAAATCGGGACACCCTCCCCCCCAAAAAAAAAAAAAACAAAACAAAAACCAAGGCTCCCAATCAGGAGACGGTTTCGGTCGTTCACTTCAAAGAGCCGGCTCTAAGAGCCGTTTCGTTCGCGACCGACACATCACTAATCAGAACCTACCTAACTATTCTGGTTTGTCTTCTTCATCTGAACCTTTCATAAATGTAATAAACTTGTTTTTGATTTCTTCATCTGAGCCTGTCTGCTGTGTCAAGGGTATATTTTTGGCCTTAGCTCCACTTTATGACAGAACCTCACTTTTCTGAATACCTATCTATCGACAACTATGACCGGTTTGAGATCTCGACGAGGCCGTAGATCTCGACAGAACATCGGGTTTATTGATAGGCTGTCACAGATCGAGGAGTCAGTGAGAACGGGCTGAGTGGACGGATGAAGAACTGAAAAAGTTTCATATTAAAAAAGTATTTTAATAACTTGAGGCTGAAGAAGACAATGACGTGTTAATCCCAAACTCTCCGTTTCTTTAACGTTTACCCTCCACAACCCGACGTTAGCGTATCAGAGCTGATTTAATGGAGGAATATCCGAGGAGGATTTAACTCGTCTGTTCATATCAGCTCCTCAGTGAGATGGGATGAATTTAATCCGGCCAGAGGTGACAGACGATGTGGGTTTTAACAGCAGGAATCATAATAAAGAATTAAAAAAATCACAGATAAGTCAAATTATTCCTGGGAGGAAAATTATTAACGACGTTTTTAAACCTTTCAACTTCAGTTAAAGTGATGGCACCACTTTTTTCTCGACCTTGAGGAGGAGCTCCTCCCGGGTGGCAGAACCCCTCACCCGAGCTATGAGTGAGAGCCCAGCCACCCTGCGGAAGAAGATCATTTCGGCAGCTTGTATCCTCTCAACAAGCGGTCTCATTCTTTCGGTCACCACCCACAGCAGCTGACCATAGGTGAGGGTAGGAACGTAGATCCTGGTTACCATGGTGAGGGTAGGAACATAGATCCTAGTTACTGTGGTGAGGGTAGAAACGTAGATCCTGGTTACCATGGTGAAGGTAGGAACGTAGATCCTGGTTACCATGGTGAGAGTAGGAACGTGGATCCTGGTTGCCATGGTGAGGGTGGGAATGTAGATCATGGTTACCATGGTGAGGGTAGGAATGTTGATCCTGGTTACCATGGTGAAGGTAGGAACGTAGATCCTGGTTACCGTGGTGAAGGTAGGAACGTACATCCTGGTTACCATGGTGAGGGTAGGAACGTACATCCTGGTTACCATGGTGAGGGTAGGAACGTAGATTCGACCCCGTCAGGATGTACCATTTAGAAGATGAATGGATTGGAAATACTAGCAACACAACAAACAGCTTCGGATTTCTCGAAACAATAAAAAAAGAGGTAAACCTCTTTCAATCTCTTGGTCTCCATTTCTACTGTTTTTTTTCTGTTTGTAAAGCAGCTACAGAGTGATACTGCCCTCTATCTGTAAATGAGGGATGTGTTTTCTCTCCTTATGGTTGTTCTTTACCAACGTTGTTTCATCATATTTGGTTCAGTTTCATCCGGTTTGATCCGTCCAATGAGCTGTTCAGACGAACTGGAGCAGATTAAAGTATTTACAGTAGAAGGATTACTAGTGTCTTTGTCTAAAATTAAAACCATGTCAAGCCACAGGAGTTTTAATTACCTGGAAGCTGCTAAATCATCTCCGAGCTGCAGTTAATCACTTCTCTACATCTTTGGCTGGATTGCTAAGCTTGCATGAACCTGCTGTGCGGTGCACGTGAGAACGTCAGGAATGAAGACGATCCAGAGTGAGACAGAGTGTGTGAATGAGAGGAGTGAGGTTACAGGAGAAGAGGGAAAGAAGGGGGTCGAGTTTAAAGACTTAGGATCAAGGGAGAGGAAAGAGGGTCCAATGTGTCCAACCTGGCAACCCAAAGCTGGAGTCCAGCATGGGTCCACAAAGCCAGGCCGCAGTGAAGAACACCAAACTGGTCTCTCTGTATTTCACTGGGTCCGAGTGAGCGCCTCCAGTTCCTCAAGTGAGCAACCGGACGTTTCCATGGAAACCGTCTCCTTCTCCTCAGCTCCCTCAGGACTGAACCAACTCCTCCAGACACGACGGATGAGCTAGCCGTTTGGAGCTAGCCGCTGGGAGCTAGCTGTTGGGAGCTAGCTAGCCGTTTGGAGCTAGCCGTCTGGAGCTGGCCATCTGGAGCTAGCCATCTGGAGCTAGCCATCTGGAGCTAGCCATCTGGAGCTAGCCGTCTGGAGCTAGCCATCTGGAGCTAGCTGTTAGGAGCTAGCCATCTGGAGCTAGCCGTTTGGCGCTAGCCGTCTGGAGCTAGCCATCTGGAGCTAGCCGTCTGGAGCTAGCCATCTGGAGCTAGCCGTCTGGAGCTAGCCGTCTGGAGCTAGCCGTCTGGAGCTAGCCATCTGGAGCTAGCCGTCTGGAGCTAGCTGTGGGAGCTAGTCGGACATCCAAAATGACGCCCAAAACGTGCTCAAAATAATATTTCCAGAACAAGAGGAATCACAGCAGAAGAGGAAACAGAAACTCAGAGAAAGTAGACTATTAAATGCAAGTAACTGCCCGCTGCAGTGCTTCCTGTTCTTCTATTTTTACTTTATCTACACGTCTCTGTTTCTCTGTAGATAACCTCAGTTTACCACCTTAAACTACGGGTTAGCATGCCGAACACACCTTGTCCATTCTGTTTCCCGTCATGACAGACGACAGAAGTGTTTATGCTCCTGTTTTATTTGGCTTTCCGGATGGCCGCCTTCAGCTGAACGACTTTTATTTCACCTCAGACAGAAATGAGACATCGCTTCACTCTGACAAATGTTGTTCTCTGTCCAAGGTCTCCGTTCGGATTGACGGGACCACGTTAAACCTGCACAGACTAGCAAGCTTGTCCATTGAGAGTTTTAAAGGTCCATTGTTATGGAGGGTTACTCTGTCCAGAATCCTAAGTCGATCTGAGCATCTCTCCTCTGCCCGCTCTAATAACTCACTCTGTTCTCAGCTGATAATAGAGCAGCAGTTTTAAAGTCAGTATTCTCCCGCTACGCCTTCCCGAGGCAGCTCACATCAAAATCACCAACCTCGGTTCTGCTCTTCGCCCAGCTAAGTGAGGTGTGTCCTCATATTCCTTTAAGACATGTGCTTAGCTCTTTCCTGCCAGCAGCTGCTGGCCATAACACATGTCAGCCTTTCTCCCTTCAGGCACTGGCGGTTAAATGGCATCCCCATCCATGCAGGACACGCCCGCATGTGTGGAAGTCATTTCTCAGAGGAGAGTTTCACATCTGCCCTGACATTCACAGCCTGATAGGGTTAGCTTTGAAGGCCTTCGACGTAAGGAATGTTTACAATGATGATACGAACAAGATGAGCGTTGGCTGGTTGGTAAATAAAACTCTTCTAACTTTGAGCTTGAGAAAAAAAAGATTTTTCTATCGTCATTCTGCCCAGAAACCGTCAGACTACGGAGTCCAAATTTCGCAGACTCTCATTTTTACCTTTGCTCGACTCGGTCAGGGATTACAGACGTTATCTTACGATTGCGGGGACGGGAAAACGACCCAATCAGAGAACAGCGATGACAGTGTGACCCTGTGTTTTTACGGTTTCCATGGAAACGTTTGGTTGCTCGCTTGAGGAACTGGAGGCGCTCACTTGGACCCAGTTTGGTGTTCTTCACTGCGGCCTGGCTTTCTGGATACATCCCGGACTCCTGGCAGCTTTTGGGTTGCCAGGTTGGACACAGGGCGACCGAACTGGGACAGTCAGTCAGTCAGTCAGTCATCTTCTTATCCGTCTGTCCCTTTCGGGGTTGCGGTGGGTGCCGGAGCCCATCCCGGCTAATTTAAGGCGAAGGGCAAGGTACACCCCGAACAGGTTGCCAGTCTGTCGCGGGGCCACACACATACAACCATCCACACACACACTCATTCCTAGGGCCAATTTGGCACCGGCCAATCAACCTAGCATGCATGTCTTTGGAGGGTGGGAGGAAACCGGAGTACCTGGAGGAAACCCATGCAGACACGGGGATAACATGCAAACTCCACACAGAAAGGACAGTGGTCCAAGCCTCGTCCCCACCCGGGACTCAAACCCACGACCTTCTTGCTGTGAGGCCACTGTGCGAACTGGGACAATCAAAAATAAAAACTGACATAAAAAGTGATTCGACAAACTGGTTTTACTGAGTAAACTGATGATGATCCATCTGTCCGTCTTCATGCTGGTTGTCTTCTCTCTTCATCCATCACACATGCCTGTCTCCCAGACCACCCAGCTTCCCCCCCTCATCTGTCACCCTGCCTCTCCGTTCCTCCCTGATGGAGCTCAGCCGTCTGCGTTTTACACTCTTTAAAAGTGACTGATTACTGTAAAACATCCAACTGGTCAGCTCCGCTGGCCTTCCCATGACGATCCAGGTTAATCCATCAAATGAAATGTTCCTGGAATGAACCGGAAATCCTCGGAGGGAAACTTAGAAGGAAATCAGAAAATCTAATTTAGACTTTTCACTTCTTTTAAACTCAATTTCTTTAAAACTATGTCAGCTTTTAATGTTTTTTTACACCTTTAAAAAAAGCATAGGTTTTCTTTAGTGTTCTTGTTATGGGCCGCGCAGTGGTTAGCACCGTGGCATCACAGCAAGAAGGTCAGGGGTTTAAATCCAGGTGGGGACAAGGCTTGGAACACTGGTCTTTCTGTGTGTAGTTTGCATGTTCTCCGCGTGTATGTGTGGGTTTTCTCCGGTTTCCTCCAACTCTCTAAAAACATGCATGTTCCGTTGATTGAACGTTATCAACTTGACCCTAGGAACGAGTGTGTGAGTGTGTGAGTGTGTGTGTCAGTGCATCTGTGTGTGGCCCTGCAACCGATCATTTGTTTCCACACACGCTTGGCATCCAGCCATCCTCTGCAGCTTCTTACCTTTTGCCAACCAATTTTTCCATCCCTGACTTTTTATTGAGCCAAACAATAATCGCTTTTCATCTCGTGTTGCTGAGTCTGATCGGTTCTGCCCGGAACACCTCACCAGCGAGGAGCGAGGGAGGCATTCTAACCTGATGCCTGAACCACCCGGTCTGGCTTCTCTCAACCCAGAGGAGCAACAGTTCCACTCTGAGCTCCTCCCTCTATCGCTGAGTGAGAGAGCCCAGCCACCCTGGAAAGGAAGCTCATTTCAGCTGCTTGTATCCAGGATCTCATTCTTTCAGGCACCACTGACACTACCATGGTGAGGGTAGGAACGTAGATCCTGGTTACCATGGTGAGGGTAGGAACGTAGATCCTGGTTACCATGGTGAGGGTAGGAACGTAGATCCTGGTTAGCATGGTGAGGGTAGGATCATAGATCCTGGTTACCATGGTGAAGGTAGGAACGTAGATCCTGGTTACCATGGTGAGGGTAGGAACGTAGATCCTGGTTACCATGGTGAGGGTAGGAACGTAGATCCTGGTTACCATGGTGAGGGTAGGAACGTAGATCCTGGTTACCATGGTGAGGGTAGGAACGTAGATCCTGGTTAACATGGTAGATTTCTAACTGTAGAAATCTAACCTCTAGTTTCTTGAATGGATGTAAATTTAGATCTTTTTTTTTTTGTGTGTATGAAGTGGCACATGAAAGAGAACAGAAGGACTGATGCAGCTGGCATCTGAAATCCGCCAGAACAGTTCATGAGTGAACGGTGGACCATCACACAGACACGTCCTCCTGCCAGGCTGTGTTGTTGTGCCGACTGGCTGCTCGTGTAAACAGAAACCATTTCAGCTGAAACCCAGTTCCATCACCAAATGGTGAAACGTTACCCGCCGCGCCAAACGGCACTCTGATGGTGCCAAATACAATTTGTCTCTTTCAGCACCGTCTCAGTGTTTAAATCCTCCGGCGAGGACACGTTTTGTTTTGCCAAGATTTTCAAACAGAATTTAATCTCTGTCTTTATTTATCAAAGATCTCTTTAAAAAACATGTTCGTCTGGATCTGATCTGATCCGTCATGCCAGTCGGTAAAAACAGCTGGGAGTAAATTTGACAAACTTTGAGTTTCCTTCCGTTGTCTGACGTTTAAATGTGACACAGATGGACTGATGGAGCTGGCATCAGTCCCTCTGTGATTGGTTGGTAATGGTCAGTCTGGATCTGGTCTGTGATTGGTTGGTGATGGTCAGTCTGGATCTGGTGTGTGTGTGATTGGTTGGTGATGGTCAGTCTGGATCTGGTGTGTGTGTGATTGGTTGGTGATGGTCAGTCTGGATCTGGTGTGTGTGTGATTGGTTGGTGATGATCAGTCTGGATCTGGTGTGTGATTGGTTGGTGATGGTCAGTCTGGATCTGGTGTGTGTGATTGGTTGGTGATGGTCAGTCTTGATCTGGTGTGTGTGTGATTGGTTGATAATGGTCAGTCTGGATCTGATGTGTGTGTGATTGGTTGGTGATGGTCAGTCTGGATCTGGTGTGTGATTGGTTGGTGATGGTCAGTCTGGATCTGGTGTGTGTGTGTGATTGGTTGGTGATGGTCAGTCTGGATCTGGTGTGTGTGATTGGTTGGTGATGGTCAGTCTTGATCTGGTGTGTGTGTGATTGGTTGATAATGGTCAGTCTGGATCTGATGTGTTTGTGATTGGTTGGTGATGATCAGTCTGGATCTGGTGTGTGTGATTGGTTGGTGATGGTCAGTCTGGATCTGGTGTGTGTGTGATTGGTTGGTGATGATCAGTCTGGATCTGGTGTGTGTGTGATTGGTTGGTGATGATCAGTCTGGATCTGGTGTGTGTGATTGGTCGGTGATGGTCAGTCTGGATCTGGTGTGTGTGATTGGTTGGTGATGGTCAGTCTGGATCTGGTGTGTGATTGGTTGGTGATGATCAGAAGGACCAATGGCAGCCTTGCTTCTATAAGTGTTTCCTGTGAGAATTGATTTGATTTGAGAAGCTTTGACAGACGGTTTATTTAAAGTGACGGCGCTACTCTCAGATGAGCGGCTTAGCGGGTTTTCAAGCGTTTTGACCTTTAGCTTTTGAGCAGAGAAATTGGTGCCGATGAAACATCTTGGCAGCATGTGTCATTTTGGACGGCTGCTCGTTTCGACTCAGTTTAGACTTAAAAAAAATTGATTTAAAAAAATACAAGGTTGGAAAAAAAACAGGTTATAAATGTCTCTAAAAATAAACGATGGTGTTCCATTCAAGCAGAATGGAATAAACCAAATTTTGTCTACAAACAGGATTAAATGTGTGTGAGTTAAAAAGAAAGCGATGGTTTAATCTGTCCGTGTGTGTCGCCTTCCTGCCGGCACTGCTGCACCCTGACCTTTAAAACATCTCTTAGTGCAGCTCACATGGGAATCCTCGGTTCAAAGACTTTATTTTATCAGCTCTGAACCACAATCCAGTCACTCCAGCTACTTCCTATAATCCCACTTTTTATAGCAAGCTAATATTTTCTCAGCTAAGCTGTGGAGGAAAAAAAACATGGCTGAAGTTAAACACGGATTCAATCTGTGGTTGAATCGTTTGGATCAGAAGGAAACTGAAATAGTTTAATGATAATGATGTTTGCAGATGACGTTGTGAGCTGTAGTGAGAGGAGCGAAGAGGTGGAGGAAAATCTGGAGAGGTGGAGGTTTGCACTAGAAAGAAGAGGTTTGAAGATTAGTCAGAGTAAAACAGAGTACATGTGTGTGAATGAGAGGGATCCAAATGGAAAAGTGAGGTTACAGGGAGAAGAGATAAAGAAGGTGGAAGATTTTAAGTATCATGGTGAGGGTAGGAACGTAGATCCTGGTTACCATGGTGAGGGTAGGAACGTAGATCCTGGTTACCATGGTGAGGGTAGGAACATAGATTCTGGTTACCATGGTGAAGGTAGGAATGTAGATCCTGGTTACCATGGTGAGGGTAGGAACATAGATTCTGGTTACCATGGTGAGGGTAGGAACATAGATTCTGGTTACCATGGTGAGGGTAGGAACGTAGATCCTGGTTACCATGGTGAGAGTAGGAACGCAGATCCTGGTTACCATGGTGAGGGTAGGAACGTAGATCCTGGTTACCATGGTGAGGGTAGGAACGTAGATCCTGGTTACCGTGGTGAGGGTAGGAACGTAGATCCTGGTTACCATGGTGAGGGTAGGAACATAGATTCTGGTTACCATGGTGAGGGTAGGAACATAGATTCTGGTGACCATGGTGAGGGTAGGAATGTAGATCCTGGTTACCAAGGTTACGGTAGCAATGTAGAATCTGGTTACCATGGTGAGGGTAGGAACATAGATCCTGGTTACCATGGTGAGGGTAGGAACGTAGATCCTGGTTACCATGGTGATGGAAGGAACGTAGATCTGGTTACCATGGTGAGGGTAGGAACGTAGATCTGGTTACCATGGTGAGGGTAGGAACGTAGATCCTAGTTACCACAGTGAGGGTAGGAACATAGATCCCGGTTACCATGGTGAGGATAGGAACATAGATCCTGGTTACCATGGTGAGGGTAGGAACGTAGATCCTGGTTACCATGGTGAGGGTAGGAACGTAGATCCTGGTTACCATGGTGAAGGTAGGAACGTAGATTCTGGTTACCATGGTGAGGGTAGGAATGTAGATCCTGGTTACCATGGTCAGGGTAGGAACGTAGATCCTGGTTACTATGGTGAGGGTAGGAACGTAGATCCTGGTTACCATGGTGATGGAAGGAACATAGATCCTGGTTACCATGGTGAGGGTAGGAACGTAGATCTGGTTACCATGGTGAGGGTAGGAACGTAGATCTGGTTACCATGGTGAGGGTAGGAACGTAGATCCTAGTTACCACAGTGAGGGTAGGAACATAGATCCCGGTTACCATGGTGAGGATAGGAACATAGATCCTGGTTACCATGGTGAGGGTAGGAACGTAGATCCTGGTTACCATGGTGAGGGTAGGAACGTAGATCCTGGTTACCATGGTGAGGGTAGGAACGTAGATCCTGGTTACCATGGTGAAGGTAGGAACGTAGATTCTGGTTACCATGGTGAGGGTAGGAACGTAGATCCTGGTTACCATGGTCAGGGTAGGAACGTAGATCCTGGTTACTATGGTGAGGGTAGGAACGTAGATCCTGGTTACCATGGTGAGGGTAGGAACCTAAATCCTGGTTACCATGGTGAGGGTAGGAACAAAGATCCTCGTTACCATGGTGAGGGTAGGAATGTAGATCCTCGTTACCATGGTGAAGGTAGGAATGTAGATCCTGGTTACCAGAGAAGCCAGTTTGATTCCCATGGGGCCCATGCCCAGGTTTCCCTAGAGCAGACACCTCACCCCCTAGTTGCTCCCACTATTGGTGCCATCATGGCTGCCTGCTGCGGTGCAATGCAGCACAGCCCATTGAGAGATCAATATAATACGATTAAAAAAGAATGTTAACATTTTTCTTCACAAACAAGTTATCGGATGAAGAAAATCTCACAGATTGATGACATTTTTTTTTGATAAAGTCACCAAATGCTGACAGAAGGAGAGAAAAAAA
Source organism: Neostethus bicornis (assembly GCA_902685375.1). NCBI lineage: Eukaryota > Metazoa > Chordata > Actinopteri > Atheriniformes > Phallostethidae > Neostethus > Neostethus bicornis. The sequence goes on along the minus strand of LR738552.1, from coordinate 1,378,903 downwards.
GAAGAAAAACCCTCTCAGAATGATTATAAAAGTGACAGAGTTTCACTCCAAACAGAATTGGACTCACACCCTGTCCGGTTTTCACCAGAGGAAAGACATTAACTATCTGTCCGCTCTTTCATAGACTCGTCGTTTTCTTGGCGGCTCTGAAACTTGCCCGGAATCTTAACCAGAAACAGAAAAAGAGAAAAATTTATTCTTTTTCGTTCACTTTAGCAAATTTTAAAAAAATTCAATTTCTCAAAGAAAAAAAAAGGTGTTTGATTAAATTAAAGTGAGATTTTTTTATTTTTATTTTTTTTTCAATTTTTGTATTTTATTTTGAAGGCGTCTCTTCAAAATAATTCTCCTAGTTACCATTTCCTCCCAGAACATTTTAAAAATAAAAGTCATTTTCCTGCATTTTAGTGCCCATTCGATGATCCTGCAAGGGCATAGCTTCACTGGTCCCCTTTCTTTTCTTGTTCTTTTTTTTTTGTGGACCAAAAAGGGGGCATGTACCCCCCACAACCTCCTCTGGATTCGCCCCTGACACTCTTCTCTCAGCAAAATATTAGATTTGTTCATGGCACGGTGGCACAGTGGCTTAACAGCAAGAAGGTCATGGGTTTAAGTCTCGGGTAGAGACGAGGCTTGGAACACTGTCCTTTCTGTGTGGAGTTTGCATGTTCTCTTCGTGTATGCGTGGGTTTTCTCTTTGTACTCCGGTTTCCTCCTACCCTCCAAAAATAACCATATTGGTCTGTGCCAAGGTGTCCCTGGTATGTGTGTATGGTTGTATGTATGTGGCCCTGCGACAGACTGGCGACCTGTTCGGGGTGTACCCAGCCCCTCGCCTTAAATCAGCCAGGATGGGCTCCGGCACCCCGTAAGGGATAGGTGGGTAAGAAGGTGACGGACTGACTTCTGTACCTTCTGTGGAGAATTCTTTTAAGCAGGTTTGGGTATCTAAACCATGTGTATCTACACACAAAGCATGGGAATTAAGGCCCATGCTTTGTGTTTTTTTTTTAATCATGTGCCCACATCATTCATGAGTGTGCATGTTTGTGTGACCTCTGATGAAACGCCATCTTTTCTTTCCGCTTCAACACAACACGAGCTCCTGGATATAAATCAAAGATGAAGCCGCAAAGAGATGAAAATGAGAAGATATAGAAGCTGAGCCGGAACGAGTGGATAAAAAGAAAGATAGTTTGATTAGTCAAAGAAACTGTGATTAAATGTTCCGTTCCGTCGTCTTCCGCATATCCGGAGACAGGTTGCAGGGGCGACATCCTCAGACGGGAAGCCCAGGCCTCTCTCACCCCGGCTGCATCCTCCAGCTCACCCGGGAGGCAAACCCTGGGGCGCTGGAGAGACTGTCTCACAGCTGGACGACTCAGGATCAATTTTCAAGAAGATCTACGTTCCTACCCTCACCATGGTAACCAGGATCTATGTTCCTACCCTCACCGTGGTAACCAGGATCTACGTTCCTACCCTCACCATGGTAACCAGGATCTACATTCCTACCCTCACCGTGGTAACCAGGATCTACGTTCCTACCCTCACCATGGTAACCAGGATCTACATTCCTACCCTCACCGTGGTAACCAGGATCTACGTTCCTACCCTCACCGTGGTAACCAGGATCTACGTTCCTACCCTCACCGTGGTAACCAGGATCTACGTTCCTACCCTCACCATGGTAACCAGGATCTACGTTCCTACCCTCACCGTGGTAACCAGGATCTACGTTCCTACCCTCACCGTGGTAACCAGGATCTACATTCCTACCCTCACCGTGGTAACCAAGATCTACGTTCCTACCCTCACCATGGTAACCAGGATCTACGTTCCTACCCTCACCATGGTAACCAGGGTCTACGTTCCTACCCTCACCGTGGTAACCAGGATCTACGTTCCTACCTTCACCATTGTAACGAGGATCTCTGTTCCTACCCTCACCATGGTAACCAGGATCTATGTTCCTATCCTCACCGTGGTAACCAGGATCTACGTTCCTACCCTCACCGTGGTAACCAGGATCCACGTTCCTACCCTCACCATGGTAACCAGGATCTACGTTCCTCCCCTCACCATGGTAACCAGGATCTACGTTCCTACCCTCACCATGGTAACCAGGGTCTACGTTCCTACCCTCACCATGGTAACCAGGATCTACGTTCCTACCCTCACCATGGTAACCAGGATCTACGTTCCTACCCTCACCATGGTAACCAGGGTCTACGTTCCTACCCTCACCATGGTAACCAGGATCTACATTCTTACCCTCACCTATAACGGAGAGTCTCAGTCACTAGGTGATCTTTCTGTTTGAGATTGAGTTACACCCAGCAGCCCAGCATGGTCTGGTATTAACCACAAACGTCTACATCAGTTTTCAGCCTGAGTCTCTGAGTCTGGTGTTGATGTTAAGCATGTCTATGTCTGGTCACCACACTAACGTGATCTCTGACACGGATCAAGCGAGCTGACATACTGCTGTTAAAATCCCGTCATGCTTGAACTTGTAAGGAAATATCTGAAGCTTGTTATGACATTTATAAAATCTTGAGTCATTCGATCCAGTTTCTGGCCGATTAGAAATCATCAGGGTGGCAAATGTCTCCCGAGCCTGCGCACGCTACGTCTGTCAAGATTGGGTTTTAATTTTACACGTTGCCAGTTTGGAGGGCACCGATTTGAACCACTGTCATTCAAAGCTTTGTAGAAGATATGTAACTAGGATGAATCCATTTTGGAACCAACCTCATGCCCCAAAGAGAAAGTATAAATTCAAATTGACCAATTAAAATCAAGAACCAGAGACTTCCTGAGACCTAGGAAGATGGCAGCTCAGTGGTTAGAGCGTTCGTGCGCGGACCGGAAGTTCGTGGGTTTGCGTCCCACAGAGAGCATGCCTAGTGTCCTTGGAGAAGACACCTAACCCCCGCTTTTCCCACCATTGGCGTTGTCGAAGGGCAGCCTGCTGCGGTGTAAGGAGTGCAGCACACAAATTTACCCGGTGAGGGATGAATAGAGTAATTTATTTATTTATTTTTTTTATTTCCTGAGACATTCATGGTTTTCTTATATTTTTGAGAATGAGGAGGAGGCACTAAGCACGTGGCATTTGTGCGTTCCGTCGTCTTCCACTTATCCGGGGCTGGGTCACGAGGGCAACAGCCTCAGACGGGAAACTGTGTTTTCATTTTGAAATAAAGGGAGTTTGTCTTGCCCCCTTAGATGCCTATCATTTGCTTCCATCGTCCCTCCCTGGATGAACTGTACATAGATATCCCATGTGTGCTCCAACAAACTCCTCCAAGATGAAACACGTCTTCAGCATGAATCATTAAACCCAAACGAGACTAAAAACCAGCCACAGAGAAGTCGGTTTGTTAGAACAAAGCCGCGCCGCATCCGGAGGTCACAGACCCATCGTTCAGCATCTTCACATGTAACATAGAAACCATCTGTCTCCACACAGCCGACGGGCTGTGAAGAGAAACCTGCGATCTTTATGCCCCGATGTTTCCATATGCAGCTCGTTTTTATTTAATCTGTGAAGAAGTGAGGGTGATGAACCAGAAACCAAACGGAGATTCATTAACACCTAAAAGTCAGCGCTGGCACCGAAGCAACACGTACCCAATTTGCTGTAAATCACCGCTGCATGTTTCTCCTGCTAATGGGTTCCTGTATAGATGTAACCATGACAACGCGCTCTGCATGGCATCATATTAGGTAACTATTCTGAATCCATTAGAGATAAGAATGCTTTTGTTTTGAGAGAAAATGTTTCATTTTTCTTTTATCATTTGTTCTTCCGTTCCGTCGTCTTCCGCGTATCCGGGGCCGGGTTGAGGGAGCAACAACCTCAGACAGAGAAAACCAGGCTTCTCTCACCCCGGCTACATCCTCCAACTCACCCAGGAGGATTCTGAGGTGTTCCCTGTCCAGCTATGGAGTTGTAATTCTATCCAGCAGATCTGAGGTCTGCCTCTTAGTCTCCTTCCGGTGGGACATGCTCAAACCACCCCATCTGGCTTCTTTATACCCGGAGGATCATAGATCCTAGATCGAGCATTGATCAAGCTACAGTACTTCCAAATGGCAGAGCTCCTCCTTCTATCTCTGGGTGATAGCCAAGCCACCCTATAGAGAAAGATCCTTTCGGCAGCTTGTATCCACAATCTCATTCTTTCGGTCACCACCCATACTGGTTACCATGGTGAGGATAGGAACGTAGATCCCGGTTACCATGATGAGGGGAGGAACATAGATCCTGGTTACCATGGTGAGGGTAGGAACGTAGATCCTGGTTACCACGGTGAGGGTAGGAACGTAGATCCTGGTTACCATGGTGAGGGTAGGAACGTAGATCCTGGTTACCACGGTGAGGGTAGGAACGTAGATCCTGGTTACCAAGGTGAGGGTAGGAACGTAGATCCTGGTTACCACGGTGAGGGTAGGAACGTAGATCCTGGTTACCATGGTGAGCGTAGGAACATAGATCCTCGTTACCATGGTGAAGGTAGGAACGTAGATCCTGGTTACCATGGTGAGGGTAGGAACGTAGATCCTGGTTACCATGGTGAGGGTAGGAACGTAGATCGACTGGTAAACCACGACCTTTGCTTTGCGGCCCAGTTCTTTCTTCACCACGCTGAAGCAATGTGGTGTCTTGATTATTGTAGATGTCACACCGATCCGTCTGTCGATCTCCTGCTCCATCCCTAAAGATTTAGTTTAAGCCCTGTTCTGCTCATTTTTTGCTTTGTTTATTCAAAATGTCTTTGTTTGTACTCTGATCAGCCATCTGATGGCTGGTCAAGCTAGTCCTTCCCTATAGTAAACAAGCAGAATAGAAACCTTTCATGTTCACAAATAAAAGATCCTGTAGCCTTAAAATAAACCACATTAAGAATACACTCGGTTTTAGAAACTTTAGAACTTCCTGTTCTTTCGCAGATAAAATTAATAGGATATCTTAAAGAGACAGTCTGAGTTATAAAGAGCTGAAAACACAGTCTCATTTCCTGCTATCGCTGTTGGAGCCGCTTCATGGGAGGTTCATGATGTTCCTGTTAAATCTCCTGAAGAGCAGATAGGAAAGAATGACGGGTTAAGTGGTTGGAATCATTTCTTTGCTTCTTCATTGAAACGTTTCCATGCCCGAGGGTTAATCACACCAAGGTAAAGAATGGTTTAATTTCACTGTAATGAAATTTTCTTCCAATCATCGCACTCAGAGTCGACTGAGGAGTTATTCTAATGACAGTCTCCCATTGAGAATCTCTCAGGTGGTAATTGTGTGTCTTTGAGAGAAAAACAGTGACAGAACGGTCTCTTCGGCATCACCGTGGCACAAGCTGATCAAATCTCTGCTGTGGTTTAATGTGCCAGAGTTTAGCTGCAACACTGACAGGGCATTTCTGACCCTGATGGGGTTGGAGCCAATCCTGGCTGATTCAAAGCGAGAGGCAGGGCACACCCCGAACAAGTCGCCAGTCTGCTGTTGGGCACTGTGTCCAACCTGGCAACCCAAAAGCTGGAGTTCTGAATGGGTCCACAAAGCCAGGCCGCAGTGAAGAACACCAAACTGGTCTCTCTGTATTTCACTGGGTCCGAGTGAGCGCCTCCAGTTCCTCAAGCGAGCAACCGGACGTTTCCATGGAAACCACAAAAACACAGGAAGCACCTCCTCTAGACAGTCTCCTTCTCCTCAGCTCCCTCAGGACTGAACCAACTCCTCCAGCTACAACGGATGTGGCTCCAAGAGCCAGCAGCTGGTCGGGCATGTCAACCGAATGACTCCATGAACAGCTAGCCGCTGGGAGCTAGCCATTCGGAGCTAGCCATTAGGAGCTAGCTGTTGGAAGCTAGCCAATGGGATTTAGCCATTGGGCACTACCCGATGAGAGCTAGGTGTTGGGTGCTAGCCGGTCGATTTCTAAAAAAAACAGCTGTTTGACACAAAACATCAAAGTCCAAAATGACATACAAATTAAGGTCAAACTAAAATCTCCAGAACGAGACAAAACATAGCAGAAGAAGGGACAGGAGCACGGCAGCAGGCAGCCGCCCAGGGCAGCGCAATAACCACTATTTGTTGCCAACATGGACTGTATACCAGGATCTACATTCCTACCCTCACCGTGGTAACCAGGATCTACATTCCTATGCTCACCATAGTAACCAGGATCTACATTCCTACGCTCACCACGGTAACCAGGATCTACATTCCTACCCTCACCGTGGTAACCAGGATCTACATTCCTATGCTCACCATGGTAACCAGGATCTACATTCCTACGCTCACCATGGTAACCAGGATCTACATTCTTACCCTCACCACGGTAACCAGGATCTACATTCCTACCCTCACCGTGGTAACCAGGATCTACATTCCTACGCTCACCATGGTAACCAGGATCTACATTCCTACGCTCACCATGGTAACCAGGATCTACATTCCTACCCTCACCATGGTAACCAGGCTCTACGTTCCTACCCTCACCATGGTAACCAGGATCTACGTTCCTACCCTCACCATGGTAACCAGGATCTACGTTCCTACCCTCACCATGGTAACCAGGATCTACGTTCCTACCCTCACCATGGTAACCAGGATCTACGTTCCTACTCTCACCATGGTAACCAGGATCTACATCCCTACCCTCACCATGGTAACCAGGATCTACGTTCCTACCCTCACCATGGTAACCAGGATCTACGTTCCTACCCTCACCATGGAAACCAGGATCTACATCCCTACCCTCACCATGGTAACCAGGATCTATGTTCCTACCCTCACCAGGGTAACCAGGATCTACATGGTTGACCTCCTTCTCTCAGCTACAGAACTACAAACATTGAGGACGCACGCTTGTGTTCACATCACATCCTTTGTTCTCTGATTGGATAGAACATTTTCCCATCGCTGCAATTGTAAGATAATCCCTGCAATCCCTGACCTAGTTGCTGGAGGCAATTTAAAAATAGCATTGTCACTAGGTGGCTCCATCCTGGCTACCTTTACTGCCAAATTTGCAACATGCAATGTTTCTAAATGAGGGCTATTTTGTGCTTGAGTGTACGAAATGAGTTCAAAGGCATTGAAAACTATTTTTTCTGGTTTTGACCTTTAATTAACAAACTGAACATTGAGTTTTAAAACAGCGACACTAGAATAAAGAGTTAAAAATAGCAGCTCCATGGTTCACATGGTAAGAGTTCCTTCTACTGTGCCAGGTTTGTTATGTCCTACTTTCTTTCCTTTGAGTTAATTAAACTAATGATCCGACAATGACAGATCAAAGACGAGGCCCAAAGTGCTGCAGGTTTTTTTTCTTCTTCTTCTGAGCTGCTTTTTGTCTGATGAAATAAACTGAAACTAAAGTCCAGACCTCTTCGGATGGACTTCTGTGGTCCTTTTTAACGTCATATTGTTGTAAAATTCTACGTGGATTCATTGAATCTACGGCTAGAAAGTGGTTAAAAAAAACAGAATAAAAACACATTTATCAGTTCATGATTTTGGTTTTACATTCGTTGAACAGTGTTTATCTGTTTATCATGGTGATGTTTGTTTACATCTATTTCCGGGTTGATGACGTCACGTCAAAAACCAATAAAAATGTCCGTTCCGTCGTCTTCCGCTTATCAGGGGTCGGGTCGCGGGGGCAACAGCCTCAGACTGAAAAACCAGGCTTCGGGAATCCAGAATCCTCTTAGCTCACCCGGAAAGATCCCGACTCGTTCACCATCCAGCTGTGAGACACAGAATATCTAGCGGGTCCGGAGTCTGCGAGGCGCTGGTGAGAAAGTGGTAAAAAAAAAAGTGGTAAGAGAAAGAGCAAAAACATTTTAATCTGTTTTTTATTTTGGTGGAACAGAGATCGGGTGAGGAGCTCTGCCATCCGGGAGGAGCTCAGTGTCGAGCCGCTCCTCCTCCAGGTCGAGAGGAGCCAGATGGGGTGGTTCGAGCATCTGGTCAGGATGCCCCACGAGTGCCTCGCGGGCGAGGTGTTTCGGGCACGTCCCACCGGGAGGAGACCAAGGGGCAGACCCCGGACCTGCTGGAGAGACTATGTCTCACAGCTGGCCGGGGAACGACTTGGGATCCTTCCAGGTGAGCTGGAGGATGCAGCCGGGGAGAGAGAGGCCTGGGCTGCCCGCTTGAGGCTGTTGCCCCCGCGACCCGACCCCGGAACAAGCGGAAGATGACGGAACGGAACGGAAGATGCTTTACATTTCTTAGCCACTGTTTGTCCTGGTGTCGTTTGTTTACATCTATTTCCGGGTTGGTGACGTAACGTAAAAGACCAATACAATGTCGTGTTTTTGAATAAACGTCTCCGAAACAAGACGATTTTTCTGTCATAACACCTTAATGACGTATATGGATCTTTAAATCACACCTTAAGACGGGAAAAAAAAATACTTTGTTGTTGATAAATTCTTACCGAAGATGCTTTCGTAATGGCCGACTTCCGGGGTTTTATCACGTATGTGAAAGCACTCCAGTGTATGAGACATTTAACACATTAAACTAACTAAAAGTTAGAATCTTGTATTGAGAAATCAACCTTATGAGAGGTTTTTAAAAGAGGACAGAAAAGAGGAAGTAAGTTTCACGTCGTCCACCCACACTGACATCTCCTTCACTATCTCTGCTGATGATGAGCGATGAAGAGCAGGAATCATTCTGCTGCTCCCCCACTTATTAGTACCCCATTCCAAGTTGGAGTCCAGGCGTTCTCATGTTATGATAGATAGATTAGCTCAGAGCAGCTGGTTGTTAATCAAACTGTCATCAATAGAGACGGATGCTTTCAGCACCGCTCATGTGGAGCGAGAGATGAACTGAAGTGTGAAATCCTAAAAAGGAAATGACTGTACGGTTAAATGTCTCCTTCAGAGGAGATGGAATCATTTACAGACTTAAAAACCTTTAACTTAGATCACTGATGTGTTATTACCAACAACGTGACAGGGTGCTGCCCTAAATGGAGGAAATGTAGTGACTTGGTATCTTGTTTACGAGTGGGGGAAGGATGGAGCAGGAGATCGAGAGATGGATGGGTGCAGTGTCTGTAATAACTAGGATGCTGCATCGATCGGTCGATCAGCTGAGCCGAAAGCAAAGCTCTTGATTTACAAGTCGATCTACGTTCCTACCTCACCATGGTAACCAGGATCTACGTTCCTACCCTCACCATGGTAACCATGATCTATGTTCTTACCCTCACCATGGTAACCAGGATCTACATTCCTACCCTCACCATGGTAACCATGATCTATGTTCTTACCCTCACCATGGTAACCAGAATTCACGTTCCTACCTCACCATGGTAACCAGTCGATCTATGTTCCTACCCTCACCATGGTAACCAGGATCTACGTTCCTACCCTCACCATGGTAACCAGGATCTACGTTCCTACCCTCACCATGGTAACAAGGATCTACGTTCCTACCGTCACCATGGTAACCAGGATCTACGTTCCTACCCTCACCTATGGTCACGAGTGTGGGTGGTGACCGAAAGAACGAGACGCAGATACAATCGGCCGAAATGATCTTCCTCTGCAGGGTGGCTGGGCTCTTACTCAGAGATAGAGGGAGGACCTCTGCCATCTGGGAGAAGCTCGGAGTAGAGCCGCTCCTCCTCCAGGTCGGGAGAAGCCAGGTGAGTTGTTTTGCCTAAACACCTTGCTGGTGAGGTGTTCCGGCCATGTTCCACCGGGAGAAGACCAAGAGGCAGACCTTGCAACCGCTGGAGAGACTATGTCCCACAGCTGGACAGGGAACCCCTCGGGATCCTCTTGATTGAGCTGGAGGATACTGCTGGGATGAGAGAAGCCTGGACTTCCCGTCTGAAGGTGCGACCAGCCCCAGATAAGCGGAAGACGATGGAACGGAACAGCTTCTGAGTTGCCTTGAAGTTACGCACCACTCCGTGCTCTCCGCGTCTTATTAATCGCCTGACATGCGTGGAACCCAGCGTATGCATGCTTGATTAAACACGGCCCCAAGGAGCAGTAAAATATCCTCATGTTTCTCTGCGTTAAAGAAAGGATTTCTTCTTTTTCTTCTAACATATTTCTGTGCAGGTGATGTGTTTTATTCTGCAGCCCACCTGGAGAACCAGCTGGGCTCCCCGACATGTATTCCACATGGGACAACAGGTGAAAATGTACCATTAAGATGAAACACTTCACAGATTTCTGCTAGTTCCCTGCGGCTGTCAGCATACGGTTCTCTAATCATACAACCAGTACTCTCAGCTCAGCTCCAAAATCTTTCTCCTCTTTTTTTTCATGCTTTTATCTCTAACGTTGAAAAACAAAACCGTTCCATTCGTTCTGCTCCGTCCTCTCACGTTTGCCCGGGGGCCAAGTCGCAGGGGGAACAGCCTCAGAAAGGAAGCCCAGGGTTCTCTCACCCCTGCTGCATCCTCCAGCTCACCCAGGAGGATCCAGAGTCGTTCCCCAGCCAGCTGTGAGAGACAGTCTCTCCAGCAGGTCCGGGGTCTGCCTCTTGGTCTCCTCCTGGTGGGACGACCCGAAACACCTCACCAGCGAGGGCATCAGGGGGCATCCTGACCAGATGCCAGAACCAACCCATCTGGCTTCTTTTGACCGGAAGGAGGAGTGGCTCGACACCATGCTCCTCCCAGATGGCAGAGCTTCTCACCCGATCTCTGAGTGACAGCCCAGCCACCCTGTGGAGGAAGCTCATTAAGGTCGCGTGTATCCGCAATCTCATTCTTTCGGTCATCACCCACAGCTGGTTATCATAATGAGGGTAGGAATGTAGATCCTGGTTACCATGGTGAAGGTAGGAACGTAGATCCTGGTTACCATGGTGAGGGTAGGAACGTAGATCATGGTTACCATGGTGATTGTAGGAATGTAGATCCTGGTTACCACGGTGAGGGTAGGAACGTAGATCATGGTTACCATGGTGAAGATAGGAACGTAGATCCTGGTTACCACGGTGAGGGTAGGAACGTAGATCCTGGTTACCATGGTGAGGGTAAGAACGTAGATCCTGGTTACCATGGTGAGGGTAGGAACGTAGATCCTGGTTACCATGGTGAGGGTAAGAACGTAGATCCTGGTTATTATGGCGATTACCGAGAGACTATATCTCACAGGTGGCTGGTGAATGAGTCGAGGTCCTTCCGGGTGAGATGGAGGATGCAGCCGGGGTGAGAGAAGCCCGGGTTTCCCGACTGTTTCCCGGTGTTTGGTCTGATACCAGCTTACACATGGACTCAAGTAAAAGCAGCGCTACAGTTGTGAACACCGGGTGTAAATCTGACATGTATTCTTTGTAATTTTGGGATGGCAGGTCTTCATTAAAGAAGCTGATCCACTCAGATATTCCTGTGGTATCACAGTGGTGCTTTATGATGCTGTCTCTCTGAAGGTCCTGCAGATTTATACCAGTCGACTCTTGTCTATTGCGTTGTCACAAATCCAGGGTGAGCTCATAAATCTCCTGCCAGCTAAATTGAGATTTTTTTTATGATTTCTCTCCTTAAATCTACACAAACCATGCCAATGAGATTAAGCTCTGTGTAAAAAAATCATCAGAAATATTCATTTTTTATGGCGAGCGCCTGGAGGCCGAGCTTTTACCACGGGGCCCGGCTGGGCTCAGCCTGAAAGGGGACATAGGCTGCCCTTCCAGTGGGCTCACCACCTGCAGGATAAGGTAACCAGGATCGACGTTCCTACCCTCACCATGGTAACCAGGATCTATGTTCCTACCCTCACCATGGTAACCAGGATCTACGTTCCTACCTTTTGCCATGGTAACCAGGATCTACGTTCCTACCCTCACCATGGTAACCAGGATCTATGTTCCTACCCTCACCATGGTAACCAGGATCTACGTTCCTACCCTCACCATGGTAACCAGGATCTATGTTCCTACCGTCACCATGGTAACCAGGATCTACATTCCTACCCATCACCATGGTAACCAGGATCTACGTTCCTACCCTCAACATGGTAACCAGGATCTATGTTCCTACCCTCACCGTGGTAACCAGGATCTACGTTCCTACCTTCACCATGGTCACCAGCTGTGGATGGTGACCGAAAGAATGAGATTGTGGATACAAGCGACTGAAATGAGCTTCCTCCGCAGGGTGGCTGGGCTCTCACTCAGATATCGAGTGAGAAGCTCTGCCATGCGGGAGGAGCTCGGTGTCAAGCTGCTCCTCCTCCAGGTCGAGAGAAGCCAGACCTTGTTCAGTTATCTGGTCAGGATGCCCCCCGGCGCTTCGCTGGTGAGGTGTTTCGAGCACGTCCCACTGGAAGGAGACCAAGAGGCAGACTCACTGGAGATACTATGTCTCACAGCTGGCAGGGGAACGATTCGGAATCCATCCAGGTGATCTGGAGGATGCTAGGGTGAGAGAAGGCTTCCTGTCTGAGGCTAGTGCCCCAGCGACCCGGCCCCGGATAAGCAGAAGACGACGGAGTGGAACTTATAGAAATAAACAGATGGTCATGAAATAAACTCTGGTGAAAAGCATAAACAGTCAAATGAAACGGATCAGACATCTCATTCCCCTCGAGGTCCCTTATAATCTTCTCCCACAGAACGGGGCTGAGTTTCCATGGCAATGCCAACATGACCCCAGATCCTTTTGAAGCCAGCGTATAAACCAGCCCATATTCTGCTAAATCTGTTGTTTACCTGCTTTAATTCATCCTGGATTAACAGATCTGCAAGTCAAATGGGAAGAAGTTTGTTTGTTGGTGGAAAAGTCTTCTCTCATTCTTCTCGATAAGGGCTGCTGAAAGAAAAGATACCCATTCTCAAATGATACGGGTCGGATGGTTCTTAGCTATTAATATTTAGAAAAAATGTTGTTCTGTTCCGTCGTCTTCTGCTTATCTAGGTCCGGGTTGCGGGGGTAACAGCCTCACACGGAAATCCCAGGCTTCTCTCACCCCGGCTGCATCCTCCAGCTCACCTTGATGTATCCTGAGGTGTTCCCTGTCCAGCTGTGAGACATAGTCTCTCCAGGTGGTTCAGGACCTGGAATACAATTTGAACGATGAAGCCAGCCAGTCCCCCATTCCGCCTAAAAATGTGAGTAAACTCCCAAAAATGATGTAAGTTGTTTTGTGCTATTTTAGTTTTAGCCCCGTCATTGGCTGCCGCCCATCTCGTCCTTCACCCGACCCTTTCCTGCAGGTGGTGAGCCCACAGGGAGGGCGGCTCATGTCCCCTGGGAGGGCTGAGCCCGGCCAGGGAACAGCCTTGGCATCTTTTTTTAAGAAGGACCAGCGTCACGGAGGTCCTGTCCCTGGGTCTCCTCCCTGTGGGATGTGCCCGAAACACCTCACCAGTGAGGCGCTCGGTAGGCTTCCTAATCACAACCTGGCCGGGCTCAGCCCTCCCAGGGGACATGGGCCGCCCTCCCAGTGGGCTCACCACCTGCAGGAAGGGTCGGGTGAAGGAGGAGATGGGCGGCAGTCAACGACGGGGACCCTGGTGGTCAGACACTCGGCTGCATAAGCTACGCTAGCTAAAGATATTTTTTATCTACAAATAATCCAAGTTTTTAATCATTTTTTTTACGTCCAGTTCCTATTTTTAGTCATCTCTTAGGTCTTAGAGTTTTCGCTACCTGTGCGGTCTGATTAGGTATGCCAAGGCTGGCTCCACTCTGAGGTGTTTCTGCTAAACACTCTGCAAACATCCTCATAACCTGGATGTGGCAGGAAGAGACCGAACAAGCTGTGCTCAGAATAACTCCTCTGTTTTGATGTTGGAGAGACGGAGCAAAGCACAAGCGGAAAGAGCAGCTGGTGTGATGAGAATAGAAATTGATGTGAGCTGGTAACTTCAGTTGTTGTGGAGCGACGCCAGCGGTGGATCAGAACAGAAGAAGAAAAAGTCATGTTTCTGGACAAAAAGAAATAAAACCCAGGCCTTCACATCTGCGACAAATCTCAGATGTAACCTAATTTGATCTCCATTCCGCCCCTAATCACACCTCTAGTTCCAGCTTGTGACCTGTGGGCTGAATCAAAGGATTGCTCTTGAAGGATGGAGGTAAGGCAGGTGGAGGACGTGGGTCGAACCAGCGACACGTGTGGTACGTAGGGCTCTGAGCACCTGGTTAGAGACTCGTTGGGGTCACCTGGTATTTTTGATGATTCGGAGATCCCTGCTGTCGAAGCTGTCGATTCTGACCGCCACTGTCGTGATCCCCTAGCCTGCCGCCAGAGGGAGCCCTGGACCTTCCTTGTCATCCTGATTAGAGACACCTGAGATTGATTTCTGATGCCACACACTTGTGGATCCTGATGTCTATTTAAGGGCAATCACCCCGGACGACCACGACGGGTCATCGTCGTCCTACACCTCATCCTACCGGTCTCCATGTACCCTCACTCCTCTCGTTCACACACTCTGTTTCACTCTGGAGAATCTTCGTTCCTCTTCACGATGTCATCTGAAAACATCAAAATCTTCATTAAATTGCTTGACTTAGTCTTTTTTTAAAAAGCAGCTTTCAAAATAAATTTTAACACATCTCAAAATGTTCAAAGTCAAGCAGATTAAATCCCAAATACGACACACAGACATCCCGAGTGTTTAAAACCTCCTCTGTATTTTGTAAGAACACTTGTGGAGATTTCAACCTGCTCCTTTTGGTTATAATAGTCATCGTTTAACCTCCCATTAAAGGTCAGTTTTTCTTTTTCTCCGTTTCTCTCACCTCGTTTCAAGTGGATTTCTCCTTTTGTTTCTGAGGTTCAGTTTTCCTGTGAAGAGGCAGACCCGGTGGGCATGTTAGGATTACATTGGGAGCGCCTTCAATCCTTTTGATGCCCTTCAATATTTTCTCTTTAAAGCCGAGATGGAGGAGGAATCACCGATAAAGCAAAACAAACTTCTTACTGATGGACGAACCCCTTCATGGGCCAGCTCCTTTTTATCTTTCTGAACTTCTGTCGGTCCATGTTCCTTCCAGAAGATTAAGATCTAAAGATCAGATGATTTTGGATGTTCCACAGTCCGGTCTTGGAGACAGAGCCTTCAATGTGGCTGGTCCCAAACTCTGGAACACAGAACCAGAGGAGACAGAGCCTTCACTGTGGCTGGTCCCAAACTCTGGAACAGACAACCAGAGGAGACAGAGCCTTCACTGTGGCTGGTCCCAGACTCTGGAACAGAGAACCAAAGGAGACAGAGCCTTCACTGTGGCTGGTCCCAGACTCTGGAACAGAGAACCAGAGGAGACAGAGCCTTCACTGTGGCTGGTCCCAGACTCTGGAACATAGAACCAGTGGAGACAGAGCCTTCACTGTGGCTGGTCCCAGACTCTGGAACATAGAACCAGAGGAGACAGAGCCTTCACTGTGGCTGGTCTCAGACTCTGGAACAGAGAACCAGAGGAGACAGAGCCTTCACTGTGGCTGGTCCCAGACTCTGGAACAGAGAACCAGAGGAGACAGAGCCTTCACTGTGGCTGGTCTCAGACTCTGGAACAGAGAACCAGAGGAGACAGAGCCTTCACTGTGGCTGGTCCCAGACTCTGGAACAGAGAACCAGAGGAGACAGAGCCTTCACTGTGGCTGGTCCCAGACTCTGGAACATAGAACCAGAGGAGACAGAGCCTTCACTGTGGCTGGTCCCAGACTCTGGAACATAGAACCAGAGGAGACAGAGCCTTCACTGTGGCTGGTCCCAGACTCTGGAACATAGAACCAGAGGAGACAGAGCCTTCACTGTGGCTGGTCCCAGACTCTGGAACATAGAACCAGAGGAGACAGAGCCTTCACTGTGGCTGGTCCCAGACTCTGGAACATAGAACCAGAGGAGACAGAGCCTTCACTGTGGCTGGTCTCAGACTCTGGAACAGAGAATCAGAGGAGACTGAGCCCTCACTGTGGCTGGTCCCAGACTCTGGAACAGAGAACCAGAGGAGACAGAGCCTTCACTGTGGCTGGTCCCAGACTCTGGAACAGAGAACCAGAGGAGACAGAGCCTTCAGCGTGGCTGGTCCCAGAGGAGACAGAGCCTTCACTGTGGTTGGTCCCAAACTCTGGAACAGAGAACCAGAGGAGACAGAGCCTTCACTGTGGCTGGTCCCAGAGCCTTCACTGTAGCTGGTTCCAGACTCTGGGACAGTCTTCCTCTGCACATCGGAACAACTCATTTGTTCTCCGGCTTTTAAAACATGTTCATCAGAACTAACGCAACAGCTGTGCTTTTATTTTGTAATCTGATCTGATTTTATCTGCTTTTATTTTGAAGTGATTCTACTCTATTTCTCTGTACAATTCAAAGGTCTTATTTTTACCTGTGTTTTTATTGGACTCCACTTTAGTCCCTTCTGGTTGGTTTAAATGCGCTTTATGAATAATTTGACTTGACTTTGACATGAACAAACTATGTTTTGAAAAAGTTTGGGTCTAAAATGTGACCTCCCCTTCGGGTGCAGTGTTTCTTTAAGACGACTAATAAATGTAAAAAATGGATTCCAAGCAGCAGCTTTTCTTTGAAGATGTTTTCTTTTGTGGATTGAGTCTATTTTGCATCTTTTTCAGCTACATAATCTCTTAAATGCCCTGAAGGAGGAACAGAATATGTAAATGGGATGTATTGTTTTGCCCTGTGGCTGGTGGACAGTTTAACTTGGCAAAAGAAATGGAAGCGCAAGTTTTGCTTCGGCTGGAAAACAAATAGAAAGAAACCAGATTCAAAGAGATTCATGAGGAAGACCGTCTATGCAAAACAGCCCGAGGAGCAAACTTCCAAAACAAAACAATGAATATAGTGAAAGAAATTAAAATATTTCACTGTTTTAAACGACTCGTCCAAACAGAGAAACGAGGAAGTTTTAAGTCTTAGAAAAACAGTGAGGTTTGTTCCTACCCTCACCATGGTAACCAGGATCTACGTTCCTACCCTCACCATGGTAACCAGGATCTACATTCCTACCCTCACCATGGAAACCAGGATCTACGTTCCTACCCTCACCGTGGTAACCGGGATCTACGTTCCTACCCTCACCATGGTAACCAGGATCTACGTTCCTACCCTCACCGTGGTAACCGGGATCTACGTTCCTACTCTCACCATGGTAACCGGGATCTACGTTCCTACCCTCACCGTGGTAACCGGGATCTACGTTCCTACCCTCACCATGGTAACCAGGATCTACGTTCCTACCCTCACCATGGTAACCAGGATCTACGTTCCTACCATCACCATGGTAACCAGGATCTACGTTCCAACCCTCACCATGGTAACCAGGATCTACGTTCCTACCCTCACCATGGTAACCAGGATCTACGTTCCTACCCTCACCATGGTAACCAGGATCTACGTTCCTACCCTGACCATGGTAACCAGGATCTACGTTCCTACCCTCACCATGGTAACCAGGATCTACGTTCCTACCCTCACCATGGTCACCAGGTGTGGTTGTGACAGTTTCCTCAGATGGCAAACT
The DNA here is from genome assembly GCA_902685375.1 of Neostethus bicornis. Lineage (NCBI taxonomy): Eukaryota > Metazoa > Chordata > Actinopteri > Atheriniformes > Phallostethidae > Neostethus > Neostethus bicornis. Next base: position 1,361,417 of record LR738552.1, on the reverse strand, counting down.
AAGGCTCTCACCCCGGCTGCATCCTCCATCTCACCCAGGAGGATCGTGAGGTGTTCCCTGTCCAGCTCTGAGACATAGTCTCTCCAGCAGGTCCAGGGATGTCTGATGTTCTATACTGTTTAAAAGCCCAAGAATCACTGATTTCAGGCTCATTTAAAAGCAACTTATCTTTTCATTTGTGTGATTTAAGAGGTGAGAAAGACCCAAATTAACCACCTCGTTAAGTTCCTTTTAAATCCAGACAGAGTTTAAAAAACTCCTAAATCATCCACGAGCATGTTTTAAAAGGAAACAGGAATATTTGACACCAACTCGAGGTGATTACTTAGATACAAACCCTTTAACGATCTGACTCGGACAACTTTTGGTTTTACTAATTAAACCAGTGATTTATCCACGTCCTTCTCTAACCAGAGCTCCCTTTGGTTTGCAGAAAAAAATTATTCCTGCAGACTGTGAGACGAACCAGACTAATTAGCTGTCTCCTTATTGTAGATGGTTTTCTTTCAACCTGCTGCCTTCGAGCCAAACTGCAGGAGACGCGTCATATGTTTTAAAACAAATTACTTCAGCAAAATCAGACCGGCTTTTCATCCAATCAGAGCGGTCGGAGTCTGAGGATGAGTCTGTTTTCTAAAAGCTGATGGAGGAAATTTACAGCCAAAACCTGGTGTAAATAATCTTCTTTTAAAAATGAGATCCTTTATGAGCAGAAAGTTAAAATTTAATCACATTTATCAGGACAGAGACGGGATGAAGCCGTGCCAGAACCACTGGAAAGACTCTGATTCTATGGCACCTAATATTTTATTACATTTTGGAGAAACACTGCAGTGGATCGAGCAACACAAAGCTATGTGTATGTTTTACTCGTGAGCCATCATGTCTTATCGTGTGAATAAAAGATCACGATAAGTGTATTTTGGTCAACAATCTTCGGTTCCGTCATCTTCCGCTTATCCAGGGCCAGGTCCTGTGGGTAACAGACCGGAAACCCAGTCTTCTCTCACACCAGCTGCATCCTCCAGCTCACCCGCGAGGATCCTCAGCTCTCAGACATAGTCTCTCCAGCAGGTCCGGGGTCTGCCTGTGGGTCTCCTCCTGGTGGCACGTGCCCGAAACACCTCATGAGTAAGGCGCTCGGGAGGCACCCTGACCAGATGCTTGAATAATCCCATCTGATTACTCTCAATCTGGAGAAGCTACTCTTAGCTCCTTTCTCTATCTCAGAGTGAGAGCCCAGCCACCAGGCAGAGGAAGATCATTTCAACCGCTTGTAACCGTGATCTCGTTCTTTCAGTCATCACCCACACTGGTTACCATGGATAGGGTAGGAACGTAGATCTTAGTTACCATGGTGAGGGTAGGAATGTAGATCCTGGTTACCATGGGGAGGGTAGGAATGTAGATCCTGGTTACCATGGTGAGGGTAGGAACGTAGATCCTGGTTACCATGGTGAGGGTAGGAACGTAGATCCTGGTTACCATGGTGAGGGTAGGAACGTAGATCCTGGTTACCATGGTGAGCGTAGGAACGTAGATCCTGGTTACCATGGTGAGGGTAGGAACGTAGATCCTGGTTACCATGGTGAGGGTAGGAACGTAGATCCTGGTTACTATAGTAAGGGTAGGAACGTAGATCCTGGTTACCATGGTGAGGGTAGGAACGTAGATCCTGGTTACCACGGTGAGGGTAGGAATGGAGATCCTGGTTACCATGGTGAGGGTAGGGATGTAGATCCTGGTTACCATGGTGATGGTAGGAATGTAAATCCTGGTTACCATGGTGAGTGTAGGAGCGTATATCCTGGTTACCATGGTGAGTGTAACCTGACCTGCGTCCATGGGCTTGCGGGTGAAGGTTAATAACTCATGTTTACTTTGGTTGTTTGTACTGTAAAGAAAACATTCAGCAGGTCTTTAATATGAATTCTAATTGGTTGGTTGTGTAATCTACGTCTTTTAATTACTGATTGAAACGAAGTGTGAACACATGCAGGTTAAATTAAAAGTACAAGATAAATACTCAGACTGAAACTCGGTTCTCGTTACAAAGAGTTCTCATTAGTGTGATTTATGTCGTTCGTTTGTTTTCACCTCCTGACTTCCATCTTTGTTCTGTTTGTGTTGCTGTTCTTTTTTTTTCTCATTAGAATTCAGCTTCAGTTTCTCTTTCAGGAACATTTTCGGTCTCAGACTTTTTAAAAAAAAATCAATAAAAATCCAAATAACTTTTAAAGAGACTAGTTTCAGAATATTTTTTACCTCTGGGATGTTTCGTTTGTACCTAACTTGTAAATTTCCAGTATTTCGTCGTCTAATGTGCTGATCACACATTTTCTAACAGCCGTTAAACAGTTCTTGATCTCCTGTGAGTTCCTGTTTTACAACTTTTGTGACTAAACAAACAAATTTTAAAACATCTTACGCCGCACAACCGTGGATCCTGCTGCCTATTTGAGGGCAATGCCCACACAGACTTCCACATCATCCTTCCTAGCCAGGTCTTCATCGTCCTTACCGGCCGGGTCCTCATCGTCCTTCTCGGCCAGGTCGACGTCCTGGCCGTCCTCTCTGGCCTGGTCGATTTAATTTTGTCCTGAAATAACCTTCTTTTTTATTTTCTTAGTGTTTCCAATCAGTTTTGAACCTGCAGAATATCAGTGAAACTTCAGGATTTATACCGTAATTTCACGACCATTAGGCGCACCGTACGAAAAGGCGCAGTCTCAGTCACACACCGCCTTACAACAACACACACACACAAGCATGCAAATGTGTGTATTAAAAAATAGATCGGGAGCAAAACTGAGTTTGGTTGTGTTTTATTTAAGTAGTAACGATACTAAACAAACACATTACCGGTAATAGTCTTTATTCAAATCCATCAAAGTCCTCATCCTCTGTTTCAGAGCAGGTCCACTTCGCTCCTCGCTGTCAAAGTCACTGTCTGTACTGTGCGGCTCCTCAGAAAGGATACCAGCTTTTGAGAAAGCTGGGATAACAGTACCAGCAGACACGTTAGTCCAAGCATCTACAATCCATTGGCAAACTGTAGCGTAACTCGCCCGGCGCTGCCTTCCACCCTTCGGTCATCCATCGCTCCCACGCCGCTCACACTTCACTCTTTAACGTTCTCATGCCTTTTCTTTCAGGTCCGCCTCGCGGGCACCGCGTTTTCTTTTAGGTCCGTCTTTTCTCACACACAAGGCGCACCGCTCATTTTGAAGAAAATCTAAGATTTTTATATGCGCCTTATAGCCGTGAAATTACGGTATATGTTTTTGCACCGGGCGTCACTTTAATTTCACTCCTGACCCAGTTGTTGTGACGCCCTGATGTCCTCCCTTTTTAAAAGATTTACAACTAGTACACGTTTGGATTTCATGTGTCATTTTATATTGTTTTTTATTACTTTAAATTTTCTAAATCAATATCTAATCATCGTAGCCTTTCAGAGTTAAAATATATTTATATCAACCGTAGATTACAAGTCCCATTGGCTTGAGTCTATTTACCATTTAAACCACCATCAGGAGCAATCGGGGTTCGGTGTCTTGCTGAAGGACATCTTGGCATGAACTCCAGATGGGGGGTCGAACACACGACCCTCCGGTCACAGGGCATTCGCCCTGCTCACTGAGCCATCCTTCCTCCAGGCTCCTAACAATGTTTCTGTGTTTAATAAGATCAATGGAAAGAAAAGATGGGCATACATGGCAGAGGACCTTAGAAATACCCTGTGGCTGCTGATTACATGCATGGGCAAACTGTTGGCATATCATCCCACCAAAAGAAAGATGGTGTGTAACTTTGTAAGACATTCAAATCAGTCACATGCCCTCGATGCCGCTGGGTTGCACGTTCAACATGTTGTTGCTAAGAGTGTTTAAAGTAACCCGAGTCGTTCCTCAGCCAGGTGTGGGACATAGTCTCTCAGGCAGGTCCTGGGTCTGCCTCTTGGTCTCCTCCGAGTGGGACGTGTCTCTCGACCTGGAGGAGGAGCGGCTCGACACCAAGCTCCTCCCAGATGGCAGAGATCCTCAACCGATCTCCGAGTGAGCTCCCCGCCACCCTGCGGAGGAAGATCATTTCGTCCGCTTGTATCCGTGATCTAATTTTTTCGGTCACCTCACACAGCTGGTGAGGGTAGGAACGTAGATCCCGGTTACAGTGGTGAGAGTCCGAACATAGATCCTGGTTACCATGGTGAGGGTAGGAGCGTAGATCCTGGTTACCATGGTGAAGGTAGGAACGTAGATCCTGGTTACCATGGTGAGGGTAGGAGCGTAGATCCTGATTACCATGGTGAGGGTAGGAGCGTAGATCCCGGTTACCATGGTGAGGGTAGGAACGTAGATCCTGGTTACCATGGTGAGGGTAGGAATGTAGATCCTAGTTACCATGGTGAGGGTGGGAACGTAGATCCTGGTTACCATGGTGAAGGTAGGAACGTAGATCATGGTTACCATGGTGAGGGTAGGAACATAGATCCTGGTTACCATGGTGAGGGTAGGAGCGTAGATCCCGGTTACCATGGTGAGGGTAGGAACGTAGATTCTGGTTACCACGGTGAGGGTAGGAACGTAGATCCTTGTTACCACGGTGAGGGTAGGAACGTAGATCCTGGTTACCATGGTGACAGTAGGAACGTAGATTCTGGTTACCATGGTGAGGGTAGGAACGTAGATCCTGGTTACCATGGTGAGGGTAGGAACGTAGGTCGACTTGTAAATCGAGAGCTGTGTTTTTCAGCTTAGCTCTTTCTTCACCACGACGGATCAATGCAGCATCCTAGTCATTGCTGACGCATTTGCTTTTTGAAGGATGAATATAGTTCGTTATAATGTGGATTTTATTTTGAAAGATGTTTTATTAATAGCCTACTTTATGAATATTTTCCCAAGCTGCTGAGCTGAAGCGTGGCATGGTAGGTTGATGGGCCCCGGTCTTGCTGTGCAGCCCAACCCCCTGCTGTTCGTACCCCCAGGTATCCTTCCAGCAGACCTTTAATGTGTAACCAACAGATTTAAATCCTAATTGGTTGTAAACGCCGAATTTATGTTAAACCGCTAATCGACTGGGACTGAAAACAATAAACAGCAATCAGTGGAAAATTCTGCTTTCCAGCCGCTCATCTTCAGGCGTTTAATAACCTGCTGATTTCTGTAATGAGTTCATGTTGTTTAATGGGAGTCACATGAGCGTGGTGCAGATTGAGAGACGTTATCATGTGACATGAAAAGAAAAAATATGGCCTCTCTCACACTGATCTTGAAGGTTTAAAGTCAAAAGGTCTCCATCTCTAGACCGTGATCTCCAGCTCTCACTGGATCGATTTCCTGCCTGGTGTGAAGCGGCCAAGATTGGAATAATCGCCTCCAAATTCGAGACCATGGTCCTCACCTGGAAAAGGGTGAAATGCCCATTGCAGGTCAGGGACAGGGTCCTGCCCCAGTAGAGGAGTTTAAGTGTCTTGGGGTCTTGTTCATGAGTATGGGACGAATGGAGCAGGAGATCGACAGGCGGATCGTTGTGGCGTCAGCAATAACTAGGACTCTGCATCGATCCGTCTTGGTAAAGAAAGACCTAAGCCGAAAAGCAAAGCTCTCGATTTGCAAGTCAATCTGCGTTCCCACCCTCACCATGGTAACCAGGATCTAGTACGTTCCTACCCTCACCATGGTAACCAGGATCTACGTTCCTACCCTCACCATGGTAACCAGGATCTACGTTCCTACCCTCACCATGGTAACCAGGATCTACGTTCCTACCCTCACCATGGTAACCAGGATCTACGTTCCTACCCTCACCATTGTAACCAGGATCTATGTTCCTACCCTCACCATGGTAACCAGGATCTACGTTCCTACCCTCACCATGGTAACCAGGATCTACGTTCCTACCCTCACCATGGTAACCAGGATCTATGTTCCTACTCTCACCATGGTAACCAGGATCTATGTTCCTACCCTCACCTTGGTAACCAGGATCTACGTTCCTACCCTCACCATGGTAACCAGGATCTATGTTCCTACCCTCACCATGGTAACCACGATCTATGTTCCTACTCTCACCATGGTAACCAGGCTCTACCAAACAGACTGGCAACCTGTTCAGAGTGTACCCTTGCTCTCGGCTGAAATCAGCCAGGATAGGCTCCAGAACCCCCGCAACCTTGTTAGGGATGGACGGTCAATGAATGAACCTTTGTTACCTTGACTTTTGGTCATAAAATCTAATCAGTTCACTCATAGTTGGTACTTAGTAACTGCATGCAGATTAATTGAAATCCCTTTGGGAGATATATACTGTTCATAAAAGTGTTACAGAAGCACAGAAGCATGGATGCCTGAGGTGCCTTCTTCACATCCCTTACTCTTGCTTTTATTTTGAAAGTTTTAGTTCTCATGAATAATAATGTTTGTAACTAAAAGTAAAAGTTTTTGGTTGAAGAGAAGTTTAAGAGACATGAGGGAGCCAAAGTAAGACAAACTGAAGCAGAAAGTAGAAGTGACAGTGTGAAGGAGGAAAAGAGATGCGTTCGCTCTGACGTTCCTTCCCCAGATTCCTCCTGACTGGCAGCAACAAACAGGAGACACAGCAGAGACACACATAGAGGACCTCATGGTGGTACAGAAATGTTTTATTCACCGTTATAAACCCAAACCTTAACATAGAGATGAAACCAAACTCTGTTCTGTTCCATCGTATTCTGCTTATCCGGGGACGGGTCGGGTAAGCTGAGGCTTCTCACACCCTCGCTGCATCCTCCAGCTCACCCAGGAGGATCCCGAGTCGTTCCCTGGCCAGCTGTGAGACATAGTCTCTCCAGCAGGTTCGGGGTCTGCCTCTTGATCTCCTCCTGGTGGTACGTGCAGAAACACCATACCAGCGAGGCGCTCGGGCGGCATCCTGACAAGAATTCCGTTCCAGAATTCATTACACAATCTGCCTCCTCACTCATCAATGTGTCCATGTTCATGCCCCCCACTTACCTCATTGAGCTCCTCCCCCTTCTTACCTCACTGAGCTCCTCCCCTTCTTACCTCACTGAGCTCCTCCCTCTTCTTACCTCACTGAGCTCCTCCCCCTACTTACCTGACTGAGCTCCTCCACTTACTTACCTGACTGAGGTCCTCCCCCTTCTTACCTCACTGAGCTCCTTCCCCTACTTACCTGACTGAGGTCCTCCCCCTACTGACCTCACTGAGCTCCTCCCCCTTCTTATCCCACTGAGCTCCTCCCCCTACTTACCTCACTGAGCTCCTTCCCCTTCTTACCTCACTGAGCTCCTCCCCCTACTGACCTCACTGAGCTCCTCCCTCTACTCACCTCAATGAGCTCCTCCTCTTTCTTACCTCACTGAGCTCCTCCCCCTACTGACCTCACTGAGCTCCTCCCCCTTCTTACCTCACTGAGCTCCTCCCCCTTCTTACCTCACTGAGCTCCTCCCCCTTCTTACATCACTGGGCTCCTCCCCTTACACATCAACTCAAGACACCTTCGCTCAAATTCTACCCACTGCCTCCACCAGCCCAGGACCAGGCTGACCACAAAGTGGGACATAGCCTTTCAGGCCGTTGCCCCATGACTCTGGAATAAGCTCCCAGAACTCCTCAGGGCCCCAAAGTGTGGACACTTTAAAAAAGGCCTAAAACCATTCAATTTTAAGGCTTTTAATTCTTGACTTTATTGTTTTCTGAATGTAGATTTTGGTTTTAAAATTGTTTTTATTGCTTTTATTTCATTTTGTTTTAATGAAGCACTTTGGGATTTTTTTTCTTAAATTGTAAGGCGCGTTAGAAATATTGTTATTATTAATATTGTAGATGTCTGAACCACCTCATCTGGCTTCTCTCGACGGGGAGAGCAGCGGTTGTCTGGGGCTTAATGCCCATGGTAGGGTCACCCAAGGCAAACAGGTCCTAGGTGAGAGGCCAGAAAAAGCGTGGCTCAAAAACCCCTATGAAGAGATCAAACATGGCCGAGTTGCCTTTGCCTGGACACGGGTCACAAAGTCCCCCACTGTGGACCCACACACATATACACACTCCTCATCACCTCCTTGGCTAATGACTGAAAAACCGGGCGTTTATTTATCGAGGTGCCGTAATGAAGTATATGGGGTGAGAAGCTGGTCGTTGTGAGGCTGCGGGTCCTGCCAGCGTTTGGAGATGACAGAACGAAAAGCCAATTTAATCCAAGACTGGTTAAGTAAGAGAAACTGTTGCCGTGTGATTTAACAGGCTTTGTTCTCTGGCCAATAAAAGCAGGATCCAACCCTCCCAGCTAGAACAAGTCATGTGTCAGCAAACTCGCTGTATTCCCTCCAATTACCAGCCTGTGAGAGCCCACAGGGGGGGCGAATGTCTCCCACACACATTCACACCACCCAAACAGACTTTTTTTTTCCTCCATTCGAGCTGGCGAGAGGTCAGAACAACACGATGCAATTATCAAAGTTTCCGTGCAGTTCTGGTGCAGCGTTATTAAGCCTTCTTTTGTCTCAGTGTTCAAACAGGCTTCTATTAGAGGGTGAAACTATGACGGTGCCCAAGATCTCTATTTCAGAGAGGCTACACTCTATCTATCTGATTCTTCTGAATCTTCACATGGATCGAAAAAAGATTTACTAACCGCAGGGAAAAAAGTCTGTAATCCCTCATTCATCCTGAAGCGGGTATTCTGGACAGGGCATTTGATGTTCGTTTGTTCATCTTCTTCCACTTATCCAGGGCACGGTCATGGGGGCAAAAACTTCAGATGGGAATCCTAGGTTTCTTTCACCCCGGCTGTATCCTCCAGCTCACCCAGGAGGATCCTGAGGTGTGCCCTGTCCAGCTGTGAGACATAGTCTCAGATCTAGGGATCTACGTTCCTACCTTCACCATGGTAACCAGGATCTACTTTCCTACCCTCACCATGGTAACCAGGATCTATGTTCCTACACTCACCATGGTAACCAGGAACTACGTTCCTACCCTCACCATGGTAACCAGGATCTACTTTCCTATCCTCACCATGGTAACCAGGATCTACGTTCCTACCCTCACATGGTAACCAGGATCTACGCTCCTACCCTCACCATGGTAACCAGGATCTATGTTCCTACACTCACCATGGTAACCAGGATCTATGTTCCGAACCTCACGATGGTAACCAGGATCTATGTTCCTACCCTCACCATGGTAACCAGGAACTATGTTCCTACCCTCACCATGGTAACCAGGATCTACGTTCCTACCCTCACCATGGTAACCAGGATCTACGTTCCTACCCTCACCATGGTAACCAGGATCTACGTTCCTACCCTCACCATGGTAACCAGGATCTACGTTCCTACCCTCACCATGGTAACCAGGATCTACGTTCCTACCCTCACCATGGTAACCAGGATCTACGTTCCTACCCTCACCATGGCAACCAGGATCTATATTCCCGCCCTGACCAGGAATACTGTATATTTCTATATTTTTACTCACTTACATTTGTCTCTGTTAAAAAGATCCAAACATGGCAGCAGTTTAACTTTAAAGAACTACTGACTTCCTGCTCGGCCTCGTTTGGAAAGCTTCAGGGTAAAAGCTGCAAGTAAAAAGACTTTTTTTTAAAAGACGCCAACGATTCACCCGCAGACAGAAATATGTGGCGTTAAAGAGAAAGTGTCGTAAGTAAAAAGTGGCACTCAGCCCCTGTGAATACCCACATATGGATGAAAAGCAGAACAAAGAACTCTCAAGCGGTTTGAAAATAAAACAAAAAAAATCTCTGATATTTTTATGCAAAGAAGGGAAACTTTTTATTGAGAAGAAATTTCAAAATAAAATCAGTAAGACTGCTTTTTTTGGCCAAACGTCTTCGTAAAGATTTAGTAATAAAATAATGGATGAAGAAGTGTGGGTCTCACATGGTTGGCAGGTTTTATCGTTTCTGCTTATACGGAGCTGGGTCAGGGAGGCACCAGCCGCTGACGGGAAGCCCAGGCTTCTCTCACCCTTGCTGCATCCTCCATCTCACCCAAAAGGATCCTGAGGTGTTCCCTCAGGTCCAGCTGTGAGACATTGTCACTCTTGTGGGTGACCAGCGAGACATTAAGAAGGCATCCTTACCAGATACCCGAACCACCTCATCCGGCTTCTGTCGACCCAGAGGAGCAACAGTTCTACTCCGAGATCTTTCCGGATGGCAAACCTCCTCACTCTATCACTGAGTGAGGCTGCTTGTATTCACATTGTTGTTCTTTCGGTCACCACCCATGCTGGTTGTGAGAGTAGGAACGTAGATCCTGGTTACCAGGTGAGGGTAGGAACGTAGATCCTGGTTACCATGGTGAGGGTAGGAACATAGATACTGGTTACCATGGTGAGGGTAGGAACATAGATCCTGGTTACCATGGTGAGGGTTGTAACGTAGATCCTGGTTACCATGGTGATGGTAGAAACGTAGATCCTGGTTACCATGGTGAGGGTAGGAACGTAGATCCTGGTTACCATGGTGAGGGTAGGAACGTAGATCCTGGTTACCATGGTGAGGGTAGGAACGTAGATCCTGGTTACCTTGGTGAGGGTAGGAACGTAGATCCTGGTTACCATGGTGAGTGTAGGAACGTAGATCCTGGTTACCTTGGTGAGGGTAGGAACGTAGATCCTGGTTACCATGGTGAGGGTAGGAACGTAGATCCTGGTTACCATGGTGAAGGTAGGAACGTAGATCCTGGTTACCATGGTGAGGGTAGGAACGTAGATTGACTTGTAAATCCAGAGCTTTGTTTTTTAGCTCAGCTCTTTCTTCACCACGACGGAGCGATACAGCGTCCTGATTATTGCGGACACCACGCCGATCCATCTGTCGATCTCTCGTTCCATCCTCCTTCCACTCGTGAACAAGATCCCCTCAAAAAGTTGCCCCGGAAACGGGTGACCGGGCCCCCGTGTGGAGCCACCATATGTCTTCATATTGACGTACAGAAAGTTCTAAATGTGTCAGAAGAGTTTCATACTAATTTAAAGTGATGGATGTTCATTCTTGGGTCGCTAGATGAGGATTTCTCCTGGCTTTCTCCACAAAAGGAGTCATTTTATTTCATGCCCTTTTCTAGCAGCTGGTACGGGCACCACATTATTTTCTTTATTGGATTGTAGTGCTTCTACAAAAGGACCACTTCATACGGGCTCGAGTTCTTTTATGCTTTTCATTGCTTTCGCTCCTTCTGGCAAAATAATTTAAAAGTTTCTCAACTTTATTAGTTATAGATCAAAGAAAAAAATGCAGGTCTGTAGCCCCACATTTTTTATTGTAGTTTGAAGAGATGAGCTCCTTCATCCTGTCTGAACATACCCGGCTTCACTATGGAACTAAAGATGGTGGACTGCTGGTGTTGTTACACCACAGTGAAGGACGGGAGTTGTTGCCCAACCTGGCAACCCAAAAGCTTGAGTCCGGAATGGGTCACAAAGCCAGGCCGCAATAAAGAACACCAAACTGGCCTCTCTGTTTTTCACTGGGTCTGAGTGAGCGCCTCCAGTTCCTCAAGCGAGCAACGGGACGTTTCCATGGAAACCGTGAAAACACAGGAAGCACCTCCTCTAGACTGTCTCCTCCTCCTCAGCTCCCTCAGGACTGAACCAACTCCTCCAGCAGTTGGTCACTGGTCACGCATGTCAACATGCAGAATGTCCAAAATGGCGTCCAAAGTGCGCTCAAAATGATATCTTCGTATTACCCTTATAAATTGAAACCTGTTCTATTCTGACCTCCATAACATGAGGTTTCGCTTCAAACCCTTTGAGTATTTCTTCCTGGTGTTCACCTGCCCTTCCCGTTCATCTGATGGGTGAGGAAAAGAAAAGCTGAGTGTGTTTGTTGTGTTTAATCTTCAGGTTCAAGGTTTCATCGTGACCTGGTCATGATGAAGTTTCTTCTTATAGATCTGACCTCTGCTGTCAGATCTTAGATCCCAGTTTCAATACACGGTTTCACATTTCCTCTCTTGAGATGAGACCATTTCTCTCCATGTCAGCAAAACATCGGAAACATGCAGTTGGACAAACTCGCTCGAGTTTGAAGTGTTTTGAAAAGAGCTGAAAGTTGACTGAAAAGTCAAAAGTTTGTCGGTGGACCTGCCTCATGTCGTCGAACAGGAAACCCTGAAATAGACAGAAAAATAAATTGTTTTTAAGATAAATATTTTCAGAAACAATTCAAAATCTGGACAGTTTGACACTTTTAGGTCATAAAAATTCTTCTACTTCCTCACTGAATTTAAAATCTGCCATGTTTCTGCTCAGAGTTGGAGACCTTTAAGACATCCTCTCACCTCACTCAGGGTTTCTTCAGTTGGAAAACAAACAAGAAGTCAGAAGGTAATTTATTTTAGTCCAGTGCACCTTGTTCACCTTGGTAATCAGGATCTACGTTCCTACGCTCACCATGGTAACCAGGATCTATGTTCCTACCCTCATCATGGTAACCAGGATCTACGTTCCTACCCTCACCATGGTACCCAGGATCTACGTTCCTACCCTCACCATGGTAACCAGGATCTATGTTCCTACCCTCATCATGGTAACCAGGATCTACGTTCCTACCCTCACCATGGTAACCAGGATCTACGTTCCTACCCTCACCATGGTAACCAGGATCTACATTCCTACCCTCACCATGGTAACCAGGATCTACATTCCTACACTCACCATGGTAACCAGGATCTATGTTCCTACCCTCATCATGGTAACCAGGATCTACGTTCCTACCCTCACCATGGTAACCAGGATCTACGTTCCTACCCTCACCATGGTAACCAGGATCTACATTCCTACCCTCACCATGGTACCCAGGATCTACGTTCCTACCCTCACCATGGTAACCAGGATCTACATTCCTACCCTCACCATGGTAACCAGGATCTACGTTCCTACCCTCACCATGGTAACCAGGATCTACATTCCTACCCTCACCATGGTACCCAGGATCTACGTTCCTACCCTCACCATGGTAACCAGGATCTACATTCCTACCATCACCATGGTAACCAGGATCTACATTCCTACCCTCACCATGGTACCCAGGATCTACGTTCCTACCCTCACCATGGTAACCAGGATCTACATTCCTACCCTCACCATGGTACCCAGGATCTACGTTCCTACCCTCACCATGGTAACTAGGATCTACATTCCTACCCTCACCATGGTAACCAATGTGGGTGGTGACCGAAAGAACGAGATCATGGAAACAAGCGGCCAAAATTATTTTCCTCCACAGGTAGGCTGGGCTCTCACTCAAAGATAGAGGGAGGAGCTCGGAGTAGAGCCATTGCTCCTCCGGGTCCAGAGAAACTAGATGGGGTGGTCCGGGCATCTGGTTAGAATGCCTGCCAAACGCCTCACTGGTGAAGTGTTTTAGGCACATCCCACCAGGAGGAGACCCAGAGGCAGACCTGCTGGATAAACCATGTCTCACAGCTGGACAGGGAACACCTCAGGATCCCATAGGCTGAGCTGGAGGATGCAGCTAGGGCGAGAGAAGCCTGGATTGTCCGGCCTCGGATAAGCGGAAGACGACGGAACAGGCTTACAGGAGTTACATTCACCTGAAGGATTACCAGGAACACCAAACCACTACGGTGTTTGACTCCTGTTTGCTTTCAGAACAGCCTCAAATCTGCGTGGCATGGATTGGTTCGTAATGATAGGACAGCATTCTGTGGATAAACGAGATTTGGTAACCATGGCAACGTTCCACCACATCCCAAAAATGCTCTCTGGGATTGAGATCTGGTGACTGTTGGTGCCAATGTAGGACAGTGAACCTATTGTCATGGTGGCCATCAGAGGATGATAACTGGTGTTCATTAAGGGACGAACATGGTCAGAAACAATGTCCAGGTACCCCGTGGCATTTAAACCATACCCAGTTGGCTCTAAGGACCCTAAAGTATGCCAAGAAAATGCTCCCCACGCCATCCCACCACCAGCTGCCTGCAGAGTCCTAACAAGCCATGCTTGAGGGTTTCTCTCCTTTTATTTGCCAGCGGCATTAAAATGAAAAGCTCCGTTGTGCCAACCCACCAAGGAGTTAACTTTGTATTTAAATAAGAACAATTCATGAGATGAAAGAGTGGAAGAACGATAGAGGGAAGGAAAGAGGTTTATCACTTGTCGTCCTTAAACAGCTGGCACGGAGGAGATATTAGAGGATGGATGTGGGACTGCCAACCTGCTGACACACACTCGCTCTGCTAACTGACTGTGAACCACAGCCATGCATACCAACATCACTAGGAACCATGTTTGCTTCCCGCTGATAACTTCAATAACATCACCACGCCGCTCGAGGTCACAGCCGAGCAAACGGAAACAAATTTTTATCAGCGTCGCCACGCCGACGATCTCTGAAGTATGTTTGGGATTAAAATCCACAAGGACAAATGTTTCTCTTTAAGTTTGAAAATAATATTTTAAAGGTGCCAATTAACCTAACATGTATGTTTATGGAGGGTGGGAGCAAACCCACACATACACAGGGAGAACATGCAAACTTCACACAGAAAGGTTAGTGTTCCAAGCCTTGTCCTACCTGGGATTCGATCCCTAACCTTCTTGCTGTAAAGCCACTGTGCTAACCACCGTGCCACTGAGTGGGAGTAGGTCATGAATCGCTCATTTATTCTGAGCATAATTTGCTCAGACGGGTTTTTCTCCAGTAAACAACGACCCAAACACTTGGCACATGTGCGCCTGGTAAAAGTGGTTGTGTCATGAAGTTTGTGGGTAAATTCTTCTGCGCCAGCGTGTATAAAACCAGAATGTGCAGCGTTTGGAACACGTGTTTTGTTGCATGTCTGCATCCCGTGCCCGCTTTAATTTAGATTTTCTCCTTTGGTAATCACATTGTGTCTCTGTGATTAGTGCTGTTGTCAGGGCGGCAGTGCCAGGTATCACCATCTCTGACACACGGAGGAAGTCGAGATTAAAAAGCAGCTGTTGTTTGAATCACTGAAGAAGTTCAGAGGGAAAAAAAAAAGGGCAGTGTTGTTTATAAATTATCCCTCACTCTTAGACCTTCACAAGAGGGCGACACAGTGGCGCAGTGGGTAGCACAGCAGCCTCACAGGCTACTGTAAGGCTACGGGTTCGAGCCCCGAGTGGGGACGAGGCTTGGAACACTGTCCTCTCTGTGTGGAGTTTGCATGTTCTCTCTGAGTATGCATGGGTTTTCTCCAGGTACTCCGGTTTCCTCCTACTCTCCAAAAACATGCATGTTCCGTTGTTTGGCCGCTTCATGATAGCCCATAGGAAAGAGTGTGTGTGTATAGTTGTGTGTGTGTGGCCCCGCGACAGACTGGCGACCTGTTCGGGCCCCTGAGGATCTCTCTGGGAGTGACCAGGATGGACAGGATCAGAGGAACAGCACATGTTAGAGGTTTTAAAGTCAGAGAGGTCAGACTGAGATGGTTTGAACATGTGCAGAGGAGAGCGAGGATGCTGGGTTTGGAACCACCAGGAAAGAGGAGTAGAGGAAGACCAAAGAGGAGGTTCATGGATACAGTGAAGGAAGACATGAAGAAGATGCAGCAGATAGGGTTAGATGGAAGAAACTGACTTGCTGTGGCGCCCCCTGAAGGGGAATGAAGGAAGAAAAAGTATTGATAGAGAAGATGGAGGCATTGATTTATTCCTGTTTATTCTGATTTCAAATCAGTTCAAGATTTGATTGGTTGAGTCTTTTTTAAACAAAATGTCCTCTTAGTTAAAATTATTCACAGTCATAAATAACTTTCTTCTAAAATCAATATGCGTTCCAGCTTCAAGCTGAAAAATAAAAAGACTTTTGATGGATGATCAATAGCAGAGTTTTAAAATCTGATCCATTTCTCTGTTTTTTCGGGTCAGCAGGAAATACTTTTCTACCATAAAGAATTAAAGTCTTTAAGATTTTCTGTCAAGAAGAAAAAGTGTTTTACTAAAATCTGACAAACAAAAGACCTCGAGAAGGAAACAAAGAAAGAAAATTATTGCAAGCTATTTTAGTTACCACAACAACGCTTGTTTGTGTCTATCGTAGAGAGAGTGCCCTCTGCAGGCCGGGGAGCACTCCATGTTCCTACCCTGACCATTGCAACCAGGATCTACGTTCCTACCCTCACCATGGTAACCAGGATCTATGTTCCAACCCTCACCATGGTAACCAGGATCTATGTTCCAACCCTCACCATGGTAACCAGGATCTATGTTCCAACCCTCACCATGGCAACCAGGATCTACGTTCCTACCCTCACCATGGTAACCAGGATCTATGTTCCAACCCTCACCATGGTAACCAGGATCTATGTTCCAACCCTCACCATGGCAACCAGGATCTACGTTCCTACCCTCACCATGGCAACCAGGATCTACGTTCCTACCCTCACCCTGGTCACCAGGATCTATGTTCCTACCCTCACCATGGTAACCAGGATCTATGTTCCTACCCTCACCATGGTAACCAGGATCTATGTTCCAACCCTCACCATGGCAACCAGGATCTACGTTCCTACCCTCACCATGGTAACCAGGATCTATGTTCCAACCCTCACCATGGTAACCAGGATCTATGTTCCTACCCTCACCATGGTAACCAGGATCTATGTTCCTACCCTCACCATGGTAACCAGGATCTATGTTCCTACCCTCACCATGGTAACCAGGATCTATGTTCCAACCCTCACCATGGCAACCAGGATCTACGTTCCTACCCTCACCCTGGTCACCAGGATCTACATTCCTACCCTCACCATGGTAGCCAGGATCTACGTTCCAACCCTCACCATGGTAACCAGGATCTACGTTCCTACCTTCACCATGGTAACCAGGATCTACGTTCCTACCCTCACCATGGTAACCAGGATCTACATACGTTCCTACCCTCACCATGGTAACCAGGATCTACGTTCCTACCCAACCAGCTGTGGGTGGTGACCAAAAGACCAAGATCATGATACAAGCACCCAAAATGATCTTCCTCTGCTTGGTGGCTGGGCTCTCAGTCAGAGATCGGTTGAGGAGTTCTACCATCTGGGAGGAGCTCAGAGTAGAGCCATTGGTCCTCTGGGTCGAGAGAAGCCAGATGGGGCTTTTCGGGCATCTGGTTAGGATGCCTACCTCACCTGTGAGGTGTTCCGACCCACCAGGAGGAGACACAGAGGCACACCTCGGACTTCCTGAAGGGACTATGTCTCACAGCTGGACAGGGAACACCTCAGGATCCTCCTGGGTGAGCTGGAGGATCCTGCCAGGATGAGAGAAGTCTGGGCCTCCCGTCTGAGCCTGTTGCCCCCACGGCCCAGCCTCGAGTTTCAGCTCCTTCTCGGTTAGTTTGGGTTCTAACACAGAATGATGACACATTGATTTACTTAAATGCTACATTTCAAGCAGCTGGCATGCATACCAGACACGGTGGGTGACCCCACAGACACACACGGAACATGTTCCATATCCCACACATGGCAGCTCAGCGTGCGGCACTGATTCAGCGAGGAGCCTGTGGAGCTAAGTGATTCTGACAAAGTGTTTTCCTGTTGACTCGGTGGGATGTGCAAAGCTTTTTAAATCTGAAACTCGTTTTTATTAGTAAATGAAAGCAGAGGAGCCGCTTAACAAGAGACAACACTGAGACCCCCTAAGGGCGCCGATGGTTACCCACCTTTCAATCACCATAGAAACTATGAGGACAATCTGATGAGCTAGTGAAGCCTTTCCAGTTGAATCTCATCCCGAGTCGCTGAGGGATTAAAGCTTGAATGTTATTCTCACATTAAAAACATTCCTGAAGTTCCGTTCTGTTACGTCGTCTTCCACTTATCCGGGGCGATTCGAGGGGGTAACAACCTCAGACGGGCAGCCCAGGCTTCTCTCACCCCAGCTGCACATTCCTGGTGGGATTTTCTATTTTATTTTTGAGTTATTTTGAAAACTTTGAAAGCTTTGAACACTGTCCTTTCTGTGTGGAGTTTGCATGTTCTTCCCATGTATGTGTGGGTTTTCTCTGGTTTACTCCAAAAACATGCATAAGAAGGTGGATGGGCTTCTATGAAATCACCCTTAGGAATGAGTGTATACATGAATGGTTGTCTGTGTGTCTGGCCCTGCGACAGGCTGGTGACCTGTTCGGGATATTATCCGGCCCTTGCCTTGAGTCAGCCAGGATGGGCTTTGGCACCCTCTGTCACCATGGTAACCAGGATCTATGTTCCTACCCTCACCATGGTAACCAGGATGTACGTTCCTACCCTCACCATGGTAACCAGGATCTACGTTCCTACCCTAACCATGGTAACCAGGATCTACGTTCCTACCCTCACCATGGTAACCAGGATCTACGTTCCTACCCTCACCATGGTAACCAGGATCTATGTTCCTACCCTCACCATGGTAACCAGGATCTACGTTCCTACCCTCACCATGGTAACCAGGATCTACGTTCCTACCCTCACCATGGTAACCAGGATCTACGTTCCTACCCTCACCATGGTAACCAGGATCTACGTTCCTACCTAGATAGATGGTTAAAAATGTGACTGACTGACTGACAGTCATGGGGCAGAACGGTGGCACAGTGGTTTCACAGCAAAAAGGTTCGGAGTTTGAGTCCCAGGGTGGGGACGAGACTTGGAACACTGTCTTTTCTGTGTGTAGTCTGCATTTTCTCCCCATGTATGTGTGGGTTTTCTCTGGTTTCCTCCAAAAACATACATGTTAGACTGATTGCCTGCTGGGAATGAGGGCGTGGGTCTCGTAACAGACTGGCAACCTGTTCAGGGGTACCCTTTCTCTTGCCTTGAATAAGCCGGGATGGGCTCTGGAAGCCCAATAGCCTCAAAAGAATGACGGTTCAAAAGATGAACGAATAGATAAATAAATACAGACCATCTGGAGTCACGGCGCCTCACTGTGAGACTTCCTGGAACGATTTAATGTCTTTACGACCACATTTTTACAGAACAAAACATCCCAAACTACATTCAAAATGATCCCAAGCAGACATAAAAACATCAAAGAATCCAGAGACAGTGAAGTAGACGTAAAACATCTCCCAGAAAAAAAACCTCACAGAAGATCAAAGATGAAAAAATCATCTTAAAAGCACAAAAACAGAAGAAAAAGGTCTTAAAAAGCTCAACGACGCTCACTCGATGGTTTTAAAGAGACAGAAAATGAAATGACTCCATGTTCACTTCAAACGACCAGAAAAACCTGAAAAAAAACACACAAAACAATATGTTTTCAGGTCTGTTGAGGTTTTTATTTCCTTTCCAGGCCGAAGAAAAAATTTTTTTTTTGAGTAGAAAACATGGAGAAAAACATCTGTGGACAAAATCCAAGGCCAAAAACTACCTGCCATGGACGTCGTATCTGAAAACTGGATGAAAAAGAACATGTGTTCGTTTATTCAGTTTGCCTTCAGGGCTGAATGGTGGCATCACAGCAAAAAGATCAGGGGATTAAGTCCCAGAGTAGGAGGAACACTTTAAACACCTGTCTTTCTGTGTGGAGTTTGCATGAAGCCGTCGGCTTCCGCTTATCTGGGGCCAGGTCACGGGGGCAACAATCTCAGATGGGTACTCCCAGCTGTGAGACTTAGTCTCTCGCATAGGTCTGGGGTCTGCCTCGACATCAGCGAATCGCTCAGGAGGCATCCTGAGCAGTTGCCTGAACCACCCTATCTGGCTTCTCTCAACCTGGAGTAAGAGAGGCTCGACAACAAGCTCCTCCCGGATGGCAGAGCTCCTCACCCGATCTCTGAGTGAGAGCCCAGCCACCCTGCAGACGAATCTCATTTCATAGGCTTGTTTCCATGACCTTTTTGGTCACCACCCAAAGCTGGTTACCATGGTTAGGTTAGGAACGGAGATCATGGTTACCATGGTAAGGGTAGGAACGGAGATCCTGGTTACCATGGTGAGGGTAGGAACGTAGATCCTGGTTACCATGGTGAGGGTAGGAACGTAGATCCTGGTTACCATGGTGAGAGTAGGAACGTACATCCTGGTTACCATGGTGAGGGTAGTAACACAGATCCTGGTTACCATGGTGAGGGTAGGAACATAGATCCTGGTTACCATGGTGGGGGTATGAACGTAGATCCTGGTTACCATGGAGAGGGTAGGAACGTAGATCCTGGTTACCATGGTGAGGGTAGGAACATAGATCCTGGTTACCATGGTGAGGGTAGGAACGTAGATCCTGGTTACCATGGTGAGGGTAGGAACGTAGACCCTGGTTACCATGGTGAGGGTAGGAACGTAGATCCTGGTTACCATGGTGAGAGTAGGAACGTACATCCTGGTTACCATGGTGAGGGTAGTAACACAGATCCTGGTTACCATGGTGAGGGTAGGAACATAGATCCTGGTTACCATGGTGAGGGTATGAACATAGATCCTGGTTACCATGGTGAGGGTAGGAACGTAGATCCTGGTTACCATGGTGAGGGTAGGAACATAGATCCTGGTTACCATGGTGAGGGTAGGAACGTAGATCCTGGTTACCAAGGTGAGGGTAGGAACGTAGATCCTGGTTACCATGGTGAGGGTAGGAACGTAGATCCTGGTTACCATGGTGAGGGTAGGAACGTAGACCCTGGTTACCATGGTGAGGGTAGGAACGTGGATCCTGGTTACCACGGTGAGGGTAAGAACGTAGATCCTGGTTACCATGGTGAGGGTAGGAACGGAGATCCTGGTTACCATGGTGAGGGTAGGAACGTAGATCCTGGTTACCATGGTGAGGTTAGGAACATAGATCCTGGTTACCATGGTGAGAGTAGGAACGTAGATCCTGGTTACCATGGTGAGGGTAGGAACATAGATCCTGGTTACCATGGTGAGGGTAGGAACGTAGATCCTGGTTACCATGGTGAGGGTAGGAACGTAGACCCTGGTTCCCATGGTGAGGGTAGGAACGTAGATCCTGGTTACCATGGTGAGAGTAGGAACGTAGATCCTGGTTACCATGGTGAGGGTAGGAACGTAGACCCTGGTTACCATGGTGAGGGTAGGAACGTGGATCCTGGTTACCACGGTGAGGGTAAGAACGTAGATCCTGGTTACCACGGTGAGGGTAAGAACGTAGATCCTGGTTACCATGGTGCGGGTAGGAACGTGGATCCTGGTTACCACGGTGAGGGTAGGAACGGAGATCCTGGTTACCACGGTGAGGGTAGGAACGTAGATCCTGGTTACCATGGTGAGGTTAGGAACATAGATCCTGGTTACCATGGTGAGGGTAGTAACACAGATCCTGGTTACCATGGTGAGGGTAGGAACATAGATCCTGGTTACCATGGTGAGGGTATGAACGTTGATCCTGGTTACCATGGTGAGGGTAGGAACGTAGATCCTGGTTACCATGGTGAGGGTAGGAACATAGATCCTGGTTACCATGGTGAGGGTAGGAACGTAGATCCTGGTTACCATGGTGAGGGTAGGAACGTAGACCCTGGTTACCATGGTGAGGGTAGGAACGTAGACCCTGGTTACCATGGTGAGGGTAGTAACACAGATCCTGGTTACCATGGTGAGGGTAGGAACGTAGATCCTGGTTACCATGGTGAGGGTATGAACGTAGATCCTGGTTACCATGGTGAGGGTAGGAACGTAGATCCTGGTTACCATGGTGAGGGTAGGAACATAGATCCTGGTTACCATGGTGAGGGTAGGAACGTAGATCCTGGTTACCATGGTGAGGGTAGGAACATAGATCCTGGTTACCATGGTGAGGGTAGGAACATAGATCCTGGTTACCATGGTGAGGGTAGGAACGTAGATCCTGGTTACCATGGTGAGGGTAGGAACGTAGATCCTGGTTACCATGGTGAGTGTAGGAACGTAGACCCTGGTTACCATGGTGAGGGTCGGAACGTAGATCCTGGTTACCATGGTGAGGGTAGGAACGTGGATCCTGGTTACCACGGTGAGGGTAAGAACGTAGATCCTGGTTACCATGGTGAAGGTAGGAACATAGATCCTGGTTACCATGGTGAGAGTAGGAACGTAGATCCTGGTTACCATGGTGAGGGTAGGAACATAGATCCTGGTTACCATGGTGAGGGTAGGAACGTAGATCCTGGTTACCATGGTGAGAGTGGGAACGTACATCCTGGTTACCATGGTGAGGGTAGTAACACAGATCCTGGTTACCATGGTGAGGGTAGGAACATAGATCCTGGTTACCATGGTGAGGGTAAGAATGTAGATCCTGGTTACCATGGTGAGGGTAGGAACGTAGATCCTGGTAACCACGGTGAGGGTAAGAACGTAGATCCTTGTTACCATGGTGAGTGTAGGAACGTAGATCCTGGTTACCATGGTGAGGGTAGGAACGTGGATCCTGGTTTCCATGGTGAGTGTAGGAACGTAGATCCTGGTTACCATGGTGAAGGTAGGAACGTAGATCCTGGTTACCATGGTGAGGGTAGGAACATAGATCCTGGTTACCATGGTGAAGGTAGGAACGTAGATCCAGGTTACCATGGTGAGGGTAGGAACGTAGATCCTGGTTACCATGGTGAGGGTAGGAACGTAGATCCTGGTTACCATGGTGAGGGTAGGAACGTGGATCCTGGTTACCACGGTGAGGGTAAGAACGTAGATCCTGGTTACCATGGTGAAGGTAGGAACGTAGATCCTGGTTACCATGGTGCGGGTAGGAACGTGGATCCTGGTTACCATGGTGAAGGTAGGAACGTAGATCCTGGCTACCACGGTGAGGGTAGGAACGGAGATCCTGGTTACCATGGTGAGGGTAGGAACGTAGATCCTGGTTACCATGGTGAGGTTAGGAACATAGATCCTGGTTACCATGGTGAGAGTAGGAACGTAGATCCTGGTTACGATGGTGAGGGTAGGAACATAGATCCTGGTTACCATGGTGAGGGTAGGAACGTAGATCCTGGTTACCATGGTGAGAGTAGGAACGTACATCCTGGTTACCATGGTGAGGGTAGTAACACAGATCCTGGTTACCATGGTGAGGGTAGGAACATAGATCCTGGTTACCATGGTGAGGGTAGGAACATAGATCCTGGTTACCATGGTGAGGGTATGAACGTAGACCCTGGTTACCATGGTGAGGGTAGGAACGTGGATCCTGGTTACCACGGTGAGGGTAAGAACGTAGATCCTGGTTACCATGGTGAAGGTAGGAACGTAGATCCTGGTTACCATGGTGAGTGTAGGAACGTAGACCCTGGTTACCATGGTGAGGGTCGGAACGTAGATCCTGGTTACCATGGTGAGGGTAGGAACGTGGATCCTGGTTACCACGGTGAGGGTAAGAACGTAGATCCTGGTTACCATGGTGAAGGTAGGAACATAGATCCTGGTTACCATGGTGAGGGTAGGAACATAGATCCTGGTTACCATGGTGAGGGTAGGAACGTAGATCCTGGTTACCATGGTGAGAGTAGGAACGTACATCCTGGTTACCATGGTGAGGGTAGTAACACAGATCCTGGTTACCATGGTGAGGGTAGGAACATAGATCCTGGTTACCATGGTGAGGGTATGAACGTAGATCCTGGTTACCATGGTGAGGGTAGGAACGTAGATCCTGGTTACCATGGTGAGGGTAGGAACGTAGATCCTGGTTACCATGGTGAGTGTAGGAACGTAGACCCTGGTTACCATGGTGAGGGTCGGAACGTAGATCCTGGTTACCATGGTGAGGGTAGGAACGTGGATCCTGGTTACCACGGTGAGGGTAAGAACGTAGATCCTGGTTACCATGGTGAAGGTAGGAACATAGATCCTGGTTACCATGGTGAGAGTAGGAACGTAGATCCTGGTTACCATGGTGAGGGTAGGAACATAGATCCTGGTTACCATGGTGAGGGTAGGAACGTAGATCCTGGTTACCATGGTGAGAGTAGGAACGTACATCCTGGTTACCATGGTGAGGGTAGTAACACAGATCCTGGTTACCATGGTGAGGGTAAGAACGTAGATCCTGGTTACCATGGTGAGGGTAGGAACGTAGATCCTGGTAACCACGGTGAGGGTAAGAACGTAGATCCTTGTTACCATGGTGAGTGTAGGAACGTAGATCCTGGTTACCATGGTGAGGGTAGGAACGTGGATCCTGGTTTCCATGGTGAGTGTAGGAACGTAGATCCTGGTTACCATGGTGAAGGTAGGAACGTAGATCCTGGTTACCATGGTGAGGGTAGGAACATAGATCCTGGTTACCATGGTGAAGGTAGGAACGTAGATCCAGGTTACCATGGTGAGGGTAGGAACGTAGATCCTGGTTACCATGGTGAGGGTAGGAACGTAGATCCTGGTTACCATGGTGAGGGTAGGAACGTAGATCCTAGTTACCATGGTGAGTGTAGGAACGTAGATCCTGGTTACCATGGTGAGGGTAGGAACGTAGATCCTGGTTACCATGGTGAGGGTAGGACTTCCTGGTCGGGTCATTATCCCTTCCAGCCTGGTCTTCCTTCCTGCCACACATCCCACATCACAACATAGATAAGTGGACGACAAACGAACGTATGACACGTATGTGATTAAGTTTTCTGAATCAGATTTTTTTCCATGGTTGCAATGGTTACCACATTTAAGCTGTTGCAACATGAAACGTTAGGGATATTTAACCCGAACATCTTTTAGAGTTACAGTAAGCTGCTCCAACTGTATGTTTTGGAACCCTAAAAGTTAAATTTTCTGACCACTACGCCAACATATTTTCATCTGTGTTGAAGAAAAAGTTAAAAATATTCAGTCTCACTCGGCGCTCAGTGGCGCCAGGCTCGCCCGTTCCTCACTGGAGGTTTGTAAGGTTCAAAGCATAAATATTCACTCCAAGGATAAACGTGGTAGAGTCCAGTACCAGCCTTTTAAAACATGCAGCTGGCAGCTCATAAATTTGACCAAATTCATTTCTTTTTTATGATTCAAGTAGCCGCCGGTCTTTTTGATGTCTCTTCAAGGTGTCGGGCCAACTCCTGCAGATTCAGATGCCCACATACAAGCACAATGAGGTTCCGTTCGGGCTGAAAAGCAGGCCACAGCTTCAAACTAACGAACCCGATCCGTCGTATAAACCAGATCAATCACGGTCTGCTGGCTGAAGAAAGGAAAATAAACTGAGATGGAAAGCTATGATGAAGCGGGACCGCAGGTCGCCGGGGCAACACCCTCACAGGGAGGCCCAGGCTTCTCTCACCCCGGCTGCATCCTCCATCTCACCCAGAAGGATCCTGGGGTGTTCCCGTCATGCAACATCTTGAGTCAGTGACCGCTGACCTCTACAGGTGGCATGCGACTGTCAAAATCGATACCAAGCAGGCCGAGGAGAACAGAGATCCAACGTGAGGCCACAAAGACCCGGAAACGGCAAGAAAAAAATCTGGCACTGCTGCCCTCATGACTCATACCACCTATCATTTGTTGCATGTGCAGTAGGAGCAGCAGCTTCTGCATTGGCATTGGCATTGTCTCTACAGACCAAAGGATGTAGAGCCACATGAAAATCATTTAAAAAAGCCCATCTGGCAGCATGCCAACATCTTTCAGGGACTTTTATCTCCTTAGATCCTCTCAGACTCACCTTGGGCATCGGATTCAGTGAGTTTATGAGCTGCTTCATCCAACATGGCACCTTTATGGGATTTTTTCTGCTTCTGCCATCAGTTAAAAAAAAAAAAAAACATTCTGTGTCCCTGTTGTGAGGGTATTGTGTGGAACGAGTGTGCCAGCAGCCCTGTGTTGGGTAACAGCGGATGTAATCACGGAGTTTGTTTCTCAGAAAGCTCGTCTGATTGGACGGACTCACAAAGACATTACCTCGCAATCAAAGCGATGACAACCTGTGATCTCTGCAATCAGGTGTTATCCTTCTCTACATAATGCAAATCACCACCTTAATAACTGGCAAGGGTAAACACTGACTGGCATGGGGAAACACTGACTGGCATGGGGAAACACATCACCGCTCGTTAAATCTTAACCTATTGTTTTTATTTGGGTTCAACCGATTAATTGGTTGGTTAAATAAATCAAATGTCATCATGGGGAAAAAAAAACAAAGAGGCTTTTTTCGGAAAAAAAGTTGGAAAAAGTCGCTTTTTTCGCAAGAAAATTGCCAAAAAAACAAAAACTTTTCAACAATTTTTAAAAAATTTTTCTAAAAAAAAAAGTGCTTTTTCCCAAAAAAGTTGCTTTTTTGGGAGAAAAAGTGGCTTTTTCGGAAAATTTTTTTTCGCTTTTTCGGAAAAAATTGCAAAAAAGCCTAAAATATTGTAAAAAAAGTCGTAAAAAAAATTGCACATTTTTGCATGTTTTAACAACAAAACCGGTTAAAAAAGACAGTTTTTCCTCAAAAAAAATTGTGAAAAAGTCGAAATTTTGCGACAAATTTCCAAAATATTGTATAAAAAAAAAATTCTGAAGGAAGAAAAGAAAAAGAATGAAGAAAAATTTTGCAAAAAATTTGTTATTTTTGAGGAAAAACTGTCTTTTTTAACCATTTTCTTCGCTAAAAGTTACAAAAATTTGGAATGAAGGACGTCTGATGAGGGACCAGACTTAGGTGCTCGGCTGGGTGACGAAGGGCAAGATGTTGGCACTCCACAGGACGGTTGAAGGACCGGACGTAAGAGCTCGGCAGAGTCATGAAGGACCAGACGTGGGTGCTCAGCTGGACGAGGAGGGACCAGACGATTCAGAAAGAGCATTTGGAAAAAGTAAGATGGCACCAAAAAATATCAAAATTCAATCAAATTTTTTTTCATTGGCGCCTAAAAGAAGGTTTAGAGACAGCAGGCTGGCGATGGGACCAACATTACCCACTGTGCTTTGTCCAGTGGGCACAGCGACATCTCGATTAACCGTTAACCTTTCACACAAGCAGAGTGTGATGAGAGGAAGGTCGGCTTGTTTCCAGACGGCCCTGAAAGCATCCAGGTTTAGACGGAAAGGTCACCGCTCGGGAGGATTCAAACCCACACAAACACACATCCATTTTCAGCTCTTAGAGAAAAAAAAACTGTTGAGTATTTATTTCTATTTTATTTTGAAAATTTGTGGTTCAGGTTTTTATAGTTTTAATTATTTTATTTTATTCACCTGCCACTCAGAAGAGGCGCAGTCTTTGATTGGTTGATAAGAGTGAGCCCATAAAAAGCAGACCTAGGATGACGAGTCTTGCCCTGGGACACAGCGACAACTTAATCTCAAAGGTCATCCCGTTGGAGTACCAGGGGTCCGACCGTCCCACTGGAGTACCAGGGGTCCGACCGTCTCACTGGAGTACCAGGGGTCCGACCATCCCACTGGAGTACCAGGGGTCCGACCGTAACACTGGAGTACCAGGGGTCCGACCGTCCCACTGGAGTGCCAGGGGACCGACCTTCCTACTGGAGTACCAGGGGTCCGACCTTCCTACTGGAGTACCAGGGGTCCAACCGTCCCGCTGGAGTACCAGGGGTCCGACCGTCCCGCTGGAGTACCAGGGGTCCGACCGTCCTACTGGAGTACCAGGGGTCTGGCCGTCCCACTGGAGTACCAGGGGTCCGACCGTCCCACTGGAGTACCAGGGGTCCGACCATCCCACTGGAGTACCAGGGGTCCGACCTTCCTACTGGAGTACCAGGGGTCCGACCGTCCCACTGGAGTACCAGGGGTCCGACCGTCCCACTGGAGTACCAGGGGTTCCAACGGTCTCCCACCCCTAAGAGCAGACCTAGGATGACTAGTCTTGCCCTGGGACACAGCGACAACTTAAACTCAAAGGTCGTCCCGCTGGAGTACCAGGGGTCCAACCATCCTACTAGAGTACCAGGAGTCCGCCCGTCCCTCTGGAGTACCAGGGGTCCGACCGTCCCACTGGAGTACCAGGGGTCCGACCGTCCCACTGGAGTACCAGGGGTCCGACTGTCCCACTGGAGTACCAGGGATCCCACCGTCCCACTGGAGTACCAGGGGTCCGACCGTCCCACTGGAGTACCAGGGGTCCGGCCGTCCCACTGGAGTACCAGGGGTCTGACCGTCCCACTGGAGTACCAGGGGTTCCAACGGTCTCCCACCCCTAAGAGCAGACCTAGGATGACTAGTCTTGCCCTGGGACACAGCGACAACTTAAACTCAAAGGTCGTCCCGCTGGAGTACCAGGGGTCCAACCATCCTACTAGAGTACCAGGAGTCCGCCCGTCCCTCTGGAGTACCAGGGGTCCGACCGTCCCACTGGAGTACCAGGGGTCCGACCGTCCCACTGGAGTACCAGGGGTCCGACTGTCCCACTGGAGTACCAGGGATCCCACCGTCCCACTGGAGTACCAGGGGTCCGACCGTCCCACTGGAGTACCAGGGGTCCGGCCGTCCCACTGGAGTACCAGGGGTCTGACCGTCCCACTGGAGTACCAGGGGTTCCAACGGTCTCCCATCCAAGTACTGCCCAGACCCAACCTGCTTAGCTTCTGGGGTCTGATGGGATCAGGTATTGACAGGCTGGTATAGCCACATGCCAGTTCCAATGTCTCTAGAGATGGAAGGATGCCAATGAGCCAAAATAAAAGAAAGAAAATGTCCCAAATATTTTATAAAAAGTCTTTGTTTATTAACTGAGTTTTTTTTTAACAACTAACTGTCTCTCTTTTTAAAAAATAGATTGAAAAAGAAACAAATGTAAAAAGAACAAACTCTGCAAAACAAAATCCGACAGCTGACAGAAAATCTCCCAGAATTTATCCAAACTTTTGCCATCTCATCCGTCCGCAGCCACACTACACTAACTTTATGATACGTTCCATTTTCACACGCCGTCAAACGAACTCCACCGCGTACGGAGGAATACCCGTCCACAGGTCATTAATCTGAAACTGAGAAAGCTGGTTCAGTGTGGTGTGAACGTCTCATCTGTCTCTTAAAAGAAAACCATTTCTCTCATTCTTTTTTTTCACTTTTTAAAGGTTTGTCTTCTTATTTTTCTTCTTATTTTTAAGCCCAGGTTTGTTTGTGATCTCCAGCTCTCACTGGACCGAGTGTGAAGCGGCCGGGATGAGACTCAGCACCTCAAACTCCGAGACCATGGTCCTCACCGGGACAAGGGTGGATGCCCCCTGCAGATCAGGGACAGGGTTCTGCTTCAAGTGGAGGAGTTTAAGTATTTCGGGGTCTTGTTGACGAGTGGGGGAAGGATGGAGCGGGAGAACAACAGACAGATCGGAGCAGCATCAGTAATAACTAGGACCCTGCATCGATCCGTCGTGGTAAAGAGAGAGCTGAGCCGAAAAGCAAAGCTCTGGATTAACAAGTCGATCTACGTTCCTGCCCTCACCATGGTAACCAGGATCTATGATCCTACTGTCACCATGGTAACCAGGATCTACGTTCCTACCCTCACCGTGGTAACCAGGATCTACATTCCTACCCTCACCGTGGTAACCAGGATCTACGTTCCTACCCTCACCGTGGAAACCAGGATCTACGTTCCTACCCTCACCATGGAAACCAGGATCTACGTTCCTACCCTCACCATGGAAACCAGGATCTACGTTCCTACCCTCACCATGGAAACCAGAATCATTGATTGACTTTTTACACACTTTGCTGCCCACCAACGATGCTGCTGGGTACCTGAGTTCTCCACAGGGATAAATAAATTATATAATCTAACTACATTTTTCTGTCAAAAATGTTTTGGTTTTTAGAAATGCGGTTCCTTAAATTTGTCAACTTGAATTCGAGCTGAAAATCCGACAAAATCCCACACAGCGTACGCCCAGTTTGGTAGAGTGAGATGGCAATGTGCTTCCTGCCCTTGGGAGAGTTGTGTGGGTTAAATTGGCCGTTTGTATTCCTCGGCATGGGGACCTAGATGGCCAGGTGGCAGAGTGTGCTTCACAGCTGTGTTGATGTTCCACTTGAGAGAGAAAGAGAAAACTTGGAGGAGATTTTATCCACCTGGCATTTTCTTTTTATGCTGTGCAGCCACAAAAACACTCAAACTGTCCCAAACACACGATCAGATGTGATTGGTCGGTTAAACCTACGAAAGATATGAAAATTTATTGATGTTTTTTCATCTGAGACCATAGTCCTCGCCCGGAAAAGGGTGGAATGCCCCCTATAGGTCAGGGATAGAAATCTGCCCCAAGTGGAGGAGTTTAAGTATTTTGGGGTGCTGTTCAGCATAGAGGAAGGATGGAGCGGGAGATCAACAGACGGATCGGTGCAGCATCAGCAATAACTATGAGGCTGCATCAGTCCGTCGTGATGAAGAAAGAGCTGAGCCGAAAAGCAAAGCTCTGGATTTACAAGTCGATATACGTTCCTGCCCTCACCATGGTAACCAGGATCTATGTTCTTACCCTCACCATGGTAACCAGGATCTATGTTCCTACCCTCACCATGGTAACCAGGATCTACGTTCTTACCCTCACCATGGTAACCAGGATCTATGTTCCTACCCTCACCATGGTAACCAGGATTTACGTTCCTACCCTCACCATGGTAACCAGGATCTACGTTCCTACCCTCACCATGGTAACCAGGATCTACGTTCCTACCCTCACCATTGTAACCAGGATCTACATTCCTACCCTCACCACGGTAACCAGGATCTACGTTCCTACCCTCACCGTGGTAACCAGCATCTACGTTCCTACCCTCACCATGGTAACCAGGATCTATCTTCCTATCCTCACCATGGTAACCAGGATCTACGTTCCTATTTAATCCACCCAACTCTGTGCCATCTAGCAGCTGTTCTGAAGCTGTTTGGAGCTCTCTCTTGAACTGCTTGGCGTCACCCGACACAGGAAACCATCCAGCAGAAGATAAAGTAAATATTTTGTATCTAAATCTTTTTTTTTTCCAATAAACTCTTAAATTAAAATGGATTTTTTGGGGTAAAAAACGTTTTCTGATATGATTAAATCTAAATTAGACTGAAGATAAGAATTCCTGATGAAGAAAAACAGCAACAAACACACACTCAGACACACACACGAAGCAAAGCAGGTCATTAAAAATGACAAACATTAAACACTTTAGTTTAACTATGCACTTTTACTCAATACCTACTATAGATTAAATGACGTCAATGCGTTTTACAGTCAATGTTTGAATTAATAACTTTCTAAATGTTTTTTTCCCAAAACTTTTTGGATTGAAATGCATTGATTGATTTATTTATCTTCTGAACCTTCATCCCTAACGGGGGTGACACGGAGTACCAGAGCCTATCCCGATTGATTCAAGGTGAGAGGCAATGTACACCTCGAACAGGTTGCCACTCTGTTGTGGGGCCACAAACAGAGACAAATATCCACACACACTCATTTCAAGGAGCAATTTCATAGCTCCTTCAACCTAACATGTATGTTTTTAGAGGAAACCAGAGAAAACCCACACATACACAGGTAGAACATGCAAACTACAAAAGGACAGCGTTCCTAGCCTCAACCCCACCCGGGACTCAAACTCCTCCCTGTTTAAAATGCATCTCATATAAAATCACTATGTTTTAAAACTGTTTTTTTTAAAAAAACCTTTTTAATATATATATATTTTTTAAGGCTACTTCAGGGCTACACAGTGGCGTCACAGCAAGATGGTCAGGGTTCAAATGTCCTATGCGGACAAGGCTTGGAACATTAGTATTTCTGTGTGGAGTTTGCATGTTCTCCCTGTGTATGTGTGGGTTTTCTTTAGTTTCCTCCAAAAAAATACATGTATTGTTGATTGCGTCTATAAAATTACCATGGTAACCGGAATATACGTTCCGACCCTCACCATGGTAACCAGGATCTACGTTCCTACCTTCACCATGGTAACCAGGATCTACGTTCCTACCTTCACCATGGTAACCAGGATCTATGTTCCTACCTTCACCATGGTAACCAGAATCTACGTTCCTACCCTCACCATGGTAAACAGGATCTACATTCCTACCCTCACCATGGTAATCAGGATCTATGTTCCTACTCTCATCATGGTAACCAGGATCTATGTTCCTACCTTCACCATGGTAACCAGAATCTACGTTCCTACCCTCACCATGGTAAACAGGATCTATGTTCCTACCCTCATCATGGTAACCAAGATCTATGTTCCTACCCTCATCATGGTAACCAGGATCTACGTTACTACCCTCACCATGGTAACCAGGATCTATGTTCCTACCTTCACCATGGTAAACAGGATCTACATTCCTACCCTCACCATGGTAACCAGGATCTATGTTCCTACCCTCATCATGGTAACCAGGATCTATGTTCCTACCCTCATCATGGTAACCAGGATCTATGTTCCTACCCTCATCATGGTAACCAGGATCTACGTTACTACCCTCATCATGGTAACCAGGATCTACGTTACTACCCTCATCATGGTAACCAGGATCTATGTTCCTACCCTCATCATGGTAACCAGGATCTACGTTACTACCCTCACCATGGTAACCGGGATCTACATTCATATCCTCATCAGGATAACCAGGATCCTGAATCAGCCGGGATGGGCTCCATCACCCCTCGGTACCACATTAGGAATGAATGAACTTTCTAATAACGAGATAAACACAAACAGGAGGAGTAAATCTCTGAAAGTCAGCAGGTCGTTTAAAGCGTTTAGATCTTAATAAGCAATCAGCAGTGAAACAAATTGTGACTTCTAACTTGTTAGAGTGATTAGAAGTGTGTCTGTGGATGGAACGGCTCTTTAACTAGCCATCAAGCAGCAGGACCACAAATTATCATTCGGTTGTTTGGATTTTATTTTGAAGATACTTTGTTTTATTTTGAAACACAAAGAGCAAATGAAGGTTAAAGAGGAGCTGTCGTGTTTTTCTGGGGTTTTAATTATTATCTCGTTTAGTTAAATAAACGTGGTTACTTTTATTTACAGTTACAATTTTAAAAAGTAATTAGTTACAGACAGAAGTAACTTTAATTTTGAAACTTTAAAGATATTTCAAAATAAAACCGTACACGTTAGGAAACAGCACCTTTAAATCTGAAACAAATGGTCCTCGCCTGGAGGAGGGTGGAGTTGCCCTTGAAGGTAAAGGGCAGGTTCCGACCCCAAGTGGAGGAATCTAGGTATCTCAGAGATGGAGGATGGAGCGGGATATCGACAGACCGATCGGTGCAGCGTCTGCAAAAATTAGGATGCTGCATCGGTCGGTCATGGTGAAGAAAGAGGTGAGCCGAAAAGAAAAACTCTGGATTTACAAGTTGATCTGCATTCCTACCTTCACCATGGTAACCAGGATCTACGTTCCTACCCTCACCATGGTAACCAGGATCTGCATTGCTACCCTCACCATGGTAACCAGGATCTACGTTCCTACCCTCACCATGGTAACCAGGATCTACGTTCCTACCCTCACCATGGTAACCAGGATCTGCATTGCTACCCTCACCATGGTAACCAGGATCTACGTTCCTACCCTCACCATGGTAACCAGGATCTACGTTCCTACCCTCACCATGGTAACCAGGATCTGCATTGCTACCCTCACCATGGTAACCAGGATCTACGTTCTTACCCTCACCATGGTAACCAGGATCTACATTCCTACCCTCACCATGGTAACCAGGATCTACGTTCCTACCCTCACCATGGTAACCAGGATCTGCATTGCTACCCTCACCATGGTAACCAGGATCTACGTTCTTACCCTGACCATGGTAACCAGGATCTACATTCCTACCCTCACCATGGTAACCAGGATCTACATTCCTACCCTCACCATGGTAACAGGATCTACATTCCTACACTCACCATGGTAACCAGGATCTACATTCCTACCCTCACCATACTAACCAGGATGTACGTTCCTACCCTCACCATGGTAACCAGGATCTACGTTCCTACCCTCACCATGGTAACCAGGATCTACGTTCCTACCCTCACCATGGTAACCAGGATCTACGTTCCTACCCTCACCATGGTAACCAGTGTGGGTAGTGACCGACAGAGCGAGATCAAGCAGCTGAAATGATCTTCCTCTGCAGGGTGGCTGGGCTCTCACTCAGAGACAGTGGGAGGAGCTCTGCCATCTGGGAGGAGCTTGGATCAGAACAGTTGCTCCTCCTCCAGCTGGTGTGAGAGAAGCCTGAGCTTCCCATCTAACACTGATGCCCCTGCCACCCGACCCTGGATAAGCGGAAGATTTTAAGAAGTTTCATTCGAGCAGTTTTTTTTGCTTTTTTTTTTGGTCTTTTTAATTTTGCTGAATCATTCATCGTTGATCAGACGGGCATCATGCCATCTTGCGCGCTCTGGTGACTCTTCTTTGGGGAAGGTTGCTGTTTTCCGTCTCTTTGGGTCGAAGAGAAAAATCCCGAGCTGCGAGCGGTTTCATCCTGTCGAACCTAAAACCCACCGTTTTTTGTCCCAAACGTGTTGAAGCGTCGTTAAAATTTGCTTCTTTATATTGTTTTTTTTCTGTTTGGGAATTAAAACCTGGACACGTGAGATTTCCGGATGTTTTCTCTGAATCCATCTCACTTTCTCTGATTCTCTTTGTGTCGTCTGTGCTGTTTTTCTCCTCCATTTTTTTTCCGCTGTGACTCGGATCGGCGAAGATCGAGGCGTGGATCCTGTTCACCTTCCACTTGTTTAAATTTTTTCTCATTTCTCTCATTTGTTCTGCTTTTGAATCCACGTCCTCTTCGGAGTGATTTACGAGACATCTCAACTCCTCTTCGGACGAGTCCGCGTCACTAGTCGGGTTCTCCCCTTGACGGAGTCCCTGTCTGTTATTCTTTTTTTCTAATGTTCTTTTTAAAGACGCGATCTCTTCTTTTTTTTTATCAATCGTTTCTTCAAGAAGACGTTCTTTCTTCTCAAAGTCTTCCTTCGCTCGCTTCAAGTCGAGCTGCATTTCGAGCTCTCTGGTGTAACAGTTGACGTGATCGCTGTAAAGTTTCATGTTACAGTTTAGGAGAGACTCGATGGTCGACGCGGTGGATTCCTCCAGCTCGTCCAACTGTGTGTTTAACATTTTTCTCTTCTTCCTGTCGTCCATGACCATGCCCCAGTATGCCACGCACTGGTTCTTAGAACTCTGTAACAGCGTGTTCAGATCTTTGATCAAGTTGTCTTGATGCCTACCACATCTTTTCAGATGTTCCAGTTCTTCATTCAGCTTTTTCTTCTGACGTTGTAGCTTGGAGTTCTCTACGGTCAAATATTTTATCCTTCTGTTGGTCAAAGACTGAGAAAACACGGAATTTCTCTTGTTAAATGAAGCATTTTTGGGTCCGGATTTCTTTAAATTGGCCCTTTTTGTCATCTTTGTTGAACACAAACGTTTGCTAGCTTCCAGGATGACGAGTTTAAAGTGTCAGAGAGAAAACGTTGGACCGAGTCTGTCCGGATCAACCAGATCATTCGAACTCTCTGGAAACGTGATGTCACTCTGTTTCCAGTGATATCTTTAAATCTCTTTAAAACAAAAGATTTGATTGGTCGCCATGGATTTAAAAGATATGATGAAACAGCAACAGCTTGTTTTTGTTTAAAGAAGCAGGTTTAAGAATTGAAGTGCAGGAGTTTAAGGATCTCTGAGTCTTGCTCACGAGTGGGGGAAAGATGGAGCGGGAGAGCAACAGACAAATCAGTGTGGCATCTGCAGTAATTAGGACGCTGCACCGATCCTTTGTGATGAAGAAAGAGCTGAACCGAAAAACAAAGGTTTCGATTTGAAAGTCAATCTAGATCTGCTAATCTACTAACCAGGATCTACGTTCCTACCCTCACCATGGTAACCAGGATCTATGTTCCTACCCTCACCATGGTAACCAGGATCTACGTTCCTACCCTCACCATGGTAACCAGGATCTATGTTCCTACCCTCACCATGGTAACCAGGATCTACGTTCCTACCCTCAACATGGTAACCAGGATCTACGTTCCTACCCTCACCATGGTAACCAGGATCTACGTTCCTATCCTCACCATGGTAACCAGGATCTATGTTCCTACCCTCACCATGGTAACCAGGATCTACGTTCCTACCCTCACCATGGTAACCAGGATCTACGTTCCTGCCCTCACCATGGTAACCAGGATCTACGTTCCTACCCTCACCATGGTAACCAGGATCTACGTTCCTACCCTCACCATGGTAACCAGGATCTACATTTCTACCCTCAACATGGTAACCAGGATCTACGTTCCTACCCTCACCATGGTAACCAGGATCTGCATTTCTACCCTCAACATGGTAACCAGGATCTACGTTCCTATCCTCACCATGGTAACCAGGATCTACGTTCCTACCCTCACCATGGTAACCAGGATCTGCATTGCTACCCTCACCATGGTAACCAGGATCTACGTTCCTACCCTCACCATGGTAACCAGGATCTACGTTCCTACCCTCACCATGGTAACCAGGATCTGCATTGCTACCCTCACCATGGTAACCAGGATCTACATTCCTACCCTCACCATGGTAACCAGGATCTACGTTCCTACCCTCACCGTGGTAACCAGGATCTACGTTCCTACCCTCACCATGGTAACCAGGATCTACGTTCCTACCCTCACCATGGTAATGGTGATGATCAAAAGAACAAGATCTTGGATAGAAGCGGCTAAAATGATCTTCCTCTGCAGGGTGACTCGGCTCTCACTCAGAGATAGAGGGAGGAGCTCTGCTATCCGAGAAGAGTTTAGAGTAGAGCCGTTGCTCCTCCAGGTCGAGAGAAGCCAGATGGGGTTGTTGGGACATCTGGTTAGGATGCCTCCGAAATGTCTTGGTAGTGAGGGGTTCCATCCCAACGGGAGGCGACCAAGAGGCAGACTTGGACCTGCTGGAGAGACTATATCTCACAGCTGGACAGGGAACACGTCAGGATTCTCCTCGGTGAGCTGGAGGATGCAGCCGGGGGGAGAGAAGCCTGGGTTTCCCGTCTGTGGCTGTTGCCCAGTGACCCAGCCCCGGATAAACGGACGATGGAACAAAATCTGTAGCGATGGAACCGTAGCGAGTTAACCCACTGGTCGATTTAAACTAATCCGTTAGTCAGAAGATTAAATATCATGCCTTCAAAACTTGTTAAACATGAGCGTTGCTTCCTGCTTTTAAACACAACTCTTAGTCATCCAATCAGAGGGCTTGTTTCAGGCTCATTAATAGAAATAATAATTACTCACTGGCTCCACTGGGATTACTAGGATTTTTTTTTCCAGTCTGGACTCTCTCTGTTGACTCTCTAATTGGGAGATTGTGTAAAATAATGAGATATGCTGGTAAAACGTTACAGCTTAATTATTCCCGTCTCCTTTGGGTTAGCAGTGTGAGGTTAGTCTGACGGATATTGTGATTGACTGTGTGTTTAATGAGATAAATGAGTTCACAGCGCTGTGTCTTAATTAGCTGGTAATCTGTAGGGATTCGTCACATCGACTGGGTTCAAACTGATGGTATTCTAATGTTTTATTGGTATTTTAGGAACAATTCATTTGTGACTGAAGATCCAATCAGATTTATACGCTCAACTTTTATCCGGTTGCAACCTGAGGCATCGTGTTTTTTGCCACATATCTTTGTCCCCTCGCCAGCCTGGCGACATTAGCTCAAGTTCCACCTAGTGGTGGGACTTGCTCCTCGCATTACTCCTCGCTCACCTCCACGAGCTTTTGCTCAAGTGCTGGGAAGAGTGGACGGTCGGTTCACGCTCACAATGTGGGTTCACTTTTTTGGTGTCTTTTCACAGGTTTGAGGGTTGAAAAAAGATCAAATAACACGTGTTTAAAGGCTGATTGTCTTAAAAATTAAAGGTTGTGCTTGGATTGGACATCCTCGTTTTCAGCTGCCGGGCCCAGAGGTCCTCAGAGTTCTAGATGGTTCATGTTTAGTCCTGACTCTAGACACCAGCAAGAGGCCGGTCCCAGAGGTCCTCAGAGTTCTAGATGGTTCATGTTTAGTTCTGACTCTAGACACCAGCAGGAGGCCGGTCCCAGAGGTCCTCAGAGTTCTAGATGGTTCATGTTTAGTTCTGACTCTAGACACCAGCAGGAGGCCGGTCCCAGAGGTCCTCAGAGTTCTAGATGGTTCATGTTTAGTTCTGACTCTAGACACCAGCAGGAGGCCGGTCCCAGAGGTCCTCAGAGTTCTAGATGGTTCATAATGTACTAACATATCACAGATGTACTTTGGTTCTAGACCATGGAGAGACTTAAACACAATCAGAGCAGCTTTAAAGTCTATTCTCTGAGCCACAGGAAGCCAGTGCAGAGACTTTAGCACAGGACTAATGTGATCATACTTTCTAGTTCTTGTTAAGACTCGAGCAGCAGCATTTTGAATAAACTGCAGCTGTTTTAAGGCCTTTTTGTTTCAGACCAGTACAATAGTCTGACCTGCTGGAAACACATGCATGGATAAGAACCTCTAAGTCTGTTTTGGACACCAAACCTCTGATTTTGGCTGTTTTTAAGGTGATAAAAGGCTCCTTATGTGACTGATTTGATGAAACTGTTGAAGTTAAAGTCTTCAACAAATGAGAGACAGTCTATCCAAACCCGGTGATACGTCTCTGGATCTCTGGAGCCGGATAACTGAACTGTGAACTTTTTTCCCACATATTATTTCCAGTACTGTTTTTACATTTTACTTTGAAAGCAGAGAAGTGCGCTTTAATTAGTCCCAGAGCTGAATAGAACGTCTCGTCATTGACACGTGGCCTTACCGGTTCACATCTTTTTATCTTGGTTTTATTTTTAATCTCATGGTTTCTGTCACAGTGAAGGACTTAGTGGTCAGGTTCACTTTTAATCTGACTCCATCTTTAATGAGACTATTTTTTACTCTTATTTCAGTATCAGCTAATTAAATCCTGAGTGTAATTTACAGGGTTAAAACTTCCGGTCTGAGGGGGAAGAAAATGTTCGCCTCATAGAAGTAGGTGTGGATTAAACATTCCGTTCCATTGTTTTCCGCTTATCCAAGGCCGGGTCGCCATGGGTGCCAACCTCAGACGGGAAACCCAGGCTTCTCTCACCCTGCCTGCATCCTCCGTCTCACCCAGGAGGATCCAGAGGTGTTCCCTGTCCAGCTGTGAGACATAGTGATTCAGCCCTAAAGAAGAATTTTCACAAATGAACGAACATAACTGACAAAAAGAACAACGTCATGGATTTACAGGGTAGCAGGGGTCTCACTCAGAGATAGAGGAGGAGCTCTGCCATCCGGGAGGAGCTCGGACTAGAGCCGCCTAAAAAAAATCTGCCGCATTTGGAAGCCAAAAACTAGGCATCTCTGTAAAAGTCGTGTGCGTACGCCATGCGAACATTTGAATAATGTCAGGCTCGAAACGGGTTCAGGCCAAACTCTGTCGGTCCTTTCAGGCCGAACTTTTCAGGCCCAATTACAGCTCTAGCGTGAGGACGGCCTCTTGCGCGTTCCCACTCCAGTCACTTGCTTGGTTGGAAGGAGAGTGTACCACCAAATAATGTACTTCATATTGTAGATTAAAATCGAAACGTACAAAAGAGGGACAAAGAATGGAAACTATTCTGATTGGTTGATTGAGAACCATAGTGTCACTGATGTAAGATGTGGCCACACCCTTTAGGACCTTCTAGGGTTAGAAAGAGGATTCTAAACTCAGTTGGGAACCAGTGGAGTGACTCTAACCAAGGGCGGAGCCAGGATTTTATAAAGGGTGTGGCATGAGGTCATTGACAAAATCAGTATGAGTGGGAGGTGAACATTTTGAAAAAATAAGAGTCATTTTCCCACATTTTTGTGGCCCATTTGCTGGCCCTTTCGGGTCCTGGTTACCATGGTGAGGATAGGAACGTAGATCCAGGTTACCATGGTGAGAGTAGGAACGTAGATCCTGGTTACCATGGTGAGGATAGGAACGTAGATCCTGGTAACCATGGTGAGGGTAGTAACGTAAATCCTGGTTACCATGGTGAGGGTAGGAACGTAGATCCTGGTAACCATGGTGAGGGTAGTAACGTAAATCCTGGTTACCATGGTGAGAGTAGGAACATAGATCCTGGTTACCATGGTGAGGGTTGGAACGTTGATCCTGGTTACCATGGTGAGGGTAGGAACGTAGATCCTGGTTACCATGGTGAGGGTAGGAACGTAGATCCTGGTTACCATGGTGAGGGTAGGAACTCCTGGGCGTGCGCCCCCCAGACCCACTCTCCTTTCCTGGATCCGACCCTGCCAGCATCTAAACGTCTAAGTGTAAAACATCATTAAAACTTGAGGAACACAAGTGTGATTATTAAATTATGTTCAGGTAAAAAAAGTTTATTATCCTCTCACATTAAGTCGCTGAAGGCTTGTGAGAAGTTTATGGAGCCGAACCCCGAGGCTCCCATCTGGGTGTTTCAGTATTCTCTCTGGGAGACAGGCTGCAGATCAGCATTTATAAAACTCTCCGGGCCAGAGAGACTTTATGAGAGCTGATAACAGCAGCAGCCAAGCGAGGGTAAATGGAGGGGTTTCAGGCACTGAAATATTCAGGAACAGTTTCAGCAGTGAGCTCTTAAAGGTGAGACGAGTCCTGCGGGGCCTAACACGTATCAGTCAGACGCCATGCTAACGGCTTGCGGAAGCCAAAGTTTAACATGCGGTTTTATCAGGAAAACTTTTACAATGTGAAACAGATTTACGTTTACACTGGAGAGTGTTAAGTTTAACCAGTACGGTAGAAAAACTAGGGAAGGGGGGCTTCCTGGGACTGAAGGCACAAATTAGGGCATTTCATTCCTGCCTATGGAGCAGGACTTTAATTAACTTGGGGAAGGATGGAGCGGGAGATTGAGAGACGGATCGGTGCAGTGTCTGCAATAATCAGGATGCTGCATCGATCCGTTGTGATGAAGAAAGAGCAGAGCCGAAGAGCAAAGGTCTGGATTTACAAGTCGATCTACGTTCCTACCCTCACCATGGTAACCAGGATCTACGTTCCTACCCTCACCATGGTAACCAGGATCTACATTGCTACCCTCACCATGGTAACCAGGATCTAGGTTCCTACCCTCACCATGGTAACCAGGATATACATTCCTACCCTCACCATGGTAACCAGGATCTACGTTCCTACCCTCACCATGGTAACCAGGATCTACGTTCCTACCCTCACCATGGTAACCAGGATCTACATTCCTACCCTCACCGTGGTAACCAGGATCTACATTCCTACCCTCATCGTGGTAACCAGGATCTACGTTCCTACCCTCACCATGGTAACCAGGATATATGTTCATACCTTCACCGTGGTAACCAGGATCTACGTTCCTACCCTCACCATGGTAACCAGGATCTACGTTCGTACCCTCACCATGGTAACCAGGATCTACATTGCTACCCTCACCATGGTAACCAGGATCTAGGTTCCTACCCTCACCATGGTAACCAGGATATACATTCCTACCCTCACCATGGTAACCAGGATCTACATTGCTACCCTCACCATGGTAACCAGGATCTAGGTTCCTACCCTCACCATGGTAACCAGGATATACATTCCTACCCTCACCATGATAACCAGGATCTACATTCCTACCCTCACCGTGGTAACCAGGATCTACGTTCCTACCCTCATCATGGTAACCAGGATCTACATTCCTACCCTCACCATGGTAACCAGGATCTACGTTCCTACCCTCACCATGGTAACCAGTATATATGTTCATACCTTCACCGTGGTAACCAGGATCTACGTTCCTACCTTCACCATGGTAACCATTGTGGGTGGTGATCAATAGAACAAGATACTGGATCTGACGGCTCCTTTACCCCACAATTTCCGTCTCTCATCTCCGCAGCGTTACTCTTGAGGGACTCCCTCACAAAATGTACCATGTTTATCTGTACATTTAAATTATTACCTCTTTAATTCCTCTTTAATTCAAGGCTTCTTAAAATATTTAAAACTCTCATTGATATGTGTGAATAACCAGGTTTGAGACTCACAGTCGAGCGCTGCCAGGACTCTCTCTGACTTTCTGGAGGTAGATTATGATAATCAGATGGAGA
Source organism: Neostethus bicornis (assembly GCA_902685375.1). NCBI lineage: Eukaryota > Metazoa > Chordata > Actinopteri > Atheriniformes > Phallostethidae > Neostethus > Neostethus bicornis. Next base: position 1,319,412 of record LR738552.1, on the reverse strand, counting down.
TTGTATGGAAATGAAAAATTATCCCCATTGTTACCATCGCGCTGAGAATGCAAGCCCAGCAATTTCCGTCCATGAAGAGGACATGAGCTGTTTCTGAGAGAAGGAGGAATATGAATTCACCCTCTTTCTGACCTTAATTATAGGATTTCTATTGACCTTCGTTAAGTTGTTCTGTATTCTTTTTGTTCTGAAGCGCCTGCAGGTGAAGTGTCACAACGACACCGTTAATCGCACAAACGATCCCAATGATGTCATCCTCTGTGAGACTAAACATTAGGAGGATGATATCGGTCAATTTTAGGTTGAATGAATTTATATGAGGAGGTGGGGTTTGAATAAATGAGTCCAACACAATGAAAATATAGAAGGTCTGAGCCTCGAATGTCTGAGGGTGGCTGGTATCTCTCTCAGAGGGGTCGACCGTCCCACTGGAGTACCAGGGGTCCGACCGTCCCACTGGAGTACCAGGGGTCCGACCGTCCCCCTGGAGCAACAGGGGTCCGACAGTCCCACTGGAGTACCAGGGGTTCGACTGTCCCACTGGAGTACCACGGGTTCCACCGTCCCACTGGAGTACCAGGGGTCCGACGGTCCTATTGGAGTACCAGGGGTCTGACCGTCCTACTGGAGTACCAGGGGTCCGACGGTCCTACTGGAGTACCAGGGGTCTGACCGTCCCACTGGAGTACCAGGGGTTCGACCGTCCCACTGGAGTACCAGGGGTCCCATTGTCCAACTGGAGTACCAGGGGTCCGACGGTCGCACTGGTGTAGCAGAGGTTCGACCGTCCCACTGGAGTACCAGGGGTCCGACCATTCCACTGGAGTACCAGGGGTTCCAGCTGTCTCCCATCCAAGTACTACCCAGACCCAGCCTGCTTAGCTTTTGAGGTCTGACGGGATCAGGCGCTGACAGGCTGGTACACCCGTGTTTAGACAGGACTCACCTCTGATGTCACTCTGAAGATCCTGTCTTCATTCGTGGTGGGTGTGGAATGCTGACAGATCTTCTGTTCCTGCTCCACCCAAATCAGCACCACCTAGCAGCTGTTGTGAAGCTGTTAGGAGCTCTGTCTCAGCGTGCTTGGAGCTACCAGACACACTCGTTCTCCCAGAAGGAATTAATAAAGCATCAATAAGCACTCACATATTTTTTTTTGTAGAAGAAATCAAATCAATTTAAAGAGATTAAATATAAACTGTGATTTTTTTTAAGCTGAACTTTGTCACCTTTAAAACTTTGTCATTCTGTCTGGTTTTCACAGCCTGCTGACATTCATTACGGACGCCGGTCTCCTGAGGCTGAAGAGCAGATTTCACAGCTTGTTTTTTCCTCCTGAGACAGATGACATGATCATGAGACAGGATGCAGGAATAGCCTTCGTTAGGAGGTGCCAAAGTGTGAAAATCTGCCAAAGTTCACTTGTTTCACTTTAAAACTCAAATAAAGCGTCACAGGAAGGAAGTTATTTATGGGCACTGGTTTACGTTCCTGAATCAAACCCAAGAGCTGTTTTCTAGGGTTGGCAAACGTTGATGCGCCCGCAAAGCAGCATTAAAGATAGAAGCATAAAAAATAGTTTATCAAGATTAAATAAACACCAAGGTGTCAAATCAGCCGTTAGCTGTCCGGTGTCACACGCTGTTCCATTTCATTCTGTCGTCTTCCGGTTATCGAGGGCCGGGTCGCCGAGGGCAACAGGCTCAGACAGGTAGCCCAGTCTTCTCTCACCCTGGCTGCATCCTCCAGCTCACCCGGAAGGATCCTGAGGCGTTCCCTGTCCAGCTGTGAGACATAGTCTCTCCAGTAGGTCCAGGGTCGGCCTCTTGATCTCCTCCTGGTGGGACGGAACATATCACCAGAGATGCGTTCGGGAGGCATCCTGACCAGATGCCCCAACCACCCCATCTGGCTTCTCTCGGTTGAGATTTTTCACATGTGTGTTTTCTGAAGCTTACATTCCGTAAACAGCGGCCCAGTGGCGGATACAAGTGGCTGAATTGAGCTTTCTCCGCAGGATGGCTGGGGTCTCACTCGGAGATTGGGTGAGGAGTAATGGATTGGTGTCGAGCCGCTCCTCCTCCAGGTCGAGAAAAGCCAGATGGTGTGGTTCATGCATCGGGTCAGGATGCCCCCCCAAGCACCTTGCTGGTGAGGTGTTTCAGGCACGTCCCACCGGGAGGAGACCAAGAGGAAGACCCCCGACCTGCTGGAGAGACTATGTCTTACAGCTGGGGACCGACTCGGGACCTTTCCTGGAGGATGCAGCTGTGGTGAGGGAAGCCTGGGCTTCCCGCCTGAGGCTGTTGCCCCCGACGACCAGGTCCTGGACAAGCGAGAGACGACGGAACGTCCCGCAAAAATTGTTACAGTCCTTTTGATCAGTTTCATGTTTGCATGCTGTGAGCGTCACTGTGTTTCTGTTGCAATGCGAAGGGAATGGGCTGCTCACACTCTCTCACTCTGATACATGAGGACACCAACACGACCGCTAACAAAATCATCCAAAACCCGACACTACGCGGAGGCCTTTGGTTGACTTATTCTCGTTTAAGTCTCCAGCTGCTGACTGAATAGATTTAAACCTTCGGATGGAGCTCTCCGTGAAGCGGCTCACGGAGGGATGTTTTTTCCAAAACTTCAAAAACGAAACTGCAGCTCATTAACTTTAAAGTTAAATCTAAATGAACCTCGTTAATCCAACTTTTTGAAGACTGTTTAAATCTGAAGAACATTTTCCAGCCTTTCTAGGTTCATAAATATTGAAGCAAAGCTGTTTAAAATGATCATTAAATGTTCGGGATCAGTGTGAGAAAAACATTTAGAGGTGAGCTGAGATTTTAATCGGCTGGTTTTTTAGGTTTAAGGTTATTTAAACCTTGCAGAGGACTTTTTGTCTCGTTAGGTAAAGATGGAGGAACGCCACCAGGTGACCTTCCAGCCGGTTTGATCAGTTTAATCAACTCAGTTTTTAATAAAGATCATCAATCATTCAGAAATAAGTTCATCCAGCAAACAGAGAACCTCCAGGGAACGTCAGCCGGAGGTTCTCTAAAGGTTTGTTTTTAACTAACCAAAAAGGTCCCTGTCGTTGGCTGCCACCCTCCTCCTTCCCCCGCCCCTTCTGCAGTAAGTCCACTGGAAGGGCGGCCCATGTTCCCTGTTCAGGCTGAGCCTGGCCCCACCCTATGAGTAAAAGCCTGAGTGCTTCAGTGGTGAGGTGTTTCGGGCATGTCCCACCAGGAGGAGACCAAGAGGCAGATCCTGGACCTGCTGGAGAGACTATGTCTCACAGCTGGCTTGGGAACGACTTGGGATCTTTCCGGGTGAGCTGGAGGATGCACCCAGGGTGAGAGAAGCCTGGGCTTCCCGTCTGAGACTGTTGCCCCCGCCACCCGGCCCCGGATGAGCAGAAGACGACGGAACAGAACGGAAAAAAAAAGTTCCCCAAACGTTAGTTGGTGGTTCTGTTAGAACCTAACCTTCCCAGAATGTTCCAGGAACGTTAAATCGGTAGCTGGAAAGGACCTCGTAAAACACCTGAAGTGTTTCTGACTTTCATTTGGTTTTTTTATGTATTTTACTGACACAAAATGTAGAAGCTTTAAGCCCACTCGCCCATTGTTACTCAGTACTAACTATGGATGAACAGCATCATGCAAGCAAAGGCCTTAGAAAACTTTAATAAGTTATGTTACAAATTACTCGAAATCGCTTCGAAATCAGAGACCATGGTCCTCATCTGGAAGAGGGTGAAATGACTCCTGCAGGTCAGGGACAGAGTCCTGCCCCAAGTGGGGGATCTACGTTCCTACCCTCACCATGGTAACCAGGATCTACGTTCCTACCCTCCTCATGGTAACCAGGATCTACATTCCTGCCCTCACCATGGTAACCAGGATCTACGTTCCTACGCTCACCATGGTAACCAGGATCTACGTTCCTACCCTCACCATGGTAACCAGTGTGGGTGTTGACCGAAAGACCAAGATCACCCATACAAGTGTCTTAAATGATCTTCCTCTGCAGCGTGGCTGGTCTCTCAGCCGAGCTGAGACTGAGATGGAAGATGCAGCTGGGGAGAGAGAAGCCTGGGCTTCCCGTCTGAGGCTGTTGCCCCCACGACCTTTATAAGGATAAGCGGAAGAAGACAGGACGGGAATAATAAGGTCACATAATTTTGTTATGACGAGCAGGCAGAGACACGTGGTTTGACTTATCCTCGTGAACTCATGTAATATTATTAGTAGCAACTGATATGCTGGGGGGCGGCGGGCGGTGAGGGGGTTAAACTGTTGGGGTCGGGGAGAAAAGTAGCCAAATCTAAGGGGTCTCCGTTTAATCCCCTCACGGTGCCTGTAAACTCTCAGGAGGAAACTCTGCTCCTGAGGAAAATGAGTAACACCCCTGCTACTAATGGAGTCTGTGGAGGGGAAATTAACCTCTGACCTCCTGTGGGAATAGTTCTGGAACAGGATAGAAATGTGTTTAACCTTTCCAGCGTTGCACCTGCAGGTCTGCAGGAGGAGGTTTAACTCCGTTTACGCTGAAGATACAGTGCAGGGCAAAAGTTTGGGCACCTCGTCTGTGTGGATTTACAATTTTAATTTTGTAGATCTTTTTTTTTTTAAAAAAAACAAAACTATATTGGACTTACAAATAAATGCTACATTTTATATGTGGTGACTAACATTGAAATTATACGCCGATTATTACCAGTCAAAGAACGCTCCAGCAAAGTGCGACCAGGCTTTGAAAGTATTTATACCTCCTGATCCTTTTTTTTTTTACCCAGGCTTCTCTCACCCTGGCTGCATCCTCCATCTCACCCAGGAGGATCCTGAGGTGTTCCCTGTCCAGCTGTGAGACATAGTCTCTCCAGCAGGGTCTGATGTCTGCCTCTAAGTCTCCTTATGGAGGGATGTGCTCGAAACACCTCACCACCGAGAAGTTTGGGAGGCATCATGACCAGATGCCCGGACCACTCCATTTGGCCTCTCTCGACCCAGAGGAACAACAGCTCTACTCCAAGCTACTTCCTCTCTGAGTGAGAGCCCAGCCACCCTGCAGAGGGAGCTCATTTCGGCCGTCTGTATCTGCGATCTTGTTCTTTCGGTTGCTGACCACAGCTGGTTACCATGGTGAGGGTAGGAATGTAGATCCTGGTTACCATGGTGAGGGTAGGAATGTAGATCCTTGTTACCATGGTGAGGGTAGGAATGTAGATCCTTGTTACCATGGTGAGGGTAGGAATGTAGATCCTGGTTACCATGGTGAGGGTAGGAACGTAGATCCTGGTTACCATGGTGAGGGTAGGAATGTAGATCCTGGTTACCATGGTGAGGATAGGAACGTATATTCTGGTTACCATGGTGAGGGTAGGAACGTAGATCCTGGTTACCATGGTGAGGGTAGGAACGTAGATCCTGGTTACCATGGTGAGGGTAGGAACGTAGATCCTGGTTACCATGGTGAGGGTAGGAATGTAGATCCTGGTTACCATGGTGAGGGTAGGAACGTAGATCCTGGTTACCATGGTGAGGGTAGGAACGTAGATCCTGGTTACCATGGTGAGGGTAGGAATGTAGATCCTGGTTACCATGGTGAGGGTAGGAACGTAGATCCTGGTTACCATGGTGAGGGTAGGAATGTAGATCCTGGTTACCATGGTGAGGGTAGGAACGTAGATCCTGGTTACCATGGTGAGGGTAGGAATGTAGATCCTGGTTACCATGGTGAGCTTTTTCTTTTTCATGACGAACTGATGCAGCATTCTGATTAGCAACCCCTCGGGGTGGGGCATGAGAGTGTTTGGGAGGTAATTTGTTTAAATTTTCTATTGTTTTTTTCTCATATATATTAAATAATAAAGCTCCACAGACTCATTCAGATTACTGAATGAGGGTAGGAATGCCCACCGTGCCCACACTGTGAAGAATTGCTCCAAATAAATGTTTCTAAACCTAATTTAACGTCAATATCAGCCGATAATTCACATCCAGCCAAACACCACCGTTATTTAAACGAAGGGAAAATCAGCATAAAATTGAAAAGTGTTTGTTGTTAATGGATTTTTTTATTATTTGTTAGTTTTTATGTTTTTTTTTTTAAGACTGAATGAAGCTCCTCGGGCTACCAATAAATTCATACCAGCTTTTACACGTTTCAGCTTGTTAACGATGTTTTCCATTAGGGACTTTTCTGTTACGGTGATTTAGAAGAGAAAAGTCATCAGGTTTCAATAATGAGGTGTTCCTCACAGTCATGTTCTTCACCATGTTTTTGACATAAACCCTTATTTCTTAAAGAGGCGGTAACGTTTTCTTGGGGTAATAGTTTCTCAATCTTCTTGGAGAGAGAGAGTACATCAGAAGAAGGATGCTGGGTTTAGAACCACCAGGAAAGAGGACTAGAGGAAGACCAAAGAGGAGGTTCATGGATACAGTGAAGGAAGACATGAAGATAGTTGGTGTGACCAAAGAGGATGCAGGAGATAGGGTTAGATGGAAGAAACTGACTTGCTGTGGTGCCCCCTGGAGGGAAATGCCGAAAGAAGAAGAAGAGCGTGACATTGTCATGAAGCGGTGGGCAGGTGGAAGGAGGAGGACCTGATTGCAGGACAGAAAACATGGTTTATTTGAGTATGCCAGTCTCGTGATGCTGTGAAAGTGGCATGGCAAGAGTTCAGAATGTGTTTCTGGGTCAGGCAACCAGGGTGACCTGGCTGGAAGGGGTGGTATGACCTGACCTGGAGGTCCTGGGTGATTACCCTTACATAGGCAGCAGGGTTCACAGATGTTTGCCATCAGAATAATCACACTCAGGTGTCTCAACCAGGGTGATGAGGGAAGGTCCAGAGCTCCCTGGTGGCAGGTGAGGAGATCATGACAGACATATGTTTGTATTCAGGAATAATGTTCAACTGCTGGAGAATTTTTTTAACAATGAAAGATGTTTTCGGGGTGAGGAGTCACGACGAGCCGCTGCTCCTCTGGGTCGAGAGGCCAGAAGGAGTAGCTTGGGCATCTGGTTAGGATGCCTCCCTCACTGATGAGGTTTTTCGGGTACGTTCCACCAGGAGGAGACCAAGAGACAGACCCTGGACCTGCTGGAGAGACTATGTCTCACAGCTGGACAGAGAACACCTCAGGATCCTCCTGGGTGAGATGGAGGATGCAGCCGGGGTGAGAGAAGCCTGGGCTTCCCGTCTGAGAATGTTGCCCCCGGGCTCCTGGTCTAGGAAGACAATGGAACGGTCTCTGTTCCCCCTGCATCACTCCTCTGCTGCTTTCCATGCTACACACTGCTCCTCTGGCCTGCAGTGCTGCCTCCAAGCAGCCGGGATGGTTTCCCGCCATCATCCTCCCGAGCTCCAACCTCCTCATTCCCCATCGTCCTGCCGAGCCTCCAACCTTCTCGGCCCCCATCGTCATGCCGAGCTCCTACACCTGGCTCCTCCTCTGGTTATCCAGCTACCACAGTTATGTTTGGTTCTACACTTTCTTCAATAAACTGGTTCAAACTGGCATGCATTTGGGTCCTATTTCACCACCTTTATGACATCTGCCCTCCACATGAGAGAAAGGTGCTAGGCATGATGGGAGTTGTAGTCCATTTTTATCATTTCAGAATAACGAGTCAGCTGCTGGTTACTAATTTTTTTTCTGACATTTCCGTCCCACACATCTGAGCAGTTGGAAACAAAGTGGCATTTAGAAGAAAATGAACTAGAAGTGAAATCGATGGCATGTTTCTGTCCGTCCTGTTTGATGCCAGAACTTCATAATTAACCGTCACAGCATCGGCTGCTTGGGTGGGGATATCGATTCTGATTGGCTTTTATCCCCGAGGGTCCGTTCTAATAACGCTTTCTCCTCTCTGTCCTTGTCATCCGGCCGGCGTGTCGCGTCTCCAAGCTGCCGCCTGACAGCTCGTTTTGGCATAACGCTGTCTCTGATGTTGAAGCTGCCGGTGTGACGCTTCACTACGACGCAGCAAACCAAACCGGTAAAGACTCCAGGCTTCAGATTTCAGCCTCAGACTCTTTAGAAATGTTTTTTACTTTTCAAACCATCCCAACAGGTGCTGGACGCGTACAGAAAAGATTTTAATTAGCTCACAGACACACAACGAAAATCTCGAGGTGCAAACGCTAATTAACAACATTGTGACCTTTAGAAGTCGAATCCTGATTAAAACGAGTATTTAATTATCTCCACCTTGTAAGACTGTATCTCCAGAAATATAACTGATCATGAGATCTGACTTAAGGAGTCTAAATAAGTTCTGTTCCGTCTTCTGTTTATCCAGGGCCGTGTAACCGGGGGCAACAGCCTCAAACATGAAGCCCGGGGTTCTCTCACCCCGGCTGCATCCTCCAGCTCACCAGGGACAGCTGGACGGGGAGAAACGCCACATCAAGTCAGTTTCTTCCATCTAACCCTATCTGCTGCATCCTCTTTGGTCACACCAACTATCTTCATGTCTTCCTTCACTGTATCCATGAACCTCCTCTTTGGTCTTCCTCTAGTCCTCTTTCCTGGTGGTTCCAAACCCAGCATCCTTCTTCTGATGTACTCTCTCTCTCTCCTCTGCACATGTCCAAACCATCTCAGTCTGACCTCTCTGACTTTAAAACCTCTAACATGAGCTGTTCCTCTGATCCTGTTCCTACTTCTCCCATGTGGGAGAATCATGGATCTCCCACTCCATGCTTCCCCCGCTGTGAACAAGACCATGTCTGACCAAAATATAGACAGCAGGCGATGTTAAAATGGATTCTCCTGATCTGCGCTGACAGGTTGGTACCAGCCTCAAAATGGGTGACATCAACTGGGAAACTAATTAGATTAATTTGGGTTCATTAAGGCTTTGTTCAGCTACATTAAACATGGCACATAGAAAAGAAACAGAGTTGGAGTGGAACACTTTGATCACTGGGCAGTACGAGGTGCCAGGGTGCACCCCGAACAGGTCGCCAGTCTGTCGCGGCGCCACACACATTCCTATGGGCAATTCAGCACCAGTCAATCAACCTAACATGCATGTTTTTGGAGGGTGGGAGTAAACCGAGGTACCCGGAGAAAAACCACGCAAACACGGGGAGAACATGCATACTCCACACATAAAGGCCAGTGTTCCAAGCCTCATTCCCTTGAGGGACTCAAACCTAAAACCTTCTTGCTGTGAGTCCACTGTGTTACCCACTGCGCCACCGTGTTGCCCTTCATCACCCATCAGTCAGTTGTTATTTTCTGTTTAATAACATGAATAAAAAGAAACAAATAACGACTAAAACGACAGAATTTATCAGTCATTTTTGTTTTCAGTTTTCATAGAAATATTTGTACGTTTTATGAGTCTGAGCGTGCATCGACTCTCTGGAGCCTGGCGCCTGACTGTGAACAATCCCTTTCAGATCACATCAGAGATCTCCGAGCTGCTCGGACGCCATCAGACTGACAAGTGTTGGCGGGGCGTTCCAACGTTTCACTCCATGTTTCATGTCAGCTCAGAGACGGAGCGGTTCAAAGGTGCTGAATCAAAATGCAGCAGTGCCCTGGGGTGGAAGCTCCTTTTGCCTTTTTCAGTTCTCTGAAATGCCAACGAAATGCCAGCGAACCAGTGATGTTTCTCCCAATTAGGGACACGTTATTTTAATCACATTAAAAGTCTTTACTTACTTCTACCGGAGCATCATTGGGATGTCTGGAACAGATTTAACCGTCTGATTAGTTCCGTTCCGTCGTATTCTGCTTATCCGGGGACAGCGGCGGGGGCAACAGCTTCAGATGGGAAGCCCAGGCTTCTCTCATCCCGGCTGCATCCTTCAGCTCAACCAGGAGAATCCTGAGGTGTTCCCTGTCCAGTCTCTCAAGCAGGCCGGAGTTTCTTTCTGGGTCTCCCCCCAGTGGGACCATCCTGGTTAGTATGGTGTTCCTAGGAACGTACATCCTGGTTACCATGGTGAGGGTGGGAACGTAGATCCTGGTTACCATGGTGAGGGTAGGAACGTAGATCCTGGTTACCATGGTGAGGGTAGGAACGTAGATCCTGGTTACCATGGTGAGGGTAGGAACGTAGATCCTGGTTACCATGGTGAGGGTAGGAACGTAGATCCTGTTTACCATGGTGAGGGTAGGAACGTAGATCCTGGTTACCATGGTGAGGGTAGGAACATAGATCCTGGTTACCATGGTGAAAGTAGGAACATAGATCCTGGTTACCATGGTGAGGGTAGGAACGTAGATCCTGGTTACCATGGTGAGGGTAGGAACGTAGATGCTGTTTACCATGGTGAGGGTAGGAATGTAGATCCTGGTTACCATGGTGAGGGTAGGAACGTAGATCCTGGTTACCATGGTGAGGGTAAGAATGTAGATCCTGGTTACCATGGTGAGGGTAGGAACATAGATCCTGGTTACCATGGTGAGGGTAGGAACATAGATCCTGGTTACCATGGTGAGGGGTTTCTCCCACTAGTTTATTTTGACCTGTTTTGAAGTTTCTGTGTATTTTTTTTAATAAATTAGATTTACTTCTCCTTCCTTTTTATTTCACCATCAGAGTTTCTGTGCCAGCCTGCGGGTTATTTATGGGTCTCTATCTACCAGGGTGTGGTGGACTTTTATTTTCACGCCTTCCAGGCTGGAAATTCAGGGAAATATTGTTCCTTTTAACCGTATTTATTCTCAAAGGGATTAAACAGAAATTCATTTAGAAGGAACAAAAAAACCCGGAGCGTTTCTAAGAGTTATTTTTTTAATGTTTCTGTTTATTACTGGTTTTTTTTTCTTTGTTTTCAAACATCAAAGCCTGAAGTCTTTTTATAATCACATTTATTTCATAAAAAACAATCTCTCCCGTGTTTAAACAACATATTGCTGTTCATGACGGTTCATTATTAGTCTGAAAATGGAGAAAAATAAAAGATAACGAAACAAAAGTCTCACAGAAATCTAACTAAGTCCAAACAATTACAAGATTAAATGAAAAAACATGTCGATTTTGTAAAGTATTATTGAATAAATCTCTGAATAAAATAAACAAGATGATCAGATTTGTGTAAAATCGGGGCAACAGTCTCAAGCGGGTAGTCCAGGCTTCTCTCACCCCGGCTGCATCCTCCATCTCACCCAGGAGGATCCTGAGGTGTTCCTGTCCAGCCGGGATGCACAGTCTCTCCAGCAGGTTCGCGGCCTGCCTCTAGGTCTCCTTCCAGTGGAACATGCCTGAAGTACCCCACTGGCGAGGCATCTATTGAGATGCCTGAACCACTCCATCTGGCTTCTTTCGACCTGGAGGAGCAACGACTCTACTCCGAGCGAGGACCATGGTCTTTGATTTGGAGACTCTGATTCCCATCCTGGCCGCTTCACACTGCATCAAATCCAGTGAAAGTCTGAGATCACGGTCTGGAGAAGCTAAGAGCAACACATCATCCACAAAACAACAGATCAAATCCTGAGGTCACCAAAACGGATCCTTCCAACACCTTGATTAACTAGCGACAAAGGGCAGCTGTGGCGCAATCCAACTCTCTGGAAATTAAATCAACACACTGCCAGCTATACGAACCAAGCTCTGGCACCGACCAAGACGTTTCAACTTCCATCGAGAAACCATTTTCAATCTGGTAGAAAGGACCTGAGAGCTGGTTCTAAATAAACTAACCTGATTGGTACAACCAAAGGAGGAGGAGCTAATGTCAACAAACCTGTAGACCAGGGGTGTCCAACCTCCAAGGAGGAGGAGCTAACACCAACAAACCTGTAGACCAGGGGTGTCCAACCTCTGAGGAGGAGGAGCTAACATCAACAAACCTGTAGACCAGGTGTGTCCAACCTCTAAGGAGGAGGAGCTAACACCAACAAACCTGTAGACCAGGGGTGTCCAACCTCTAAGGAGGAGGAGCTAACACCAACAAACGTGTAGACCAGGTGTGTCCAACCTCTAAGGAGGAGGAGCCAACACCAACCTCTAAGGAGGAGGAGCTAACACTAACAAACCTGTAGACCAGGGGTGTCCAACCTCTAAGGAGGAGGAGCTAACACCAACAAACCTGTAGACCAGGGGTGTCCAACCTCTAAGGAAGAGGGGCTAACATCAACAAACCTGTAGACCAGGTGTGTCCAACCTCTAAGGAGGAGGAGCTACCACCAACAAACCTGTAGACCAGGGGTGTCCAACCTCTAAGGAGGAGGAGCTAACACCAACAAACCTGTAGACCAGAGGTGTCCAACCTCTAAGGGGGAGGAACTAATGTCAACAAACCTGTAGACCGGGGGTGTCCAACCTCTAAGGGGGAGGAGCTAACACTAACCTCTAAGGAGGAGGAGCTAATGTCAACAAACCTGTAGACCGGGGGTGTCCAACCTCTAAGGAGGAGGAGCTAACACCAACAAACCTGTAGACCAGGTGTGTCCAACCTCTAAGGAGGAGGAGTTAACACCAACAAACCTGTAGACCAGAGGTGTCCAACCTCTAAGGAGGAGGAGCTACCACCAACAAACCTGTAGACCAGAGGTGTCCAACCTCTAAGGAGGAGGAGCTAACACCAACAGACATGTGGTTATGTAACGTGTTAAAAATTATAGGTTGGCCTCTCTTCACCCGCCTGTGTCCCCTCGATGGGGCCGGGGTGATGGGGCTCTGCTGCCTGGAGAGGTCGGGTCCTGCCTAAAATTCTATTGTTGTCTATTTGCTTTCTATTGGTTTAACAGAGGGTGGTACAGTGGCGCACAGTGGCCTTACAGCAAGAAGGTCAGGGGTTTCAAGTCCCAGGTGGAACGAAGCTTGGAACACTGTCCTTTCTGTGTGTAGTTTACATGTTCTTGCTGTGTATGTGTAGGTTTTCTCTGGTTTCCTCCAAAAACATACATATTAGGTTGATTGGCTGCTAGGAATGTGTGCGTGTGCCAGGATAGGCTCCAGCACCCCTGTGACACGTTAGGGATGGACGGTTTAGAAGATTAGGGTAGGTTTAGGGCAAAAAAACAAACGCCAACAATTTTAATTCTAAACAAAACTGCTGCTTTTTAAACTCACCACGTTGTGTTTGTTTGGTTTTAAACATGCCCAACATTAGTAATCCCTGCACACGGGGCCATTTATTCCAAACACAGACTGTTTATCTACACGCGCAGCATCTAAACAGAAGCTTTTACAGCGTGTGATGGTTGGAAGGTCACTGCACTGATCTGTACCAGCCTCATCTCTTCCACTCGGTTCTCGCTGCTCCAAAGCGGAGACATTCATCATCTTTAAAGAGCCACTCAAACGCTTTAAAAATTCTTTTTTTATCAGTGTTGAGATGAGTGGAGGGGTACAGGAAGGTGATCAGTTTGTTATGCATGGTCACAGAGCCAAGTAAAGGCGCACCCGTCTGGATCGTCTCTGGTTTTCTCAAACGATCCCAACCTCATTCATCTCAATTAGAGGGACTTCGTCAAGTCTTCTTGAATTTGTTTTGTTGGCTGTTAGCTCTGATTAACCTCCAGCCCAAAGCCTGTCCAGTTGGAATGCTCGGAGGTGATGCCCACAGGACAATTCATCTGGAATCACAACAAATTAAAAACAGGGAGGTGGCGCCATGCATGAAAAAAAAGCCCCTGCCCGTCCACGAAAAAGCCCACCGTTTTGTGTTTAGAATGTGACGTTTCGTTTTGTTCCTGAAATGTTTATCACTTACGATATCATGGGGGGGTGCCAGAGCCCATCCATGTGATTCAAGGCGAGGAGGCAGGGTACACCCTGAACAGATTGCCAGTCTGACGCGGGGCCACACACACACACACAACCACACACACACACACACTCATTCATAGGGCTACTTTCATAGGAGCCAATCCACCTAACATGTATGTTTTTAAAGGAAACCATAGAAAATCCACACGTGCACAGGTAGAACATGCAAACTACACACAGAAAGAACAGTGTTCCAAGCCTTGCCCCTCACTCGGGGACTGGAGCCCCTGACCTTCTTGCTGTGTGGCCAACACGCTAACCACTGCGCCACAATGTCCTCACATCGTAACATAACCCTGAAATTTAAAAAAGGTGGATTTTGAAGGGGTGGCACGTTGGTACAGTGGGTAGCGCAGTGGCCTCAAAGCAAGACGGTCGGGAGTTTGAATCCCAGGTGGGCACGAGGCTTAGAACACTGTCCTTTCTGTGTGTAGTTTGCATGTTCTCCCTGTGTACGTGTTGGTTTTCTCTGGTTTTCTCCAAAACATACATGTTAGGTTGATTGGCTACTACATGATTGCCACTAGGAATTAGAGAGTGTGTGTGTGTGTGTGTGTGTGTGTGTGTGTGTGTGTGTGTGTGTGTGTGTGTGTGTGTGTGTGTGTGTGTGTGTGTGTGTGTGTGTGTGTGTGTGGATGGTCATATGTGTGTGCCCCCAAGACAGACTGGCGACCTGTTTTGGGTGTGTATCCTGCCTCGAATCAGGTGAAGAATGTGTACCTTTTAATTTATCTTTAAGCAGTAAAGCCCGCCCACCAACCTCAAACATGCTGTCATACACTTTAAAAAAAAAAACAGAAACAAACTTAAATCAGGTGAAAAATAAAGAGGCACAGGTCTGTGATCAGAACGAGCCGAGTGCAAATCCTTGGAAGTGACAAAGATTTAATAGGATCGTACCGCTGTGTGTCGGCTGCCATAGAAACATGACAACGACCTTGATCAGTGTGATCCTGAGAAACTTATGAGCTGAAACACTTAGATCAGACATGAGACCCTGCACTGTCAGGGTTTTAGGACTGAACCTGAACCGGTCTGTAAGTGAGCGCCATCCATCAGCTGCTTGATCAAAAAGACCCAGCAGAGGATGAAGAAAGCCAAGCTGCCAGCCAAGATGATGGTGCAGTCCATCCTCACCTCCTCCATCACCGTGTGGAGCTACAGCCAGGGACAAACACAGACTGCAGCATAGAAGGTGATTGGCTGCAGCCTTCATTCTCTTCATGACCTGCCCATCTCCAAGAGTCCGGGGCAAGCGGGTCAGCCTTCGCACCCTGGACGTGGACTCTTTGAGCCACTTCCCTCGGATAGTGGGCTCCGGTCCATTCAGACCAGAACCTCCTGCTTCTTCCCTTCTTTCGTTGGACTCATGAAGACTTTCTAACCCAGACCCGGTCATCACCTGGTCACTCTACTCTTCTCATTTCACTACAGTTTACGTTTGATCACTCTTAGTTTGGTTAATATTTAACGTTGGACCCACAACGCGACGTTATGGAGGGACTTTGATAAATGTGACTTTCTGTTTTTTACGTTGAGATGAAACTTTTCACTCCGTCTTTTTCTTAAATATCGACTGACACTTTTCTTCTGGTTTGATTCAGTCGTTTCTTTCGCTCCTCGTTTCATCACAGGATCCCGTCCTTCACCTTCAACATGTCTGAAGTTGTAGTTTTTTTGGCATACAGCCATCATCACAGCAGGAATCTCAAGTGGAACATCAGAAACTCTTTCAGAGAGTTAAAAAAACGAGTTTCACTTTGAGAAAAAATCAAAGTCTTGAGTTAAATTGAAAGAAGTGACAGGTTCTGCTTTTTTTCTGTCATATTTTATACCAACCAATGAAAGAAATGTCTGGATTAAAAGAGCATGTGACTGATTATTTATTTATGATGAGTCATGATTGCTTTAAATATGATTGATCGTTCCATTCCGTCATCTTCTGCTTATCCGGGGCCGGGTCCCCAGGGGCAACAGCCTCAGACGGGAAGCCCAGGCTTCTCTCACCCTCACCTCCAGCTCGCCCGGAAGGATCCTGAGGTGTTCCCTGTCCAGCTGTGAGACATAGTCTCTAAAGCAGGTCCAGGGTCTACATCTTGGTCTCCCCCCGATAGGATGTGACCGAAACACCTCACCAGCGAGGCGCTCGGGGGGGCATCCTGACCAGATGCCGGAACCACTCCACTGGCTTCTCTCGACCTGGAGGAGGAGCAGCTTGACAACGAGCTCCTTCCGGATGGCAGAACTCCTCATCTGATGCTTGCATCCACAATCTCATTCTTTCAGTCACCACCCACAGCTCTTTCCGGGGTCTCCTTCCGGTCGAGCTCCATCCCTCTGGTCCTCTCAACGTAAGCTGGGGTGTCCTTCTGGTCTAGCTCCATCCCTCTGGTCCCCTCGACGTCCAGCCGGGGTCTCCTTCCGGTCAAGCTCCATCCCTCTGGTCCCCTCGACGCCCAGCTGGGGTGTCCTTCCGGTCAAGTTCCCTCCCTCTGGTCCCCTTGACGTCCAGCCGGGTCTCTTATTCTATTTCTATTCTCCCTCCATCTTGGATTGTAAGTCCTGTTTTTGAAACGACGCTAACCAGCTTGTTAGCCAAGATGGCGGAAATTTGACCTATAAATGGAAAACACTGAGAAGTTATTTATTCTCACGTAACTTCTAGCAGCGTCCAAAGAGTCTGGTGGGCATCACACGCTGTAAGAAAGTCAATAAGCAGTGTGTGGGTGGATCGTTTTCACCTTCGTGCTCTGGGATCACTAATGCATATTCAGCATCATACTGTATGTATTAGCGTATGCTGTCTGCATGCATTGATGTGGAACAGCTCATGTTTGCCCTCTGTAATGTGGGTTAATTATATTTGCTGCCTGCCAGGTTTTTCTGCATGAAGCAAGCTGACGTGCACGCTGACAAACGCAATTTTAAGTGCAGTTTTTACACATCTAGTGACCAGAAATGTGTTATAGAAACCAGGTTTCATTATTGAGAATCGGAACAGCAGCGACTCTACTTCGAGCTCCTCCTGGATGGAAGAGCTCCTCACTCGATCTCTGAGAGAGAGCTCAGCCACCCTGTAGAGGAAGATCATTTCGGCCGTTTGTATCCGGGTTCTCGTTCTTTCAGTCACCACCCACAGCTGGTGACCTTAGGTGAGAGTAAGAACGTAGATCCTGGTTACCATGGTGAGGGTAGGAACGTAGATCCTGGTTACCATGGTGAGGGTAGGAACGTAGATCCTGGTTACCATGGTGAAGGTAGGAACGTAGATCCTGGTTACCATGGTGACGGTAGGAACGTAGATCCTGGTTACCATGGTGAGG
The DNA here is from genome assembly GCA_902685375.1 of Neostethus bicornis. Classification (NCBI taxonomy): domain Eukaryota; kingdom Metazoa; phylum Chordata; class Actinopteri; order Atheriniformes; family Phallostethidae; genus Neostethus; species Neostethus bicornis. Next base: position 1,302,343 of record LR738552.1, on the reverse strand, counting down.
GTAGGAACGTAGATCCTGGTTACCATGATGAGGGTAGGAACGTAGATCCTGGTTACCATGGTGAGGGTGGGAACGTAGATCCTGGTTACCATGGTGAGGGTAGGAACGTAGATCCTGGTTACCATGGTGAGGGTAGGAACGTAGATCCTGGTTACCATAGTGAGGGGAGGAACACAGAACGACTGGTAAATCCAGACGTTTGTTTTCCATTTCAGCTCTTTCTTCACCCCGTCGTACCGATGCAGCATTCTCATTCGTCTGTAATTACACCCCTGACTGATCAGGACAAACTCTGGTGTCCTCTTATGAAATACATTGAGTTCACCAAACGAGGTGAGAAGTACTTACTGTCAACATTTTTTTTTTTTTATCAAACATTGATATCCTGGACCCCAACTCACCCATATGTCTGTCTTTACATTCAAAACACTGATAAAGTGTAGTGAGAAGCAGTGTTCCCTCTAATCTTTTTATGTGTTTGAGTAAACTATGACTCTTTTGTGATATCACCAGTAGCGACGAACCAAACTCTAAAGCAGCGGTTTGAAGCAATTTGGTTCAAAAAGAAAGAAGAAAGAGATCTGCTCCAGAGCTCTGTCTCAATTTACCGTCTTTAGTTTACATTAAGTCTTATTTTGTGTGTTATTATTCTGCAAGCAGTGCGCAGGCGGTCAGCTTAGAGGAAACATAGGCGAGAAGTTAAAGTAAATGCCAGAAACAGATATCTGAAACAGGACTGCAAAGTTGTGGACATACTCGTAAATTTGACCTTGATGCTCTATCTGGGGATCACATGTCACAACCAATAGCAGTTGTGTTTTGATGGAGAGACAGGAAGTGAGCAGGTGAGAAACAGGACGCACACTCTGGAGACAGAGTCAGACATCGCCGCAGGTTTATGTGATACTTCAAAGGATCAAAACAAATTAACCCAAGTTTCGAGAATGAACAGAGACTTTTTAAGTTTTTAGTTTTGAAGAGTTGAAAAACACCTTAAACTTTTCCAGCTAGTAATCATTCAATTCAATTGGTAGATTCGGAATGTAGATCCAGGTTACCATGGTGAGGATAGGAACATGGATCCTGGTTACCATGGTGAGAGTAGGAACGTAAATCCTGGTTACCATGGTGAGGGTGGAACGTACATCCTGGTTACCATGGTGAGGGCAGGAACGTAGATCCTGGTTACCATGGTGAGGGTAGGAACGTAGATCCTGGTTACCATGGTGAGGATAGGAACGTAGATCTGGTTACCATGGTGAGGGTTGGAACGTAGATCTTGGTTACCATGGTGAGGGTAGGAACGTAGATCCTGGTTACCATAGTGAGGGTAGGAACGTAGATCCTGGTTACCATGGTGAGGGTAGGAACGTAGATCCTGGTTACTATGTTGAGGGTAGGAACGTAGATCCTGGTTATCATAGTGAGGGTTGGAACGTAGATCTGGTTGCCATGGTGAGGGTTGGAACGTAGATCCTGGTTACCATGGTGAGGGTAGGAACGTAGATCCTGGTTACCTCAGTAAGGGTAGGAACATAGATCCTGATTACCTCAGTAAGGGTAGGAACATAGATCCTGGTTACCGTGGTGAGGGTAGGAACGTAGATCCTGGTTACTATGTTGAGGGTAGGAACGTAGATCCTGGTTACCATGGTGAGGGTAGGAACGTAGATCCTGGTTACCATAGTGAGGGTAGGAACGTAGATCCTGGTTACCATGGTGAGGGTAGGAACGTAGATCCTGGTTACTATGTTGAGGGTAGGAACGTAGATCCTGGTTACCATGGTGAGGGTAGGAACGTAGATCCTGGTTACCATAGTGAGGGTAGGAACGTAGATCCTGGTTACCATGGTGAGGGTAGGAACGTAGATCCTGGTTACTATGTTGAGGGTGGGAACATAGATCCTGGTTACCTCAGTAAGGGTAGGAACATAGATCCTGGTTACCGTGGTGAGGGTAGGAACGTAGATCCTGGTCACCATAGTGAGGGTAGGAACGTAGATCCTGGTTACCATGGTGAGGGTAGGAACGTAGATCCTGGTTACTATGTTGAGGGTAGGAACGTAGATCCTGGTTACCATGGTGAGGGTAGGAACGTAGATCCTGGTTACCATAGTGAGGGTAGGAACGTAGATCCTGGTTACCATGGTGAGGGTAGGAACGTAGATCCTGGTTACTATGTTGAGGGTAGGAACGTAGATCCTGGTTACCTCAGTAAGGGTAGGAACATAGATCCTGGTTACCATGGTGAGGGTAGGAACGTAGATCCTGGTTACCATGGTGAGGGTGGAACGTAGATCCTGGTTACCATGGTGAGGGTAGGAACGCAGATCCTGGTTACCATGGTGAGGGTGGAACGTAGATCCTGGTTACCATGGTGAGGGTGGGAACATAGATCCTGGTTACCTCAGTAAGGGTAGGAACATAGATCCTGGTTACCATGGTGAGGGTTGGAACGTAGATCTGGTTACCATGGTGAGGGTTGGAACGTAGATCCTGGTTACCATGGTGAGGGTAGGAACGTAGATCCTGGTTACCATGGTGAGGGTGGGAACATAGATCCTGGTTACCTCAGTAAGGGTAGGAACATAGATCCTGGTTACCATGGTGAGGGTAGGAACGTAGATCCTGGTTACCATGGTGAGGGTGGAACGTAGATCCTGGTTACCATGGTGAGGGTAGGAACGCAGATCCTGGTTACCATGGTGAGGGTAGGAACGTAGATCCTGGTTACCATGGTGAGGGTAGGAACGTAGATCCTGGTTACCATGGTGAGGGTTGGAACGTAGATCCTGGTTACCATAGTGAGGGTAGGAACGTAGATCCTGGTTACTATGTTGAGGGTAGGAACGTAGATCCTGGTTACCATGGTGAGGGTAGGAACGCAGATCCTGGTTACCATGGTGAGGGTGGGAACATAGATCCTGGTTACCTCAGTAAGGGTAGGAACATAGATCCTGGTTACCATGGTGAGGGTAGGAACGTAGATCCTGGTTACCATGGTGAGGGTGGAACGTAGATCCTGGTTACCATGGTGAGGGTAGGAACGCAGATCCTGGTTACCATGGTGAGGGTGGAACGTAGATCCTGGTTACCATGGTGAGGGTAGGAACGTAGATCCTGGTTACCATGGTGAGGGTAGGAACGTAGATCCTGGTTACCATGGTGAGGGTAGGAACGTAGATCCTGGTTACCATGGTGAGGGTAGGAACGTAGATCCTGGTTATCACGGTGAGGGTAGGAACGTGGATCCTGGTTTCCATGGTGAGGGTAAGAACCTTGGTGTGTATCTTCAGCAAAATATCTGTAAACAACTTTCATACGTATAAAAACAAACAAATATTTGTAACGTTTTCTAATAAAATAATGCGTGATATGCTTATGATTCAGAATGTTTACCTGATGTTTGGATGAACGACCCGCCTGGGGTGGTTTTCTTCTCCAATCAGGCAGAATTTCAGCAGAGATAAAAATGTTTAGTGACCTTTTTCAGCAGTCAGATCCTCTTGGTGTGCACGGAGGCACAAACAGTCTGAGATTTACTTCTTATCGTCCACTTTGCATACGCTTCACTGGCTGAAAATTTACTGCAAACAGTGTTGTTTCTATGACTTAGAAAATGTAATTATTTAAAGGTACGGTGCACTTTTTTAATCCCCTGCTGGGAAAATTGTGTTTCTGGTAGAAAGCTCCAAATTTCATCTTGATGGTCCAACTTGTTGTCTCTGTGTTTGGGACACATCCTAACCAGATGCCCAAAGCACCCCATCTGGCTTCTCTTGAACTGTAGGAGCAGTTGCTCTGCTCCGAGTTCCTCTCTCTATCTCCGAGTAAAAGCCCAGCCTTCCTGCAGAAGAAGATAATTTCGTCCGTTTTTATCAGTGATCTTGTTCTTACGGTCACCATCCACACTGTTTACCATGGTGAGGGTAGGAACGTAGATCCTGGTTACCACGGTAAGGGTAGGGACGTAGATCCTGGTTACCACTGTGAGGGTAGGAATGTAGATTCTGGTTACCATGGTGAGGGTAGGGACGTAGATCCTGGTTACCACTGTGAGGGTAGGAATGTAGATTCTGGTTACCATAGTGAGGGTAGGAATGTAGATTTTGGTTACCATGGTGAGGGTAGGGACGTAGATCCTGGTTACCACTGTGAGGGTAGGAATGTAGATCCTGGTTACCATAGTGAGGGTAGGAATGTAGATTCTGGTTACCATGGTGAGGGTAGGGACGTAGATCCTGGTTACCATGGTGAGGGTAGGAATGCAGATCCTGGTTACCATGGTGAGGGTAGGAACGTAGATCCTGGTTACCATGGTGAGGGTGGGAACGTAGATCCTGGTTACCATGGTGAGGGTAGGAACGTAAATCCTGGTTACCATGGTGAGAGTAGGAATGTAAATCCTGGTTACCATGGTGAGGGTAGGAACGTAGATCCTGGCTACCATGGTGAGGGTAGGAACGTAGATCCTGGTTACCATGGTGAGGGTAGGAATGTAGATCCTGGTTACCATGGTGAGGGTGGGAACGTAGATCCTGGTTACCACGGTAAGGGTAGGAATGTAGATCCTGGTTACCATGGTGAGGGTAGGAACGTAGATCCTGGCCCAGTGAGCCTGGGTTTAGATTCTGAGGTTACACTTGGATTAATAAATGAAATTAAACCATTATTTCCGGGCATGTATAAAGACTAAGTGAATTATTTGTTGGTCTGTGAAACCATGAGTGTACGTGCCGGAAAGAGGAGCTTCATACGTAAACCCAGGTTTTCACAATAGTAAGAACTGGACAGATGTCATCAGACAGTTATTAGCACGTCTTGTGAAAGTCATTAGTTTTACTGACAGCTTTCACACCTCAGAGTGTGAGTGGAGAAGGTAGAGAAAGAAAAGGAAGGAAAGGAGAGAGTCTTTTATGAGCAAGACGAAGAAACGAAGAGAGAGACTGAAATCATTCATTCCTGGCGTTGAGGTGGAAGCTCGGACAGCAATAGGAGGGAGTACGACACACACACACACAGCTTGTATGGATCAACAGTGCCCTCTTTGTCCTCATTATGTAACTGTATTGCAGTGAATGAAAGTAATCCCTCTTCACCTCTGAGCTGCTGAAACACTCATTAGCTAATGGTTCGAAAAACACTCACAAAGCCCAAATTTACAGAGTGAAATCACACTGGAGAAAATAGGGCACAGTTTCTCCCTCAAACAGAAGAAAATATCAGATCAGAACTACAGCTGCATCACAGCAGGAGAGACAGTGCCAACATGATGGGAAAAATACCCAGTAACGATAATCAGACACAATGAGGTGGTTATTCCGACCTTTAGTTTCACATTAACCTTTATTTCTGTAGCAATATATAGAAATGTGAAGCAGCCAGGATGGGCATCAGCGGCTTCAAATCAGAGACCATGGGCCACTACGGGTAGGATCTATGTTTCTACCCTCACCATGGTAACCAGGATCTACGTTCCTATCCTCACTGTGGTAACCAGGATCTTCATTCCTACCCTCACCATGGTAACCAGGATCTACGTTCCTAACCTCACCATGGTAACCAGATCTACGTTACTACCCTCACCATGATAACCAGGATCTACGTTCCTACCTTCACCATAGTAACCAGGATATACGTTCCTACCCTCACCATGGTAACCAGGATCTACGTTCCTACCCTCACCATGGTAACCAGGATCTACGTTCCTACCCTCACCATGGTAACCAGGATCTTCGTTCCTACCCTCACCATAGTAACCAGGATCTACGTTCCTACCCTCACTGTGGTAACCAGGATCTACGTTCCTACCCTCACCATGGTAACCAGGATCTACGTTCCTACCCTCACCGTGGTAACCAGGATCTACGTTCCTACCCTCACCGTGGTAACCAGGATCTACGTTCCGCCCTCACCGTGGTAACCAGGATCTACGTTCCTACCCTCACCATGGTAACCAGGATCTACGTTCCTACCCTCACCGTGGTAACCAGGATCTACGTTCCTACCCTCACCATGGTAACCAGAATCTACGTTCCTACCCTCACCATGGAAACCAGGATCTACGTTCCTACCCTCACCATGGTCACCAGGAACTACGGTCTACCCTCACCATGGTAACCAGGATCTACGTTCCTACCCTCACCATGATAACCAGGATCTACGTTCCTACCCTCACCATGGTCACCAGGAACTACGGTCTACCCTCACCATGGAAACCAGGATCTACGTTCCTACCCTCACCATGGTAACCAGGATCTACGTTCCTACCCTCCCCATGGTAACCAGAAGGAACAATATCACGGACACATTCGGTAGAAATGATCTTCCTCTGCAGCGTGGCTGGGAGTAGAGCCGCTGCTCCTACGAGTCCAGAGAAGCCACATGGGGTGGACAGGGCATCTGGTTAGGATGCCTCCCTCACTGGTGAGGTGTTCCGTCCCACCAGGAGGAGACCCAGAGGCAGACCTCTGGGTCTGCTGAAGAGACTGGGTGTCACAACTGGCTGGGGTACACCTCAGGATTCTCCTGGGTGAGCTGGAGGATGCAGCCGGGGTGAGAGAAGCCTGGGCTTCTGAGGGTGTCGCCCCTACAACTGGCCCCGAAATATGGGGTATTGTGCGGCATTTTTACCATTTCTTTGCGTCCAAAAAGGATCCACATCCCTTCTCACTGTACTTTTCTATTTAAAGACAGATTGTGAGGTGGTGGGGGAAGTTGGCGCCCAGAGACAGACAACAAGGAGCCAGGTTAGTTCCAGGTCCATTTGTTTCAGAGACTTACAAGAAGATTGAATGATGGGATGAACTGGCTGGCAGAAGAGTGGTTGGCAAACAGACAAGACTGGAGTCAGCAGGGGAAAAATGTCTGTCAGGCTGGCAGAGAGGAGCTCTGTAAGAAATAGAGACAGAAAACTGTCCACTTTGGGGCTGAGTGTTCAAACTCTGGCCTCTTCTTCTTTTTCATTTAAAGGCACGAAGCGCCAATATGGGTGCATTACCGCCCCCTACCACGTCCCAAGAAACTCATATCCTCCTCAACAACAAAGCTCTAAACCATGCCCCTTACGACCAAACAGAAACACCTCTCTCAAACAAAGCTGTCCCAATCCAACACTCTGCAGCACCCCAAGCACAGCCCCTCGTTCCTCCTCATATTTACCACAACTCAACAACACATGTTCAACCCCCTTCATCTCACCACAGAAATTACAGCTCCCATCCAAATGCTTACCCAGAATCCTGCCAGCCACCGGTGCCACAGTCACTCCCACCGTTCTCTGTTTTACAACTGTCGCCCCTTTACCTCCAACTCCCACACCGACTGCCACTGCTGCGTTATCCCCTTCACCTCCCCCCTGACAGAGCCACGACCCTCTCCACCACCACCCGATACGCCGCCCTCTTCACCACCACATCCACCCGCTCATTCCCTCCAATCCCAAAAGGACCAGGAACCAACATAATCTGGCTCTGGCTGGAGGTCTCATGTGGCTTTAATGCTTGATCTGATGAGGGGTGATGACCCTCAGGTGTGCCAGTAAGATTGATCCTGGAAGAGCATCTGTACTTCAAGGCAGTCTTCTCTGGATCGTTCCTGCACATCCAGATGTTCTCCCTGCGTGCATGTGTTTCTTTGTATGTGTGTGTGGTGTTTCTACTTTCGCTCTGGGGTAAATAAAAACCCTCCATCAGTCTTACAGCTCTCTAACTTCTCCAGGTATCTGGTGACCTCTGACTCACCTCAGTCTTCTCACATCAGGGAGGACGTTAAAGAAAAGAGAGAAAAAAGGGATCGAAATGGAGACAAAAAGCAGAAAAACAGACGTGTGGAAGCTTCGTTTGGGGAAACCTCCAGTGGTCTGAAGCTGCTGGAGGGAAGACAAACCGGATAGATGAATAATTTAGGGATTAGAAAACCTACTTTTTATGGAACAAATCATTTGAAAAGTTTGGAGAATTCTTAAAGATCAAAACTAAACGTTTGTAAGAAACGTTGCGTTAACCCTGTGCCTTTCTGGACCTTTTGATTAATAAATTCTGTTTATTAATGTTGTCCTGTTTTGTTGTCCTGCATTTGGCTCCTCCTCCTTCCACATCCCAAAACACAACAATCCAGACCACTATAAACGCTTTAATTATTGCAGCCATTTGTTCACTTTATTTCACATGGTTTTTTTCCACCTCTGAAAATATTCACAATGTACTGATTAGTTTGATCAAATTTACAATAGATGTGATTGAATGTAATTTAATTTTATCATTTGTAAAGATAAAAAAGGTCTGTTTCTGCTTTCTTCCTCGATCTCAGAACATTTCCACCATGTTGCTTAAAGCTTGTGATGTTACATGGTGGTGTGTTTATGGTAACTTTGTAAATCTGAATGTTTCAATTGGAATTTTTCTGTCAGAAATAGATCAGTTTTTTCCAATTTCAATCGCTCATTGAATAAATTGAGTCTCTCTCTCTAATAAATTGTCTTAAATTTGTCCCTCTTTTCTTCTGCGGGTCTCTTCTTTGACATTGAACTGTCGCCCCATAATCCCTGATTTATAACCGTATCAGAGAAAATCCAGACGGTCGAGATTACGACACGGCAAACTGATTTAAATCCAACCGGTGAGTCTTATTTCAGACGGGCAAAGATGAGCATTTTATTTATTCATTACATCTTAAACTCGTAAATCGATCAGTTTAAATGTAGTTTTATTTTGAAAGGTCATTTTTATTTTTCTTGTACGACTATTGTTTTTACTGAATCGGTCCGTCGTGGTGAAGAAAGAGCTGAGACAAAAAGCAAAGCTCACGATTTACAAGTCAATCTACGTTCCTACCCTCACCATGGTAACTAGGATTTACGATCCCACCCTCACCGTGGTAACCAGGATCTACATTCCTTCCCTCACCATGGTAACCAGGATCTTTGTTCCTACCCTCACCATGGTAACCAGGATCTACATTCCTACCCTCACCATGGTAACCAGGATCTACGTTCCTACCCTCACCATGGTAACCAGGATCTACATTCCTACCCTCACCATGGTAACCAGGATCTACGTTCCTACCCTCACCATGGTAACCAGGATCTACGTTCCTACCCTCACCATGGTAACCAGGATCTACGTTTATACCCTCTCCTATGGTCACCAGCTGCGGTGAACAAAAGAATGAGATCACTGATACAAGCGGCTGAAATGATCTTCCTCCGCAAGGTGGCTTGGCTCTAACTCAGAGAGAGAAAGGGGAGGAGCTCTGCCATCGCTCCTCCTCCAGGTCGAAAGCAGCCAGATGGGATGGTTTGCACATTGTTTAAGATGCCTCCCAACTTCCGAGTGCCTTTCTGGTGAGGTGTTCCGTCCCACCGATTGGAGACCAAGACACAGACCCCATTCCAGCTGGAGAGCCTATGTCTCACAGCCGGACAGGGAACACCTCTGGATTCTCCTGGGTGAGCTAGAGGATGCAGCTGGGGTGAGAGAAGCCTGGACTACCCATCTGAGGCTGTTGCCCCGTGACCAGGCACAGTGGCCTCATAGCAAGAAGGTCAGGGGTTTGAGTTCCGCATAGAAGTGAAAACTTTTCAAGGCAGAGTTATTTTGTAAAATCTGTGGAGGAAACTAAACTTGTGTGAAGAAACAAGATAGGTAGTGTAACATCCCTCCAGCTCGCCTTCCTGCGTGGATTTATTCCTGCTACCTGCTGTATACTATAAAACAGATCAAGATCTTTAGTTCTTACACGTCAGATATAAGTAGAACTGAAAGGAAACAATAAAGCTTTATTGATGTGTGTCATAGTGATACCTTCAGCAGCAGATGAAAAGCGGTACAGCAGGTAGTTTACCTCAGGTATCTCGTGTTTTTGTCAGGAGGGATTGATTTAACCTAATCCTTCTGTTTTCACACGTCTCACTGATGTCAAATTTATTCCTTACCTCCCGCATCCAGTGAGTTACGGCTTGAAACAAGATGGCTACCGCTAAAGAACGTGACTGAAAGCTTGTAGGTTAAACACAAGCCATGGTCTGGTAGAGTATCTTCTTCAGGGTGGGAGGGCTCTCACTCAGAGATAGAGGGAAGAGCTCACTCAGAGATAGAGGGAAGAGCTCTGCCCCTCGCCCTGAAACCAGGATCTACGTTCCTACCCTCACCATGGTAACCAGGATCTACGTTCCTACCCTCACCATGGTAACCAGGATCTATTTTCCTACCCTAACCATGGTAACCAGGATCTACGTTCCTACCCTCACCATGGTAACCAGGATCTACGTTCCCACCCTCACCATGGTAACCTGGATCTATTTTCCCACCCTAACCATGGTAACCAGGATCTACGTTCCTACCCTCACCATGGTAACCAGGATCTACGTTCCTACCCTCACCATGGTAACCAGGATCTACATTCCTACCCTCACCATGATAACCAGGATCTACGTTCCTACCCTCACCATGATAACCAGTGTGGGTGGTGACCAAAAGAATGAGATCACAGTACAAGCGTCTGAAATGATCTTCCTCTGCAGGATGGCAGGGCTCTTACTCCGAGATAGAGGGAGGAGCTCTGCCATCCAGGAGGAGCTCGGAGTAGAACCATTGCTCGTTTGGGTCGAGCGAAACCAGGTTTGGGCACTAGGTCAGGATGGCTCCTGAATGCCTACTTGATGGTGAGGTGTTCCGTCCCACCATGAGGAGACCAAGAGACAGACCCCTGAATCTGCTGGAGAGACTATGTCTCACAGCTGGACAGGGAACACCTCAGGATCTTTCCGTGTGAGCTGGAGGATGCAGCCGGGAAAAGAGAAGCCCGGGTTTCTCGACTGAAGCGGTTGCCCTCATGGCGACCAAGGCTCGGATAAACACAAGACGACGTAACGGATGATTAAAAGTGAAATAGCACATATTTGTATTGTATGTAATCGTTGTCTTTTGGTCCTAATTTCTCATGTTTTTGTGATCTTTTGTTACTATCTGTTCCACCCTTTTCCGGGTGAGGACCACCAGTCTCTGATTTGGAAGCTCTGATTCCCATCCCGGCCGCTTCACACTCGGCTTGAAAATGTAAACCATGATGACATCAGCATGTGGTTTTTAAACCCATTTTTCTGCAGCTATAATTCTTCTTTTTCATCGTAAACGTTTCCACAGAACGCATCTGAGTGATGCAAACCGTTCCGGTTGCTGTGAAACGAGTGGGAGGACATGCTGCTGTCTGTGTGGGATGGAATTTTTGACACTATTAACGCCGTAAAACGTGTTGCAATTGCTGGCGTGAAAAACCTGTCTGCTTCCCGCAGAGTTAACAGGATAATTACAGTTATTTTTCTCTCATTTACGGCCTTTTCTTTCGTTTGATCAATCAGAAACAGAGAATCACGATGTTTGGAGTCTCTTTAAAATACTTTTAAAAAATACTGCTGCTTTAACAGACAGAAACAAACAGTTTAAGCTTTGATTTTGAAAATTTCAAACTTTCAGCTGAAAAAATTTGAAGGGAAAGTAAGATAGTAGATCCCGGTTACCACGGTGAGGGTAGGAACGTAGATCCTGGTTACCATGGTGAGGGTAGGAAAGAAGAGCCTGGTTACCATGGTGAGGGTAGGAATGTAGATCCTGGTTACCATGGTGAGGGTAGGAACGTAGATCCTGGTTGCCACGGTCAGGGTAGGAACGTAGATCCTGGTTACCATGGTGAGCGTAGGAACGTAGATCCTGGTTACCATGGTGAGGGTAGGAACGTAGATGTGGTTACCTAGGTGATAGTAAGAATGTAGATCCTGGTTACCATGGTGAGGGTAGGAACGTAGATCCTGAATACCACGGTGAGGGTAGGAACGTAGATCCTGGTTACCATGGTGAGGGTAGGAACGTAGATCCTGGTTACCATGGTGAGGGTAGGAACGTAGATCCTGGTTACCATGGTGAGGGTAGGAACGTAGATCCTGGTTATTAGCCGGAAGGCAAGGCAGACTGCCTTTAAATGGGAAGCTGGTCAATCACCAACAGGTGTCCCCAATCAGGAAGATGAAGGAAGGTCATTTATCTACTGAACCTCTTATCCCTCATTGAGTCGTGAGAGTGTCAGAGTCTATCCTGGCTGACTTCAGCCGTCAGATTGCACCCCAAACAGGTCACCAGTCTGTCACACACACACTCTCATTCCTAGCAGTTAATTAATCAGTGTTCTTTTGTAATTTGCAGACGACTCAAAGGGTCAATCACATCGTTGCCGTGGTGACGGTCTTCATCTCGATTTCGCTTGTGGAAGACCTTACCACGGCTTCACAATATGGACACTTTGTTATTGTTCACGAGTCGTTCCAGAAGCCATTGTCTCATTAGAATATAATTACATATGCGTCAGATGATTTACTCTATCCATATATGGTGTTTTACAGGCGTGGTCAGGGAGGGATGGAGATAAAGTTGGGTTTAAATGGTTTGAATTCTTTATGCAGTGGGATTCCGTTTCAGAAACACAGCATGACTTTCAGCTGTAAATCATTCAACAAACAAAAATACAGTTTATTTTTATCTTTTTTTCTGAAACACCTTCCTGAAGGTGTTCCTTAAGCCGACAGGGTTTTTTTTTGTCATTAAAACACAGTGAGTTTATGTTGTGATTATTTTCTGGTTTATATTTTTTTTTTTATTCTGATGCAGGTTTTTAATGTCAGAGAAGTGGAGCTTTACTCCCACCCAGTGGTTTATAGAGAAACTGCAGTGCAGAAAATCAGCCAATTAAAGTTTTTTAATATTAAAAAATATCAATAATTTAATGAACTGCTTCTGAACCGCTTGTCTTTGGCCATGTTGTTGGGTAAGCTGCCTCGGATGGGAAACTGAGGCTTCTCTCACCCGGCTGCATCCTCCAGCTCTTGGAGGATCCTTCTTCCTACTGACAGCGGCCTCATTTCAGACAGCTTCATTTCCAAAATGAACATTTTGAAGACAATAAAAAGTGTATTTTGCGACCTGTAATATTGTTTTTATTAAAATAACATTGTGTATCGCTCCGGTTTGTCGTCTCCCGCTTCGAGTCCGACATGTTTTTTTTAAAGATGTTTGTGCAGCGTCGTTATGCTTCCGTGCCAAAACGTGTCCGTTTCGCAAACTTTGCATATTAACGCGATTCTTTTTCAAATTTAGCGGTAAATGATCCAAACTTTAGATGATTTTATGTGTGTTTTTCTTTCCGCCATCTTGTTTAATCTGCTGCTGATTGGCTGCTGTCTTCTTCTCCTCCTATTTTGGTAGCGCGCGTCGTCAATTTGCTCTCTACTGCCCCACATGGAGACCAATTTAAGTGCAGTAGACAGCGGAAACTTTTTAGACGATTAATCGATGACCAAATTAATCGACAACTATTTTGATAATCGATTATAATCGATTAAATCGATTAACTGTTTCAGCCCTAGTAGGAACATAGATCCTGGTTACCATGGTGAGGGTAGGAACGTAGATCCTGGTTACCATGGTGACGGTACCAATGTAAACCAGCAGTTTAACCAATCAAAAACCTCCAGAAAAGAATCAATCCCTCTTTTCTAAGCTTCTTTTTTCAGCGTCATTCTCTTGGCTTTTTTTCTATAAAGCTTTACACTTCTTTTCACTTCCTCTTTCTGTGACCTCATTGCCCCTTTCCTCACTTCTTAAATCCTCATGTTTTGTGACACCACCGTCTCATCCACACCTCGGTCTTACGTTCACTTCCTCTCTCCTTCAATTACTTACAATCGATTACATCCTGAGTCCTCATCTCTAAGAAAACATTGATTTTAACCCTTAATTGTTTTTAACAGAGTTTCATCTGACTGAGGATTGTGCCCACACATACCCACTCTGTGTATGTGTGGGTTTTCTCTGGTTTCCTCCCAAAACCTACATGTTAGGTTGGTTGTCTTCTATGAAATTGCTCTGAGGAGTGTGTGTGGATGGTTGTATGCGTGTGGCAGACTGGCGACCTGCTAGGTTTACCCTCCCCTCACCTTGAATCAGTCGGGATAGGCTGCGTCACCCCCTTTGATCCCGTCATAAATGGATGAATGAATTAATAAATGAATGATTGATTAAAGTTTAATAAAGTAAGTTTAAATGGGTTTAAATTAAACTAGAGGTTTTGGCGGCATCTGGTGGACGTAATGGGGTAGTGTAAAAATGCGAGAACCTCTGGATGAAACCATTTAAATTATTAAATATATTTAAAATAGAAAAAAAATACACAAAGAGGGAGAATGGATAAAATCTATGGGTTTGTATAAAATAAGGTGAAATAATACTAGTAGAATTGATCAATTTTAATAAGTAAATCAGTTTAATTTAAAACATAAAAATAAAATCTGGTGTTTGTTCAAGTTATTTTTGGTGGCCTCTGGTGGACATTATTAGTATGGCAAAAATACCAAAGCCTTTGGATGAAACCATTTAACGACAAAATCATATTAAAATAGAGGAAAAGACACTCAAAGGAGAGATATCATTAAAATACTTATATATTTATTTCATATATTTAATAAAATAATTTTGTCGTATAAAATATTGATTAAATAAAGATAATTTCTTAAAAGTGTTTCCTGTTTTCCCCCTGTTTTGTTGGAGTGGTACAGTCCTGTAGTACTGAAGACATAAACTAGAAAAAAAAACGAGAGGAAACGTTTGACTGAGTGTCTCTCTCTCCGCCGCTGCGGTTTGTCTCAAACCAAACGGTTGGAACATGGCTCTGTGTGGGGGTGTAGGAGCCATGTCTTTACCCAGTGAACTGATCGTTCACATTTTCTCCTTTTTACCGGATCGGGACAAACTGCGGGCCTCCTCGGTGTGTCTCCGATGGAGGGAGTGTCTGTTTTACCCCGCTCTCTGGAGCCAGCTCAAACTCCGGATCAGCGCAGCTTCTAACGGCTCTGATCAGACACACAAACTGGAATTCCTCATGAGGAAGTTTGGCTCTTTTGTTCGGGAGTTACAGCTGGAGATAACGCCTGTTAGCCCGGTAAAGAGTTCTCCACGGATGGAGCAGACTCCTGATGGCCGCCATCAGACCCCTTTAGACTGGAGAGACACCATCACTGCTTACCTGGATCAGGTGCTCTGCGTCTTCGCCAGCGTCCGAAATAACAGGTAAAACTCAAATAGATCCATTTACATTAATTCAGGACATTTTATTTGAAATCATGGGATTTTTCATTAAATTTGAGGTTATGACAACCTTCACTAGCATGTTAGCTTAGCATGTTAGCTAAAAACAAACACTAGTTTTAAGAATTAAATCATTCTTTTTGGTCTAAAAAAATAGAAAATACTTAAATTAGTCTTTTTACAACAAAATTAAACGTTTTAACTTCTAATTATAACAAATCAGCTCAAATAAAAGCTTAATTTTTTACAGTAAAAACCTTCACTAGCTTGTTAGCTTAGCTTGTTAGCTTAGCTTCTTAGCTAAAAACAAACACTAGTTTTAAGAATAAAATCGTTCTTTTTTGTCTAAAATCATTCAAAATAATCTTTTTACAATAAAAACAGACATTTTAAGCTCATATTAAATTATTCACTTGAAATAAAATCTTATTTTTAACATTTAGAAGGTTTTAGTAACAATGCTAATGTCAGCTAAAAACAAACCGAGTTATGTAATAATGTCATCATGTTAAAAATAATAATAAAAAATACTAAAATTAATCTAATTAGAATAAAATTAAACATTTTAACTTTTAATTAAAGAATAAAGGTTTATTTTTAACATTTTAAATGTTTATCAGCGGGTTATTTTAATCAAAACAAACATTAATTTGAATAAATAAATCATTCTTTTTGGTCTAAAATCAGACAAAATACTCAAATTAGAAAAAAATGAGACGTTTTTAATCAATTTTAACATCTTATTTTAAGTTATTTACAAACATATAAGCTTGTTTTTTATTATTTATCGGTTTTATTAGAGAAATCTATTAAATATAAAAACAAAGTTTTATAAAAATGTTCTCCTGTCTAAAAAAAAAACACGTAGAATTTATTTATTTCGAATATTTTGGAAACTTTCACAAATAATTTTAATATTTCACCTGAAATCAAAGGTTCAATAATAATAATAACAACCTGAGTAGTTATCTATTAAAAAAAATATGTTTACAACCCAGTTATGGGGATAAAAACTTAGAAGGGCTACAGTGTAAACACCTCGACGCCCCCTCGTCCCTATCCACCAGCGTCCCAGTCCGGTCGCACCGTGTCCAACCTGGCAACCCAAAAGCTTGAGTCCGGATTGGGTCCTCAAAACCAGGCCGTGAAGAACACCAAACTGGCCTCTCTGAATTAGTCCCTCGTGGGGGAATTCCAATGATGGCACCAATACCAGGCGTAGTTCAGTGGTAAAATCACCATCTTTGGACCGAAGATTTGCCGGTTCAAATCCTGCTGAGCTCATGTCTTAGTGTCTCCGGAGAAGACGCCTAACCCCCACCGTTGGCGTTGTCATTGGCTGCCTGCTGCGGTGTTCTTTATTTTCATGAATGGTTTAGTTTTAGTGTTAAACATTATTTAAGGTGGCGCAGCGGGTAGCATGAAACTCAGAGGTTCTACCTGGCAACCCAAAAGCTGGACTCCGGAATGGACCCAGAAAGCCAGGCCGCAGTAAAGAACACCAAACTGATCTCTCTGTATTTCACTGGGTCCGAGTGAGCGTCTCCAGTTCCTCAAGCGAGCAACCGGACGTTTCCATGGAAACCGCGAAAACACAGGAAGCACCTCCTCTAGACCGTCTCCTTCTCCTCAGCTCCCTCAGGACTGAACCAACTCCTCCAGCCACGATGGATGTGGCTCCGAGAGCCAGCAGCTGGTCGGGCATGTCAACATGGATGTCAACAGAATGACTCCATAACCAG
The DNA here is from genome assembly GCA_902685375.1 of Neostethus bicornis. Lineage (NCBI taxonomy): Eukaryota > Metazoa > Chordata > Actinopteri > Atheriniformes > Phallostethidae > Neostethus > Neostethus bicornis. Next base: position 1,285,470 of record LR738552.1, on the reverse strand, counting down.
CTAGCCGTTGGGAGCTTATGTGATGCGGCCTGCGTTGTGACAACATACACACCTCTTCTACCTGCTGAATTTCTCCTTTTAGGTTTCACCAGATTCACCGAAGCAGAAACATGAAGATTTTTTTGATGACATCACACATGCTCAGATTTCTATGTAACAAACAGCTCTGTTATTTTGTTACTCAGGGCGACCTCGAGCGCCCAGAAAGAGGCCTTCAAATTAAAATGTATCTCTATTCTTTTAACTTCTGATTTAGTTTCAGCACGTCTGTTCCAGCTTCTCCAACGTTCCACATTCCCGTGCACTGCTTTGTGGTATTCAGAGCTATCCATTCAGAGGGTCCCTCCCCCACCCACCCTCCTGTGTCTTCGTTGTGCTGAGAGGGCTGAAACCTGTTTTATTGTCTGAAAATGAACTGACGAGCTGACTTTAATGAAATCAGGAAACGGCTCAGGGTCGGTCAGGGGGCGGAGCCTGCATAATGTTCATAAATAAATCCCTATTTATTTAGTTTTAAAATGCTGTTTTTTACCACATTTGAAAAAAATGTAAACATCTCCTTTCATCATATCCCTCCAGAGGGTGCCACAGCAAGTCAGTTTCTTCCATTTAACCCTATCTGCTGCATCTTCTTCAGTCACAACAACTATCTTCATGTCTTCCTTCACTGTATCCATGAACCTCCTCTTTGGTCTTCCTCTAGGCCTCTTTCCTGGTGGTTCCAAACCCAGCATCCTTCTTCTGATGTACTCTCTCTCTCTCTCCTCTACACATGTCCAAACCATCTCAGTCTGACCTCTCTGACTTTAAAACCTCTAACATGTGCTGTTCCTCTGATCCTGTCCATCCTGGTCACTCCCAGAGAGATCCTCAGCATCTTCATCTCTGATACAAACATCTCTGTTTCCTGTCTTTTCCTCAGTGACACTGTCTCTAGACCAATCAGCATGGCCGCTCTCACCACACTGTCTCTAGACCAATCAGCATGGCCGCTCTCACCACACTGTCTCTAGACCAATCAGCATGGCCGCTCTCACCACACTGTCTCTAGACCAATCAGCATGGCCGCCACCACGGTTTTGAACACTTTCTCTTTGTTTGACTTTCTAATATTAAAAAAAAAAAAAAACAACTCGTAAACATGGTCGCCGGGCCGCTATAGGGACGTAATCTAGTGCACCTTCGAACATTGAGCACACATTGAGCACACAAAGTAGCGGGCCCGGATGGCTTTCCATATCTCTCCACCTGCTGTAAAGGGGGAGGCGATAGCTCAGGGGCAGAATGTTCGCCCCTCTAACTGGAAGTGTGCGTGCCCATAACACCTCACCACCGAGTTATGCGTCCTATCCAGATGCACCTCATCGAGCGTCTCTCGACCCATATGAGCAACAGCTGTACTCTGAGCTCCCAGGGAGACTCCAGCCTGAAAGATGGACCTGAACCAAAACGAAACGTCGTTGCTGTTCCTTTAAGGATTTAAATCCAGGTTTTCTGAGTGACTGCAACGTCATAGATTCACTGAAAGGAATCCAAGAGATTAAAAATAAATTAGTTTAGCTGAATTTGTCCGGCTAGCTCCCAACGGCTAGCTGGTTATGGAGTCTTCTGTTGTTGACATGCGCGACCAGCTGCTGTCTCTCGGAGCCACATTCGTCGTGGCTGGAGGAGTTGGTTCAGTCCTGAGGGAGCTGAGGAGAAGGAGACGGTCTAGAGGAGGTACTTCCTGTGTTTTTACGGTTTCCATGGAAACGTCCGGTTGCTCGCTTGAGGAACTGGAGGCGCTCATTCGGACCCAGTGAAATACAGAGAGACCAGTTTGGTGTTCTTCACTACGGCCTGGCTTTATGGATCCATTCTGGACTTCAGCTTTTGGGTTGCCAGGTTGGGACACAGTGAGACCGGACTGGATAGGGCGAGGGGGCATCGAGGTGTTTACAATGCAGCACTCAAATTTAGTATATTCAATTTAAATTCTTTCCAAAGCTCTCCGTGATGCTTCATTTCGTCCTTTCAGCTCCGCTGCTGCTGTTTTGCTGCAAAGTTTAGCTGCCAGCTGTCGGAGAGGAAGTGGCTGGTTTCAAACCTTCAGTGTCTCACATACAAACACAATATGAACATCCTGTTCAGGAGAGTTTGTCGTTGGTGAACAGCTCGACCTGGCATGACCTAGTGCGCTTTTTACGTACGTGGTGTTGAATTCTAAACATGCCTTCGTACCAGCCACTCATGTTTTTCTTTACACTAATTTTCTCTTCAACCTTCTGATCTTTAGACAAAGTAGATCTTGGTTACCATGGTGAGGGTAGGAACGTAGATCCTGGTTACCATGGTGAGGGTAGGAACGTAGATCCTGGTTACCATGGTGAGGGTAGGAACGTAGATCCTGGTTACCATGGTGAGGGTAGGAACGTAGATCCTGGTTACCATGGTGAGGGTAGGAACGTAGATCCTGGTTACCATGGTGAGGGTAGGAACGTAGATCCTGGTTACTATGGTGAGGGTAGGAACGTAGATCCTGGTTACCATGGTGAGGGTAGGAACGTAGATCCTGGTTACCATGGTGAGGGTAGGAACGTGTATCCTGGTTACCATGGTGAGGGTAGGAACGTAGATCCTGGTTACTATGGTGAGGGTAGGAACGTAGATCCTGGTTACCATGGTGAGGGTAGGAACGTAGATCCTGGTTACCATGGTGAGGGTAGGAACGTAGATCCTGGTTACCATGGTGAGGGTAGGAACGTAGATCCTGGTTACTATGGTGAGGGTAGGAACGTAGATCCTGGTTACCATGGTGATGGTAGGAACATAGATCCTGGTTACCATGGTGAGGGTAGGAACGTAGATCCTGGTTAGCATGGTAAGGGTTGGAACGTAGATCCTGGTTACCATGGTGAGGGTAGGAACGTAGATCCTGGTTACCATGGTGAGGGTAGGAACGTAGATCCTGGTTACCATGGTGAGGGTAGGAACGTAGATCTTTGTTACCATGGTGAGGGTAGGAACGTAGATCCTGGTTACCCTGGTGAGGGTAGGAACGTAGATGCTGGTTACCATGGTGAGGGTAGGAATGTAGATACTGGTTACCATGGTGAGGGTAGGAACGTAGATCCTGGTTACCATGGTGAGGGTAGGAACGTAGATCTTTGTTACCATGGTGAGGGTAGGAACGTAGATCCTGGTTACCCTGGTGAGGGTAGGAACGTAGATCCTGGTTACCATGATGAGGGTAGGAACGTAGATCGACTTGTAAATCTAGAGTTTTGCTTTTCGTCTTAGCTCTTTCTTCACCACGATGGATCAGTATTACACTGAAGTATTGCTGTCGTTGTTCTGGATCTCCCACTAAACGTCTCGTTGTTTTCCACAGAAACCTCCAGAAACTGAGTCTCTACGGCGACACCTTCGTTCTGCAGCAGGAGGGTCTTTTCGACAGCTCCAACCTGCATCAGATTCACCATGGCGACAAAAAGATTAAAGAGTAAGCAAACCGGAACGGTCCTGATGTTGGACTCCGATTCGTGGGTTAATTGGGTCACAGTGAGGGGTTTAAATAGCTCTAGCTTCATCAAAAGGAGTAGCGATCGTTTTAAAACCGACCTTAGGTTCGTTAAGTTTGCTGATCAGAACACAGAAAGCCCTCAATCTGATTTTTCAATGGCCTTTCTACGATGGATTGATCCTGGATGGAGACCTAGCTGTGAGACATAGTCTCTCCAGCAGGTCCAGGGTCTGCCTCTTGGTCTCTTCCTTGTGAAATTGAACACCTCACCAGAGGGAGGCATCCTAACCAGATGTCCAAACCAACCCATGTGGCTTCTCCCGACCAGAAGGAGGTTGTTTCTTTTTCAAAAGGGGAGTTCGGAGGTTGTTTCGTAGGCTGATTTGTGTCGTCTCCTTGTCTACAGGATTCAGCAGCTGTTCATGGAGGTGCTGTCCAACAGCCGGCAGCTCCAGTGGTTGTCCTGCAGCTTCATGCTGGGCGTGGTCACCTCCAGCTCCCTCACCTGCCTCTCCAACACTTCGGCTGAAACTCTGAAGCACCTCAGCTTACTGGACCACCAACTCGGTAAGCATAAACGATATCTGATGGCAATTTTTACGTCAATATTTGGTATGTAATTGCTGGGAAATGCCCGACCAATCAGATGGCTTATCAGAATGAGAGAGAGAGCAGGTGTTGATGTGTCGTCCGGTTGAACCTCATCTCCTTCCAGGTCTGTAAGATAAGCTCAATTATGAAGTATTTGTGTGTTTTTCACATCAGACATAACCATGTGCTTAACTTCTGTTTTTAATGCTCGAATGTGCAATTCATCTAATAACCTACATTTCAGCTAAGTCTCCCACATACTGTTCACACGGTTTCTTATCATACTCCGGGACATTCAAGGCCACTGCTGGCTGCCCCTCTTATCTTAGTAAGGAGGGGAGAAGGAGAGGGTGAGCAGAGAGTTTTAGGACCAGCGAGCGTAAGGGCGCTGGTTCTCCTTCTCTCCTCTTTCTCAGCTGAAAAAGACAATTGATATCTCTGTTTTGTGAATTTTTATTGTTGGCTTTGATTCTGAAACTACTATTTTGAATAAAAGTCTTTTTTGGACTTAACAGGTCCCCTCATTTCATCGCCCGAGTTGGACCGCCTCTCCAGCCTTCACTCGCTGGCTCTGGATTTTTCCGACTTCACGTCAGAACTTTGCGGTTTGCTGGCGTCTCCACGGCGACCGCCGCTCCACCGCCTCTCACTGCTGCTCAACGGCGCCGCACTGGAGTTCAAACCTCTGGAGGGAACTGCTACAGACAATGACTGGAGAGCGCTGGTAAGACCGCCGCCGTCCGCCGGTTACGTAGACCATTACACGTGCATGTTTAAGCCTCTCGATGTCCCACAGGTGCGTGTCAGCGCCAACCTGCGGGTGTACATCATGGCCTTGGAAGTGAACAGCGCGGAACTCCTCAGGGTCCTAAAGCCCAGCCTCCCGCTGGAGCGCCTGCACCTGGACAGTTACAACACGCTGGTGACGGATGCGGCGCTGGAGCTCATCTCCCAGCAGTACAACAAAACGCTGACTCACTTTTTACTCCTGAGGGACGGGCCCGACTTCCCCGACCTCAGTAGCAATCGCAACGAAGACCCGCTGGTGCTCCTGGTGTGGAGATGTACCCACCTGGCTGTGTTAGTGATTCATGGTGAGTCTTTAGTGTCTCGTTTCCTGACTCGTAGAGCAGAGCGAGAACCGTGGCCTCACAGCAAGAAGGTCAGGGTTCAAGCCCCGGTGTGGGCTTGAAACACTGTCCTTTCTGTGTGGAGTTTGCATGTTCTCCTCTCCTCCAAAAACATGGATTTTAAGTTGGTTGGCTGCTACATGTAGTTTTATTTCCAGTTCTTTTATTGTGAAAAGTTTAGAACAGGAAGTGGTGGATGATAGTGGTGTTCAGACATTTGATTGGTCCGTGTTGTTCTTCCTGGTTCCACCCATCGATGTAAAAACATGTAAACACAAACACCCGGTCTCGTTCCTTTTCAGTTCGAACGCCCCCACAAGATGGCGGACTGACCAATCAACGGGACCCTAATCGTGCCCCTTCTCTCCGCAGGTTACATCGTGTGGTCCCATAATCTCGTGGCCATATCCAGACTGCGCGGCTCCACCCTCCGCGTCCTCACCGTCTCCGAGGAGAGCATCGACTTCGATCCGGACCAGTCCATCTACGTGGAGGGCGATCCAGTCCACAACATGGTGAAAGAAGTAACATCCGGCCTGGGTCGGTTCTGGCACCCCTGCCTGGATTCCAGCATGGTTTTATCCGAACCCACCCAACACTTCCACCACGAGCTGCACGCCTTTAGCACCGGCATGTAAGCGCCAGGGCCAGAACCGGGCCGGACCAGCCCACCACCATCCTCCCCCCACACACACACACTTCAGAATCAAACCACATTAAAGTAAAAAAAGAAAAAAAATTCAGAAATTTTTTTCAGCAAAAGAAACTTTTCAACAAACTGTAAAAACACATCATTCAGTTTTTTTTTTTTTATGTAAACCAGTGGATTTTTATTCTGTAATGAAACCCTGATATAAAAAGAAAATCGTTTTGTTTTGATAATCGTTTTGTTTGGTCCGGTCTGGCCCGGCCGGCCTGCCCCACGTGGGCTCGGCGTGCCCTTCAATCTACCCTCTTTATTTAAACCGTCAGGCTTTGTGTGTATTTAAAAAAAAAAAATACAGATGTTTTATTATCCTGCTTCCAGCTTGAACCGAAGACGGGCAGGCAGGCGGGCAAACGGAGGGATGAAAACTCACCCTTTTATTTATACCTTCCGATGTCGGACGAACCAATCAGCATCCAGAGCAGGTTGTAGCGGCCATGTTGGCGTCTCGATTAGATTGAAAACCGACCAATCACAGCCCAGAAATCCCAATGAAGGAAATGAATCTGCCTTTTTTTTTTTCCGACCTGTGCCGAGACTGACGAATCGGAATTTCATCCCATAGCGCCATCACCTGTTTGTGTTTGTTGTTTTTTTTTTATTTTATTTATTCCGACAAACGTTTCCGAACCGCGAACGGAGGGGGAAAAAACAAGAAGCGTTGAATGTAAACAAAAGATTTCTCAAAGCGACGAGTTAAAAGTTTGGGCGGGTTCCAGATGACCAACCGCGGCGAGTTTTCCTGCTGGCGTGGCTAAAAAAAAAACAATCAGTTTTTTTTTTTTCTCTTTTCATTTTCAGTCACAGTTGCCTTGGAAACGGCCCCAGCTGTTCCAGACGTTGTTCTTTATCCCGCCACGGGGTGGCGCCACACAAAACCTAATCGTACATTTGTTTTCAAAAGATTAAGGTTGACGAAAGAACGGCGAAACCTGGCGGTTAGTTTCCGTGCTGTGGGTAGAGGAGCTGCTAGAGCGCCGTCTGGTGGCGATCAGACGGTCTGTAAACGTCTGTAGTTTACGAAGGTTGACTTGAGATTGTTTTTTTTTTTTCTTTCCTGGTTTGGGTTTATCTCCACCGAGTCCTCCAGCACTTTATTGGCTCCAGAACGACTCGGACCAGGCGGTCACCTTGGTTTAAATCTCAGGATAAATGCACTTTGGTACCAGGAGGTTTCCGAGTTCGGATTTAACGACAGAATCAAAAAAAAAAACGTGCTAATTAGTTCTTTTAAAGCAGGAAGTAGACGTGGTTTTTAAGTTGAATGTAACGTGGAAGAGTCGGTCCTCCTGTGCACGGATTCCTCATATCGACGCTCCGACTCGGAGCGGAACAAGTCGGAGGAATCGGCCAATCAGAGACGTTCGATTAGAAAAAGTCGTTGCCATAAAACTAAAGAGAAAAGCTCGTCCAAAAACCAACCAGACTCAGGACGGATTTAACCGACCGAGACGCGACGTTTCGCTCTTTAGACATGCAGAGTATGTTTGCCCCGTCTTTGTTTTGAGACACAGATGTTTCCGGTTGAGATGCCCCGTCTTCGATCGGTGGCGCTCCGTAGAGACGTTATCTTCGCTCGAAAGGGACGCAGTTTTTGTTCCGAAGACACACCGATGATTTTGCTCGGTAGAGACGCCACGCCGCCTTCCCTTTTCGTTTCGGAAAAGTTGTCGCCATAAAACGGAAGACGATCCACACGCCGAACAGATGAAACTAGGTCACCTGCAGACGTAGTCGTCACTCGGCGGACGCCTGGTCTTTGTTCCATAGACACGCCTTCTTCGCTTCGTAGAGACTCTCACCTTTTATTTTGAAAAGGTTGCCGCCATAAAACGGAAGACTAACTCGTCCAAAAACAAACAGACACTGAACAAAGTCTCTGCAGATGCTGTCTTTGCTCCGTGGACCCACGACATGTCCCGTGTTTTCACTTCCTAGAGACTGTCCGAAACCAACCAGACGCTGACCAGCTGAAAGCAGACGATATCGTCGCTTCCTAGAGACTTTTCGTTGAGGAGAATCTGTCCAAAACCAACCAAACGCCGACCAGCTGAAAGCAGATGACCCACAGACTCCGTCAAGACGTCGTTTCCACTCGGTAAAGACGTCGTCCGCGTTCCTGCGCGCGATTCGTTTTGTATTTTTTTTTTCTCCTGAAAGCAGAGTTTAGTTTCCGGGACGTCAGCGAACGTCTGCTGAAACATCTGGGGAACCGCTCTGCCAAAGACGAGCAAAGTTCTACTGAGCGCGCTCACAGACACACACACACACACACTCCAATCCAGAGGCAGATGTTTGGATCTCCTCTCCAGCTGTTACAGAATCATCTTTCCCAAACGCGCCATGCTACTAAAGGACGGTTTAAATCCTCTTTTTTTACCTCCGAGCGACTCAGGGTGTGCGCAGCGTGTTGCCATGACGATGCCGACGAAAAGCCAGGCCGGGCCCGTGCGACCTCGTGGGTTTCACTGTGAATGTAAACAAATAAAACCAAGAGAGAGAGAGAGAGAACTTTCTCTGATCTGCTGCTAGAAACATTCCAACCGAAACGAGACGCGGAGATACTTTAGGTTATTTAGAAAGATGGAGGACGAGCGGGGGCGGGTCCAGGGGCGTGGCCAGGGGCGGGGTTTGTGTCCGGTACACAAAGTAAACGAAGATTATTTAGTTTGTTTTTATAAACGACATCTTGTTACATCAAAAACGAAGGAGCGCTTTATTTATTTCAGAGTTGTTGTTTTTTTTTCTTTTCGATCCTTCTTGAGTTTTTACGACGTCTGAATTTTTTTCCTTTAAGATTTTAAATCCTTCCTAAAAAGTCCGACATTTTTGGGAGGTTTTTTTTTTTTTTACGGGAATTTGGCCAAAAATTCACACCAACGTTTTCAACCCAGTTGGGAAATTGAATCGGTTTAAGGTTCCAAGTTGGCTCGGCCCGTCGTTTCCATGACGATAAAAGAACAGGAGGTTAAAATTCAGGGATCCTAAACATGGCCGACGGTGTTTTGTTTGTTTTTACCACCAAAACTAGAATCTGAGAAAATTCAATTCAAACCGTTCCGTGAAAGTTTGAACCGTAATTAAAGCGGAAACATCGTTAATCCGATGAATCTGCGAATAATTTGAGAGAAAAACTCCAAAAACGATGCGAACGTTTAATTAGTTTTGCATATTTTTTCTTTAATTTTGAACACGAAAAAGTTTTTTTTTTATTTTTTAAAAATCAAACGCCTGATGCTTCGAAACGAACCAAACGTCTTCGTGGAAATTTGAGCCAATCACACGCCAAACAAATTAAAAAAAAAAAGAAGTCCAAGCGGCGGCTAAAGAACTCCATTCTGATTGGCCGTCTGAAGAACTCCATCCTAATTGGGTGTCTGAAGAACTCCATCCTGATTGGCCGTCTGAAGAACTCAATCCCGATTGGCCGTCTGAAGAACTCCATCCTGATTGGCCGTCTGAAGAACTCAATCCCGATTGGCCGTCTGAAGAACTCCATCCTGATTGGCCGTCTGAAGAACTCCATCCCGATTGGCCGTCTGAAGAACTCCATCCTGATTGGCCGTCCGTTTAAACTATGCATTTAATTCAAAACTTTCCTCGTTTTGTTTGTTTTCGGGGTTTTTTTTTTCAAACGCAGTAAAAACGGAAGGTTTTAAACTTAAACTCGCGACGACGAATAACTTGGCCTTATTTGTGAAATCGTTTTAGCGTTGAGATCTTTAGCTTCTGGTCGGCCGGCCGGCCCATCGACGGCGGCGGCATCGGCGGGCTCTTGGTCTCTGTGAGACTGGCTAAGACGGCCCCCAGTTTTAAACCGTGGTACGAATGTTGTGCATTTGTTTAAAATCAAAGAGAGTTTGCAATAACAGCAGTCTCAAAGAGGGCACGAGCAGTGCTGGCAGCGCCCGGCTGCGTCTTTAGAAAACCATAGAGGAAGAGTTCTAACTATAAATAAACAGATCTATATATAAACCAACGTGTACACGTCTCAGCAACGCATCCTTAGGTTGGTTTTTTTTTTTTTTCGTGTGTTTTTGTTTCTGACCACGAAAAAATGTAAAAAGAAAAATCAAATTCACACAAACTCAGTATTTAGTTTGTTTTTTTTTTAAACTTAAGTGTGAATAAATGTTTTTTTTTTTTTTAATTCATCAAAAAACTTCCAGCTGTTTCGTGTTTTTATTTTTCTACCCTTTTTAATTTTTTTTTTTCTCCCAGATTTGAGTCGAGTCATGGTTCTGTTGTCATAGGAACGCAGTGAAAGGGGGAGGGGTTGGCGGGTCATGTTACACACCTCTAGACGGAGGTCGACCCGCGCCCCGACCCCCTCAAATCATGATTTCAATTGTTGAATGAATGCTTCTTCTTTTAGTCAGTGAATAAAAAGCATTAAAATGTTCACTTTTCTGCTTCATTTTTTGACTGAAAGTCGTCTTACGCTTATCCGGGTTGCCGGGGCAACAGCCGGAGATGGGTAACCCAGGCTTCTCTCACCCCTGCTACATCCTCCAGCTCACCCGAAAGGATCCAGAGCTGTGGGACATAGTCTCTCCAGCAGGTCTGGTGTCTGACTCTGGGTCTCCTCCCGGTGGGGCGGAACACCTTACCAGTGAGACGTTCACGATCCCCGAACCAACCCATCTGGCTTCTCTTGACCTGAAGGAGCAACGGTTCTAATCCAGGCTCCCTCTAGATAGCAGAACTCCTCACCCGATCTCTGAGTGAGAGTCCAGCCACCCTGCAGAGGAAGATCATTTCCAGCCACTTGTATCCATGATCTCATTCTTTTGATCACCACCCACAGCCGGTTATCCTGTTGAGGTTAGGAACGTAGATCCTGGTTACCACGGTGAGGGTAGGAACGTAGATTCTGGTTACCACGGTGAGGGTACGAACGTAGATCCTGGTTACCATGGTGAGGGTAGGAAGGTAGATCCTGGTTACCACGGTGAGGGTAAGAACGTAGATCCTGGTTACCATGGTGAGGGTAGGAACGTAGATCCTGGTTACCACGGTGAGGGTAGGAACGTAGATTCTGGTTACCACGGCGAGGGTACGAACGTAGATCCTGGTTACCATGGTGAGGGTAGGAAGGTAGATCCTGGTTACCATGATGAGGGTAGGAAGGTAGATCCTGGTTACCACGGTGAGGGTAAGAACGTAGATCCTGGTTACCATGGTGAGGGTAGGAACGTAGATCCTGGTTACCACGGTGAGGGTAAGAACGTAGATCCTGGTTACCATGGTGAGGGTAAGAACGTAGATCCTGGTTACCATGGTGAGGGTAGGAACGTAGATCCTGGTTACCATGGTGAGGGTAGGAAGGTAGATCCTGGTTACCACGGTGAGGGTAAGAACGTAGATCCTGGTTACCATGGTGAGGGTAGGAACGTAGATCCTGGTTACCACGGTGAGGGTAGGAACGTAGATCCTGGTTACCACGGTGAGGGTAGGAACGTAGATTCTGGTTACCACGGCGAGGGTACGAACGTAGATCCTGGTTACCATGGTGAGGGTAGGAACGTAGATCCTGGTTACCATGGAGGGTAGGAACGTAGATTCTGGTTACCACGGTGAGGGTACGAACGTAGATCCTGGTTACCATGGTGAGGGTAGGAAGGTAGATCCTGGTTACCACGGTGAGGGTAAGAACGTAGATCCTGGTTACCTTGGTGAGGGTAGGAACGTAGATCCTGGTTACCATGGTGAGGGTAGGAACGTAGATCCTGGTTACCATGGTGAGGATAGGAATGTATATCTTGAAAATTAAATTAAATTGAACAAATGACCTAATTAGTGGCAGAATTTATGTAGAACATGGTAATAAAAGGGGGGGGTTTACATTAAAAATATTTAAAATGAATCTCTTCCACTCCTAACCAGCAGGTGGCGGTGTTTTGCTTCCGGTTGTTTTAAAACAGAAGAAGAAAGAAGCGGAAGTGAGTGTAACAGAAACAAGATGGCGGTGGCGGTGCGAAGTTTACAAGACCAGCTTGAAAAAGCAAAAGAAAGCTTGAAAAGTGTAGATGATAATATCCGTAAATTAACCGGTAGAGATCCAAATGAAACGAGGTGAGAAATAAAATAAATCTATTGAAAATTTTATTAAAAATTATTTAATAAAAACAGGCCTGCTTTTTTTTTTTAGTTAGCTTTAGCACCACGTTTTAGCTTCTTTTACAGTCTTTAAATTTAACGTTTTTATTTATTGTTAATTTTTAACTGAAGCTACGGTTTAAACAATATATTTTATTTACTATTAAAAATAATTAAAAACTTAAATGGCTGTGAAATAATGTTATTTTTTATGATGAATCCGTATTTTAAATCAAACTGCTGCAGGTTTTGTTTGTTTTCTGTTTAAAAATTATTTAATTTTTTAATTAAATTCTAACTTTATTTATTTAAAAAAACACGTTTCTGTTCATTTTTTTGCAAATTATTGGAACAAAATAATTGTTTTTTTTTGTTGTTCTACTGTCTGTTTTAACAAAAAAAAAAGCAAAATATTAACATTCAATAAGTTAAATAAATTCCCGTAGTTTTACGACTAGAAGTCGTAAAAAAAATGTGAGATCCTTAAAAATAAGTTGGCTTTTTATGATTAAAAAAAAAAAAAAAAAAACCTCTTAAAGGAACAGTGACCTTTTCCTGGTTTATCCTGCCTCTCATCTGAATTCCCTCTGAGGATAAAAAGTTCAGAATCTAAGCTGAAAACGACTTAAAAACGACCCTCTTTCAAGATGATTCTGATTCATTCCAGGTGGCCATTGTTACAGTGCAGTCAGAGCTAGACTGCTTACCTCTCATAACGTCACTCTGGTTCATTTGAAACCAACTTCGTACTACTTTGTGGATTCAAAATGGCAGATGAATACAGATTTTAAACACTCAGTGAGGTGTGAACGCCTCCCTCCATAAGAGACTGGAGGAATGTCCTTAAGACAGACTGGAGACCTGACAGGGAGGGGAAAAGTGACGATGTGCCTTATGCAATCCTACCTGATTAGGTTCCAGAATCATCCCGAACCAATCCATGTTACATCCCAATCTACCCTCACCAACCATGTTGATTGGTGTGTTTCCAGGCCAGGCCAGTTCCGCCGGCTCAGCGGGCCCACAGTCGGTCTGGGAGGAGGTGGCAGAGGTAGAGGAATCAACCTGCTCAGGTAAAAACGAAGCATGAGACCGGCTGCTCTTTGAAACTTTTCTTCCCTGCTAACCGTATTTTACCGTCTATAGAGTGTACCTGAGTAAAAGCCACACCCACTACATTTTGTTCAAACATAAGCCACACTTGTTTCTAAGCAGCAGGAGCCCACATTGTAAGACGGTACACAGAAAGAGTTTTTATAACATACCCTTAACTTTTACCTCCTGAGCACCTTGTTGGTGTGATGAGAGTGTGGTGAGAGCGGCCGTGCTGATTGGTCTAGAGACAGTGTGGTGAGAGCGACCATGCTGATTGGTCTAGAGACAGTGTGGTGAGACCGGCCATGCTGATTGGTCTAGAGACAATGTGATGAGACCGGCCATGCTGATTGGTCTAGAGACAATGTAGTGAGAGAGGCCGTGCTGATTGGTCTAGAGACAGTGTGATGAGAGCGGCCATGCTGATTGGTCTAGAGACAGTGTGGTGAGAGCGGCCATGCTGATTGGTCTAGAGACAGTGTCACTGATCCAAAGACAGGAAACAGAGATGTTTGTATCAGAGATGAAGATGCTGAGGATCTCTCTGGGAGTGACCAGGACGGAGAGGATCAGAGGAACAGCACATGTTAGAGGTTTTAAAGTCAGAGAGGTCAGACTGAGATGGTTTGGACATGTGCAGAGGAGAGAGAGAGAGTACATCAGAAGAAGGATGCTGGGTTTGGAACCACCAGGAAAGAGGACTAGAGGAAGACCAAAGAGGAGGTTCATGAATACAGTGAAGGAAGACATGAACCCAAGAGGATGCAAGAGACAGGATTTGATGTGGCTCCCCCTTGAGGGACATACTGAAAGGAGCTGCCGTGTCACGCAGCCCTAACATTATCTGTTTTGGTCTTTTTTTCATCAGACGCAGTCTCTCAGAGATCGGAGGTGGAGGCCCCCCCGCGAAGCAGAGAGACATCGAAGGGGCTCTGCTCAGGTGGGACGCGGTTTCCTTTTTCTAATATTACGTTATCAGCTTAATGTTTCTATCATTCAAGTGGAGGAGACATCAACCACTGCCACTTTAACTCAGTACCAACTGTAGATGAACTGATAAGACTTTACGTTGACTTATCTTGTGATGTCGATGCAGACTGGCCGGGGATCAGCGGGCGCGGAGAGACGTGCGTCACGACAGCGACGCCGAGGATGATGATGATGTGAAAGTAAGAGAATGGCTTTTTTTTTTTTTTTTTAATGGTTTTCTTGATAAAATGTTCTAAAGCTCGTTCGTTCCTTCAGCCGGCGTTGCAGTCGTCCGTCGTAGCCACCTCCAAGGAGAGAACACGCCGAGATCTGATCCAGGATCAAACGATGGACGAGAAGGGCAAACAGAGGTGAGACGAAAAGATGGCTTTAGACTGTAGACGTAACGAAAAAATTAAATGCTGCATTATGAATAGAAACACCTCGATGCCCCCTCACCCTTATCCACCGGAGTCCCAATCTGGTCACACTGTGTCCAACCTGGCAACCCAAAAGCTGGAGTCCTGAATGGATCCACAAAGCCAGGCCAAACTGGTCTCTCTGTATTTCACTGGGTCCGAGTGAGCGCCTCCAGTTCCTCAAGCGAGCAACCGGACGTTTCCATGGAAACCATAAAAACACAGGAAGCACCTCCTCTAGACCGTCTCCTTCTCCTCAGCTCCCTCAGGACTGAACCAACTCCTCCAGACACGACGGATGTGGCTCTGAGAGCCAGTAGATGGTCACGCATGTCAACGGAAAAATGACTCCATAACCAGCTAGCCGTCTGGTGCTAGTCTTGGTGTCTGCTCCAGGGACTCTTAGACATGAGCTCATCAGGAATTGAACCGGCTTCTCCTGTTCCAAGAACTGTTCTAGCACTGAGCCAACGTCTCTTCATTTTGAGTCATTCGTTCATTGTTTGAACAGTGAGGTCACTAGAGGTGTCGAAGCCTATCCCGGTTGATTCCACATGAAAGGCAGGATACACTCCAACCAGGTCACTAATCCTGTTTTTTTTTTTTTCTGTTAGAAATCGGCGCATGTTCGGCCTGCTGATGGGAACGCTGCAGAAATTCAAACAAGAATCCAACGTCTCAACAGAACAGGTAAAAAAAAAAAAAAAAAAACAACCTGCTTTTCTTCTCTCAGGAGGAGGGACTCCTTCCAGCTTCCCATCTGTCCCACCTCCATGTATCTGTCTTCCTAACCTTTAGAGATCCATCTCTCCCTCCTCGTTCATCATAGACTAGTGTATTTTATACGGATCAATACTGGTCCATTGTGGCTACCGTAGTCAAGGGGCGTGGCCAAAGTAAAAGCCGTACCAAAGTTTGATCGACAGAAGTTCAACGTTTATACCAAAAGTCCATGATTTAAGGACCTCCGTTGTTAGGAGGGGCTTCTCTGTTGCTAGGCTGGATGTCTCATTCTGATTGGTTTGGCTGAACACTATGTTTGATAGGCTAATAATTTATCACTGGGTTGAACAAACTCAAGATGCCTTATCTCACACCTGCTACGTCCTGGACCGAGGCGGCATGGTTAGGATTCTGTATCTCTGCTTGTCGTTGAGCAGGTTGGAAAAGTATTCTGCCACCATGGGTGAATACTTCTCGTTTCATCACATCAGGTTAATTAAAGACCCCCGTTATTAAGAATATGTTTTCAAAGTGAATATTAATCTCACTAAATCTTAATTTTTCTAAGAGTGTAAGGGGTCATTTTGTACGTACGAAGATCCCAAAATGGCACCTGTGAAGGGATTCGCTTACGACACAAAGTTCAAACTTAAAGCTATCAGTCACGCAGTAGAATGCGGGAACAGAGCCGCAGCGAGAAGTTCAATGTTAACGAGTCGACGGTGCGGAAGAGGAGGAAGAAACAAAATGAGCTGCACCAAGAAGACAAAGCTTAGTTTTTGAAGGAACAAGCGGTTTAATATTCAAGCCATGAGGATGTTTTATTTTGAAAATTCACCAGATGTTCTTCTTTACATCCGTCAATGACATCATCCCGTTAAATTTATACCCCTAAACTATCAAAGTGAGTAAAAAACAAAGAGTTCCGAAGCAGACTGGACCTTAGAAACAGTCTTCATGTTTCAGGTCAAGATGGGACTGTCTGGTTCCAGCAAAACAAACAAACTCACAACTCTGATTGATCTAGTCTTACTGGGAGGAGTCTTTTTTGTGATGTCTTTTATTTTGAAAGTATGTTTATTGTTACCATAGCAACCAGAGTGCGTTAGGGCTGGTCTTATCGCCTTTAGAGCGGTCCATGACAATATTGTCAGACACTAAACCAGTCCAGAGTGCAGATCCCTGATCTAGTGGATGTATAACCCAACCCCAGACACCACCATCCAGTAGTTTTTTTCTATGGGCTTTAGAATACGGACGGTCCTTGTTTAACTGCCCCTGTCTCTCCCCGTCCTCCTCCTTTTTTTTAACTTTTTTTTTTTTTTTTTTTATCGTCCGGCAGCAAAAGAGACGAACGGAAATCGAGCAGAAGCTGGAGGTTCAAGCTGAAGCAGAAAAGAAAAAGGTGGAGAACGAGAAGCGGGAGCTGTTTGAAGAACGAAGAGCCAAGCAGACGGAGTTACGACTGTTGGAACAGAAAGTGGAGCTGGCTCAGCTGGTAAAATCATCTCAACTCATTATGTGTTGATTGGATTCATAAATACATAAACATACACTGCCTAAAAAAAAAAAAAAAAAAGTCACCACCTGGATTTAACTAAGCAATTAGGTCCCAGCCTCCTATTGGTTACTTACTACATGAGCAATTATCGTTCAGGTATTTTAACTTTTTTTTTTTAGGCAGTTTATTCATGAATAACTATAACGAGCGGAGGGACGTCCCACCACGTTTTTTTTTACGCTTTGTTTTTGTATCACTGCTTTGTTTTTGTATCACTGCTTTGTTTTGGTTTTTTGGGGGGGGGAGATTTTTGACCCACTTTACTTCCTGTAGTTTCTAGTTTGAACCAATTACGTTACAAGATTTATGAAAAAAAATGGATGACTTTTTAGTTTCAAACTCAATTTTTAAAAACTTCATATTTGTTGGGTTTTGTGAAAATTTCTAAGATCAACTTTTTCTTTTTTTGGAATATTTCACAAAATTTTGCTAAAATTTTTTTTGTCATTTTAAACTCGTCTCATTGATAAAAAATTTTAAAGTTTCTTAGAAAATTGAACTTTTTTTTTATTTTGCAAATTTGGCAAAAATTTTTTTTACAAATTTACAAAAAATTCCAGTGATTTGAAAAAATTAACTAAAATTTAAGCATACTTTGCAAAAAAAAAAAAAAAATTAAAAATGTATAAAATAAATAATGAAATATTAAATTACAAGAAGAAATCAAATTCAAACAATGTTTTTCACTTCTTAAATTTTTTTGGACAAAGGTTTTTTTTTTTTAAATCAAACTGATGAAAAATTCAAGATTTTTTTTTGTCACAAATACTGTGACAAAAAAGAAATAAAAGAAGAAAAAAAAATTAATTTATTTTTATTTCCATGCTTTTATTTTGAATTAATAGTCAAGAAAGGAATTCTGATCTAATAGCAAAAAATTTTACAGACACCCAAAAACCCGTCCGATCCCTCCATGAAGTTTGTGTTTGTGTTTTCAGCAAGAGGAGTGGACGAGTCACAACAATCAGCTGATTAAATTCATCCGCACCAAATCCAAACCGCACATCTTCTACAAGCCTGGAAAGATGTGCTCCGCCTCCCAGAAACTCCTCGACGACTCCACCAAGAAACTCAACGGTTAGTCCATTTTATTTATTTAATCTACATAGAAGCTCAAATATGATGAAGTAACCATGGTAACTAGGACAGGGTCCTGCCCTAAGAGGAGGAGTTTAAGTACGCTCACCATGGTAACCAGGATCTACGTTCCTACCCTCACCATGGTAACCAGGATCTACGTTCCTACCCTCACCATGATAACCAGGATCTACGTTCCTACCCTCACCATGGTAACCAGGATCTACGTTCCTACCCTCACCATGGTAACCAGGATCTACGTTCCTACCCTCACCATGGTAACCAGGATCTACGTTCCTACCCTCACCATGGTAACCAGGATCTACATTCCTACCCTCACCATGGTAACCAGGATCTACGTTCCTACCCTTACCATGGTAACCAGGATCTACGTTCCTACCCTCACCATGGTAACCAGGATCTACGTTCCTACCCTCACCATGGTAACCAGGATCTACATTCCTACCCTCACCATGGTAACCAGGATCTACGTTCCTACCCTCACCATGGTAACCAGGATCTACGTTGCTTCCCTCACCATGGTAACCAGGATCTACGTTCCTACCCTCACCATGGTAACCAGGATCTACGTTCCTACCCTCACCATGGTAACCAGGATCTACGTTGCTTCCCTCACCATGGTAACCAGGATCTACGTTCCTACCCTCACCATGGTAACCAGGATCTACGTTCCTACCCTCACCATAGTAACCAGGATCTACGTTCCTACCCTCACCATGGTAACCAGGATCTACGTTCCTACCCTCACCATGGTAACCAGGATCTATGTTCCTAAGGTAAGGGCAGGCAGTCCCCTTACCAATCAGCTGACTCCTCAGATATTTAAAAACTAGTTTTTCGTATTCAGCCATGCCCTGGGTATCGATTCAGCGTCTGTGTTTTCCTGTGACCAGGTGTGTTCAAGGAGAGGTGCGAGGCTTTCGCCGAACACCTGAGCAAGATGGAGTTCCGCCCCCGGCGACAGTCAAACCGCGACCAGGACGGAAACGCGGCCTCAAGGACGGAGCAACCGACGGAGGGTAAGCCAGCAGGTCAGCTAGATAAGCCGAGAGGTAAAAGGGGAGACAGAGAGGTAGAGGAGGATGAGGAAGAGGAGGACGAGGAAGAAGAGAGGGAGAGTAAAGCGATGGAGATAGTCGAGGAAGAGAAGAGGGGTAAAGAGGTCGACACAAAACCACCAGAAGAAGAAGAAGAAGGAGGAGGAAGGCAGGTGGAGGAGGCAGCCATGAGGGAAGAAGTAAGTAAAGAGAAAGAGGAGAGTCCAGAGGCAGAAGAGATGGAGGTAGAGGTGGAGCCGAAAGAAGTAGACAGTCAGGAAACAAAGATGGAGGTCCAAGAAACAACAGACGGTCCTGAAGGCGAACCAGAAAGACCCGCCGAATCACAACAGGAGACCCCGCCCCCTGTTAAAGAACCCCCCGTGGAAACCCCGAGCGTCCCAGCGAGCGTTAAAGAAGCGCCCCTCATCGCCAACGGAGCTCCGGCAGAAGAACCCGTTCCAAAAGAGGACGGGACCAGAGGCCGTAAAAAAGATCGTAAAAAACGCAGCGGCAGTAGCTCCTCCTCTTCATCCTCCGGCTCCTCCTCCAGCGGAAGCTCCTCCTCCTCATCGTCCGGCTCCTCCTCCTCTTCTTCCTCTTCGTCCTCGACCTCAAACAGCAGCGGCGGAGACAGCAAGCGTAAACGCAAGGAGAAGAAGAAAGACGAGCCGAGTCGCCGTAAGAGCGGAGGAGGAGGAGGAGACAGGGACTCGAAGGAAGGGAGAAAGAAAAGGAGCGAGGACGGGCGCGGCAGGTCGTCCCGCGGCGATAGGGATCAGAAAGATAGAAAAGACAAGCGGCGGTGAGCGAACGAACCGGCCGCTGACGACAAAGTGCGTTTTAAAACATTTTTAATCTGCAGTTTTATCGGCTCATTCTGGGTTTTTTTTTTTTTCCTGTTCTGTTATTCTCCATCCTGCCATCGGGTGGCGCTCTCATACTGTAGCTAATGTAATTAACTCTGTTGGGTTTTTTTGGATGTAAAATGTGATTCTTTTCATTCGTCAAAAGCTGATAAATTTTGCTCTGGGTTTGTTTTTTTGTATCAAATGATCAAATAAAGACAAATTTGTGTGAAACAAAATTTGAAGTGTAATTTTTTTCAGTGAATTTCTCTCCAGAGTTTATTATGAAAGTATAAACAAAGAGGCAGACCCTGGACCTCCTGGAGAGACTATGTCTCACAGCTGGAGACATAGTCACCTCAGGATCCTCCTGGGTGAGCTGGAGGATGCAGCCGGGGTGAGAGAAGCCTGAGTTAGCCGTTTGAGGCCTCAGCGTCCTGGCCCCAGATTGACGACAGACTGCGTTCAATGTGCTGTTGCTTCCCCTTTAAGGAGGGGCGCGCTTTGATGACGTCATATTTCCCTTAGTTTTGAACAAAATTCACTGGGATTCGTGCGCTTACTCTTTATTTACCAAATCCATAGCATTAACATAAAGTTTTAAACTATGTAAACAGAATATTTAAACCAGGTGTGTCCAGGTTTTTTATTGGTAGATCTCACTCAGGAGGTTTGATATTTGAAAAGTAAATCTTGGTTAAAAAAGTTTGCCCACCGCTGGTCTATGTGGTTCTTAAAGAGACAGGGTACCATTTCATGTTGGTATTCTCCATCCACTGGTTACCAGGTAGGAAATACGGACAGATTATTTTATCATACTGTGGTGACCAGATATTATTAACTAACAACTGTTTAATGTGTAGTTGTTTCCCCTTTAAGAAGGGGCGCCTTTTGATGACGTCATCTTTGACCGCCTGCTTTGAATACAAATCTTTGATTCCAGCGCTCAGTCTTTATTTATCAAACACACAATATTTATATTTACATATTTTCAAAATCAAATCATCAGCGGAAACTGTTTGTTTTATTTTGAAAGATCACAACAATAACATTTACAACTGATTTTTTTTTTTAAACTTTTATTATAAACTTAAGTCACATTAAAAAAAATTCTAGGTGTTTTATTATTGATCTGAAATGTTTTCATCCTGGTTTATTTAACTGTACAGTCAGGATGTTTTTAATGATTCCGATTGGCTTCCAGTCGATCAGTCGGTCTTGTCGATTGGTCGGTCCCGTAGATCACTCCGGTTGATCGGCCAGATCGTTCTGTTCGAAATATCTGAAAAAACAAAGCTAAAGCAGATTAAAAACATTCATTCATGTTTGAGTCAAACTTTATTTTTTTTATGTCAGTAATCAGATGTTTGAACACCAGGTTGTTTTTGGCCGTGACTTTCATTCTCATATTCAAACACAAGCAGGACGTGTATCAGGAAACGTTTTTACCAGCTTTTCAATTTCTGTTTTGAAATTTTTAGAATTCAGGCTCTTGGTTTTACCATTTTTAAAATCATATAAAATCTAAAACGATATTTTCTTTTTGTTTTCAAAATAAACTTAGTTTAAAACTAAAATATCCAAATAGGAAAAAAAAGTTTAGAAAATTTTACAAAAAATCTCTAATTTTTTTATTCACACAAAATTAAACTTTTTTTTTTTAAATTTGCCGAATTTTGCAAAAATCAATCGTAAAACATTTCTTTTTTTCTCCATCAGTCTGATCGTCGTTACCTGGCAACAAGACAGATGAGCAGGTTTAGAGGCGGCAGGTTCTCGTCTTCCTGACTGTCCTGTGGAGATCGTTAACAGATTAAATGAGGTTTCTAACAGAGCGGGCGAATAGATCTGATCTTAATGAATACCAGGGTGCTCCTGAGCTCCGCACATCTCCTGGCCAGCTTCCTGATGGAGGAGTGGGTCTCAGGAAGAAGAGGCTTCTCTAAACATGCCAACAGGGCGTACAACCAGCGACCCTGGAAAACAGTAAACAGTCATTTCAAAGTAAAACAGCACCTCCTACTGGTAACCAGGATCTATGTTCCTACCCTCACCATGGTAACCAGGATCTACGTTCCTACCCTCACCATGGTAACCAGGATCTACGTTCCTACCCTCACCATGGTAACCAGGATCCATGTTCCTACCCTCACCATGGTAACCAGGATCTATGTTCCTACCCTCACCATGGTAACCAGGATCTACGTTCCTACCCTCACCATGGTAACCAGGATCTACGTTCCTACCCTCACCATGGTAACCAGGATCTACGTTCCTATCCTCACCATGGTAACCAGGATCCATGTTCCTACCCTCACCATGGTAACCAGGATCTATGTTCCTACCCTCACCATGGTAACCAGGATCTACGTTCCCACCCTCACCATGGTAACCAGGATCTACGTTCCTACCCTCACCATGGTAACCAGGATCTACGTTCCCACCCTCACCGTGGTAACCAGGATCTACGTTCCTACCCTCACCATGGTAACCAGGATCTACGATCCTACCCTCATCGTGGTAACCAGGATCTACGTTCCTACCCTCACCATGGTAACCAGGATCTATGTTCCTATCCTCACCATGGTAACCAGGATCTACGTTCCTACCCTCACCATGGTAACCAGTTGTGGGTATTTCCTGAAAGTTAGAGATCTCGGATCCAAGCGGTTGAAATGATCTTCCTCTGCAGGGTGGCAGCGCTCTCACTCAGAGACAGAGGGAGGAGCTCTGCCATCTGGGAGGAGTTACGAAGCAGACTTCTGGATGGTGAAAGAAGTGATCTTACCAGCTGTGGAACAAACTCCTGCTCTTCAAACCAGCCAATCAGGATGTCCAACACGGTTAGAACCGTACTCTGAACACATGAAGGAACACAGGACTCACTGGTTAATCTGGAGAACAGGCTAACGTGAAGCACATGGAGAAGTTACGTACCTGGTTTAATCTGCTCACGATGCTCAGGAACGGAGGAAACCCCACCTGATGAAAGAAGTCAGCAAGTCAGTTTCTTCCATCTAACCCTATCTCCTGCATCCTCTTCGGTCACACCAACTATCTTCATGTCTTCCTTCACTGTATCCATGAACCTCCTCTTTGGTCTTCCTCTAGTCCTCTTTCCTGGTGGTTCCAAATCCAGCATCCTTCTTCTGATGTACTCTCTCTCTCTCCTCTGCACATGTCCAAACCATCTCAGTCTGACCTCTCTGACTTTAAAACCTCTAACATGTGCTGTTCCTCTGATCCTGTCCATCCTGGTCACTCCCAGAGAGATCCTCAGCATCTTCATCTCTGATACAAACATCTCTGCTTCCTGTCTTTTCCTCAGTGAATCTCTAGATCGTCTATCACACACCGTTCCATCCTGCCTGCACACGCTTCTTCACCTCTTCTCCACACTCTCCAAACGTGGGGATGTTGGCTACGAGCAATCCAAGAAAGGAAGGAATAATTTGTGCACGATGAAGGACAAAATCTGTGGCCATAGAGACACCTCATAACTGTCTATACCTTAAGGAGTTGCGGGGGGTGCAGGAGCCCATCCCACCTGAATTAAGGCGAGGGGCAGGTACACCCTGAATAGGTCGCCAGTCTGTTGCGGGGCCACACACGCACTCCTTCCTAGCAACCAATCAACCTAAAATGTACATTATGTTTTTGGAGGAAACCAGAGAAACCCCCCACATACACAGGTAGAACATGCAAACTACACACAGAAAGAATAGTGTTCTAAGCCTCGTCCCAACCCGGGCCTCGGACCCCTGACCTTCTTGCTGTGAGACCACCCAGGTTTACATTCTACAACTGGGGCTGCACGGTGGCGTCAAAGCAAGAAGGTCAGGTGTTCCAGTCCAGGAGTGGGAGCGAGGCTTGAAACACTGTCCTTTCTTTGTAGAGTTTGCATGTTCTCCACGAGAATACAGTAATCTTTTGCAGGTCGTGGAGTCGTCCCGCTTTGTTTGACCAGCTGCTTGCTCTCAGAACCAGATCCACCGTGGCTGGAGGAGTCAGTGGAGACCCGACAGAACTGAGAAGGAGCCCAGTGTCCAACAACTGGTGGCTCACTGGCAAGATGGAGGAGCCCAGCAGGAATATAAAGAGGCCAGTTTAGTGTTATTCACTGTCGCCTACTAAACTCGAACCCCTGACCTTCTTGCTGTGAGGCCACTGTGCTACCCACTGCGCCACCGTGGGCTGAAATTTAAAATTCTGCGCTAAAAACAGTCGGGAAGTCCAAAAAAAACTTAAATATATAAATAAAAACTGAGGTGGGCGTGGCCTAGAACAAAAGCCACTGCCAAGAACAACCTGTCATTAGAGTAGAATCTGAATACTAGACCCTTAAAGTGACTCAAAGATGAATGAATGAAACATTTAAAGACGTTAGAAAGAGGTTTCTAACCTTGGTGTAGTCCAGTCCTGGATCTTCATCAGCACCCGTCTCACAGGATGAAACACCCGGGCACGCCTTCTCTCCTAAACAAAACTTCTTCCAGCTTTTTTCATCCATCCCTCTCGGCTTAAAAACAAAAAACATACGAATAAATTAAAAGAAGCGGGTGAAATGAGCTTCCTCTGCAGGATGGCCGGGCTATCTCAGAGATAGAGGGAGGAGCTCGGTGTCGAGATGCTCCTCCTCCAGATTGAGACAAGCCTGATGGGGTAGTTCAGGCATCTGGTCAGGATGCCACCCTCGCTGGTGAGGTGTTCCGTCTCACCAGCAGCAGACCCAGAGTCAGACCCCAGATCTGCTGGAGAGACTATGTCTCACAGCTGGACAGGGAACACCTCAGGATCCTTCTGGGTGAGCTGGAAGATGCAGCCGGGTGGGAGAAGACAGGGCTTCCCGTCTGAGGCTGTTACCTTGGCAACCCGGGCCAGGAGAAGCAGAAGACGAGAGAGCGGAACATTAAAACCAAAGAAACTTCTCACCATCTGAACGTTGTCGTCCAGAGCCTGACTGCTCCAGTGCTGCCTGTTCTTCCCGATTCTCTAAAATACAAATATTCACTTTATTAAGAAGTTAAACGTTTTTTTTGCTTACGTTTCGTTTCTTACCTGTCGGACGTCAGAAAAATTACTGATTTGAAGTTGTTGCCAATTTAAACTGGGAGAGAAACCAACAGGAGCAGCGTGGCATCCTGCCATCTGGAACGACAAGGAGTGAGGAATCAGTTTTACATGTTAGGTCAGGGACAGGGTCCTGGACCAGCATCTATGTTTCTACCCTCACCGTGGGTAACCAGGATCTACGTTCCTACCCTCACCATAATAACCAGGATCTATGTTCCTACCCTCACCATGGTAACCAGGATCTACGTTCCTACCCTCACCGTGGTAACCAGGATCTACGTTCCTACCCTCACCATGGGGAACCAGGATCTACGTTCCTACCCTCACCATGGTAACCAGGATCTACGTTCCTACCCTCACCATGGTAACCAGGATCTACGTTCCTACCCTCACCATGGTAACCAGGATCTACGTTCCTATCCTCACCATGGTAACCAGGATCTACGTTCCTTCCCTCACCATGGTAACCAGTATCTACGTTCCTACCCTCACCATGGTAACCAGGATCTACGTTCCTACCCTCACCGTGGTAACCAGGATCTACGTTCCTACCCTCACCATGGTAACCAGGATCTACGTTCCTTCCCTCACCATGGTAACCAGGATCTACGTTCCTACCCTCACCATGGTAACCAGGATCTACGTTCCTACCCTCACCATGGTAACCAGGGTCTACGTTCCTACCCTCACCATGGTAACCAGGATCTACGTTCCTACCCTCACCGTGATGTTTGATTTAACCCCACCCAGCTCTTCTACACGGTCCCTGTTGGTAAGGATTCCAGAGGTTCATTTTTTTTAAGCCTTGTTTTCTGGACCACACTGACTGTATTCGGATGAGTCACATACGTACCGTCCAGTCCAACCAGAAAGGAATGATTGGATAACCGAAAAGTTTCCTGTTCATCGTGGAACGAGGATCCCCAATGAAAGTGTCTGATGGATCAGGTTACCATCCATCATCGTTCACCTACCGGGACGTTGACTGTTTGTTTTTTCTTCAGCTTCTTGGGGTCGATTTGAGCGACGACCACATCTGGACACATAGACGCCTCCAACCTGAAGCAAAACACTGACATGTCATCACTGGAATAAGTAACAGGATACACCACGAACAGGTCGCCAGTCTGTTGACGAGACACACACACAAACTCATTCATAGCAGCCAATCAACCTACATACTTTACATGGTTTTGGAGAGTGAGAGGAATTGAGCATCTCTCTAGTGAGGTGTTGCGTCCCAAAGGCAGACCCCGCACCCGCTGGAGAGACTATGTCTAACAGCTGGCTGGGGAACACCTCAGGATCCTCCTGGGTGAGATGGAGGATGCAGCCGGGGTGAAAGACTGAGTAGAATGTCTGAGTATGTTACCAAGGGTAAGCGGAAGACGATGTAACAGAAGGAAACCAGAGAGGAACGTAGATCCTGGTTACCATGGTGAGGGTAGGAACCTAGATCCTGGTTACCATGGTGAGGGTAGGAACGTAGATCCTGGTTACTATGGTGAGGGTAGGAACGTAGATCCTGGTTACCATGGTTAGGGTAGGAACGTAGATCCTGGTTACCATGGTGAGGGTAGGAACGTAGATCCTGGTTACCATGGTGAGGGTAGGAACATAGATCCTGGTTACCATGGTGAGGGCAGGAACGTAGATCCTGGTTACCATGGTGAGGGTAGGAACATAGATCCTGGTTACCATGGTGAGGGTCGGAACGTAGATCCTGGTTACCATGGTGAGGGTAGGAACGTAGATCCTGGTTACCATGGTGAGGGTAGGAACGTAGATCCTGGTTACCATGGTGAGGGTAGGAACGTAGATGCTGGTTACCATGGTGAGGGTAGGAACGTAGATCCTGGTTACCATGGTGAGGGTAGGAACATAGATCCTGGTTACCATGGTGAGGGTAGGAACGTAGATGCTGGTTACCATGGTGAGGGTAGGAACGTAGATCCTGGTTACCATGGTGAGGGTAGGAACATAGATCCTGGTTACCATGGTGAGGGTAGGAAGTAAACCCTGGTTACCATGGTGAGGGTAGGAATGTAGATCCTGGTTACCATGGTGAGGGTAGGAACGTAGATCCTGGTTACCATGGTGAGGGTAGGAATGTAGATCCACTCCGAGACTTGAACCCTGACCATCTTGCTGTGAGTCCCCGATCAACATAATGAACTAACATAAATAACTAATTACTTTCTAATATTTTAACAGAGTAACTCGGATTCTTTAAGTAACTAAGTACATTTTTTAAGTCAGCTGATTAGTCAGGCTGTTTGATTATTTTTATGATTTACAACATTATTATTTTTATTTTAAACAAAACAACAGTTGTTTTAAATAGATTAATATGTATTAATTGTTTTTAAACACTTTAAATAATAAAAATAAATGCTTGAAACTGTTTTAAATTACTCATATAATGAATTAAATGGGATTATTTTTCATAATAAACTTACTGAACTTGTCGCAGGTATTCCTGAGGATTCCTCGGAGTTCCTTTTAGATCAATTTCCTCGGATTTTTTCCCATAATACACCGGGAGAATCCTCGGCATCAAATCTTCTACATCTGACTTCATTTTAACGGTTTAAAGGTAAAAAAATACTAAAGATTTAAACCAAAAACCAAACTGAGTGGTTTTTAATGAACAGCCGCCACATTGGATGATGCTGTAAACACGCGCATGCGCAGACTTCCGTTTGTTTGGGAGAACTACAATATCCAGAAGGCTCAACCAGAAACAGATTTCAAAGCTTGTTTTTATTCGTAAAAAAAAGGTGGTATTATTATTTTTTTTTATCAAATACATTAAGTGTGTGTTGTGTGCGTGAAAAATAAAAACTTACTCACGGGGGACGGGGTGCGTTGATCAAAAAGATTTAAATTCACAATATATTGATTAGTGAGATCAAACAGACAGAAGATGTGACTGGTTGGTGACCCTCTATGTGCCATCTGTAGACACACAGGAGACCTGATCAGGGAGGTAGTCTGTAGGCAGTGGCAGCAGAAAGAAAGGGACGAGGCCTCACAGTGATTTCTAATATAGTAATAACTCCTCCATGTGGAGGAATTCAAGTATCTCAGCGTCTGGTTCACAGTGGGTGGATGATAGAGCAGGAGATCGATAGATGGATTGGTGCAGCGTCTGCAGAAATCTGGATGCTGCATCGATCCTTCCTGGTGAAGAAAAAGCTGAGCCAAAAAACAAAGCTATAGATTTACCAGGGGATCGACATTCCTACCCTCACCATGGTAACCAGGATCTACGTTCCTACCCTCACCATGGTAACCAGGATCTACGTTCCGACCCTCACCATGGTAACCAGGATCTACGTTCCTAGCCTCACCATGGTAATCACTGTGGGTGGTGACCAAAAGAACAAGATTACGGATACAAGCGGCTGAAATGATCTTCTGCTGGATGGCTGGACTCTCTCTCAGAGATAAAGGGATGAGCTGTGCCATCAGGGAGGAGCTCGGAGTAGTGCCGTTGCTCCTCTGGGTTGAGAGAAGCCAGAAATGGTGGTTCGAGCATCTAGTAAACGCCTCACTCGTGAAGTGTCATGTCCCACCGGGAGGAGACTCAGAGGCAGACCCTGGACCTGCTGGAGAGACAATGTCTCACAACTGGACAGGGAACACCTCAGGATCCTCCTGGGTGAGATGGAGGATGCAGCCAGGGTGAGAGAAGCCTGGGTTTCCAGTCTGAGGCTGTTGCCCTGGCGACCCGACCCCAAATAAATGGAAGACAATGGACCTTATAAGAAGTATTGAGATTAGTTTTGACCCTC
The DNA here is from genome assembly GCA_902685375.1 of Neostethus bicornis. Taxonomy (NCBI): domain Eukaryota; kingdom Metazoa; phylum Chordata; class Actinopteri; order Atheriniformes; family Phallostethidae; genus Neostethus; species Neostethus bicornis. The sequence goes on along the minus strand of LR738552.1, from coordinate 1,256,822 downwards.
ACCCCCTTTGGGTCACTACCAGACTTTGTTATTGTTTTATTTATACCGGTACATATTTTTTCATCTTTACATACATTCTAATATCTAAACGTGTGGTGTTTAAATGCCTCCATTGTGTAGGAATCTCCAGTCTTAGGATAAACCTTTGAACAGACGACGTTAATGATTATCTTTAAATATCTTATCAAAGCTGCTTCATTTGTTGTTCAGGCTTCCTGAACGCAGCACGGAGCCAATGTCCACTTTCAGCACAAAGACTTAGTTCCACCAAAATATGGACTTTTACTCAGAAAATCTTACTCTTTAAATGAAAATGACTGTTTTTTGTTGTTCTGGATCCGTTTGGGTTGTTTTTGCAATCCTGGTCCTTTATCCTGATTTTAGTGAAGGATTATTGTCTGATTTTAAGATCTGTGGAGACTCTGAGTGTGAAAGTAAGTCTGGAGTTTAACATGTTAAATATGTTCTGATTCTAAACATCTATTCATTTTAAATAGAAGTCTTATTTTGACAGGACTGATTAGTTTTTGTGTTTGTGTTCAGGCCTCCTGAGCAGAGTCCGGGCCATTGGAGACCATCACAGTAAAGACTGCCGCTTTCTCAACTTCAAACGAGGAGAAACTATTTTTGTTTACCACAAACTTACAGGAAAGAGAGACGATCTCTGGGCAGGAAGTGTATGTTTCTATCTTCAAAATATTTCCATTATCATATCCGGGGACGGGTCACTGGGCAACGGGATCAGACGGGAATCCCAGGCTTCTCTCACCTCGGCTGCATCCTCCAGTTCACCCAGGAGGATCCTGAGGTGTTCCCTGTCCAGATGTGAGACATCGTCTCTCCAGCAGGTCCGGGGTCTGCCTCTGGGCCTCCTCCTGGTGGGAAGTGCCCAAAACATCTCACCAGTGAGGGAGGCACCCTAACCAGATCCCCAAACACAAACATGTGGCTTCTCTTGACCTGAAGCTGTGACGGTTCTACTCCGAGCTCCTCCCGGATGGCAGGACTCCTCCCTCTATTTCTGAGAGATGGCAAAGATACCCTCAGGAGGAAATTAATTTTGGTTGCTTGTATCTGCGACCTTGTTCTTTCGGTCACCACTGACACTGGTTACTATGGTAAGGGTAGGAACATCGATCCTGGTTACCATGGTGAGGGTTGGAACGTAGATCTTGGTTACCACGGTGAGGGTAGGAACGTAGATCCTGGTTACCATGGTGAGGGTAGGAACGTAGATCCTGGTTACCATGGTGAGGGTTGGAACGTAGATCCTGGTTACCGTGGTGAGGGTTGGAACGTAGATCTTGGTTACCATGGTGAGGGTGGGAACGTAGATCCTGGTTACCATGGTGAGGGTTGGAACATAGATCTTGGTTACCACGGTGAGGGTAGGAACATAGATCCTGGTTACCATGGTGAGGGTTGGAACGTAGATCCTGGTTACCACGGTGAGGGTAGGAACGTAGATCCTGGTTACCATGGTGAGGATAGGAACGTAGATCCTGGTTACCACGGTGAGGGTAGGAACGTAGATCCTGGTTACCACGGTGAGGGTAGGAACGTAGATCCTGGTTACCATGGTGAGGATAGGAACGTAGATCTTAGTTACCACGGTGAGGGTAGGAACGTAGATCCTGGTTACCATGGTGAGGGTTGGAACGTAGATCTTGGTTACCATGGTGAGGGTAGGAACATAGATCCTGGTTACCATGGTGAGGGTGGGAACATAGATCCTGGTTACCATGGTGAGGGTAGGAATGTCGATCCTGGTTACCATGGTGAGGGTAGGAACGAAGATCCTGGTTACCATGGTGAGGGTAGGAATGTAGATCCTGGTTACCATGGTGAGGGTGGGAACGTAGATCCTGGTTACCATGGTGAGGGTGGGAACATAGATCCTGGTTACCATGGTGAGGGTAGGAATGTCGATCCTGGTTACCATGGTGAGGGTAGGAACGTAGATCCTGGTTACCATGGTGAGGGTAGGAACGTAGATCCTGGTTACCATGGTGAGGGTAACTATGTCTCACAGCTGGACAGGGAACACCTCAGGATCCTCCTGGGTGAGCTGGAGGATGCAGCCGGGGTGAGAGAACCCTGGGTTTCCCGTCTGACACTGTTGCCCTGGCTACACAGCCCCAGGTAAGCGGGAGACGACGGAACGGAACCACAACTCAAAATGAGAGATTTGACCCTTTTTTTCAGATTGATAAACAGTTTGGGTATTTTCCAAAGAGCGCCGTAGAAGAGGAGCAGGTTTACGCAGCTACAGAAAAGAGAGTAGAGACGCAGGTAAAAAAAAAAAAAAACACCTCATCTTAATCTGGATTAGAAACCGATGGACGATTAGAAACGTGTTTATCTTTTCTTTCCTCCAGGAATCAGATTTCTTCTGCTTGAATGAATTCGGTTATCCCGTCGACTCTCCACATCTGGACTCTGATGATGATAAAATCCCGGAGTCACAAACTCCTCCTCCTCTTCCTCCTCCGGACACCACCGACACTGATGGTTCAACCATGTCTGAGGATCCCACAGACCCTCTGATTAAAGCAGAGACCCTAGAAGAGGAGGAAAAGATGGATGAAAAAGGTGGGTCCTCTTCATGGCTGGGTTCCTCATCGTTAGGATGGTTAGGTCTGACTGAACAACACGACCAGTTAGAACAAGAAGAAAAAGACCAAGAGGAGTCTGAATCATCTCTGACCTCCTCTGTGAGCGGCTGGCTCGGCCTTGGAGAGAAAACACAAGCTGCTTCAGAAACAGCTGAGTCTTTAACTTCAACCATGAGCGACTGGCTCGGACTTGGAGGTGAGAAACAAAACCCAGAGAGCAGCCAAGAAGAAGAAGAAGAAGCAGAGACTTTCAGGAGCAGGAGGATGAGTTTAAACCTAGAAGGAAACAAATTACAAGAGGATAATAATGAGGGGGGGACACTGGGCTGGTTGAGGGGTGGTCTGTCCAGCAGGTTGGGGTTCGGCTCCGACGATCAGGATCCAGAAAAAGAACCAAAAAAAGAAGATGAGACAGAACAGAAAGATTCAGAGTCTGGTTCATGGATGGAGATGAAGATCGGAAACATTTTAAACTTCGGAGGAAATGATGATAAAACTGATAAAAAGACAGAAACAGACAATGATTTGGATAAATCTGATGGATTAGATTCTCACTCTAAGATTTTACCTTCAGAGGAGATAATGTCTGGTTTCCATGACGACCAGAAGGATGGAGTAGAGTCTGTGGAGCTGATGGAGAACAGAACCAGAGACCAGGAGAACACTGTCCCTTTAACTGAAATTATAGAGGATGAAACAGAACCTGATCATGATGAACCAATAGAAAACAGATTAGAAGATTCAGATTCTCAGTCCCAGATTTCACCAACAGAGGAGACAATGTCTGGTTTCCATGGTGATCAGAAGGATGGAGTAGAGTCTGTGGAGCTGATGGAGAACAGAACCAGACACCAGGAGAACACTGACCCTATAACTGAAACACCATCAGAACCGATAGAGGATGAAACAGAACTGAATCAATCCCAGATTTCACCAGAAGAGGAGACAATGTCTGGTTCCCATGGTGACCAGAAGGATGGATTAGAGTCTGACACTGGCCCTTTAACTGATACACTGACAGAAACTGTAGAGGATGAAGCAAAACCTGATCATGATGAACCAATAGAAAACAGATTAGAAGATTTAGATCCTCAATCTCAGATTTCACCAACAGAGGAGACCATGTCTGGTTTCCATGGCGATCAGAAGGATGGCGTACAGTCTGTGGAGCTGATGGAGAACAGAACCAGAGACGAAAGTCAGGAAGATATTGAAGGTTTAAGTAAAACACCATCAGAAATGATGGAGGATGAAACAGAACCTGATCATGATGAACCAAATGAAAACAGATTAGATGATTCAGATCAGAACCAAGAGATTAAAACAAACTTTGAGCAAAGTTCTGATGAAATAAATCCAATTTATTCTGTATTAAATGAAGAACTTGAAGAATCTAAAGACCAGACCACACGACCAGGAAAACCTAAAGATGATGAATTAGAAAAATCTGCTGATTCAGATTCTCAGTCTAAGATTTCACCAACAGAGGAGACAATGTCTGGTTTCCATGGTGACCAGAAGGATGGAGTAGATTCTGTGGAGCTGATGGAGAACAAAACCAGAGACGAAAGTCAGGAAACGATAGAAGATAAAGCAAACAAACCAAAGAATGAAACCCATGATGAACCAATAGAACACAGATTCAATGATTCAAATCAAAATCAATATGTTCAAACCAGCTTTCAGCAAAGTTCTGATGAAATAAATAAAAGTTATTCTGAATTAAATGAAGATAAAACAGAAAATAAAGAACCTGAAGAGACTGAAACCCAAACAACAGAAACAGGAGAACTTCAAGATGCTGATTTAGAAAAATCAAATGGATTAGACGAAGGAACACTTTCTCAATCCCAGATTTCACCTGAAGAGGAGACAGTGTCTGGTTTCCATGGTGACCAGAAGGATGGATTAGATTCTGACACTGGCCCTTTAAATCAAGCACCGACAGAAACTATGAAGGATGAAACAGAACCTGATCATGATGAACCAATAGAAAACAGATTAGATGATTCAGATCAAAATCAAGAGATTAAAACAAACTTTCAGCAAAGTTCTGATGAAAAAAATCCAAGTTATTCTGGATTAAATGAAGATAAAAGTGAGAAAAAAGAACCTGAAGAATCTAAAAACCAGACTGTAGAAACAGGAGAGTCTAAGGATGCTGATTTAGATCCTAGATCTCAGATTTCACCTGCACAGGAGATGATGTCTGGTTTCCACGGTGATCAGAAGGATAGAGTAGAATCTGTGGAGCTGATGTCTCCATCAGACCAGGTAAACACTGAAACTGTAGAGGCCAAAATGAGTGAAACTAATGATGATGAACCAAATGAAAACAGATTAGATGATTCAGGTCAGAATCAAGAGATTAAAACAAACTTTGAGCAAAGTTCTGATGAAATAAATCAAAGTTATTCTGGATTAAATGATAATAAAACTGATAAACAGAAAGAAACAGATGCTGATTTTAAAAAATCTGATGGATTAGATTCTCAGTCTGAGATTTCACCAGCAGAGGAAACAATGTCTGGTTTCCATGGCGACCAGAAGGATGGAGGAGAGTCTGTGGAGCTGATGGAGAACAAAACCAGAGACGAAAGTCAGGAGAACACTGTCCCTTTAATTGATACTATAGAGGATGAAACAGAACCTGATCATGAGGAACCAATAGAAAACAGATTAGATGATTCAGATTCTCAATCTCAGATTATACCAGGAGAGGAGACAATGTCTGGTTTCCATGGTGACCAGAAGGATGGAGTAGAGTCTGACACTGTCCCTGTAACTGAAACAGAACCTGATCATGAGGAACCAATAGAAAACAGATTAGATGATTCTGGTCAGAATCAAGAGATTAAAACAAACTTTGAGCAAAGTTCTGATGAAATAAATAAAAGTTATTCTGGTTTAAATGAAGATAAAACTGAGAAAAAAGAACCTGAAGAGTCTAAAGATCAGACCACAGGAACAGATCCAAATCCTCCAGAGTCTAAACTTGAAGGAACTTTTAGTATTTTTAAAAATCCTTTGAACTTTTTCAGCCAATCAGATGCTGAAGGATCTGAAATTTCTCCTGAACCAGTTGAAATCCTCCAACCAGATCCAGCTGAATCCTCCCAGCTGGTCTCTGAACATAACCTGAACTCAAACCCAGATCCCCGTCCGCCTCCCCTCCACCACAGACAGCTTCAGGGTTTCTTCAGTCTGGAAGAAGTGAGCGTTCTGATGGAACTTTTTGGGAAAAACAAGCTGCAGTTTTTAGATTTTATCCTGATGAATTCAAAAGCTGGGATTAAAAACCAAGAGGAAGATCTGTCTATTCTATCAGACATGGAGAGAGTCCTGCAGCACCACATGGAGGTGGTACCTCCTGCCAGGTCACAGGAGGACCGGACCAGATCTCTGACTGCTCTGAACAAGCTGCACAAACTATTAAACACGCTGAAAGAAACGTTCAGTGATCAGAAAGGTATATTATATTCATGTTTGTACCTTCAACCTGTTTTATTCTAGATGATAAAAACATCCACATGTGTTTCTCTGTCCTCTGCAGATGAGCACGGATGTGCCAATTCATCATGTTCAGAGAAAGAAAAGGACGATTCGGACACGGATCAGAATCACCACGAAGAAGACGATAGGACGTCAGGGACAGAGGCAGAAGAACATCGTGTTGATGAAGAGAACAGTTCTACAGAAACATCACAAGAAGGTACGAAACCATCTGAGTACCAAGGCGTTCCCCTGTCCAGCTGTGAGACATAGTCTCTCCAGCATGTCTGTGGGTCTCCTCTCGGTGGGACGTGCCAGAAAGGGCTTACCAGCGAGAGAGGCATCCTAACCAAATGCCCAAACCATCTGGCTTCTCTCGACCCGGAAGAGCAATGGCTCTACTCCGAGCTCCTCCATTTATCTATGAGAGAGAGCCCAGTCACCCTGCGGTGGAAAGTCATTTCGGCCACTTGTATCCATGATCTTGTTCTTGTGGTCACCACCCACAGCTGGTTACCACGGTGAAAGTAGGAACATAGATCCTGGTTACCATGGTGAGGATAAGTACGTAGATCCTGGTTACCATGGTGAGGGTAGGAACGTAGATCCTGGTTATCATTGTGAGGGTAGGAACGTAGATCCTGGTTACCATGGTGAGGGTAGGAACATAGATCCTGGTTACCATGGTGAGGGTAGGAACGTAGATCCTGGTTACCATGGTGAGGGTAGGAACATAGATCCTAGTTACCATGGTGAGGGTAGGAACGTAGATCCTGGTTACCATGGTGAGGGTAGGAACGTAGATCCTGGTTACCATGGTGAGGGTTGGAACGTAGATCCTGGTTACCATGGTGAGGGTAGGAACATAGATCCTAGTTACCATGGTGAGGGTAGGAACGTAGATCCTGGTTACCATGGTGAGGGTAGGAACGTAGATCCTGGTTACCATGGTGAGGGTAGGAACGTAGATCCTGGTTACCATGGTGAGGGTAGGATCGTAGATCCTGGTTACCATGGTGAGGGTAGGAACCTAGATCCTGGTTACCATGGTGAGGGTAGGAACGTACATCCTGGTGACCATGCTGAGGATAGCAGTTTGCATGTTCTCCCTGTGTCTGTGTGGGTTTTCTCTGGTTTCCTCCAAAAACATACACATTAGGTTGATTGGCTGCGATAAAATTGCTGAAAGAGCATATGGGTTGATAGTTGTGTGTGTGACTCCACAGCAGACTGGCGACCTGGTTGGGGTGTATCCTGCCTGTTGCCTGAAATTAGCCGGGATAGACTCCGGTACCCCCTACCATGAACCCGTTAGGGATTGACTGTTTAGAAGACGAAACAGAAGTCATTCTCCATACCTTCCAATTAGAAACGTTTAGGGTTCGACCACCATGATACACACATGAGTAAATGACTTGGAGGCTGAACTAAACACGGTGTAAAAATGAAAACTGGCTAAAGACAATCTGTAATCTGTGAACATGTTTCAGGAGAAACTTGGAAAGTTTCTGACTTCATTCAGCAGACGATCGAACAGGTCACCTTCATCACGTCGCTCATCGTACAGGTATGACCTTAAAGTAGAATTTAAAAGACACACATTTATGTTTTTAAAACAATTCTCCAGATAGATGTTGTGTGTATTTAAAAGTTAGTGGGGTTGGTATGAGGCATGAAAGATGTTCTGTTCCTTAGTCTTCCGCTTATCCGGGGCCGGGTCGCAGGGCCAACACCCTCACATGGGAAGCCCAGGGTTCCCTCACCCCGGCTGCATCCTCCCTCTCACCCAGGAAGATCCTGAGGTATTCCCTGTCCAGCTGGGAGACATAGTCTGTCCAGCAGGTCCAGGGTCTGCCTCCTGGTCTCATTCCAGTGGAACGTGCCCAAAAAAAAACTCACTAGCAAATTTAGGATTACGGTTACTATACTTTGTAAATGAGTAAATTAGTTACTTTTTAATAGAGGTAACTTGTAATGTAACTGATTACATTTATTAATACAGGTTAAAAACACTGTCAGGAGTAATTATAGTCTGTGTAGTCCCCTCATTCATCCAGGAGTGATCCATAGTAGAAAAAGTTTTAAAAAAGTCTTCTGGACAGTTTAATTCTTGATCGAGACGTTTCGACTTCCATCCGGAAATCATTTTCAATCTGAATGAAATGGACTGAAAACTGGATCTATTTATACTGACCAGTAAACGAACCCTAACAAATCCTAAACTCCTAGTGACTCAGATTCACGTCTCTCGTTAGCAGGAATTTCTATTCACTAGGCTTTTAGCATTTTTATAATAGGGTTCGTTTACTGGTCTGTGGGTACAATAGGAGCCATTCACGGCCATCATAGGTAACACAGGCTCATTGGTCGAGCCCTTCTCACTATTTTTTTACCTTTTACTCAGGTTAGTATAAATAGATCCAGGTTTCAGTCCATTTCATTCAGATTGAAAATGATTTCCAGATGGAAGTCGAAACGTCTTGATCAAGAATGAAACTGTCCAGAAGACTTTTTTGAAACTTTTTCTACTATGGCAACGATAAGAAAAAAAATTGGATGTTGGTTTAATAAGGATTATTATGGGATTAAAAGCGAATGTTTAAGAAGTTATTTTGATCCAAGATTTTATTCAAACTTAACTGAGATTAAAAAGAAAGCTGTTGAAAGATTTAAATTTTAGATTAAAAAAAAGAATGTTTGGTATGAAATTTGTTAAATTTTTATACTATTTTTAAAACTCTGACTGGGGTTCTATGTCGTGTGACACAAAATATGTCTATTAAAAGCATACGTTTGTTCATAAAACAAAAAATAAACCACACAATTTATTTCTTATTCAAATTTTATGACTTATTTAGATCCTTTTTGAGGAAAAAAAAACTTTACATTTAGTTTCAATATTTGGTGTCACATTTAAATCATTCCACCATTTTAATGCGACACAAAATGTTTATTAAACCGTTGTTTGTAAAAAATCCATGCCATTTAATTTTTCATATTATATATTAATATGAAAATATCAAGAAGCTTTTTTGAATAAAACAATGACATTGATTTGTGTCACATTTAAATAGCTCCGACCGGTTTGTGTGTGTGGCGTTCTGACATTTCGATCAAACCATTATTCTCAGCGGGTGTGTTTGAGAGTTGGAAAAAACTTAAATACATCGTATTTATTTTATTAAAAAACTAATTTAAATATAATGTTTAGTTAATTGTTAATAAATGTTATTTTATTTCAGATTAATAGGTTTATTTTATTGTTTATTTTGTATTTTGACCCCCACATCTCGCGATATTTAGAATCGTCCCACTGCTGTAAAAAGAAGCGAAACATATTTTACTTGCTTTAAATTTTTAAAAAATTAAATGAATCCAAATGAAACATTGTAAAAATGGCAGAAAATACTGGAAATAATCATTTAATTGTAGAAAAGATGGAAATGGACTCTTTTTACAGCGTTGCGGTGGAAAAAGTAAAAAATGTAAGAAATTATTTTTATTAGCATTAGCAACATTAGCATCACAAGCTGAGTAAATAATCATACAATATTCATTTTAATCCATTATTTATTTATTTTTAAAACGGTTTCAGTCAGATCTGATCAGTTACTAAATATAAACAAGCTGTCAAATGAATTTATTCTGTTTATTGTTTATTTTAGAAGGTTTTTGTGAAATTGAAGCTAAAATTAGCATCAGGTGACAGAAGCTAGTTTTAACTTAAAATCAATCATTTTACTTTAATTGATTATATTTTTATTTTTTTAATTGTTTAAAAAGTCTAATTAGCCTTTTATCATAATTTAAAAGCGTTTTGATTAAGATTTTTTAAGTAAAATAACAAACAGCTGTTTCTTGCAGAAACTTCAATATAATTAGTTTCTTTTAAAACAAAAATTTCTTTCTTTAAAAATTAACTTGATTTTTTTTTTAACTTTAATAGTAAATTTTCACATGTTTTTATTTGAATTTAAAACAAAACAAGTTTATTTGTCGAACAATTCAAACAAAAACTTATTCAAAAACATGCATTAAAATAACAAAAAAGAATTTTTTATGGATACAGTGAAGGAAGACATGAAAAGAGTTGGTGTGACCGAAGAGGATGCAGGAGATAGGGTTAGATGGAGGAAACTGACTTGATGTGGCGACCCAGGAAGGTAACCATGGTAACCAGGATCTACATTCCTACACTCACCATGGTAACCAGGATCTACGTTCCTTCCCTCACCATGGTAACCAGGATCTACGTTCCTACCCTCACCATGGTAACCAGGATCTACGTTTCTACCCTCGCCATGGTAACCAGGATCTATGTTCCTACACTCACCATTGTAACCAGGGTCTACGCTCCTACCCTCACCATGGTAACCAGGATTTATGTTCATACCCTCACCATGGTAACCAGGATCTACGTTCCTACCCTCACCATAGTAACTAGGAACTACGTTCCTACCCTCACCATGGTAATCAGGATCTACGTTCCTACCCTCACCATGGTAACTAGGAACTATGTTCCTACCCTCACCATGGTAATCAGGATCTACGTTCGTACCCTCACCATGGTAACCAGATCTACTTCATACCCTCACCATGGTAACCAGGATCTACGTTCGTACGCTCATCCATGGTAACCAGGATCTACGTTCGTACCCTCACCATGGTAACCAGGATCTACGTTCCTACCCTCACCGTGGTAACCAGGATCTACGTTCCTACCCTCACCGTGGTAACCAGGATCTACATTTGTACCCTCACCATGGTAACCAGGATCTACGTTCGTACCCTCACCATGGTAACCAGATCTACTTCATACCCTCACCATGGTAACCAGGATCTACGTTCGTACCCTCATCATGGTAACCAGGATCTACGTTGCTACCCTAACCATGGTAACCAGGATCTACGTTCATACCCTCACCATGGTAACCAGGATCTACGTTCGTACCCTCACCATGGTAACCAGGATCTATGTTCCTACCCTCACCATGGTAACTAGGATCTACATTCCTACCCTCACCATGGTAACAAGGATCTACATTCCTACCCTCACCATGGTAACCAGGATCTATGTTCCTACCCTCACCATGGTAACCAAGATATACATTCCTACCCTCACCTATGGTCACCAACTCATTCTTTCAGGTGATGACCGAAAGAACAAGATCACGGATACAAGCGACTGAAATTAGCTTCCCCCGCAGGGTGGCAGATTGAGTGAGAGCCAGGCAAAAGAAGAAGAAGAAAGTCCACATACTCTCACATCTTAACAGATTGATCAGTTTGCTTTGCTGAAGCTCAAAATTACATCCAGATCATACGTTGTGTTTGTAGATCCAGCCTGTGAACACAGCCATGCCCCAAAGATAAACATTTGATTTCTTCTTCCAGATCGTTTCTTTGCTGCCAGACGATATGAGACCAGGACCGGATCTGTACGGTGTGCCGTGGGAACCGGTGATCATTGCTAGTCTGTTGGGGTTCTTCACGTTGGTGTTGTTCACCTGCAGATGTTACAGTTCTGTGAGAACATTGATTTAATATTTTATTTACATGTTTACTGTTAATAAATGTATGATTAAAATGTTTCATCTCATTTTTTACAGGTTAAAAGCAGAATGTATCGATGTAAGTTAAACACACGTTAAAGTTAAACAGTCAGTCACCTTCTTAACTGTTTAGCCCTTTCAGGGTTGCGGGTGGTGCCGGAGCCCATACCGGGTACACCCTGAAAATGTTGTCAGTCTGTCGCAGGGCCAAACACATTTTCTTTCCTAAGGGTAATCATGTCGTGGCCAGTCGACCTAACGTGTATGTTTATGGAAGGTAGGAATAAACCGGAGTACCTGGAGAAAAGTCACGCATACATGAGGAGAACATACAAACTCCACACAGAAAAGCCAGTGTTCCCTCTGGGTGTCTGAGGGATGAAAACAATGGCTGAAAAAGACAACTTCTTGATGAAAAAGTGGCAAAAAGTGAGGGAAAATTTGGAAAAATTATGGTTTATTGAGGAAAAAGGTAACCATTTTTTATCAAAAAAGTTAAAAAATTTTTGCGTCATTGTTTTTTTTACTTTTTTTTATGATTTTTTTCTTTTTTTTTGTTAAAAATTGCAAAAAAGAGAGTTTTTTTTTTTTTTTTTTCTCAAAAAGCCGTAAATTTGGACAAATAGTTGCAAAAAAGTTGCTTTTTTGTCAATAAGATTTGAAAAAGTTGCTAAAAAGTTGTCTTTTTTTTGTTAAAAAATGTGCAAAAAAGTTAAAAAACTTGCAAAAAGTTGCTTTTTTGTCAAAATATTGTGAAAAAGTTGCAAGAATGACAGTTTTTCCTCAAAAAAATTGCAAAAAAATTGGGGGCTTGGAACACTGGCCTTTCTGTGTAAAGTTTGCATGTTCTTTCTGTGTATGTGTGGGTTCTCCTGTTTCCTCCCACCTTTCAAAAACATGCATGTGAGGTTGATTGACCGCACATGATTGCCCCTAGGAATTGGTGTACAGTATGTGTGTATGGTTGTATGTGTGTGGTCCCGTGACCGACTGGCTACCTGTTCGGTGTGTACCCTGCTCCTCGCCTTGTATCGGCCAGGATGGGCTCCGGCACCCCCGTAGCTCCTTGAGGAATAGACGGTTAAGAAGGTGCTAATTGTATGTTGTTAAAAGTAAATGTTTTTTTTGTTTGCAGGTAAAGAGCGGTCTCTGGCTGAACAGGTCACACAGCTGCTGGAGGAGAAATCTAAAGTTTTAGAGACTCTTAGTCAGTGCCAACAAGAGGTAAGTTCTGAATGACAGCTGGTACACCAGCCTTAGGCCTTCAGTGGTGCTCCCTCTGCACCAATCAGGAACTATTTTATTGGTATAAGCCAGGGCATCCGGTCCTGAAGGTTTTACACGTGTTTGTGGATCCACACACTTGATCCAGGTTATTGAGTCAATATTCCGTTCCGTCGTTTTCCGCTTATCCAGGGCTGGGTTGTGCGGGCAACAGCCTCAGACGGGAAGACCAGGCTTCTCTCACCCTAGCTTCATCCTCCAGCTCACCCAGGAGGATCCTGAGGTGTTCCTTGTCCAGCTGTGAGACATAGTCTCTCCAGCAGGTCCGAGGTCTACCTCTTGGTCTCTTCCCGGTGGGACATGCCCGAAACTTCCATCTGCCAAGGAGCAATTTGGTAGTGGCCAATCAACCCAATGAGCAGTATTCCTGTTCTTCATTTTTCTGTGAAAGTTTTCTACACATGTGGACACCTGTTATATCCCATGCTGCTCACACTTCTTTACTTTGTTCAACATCTGTTTTAAACATTCATCCCGTGACCCACCAATCAGATTCTTTCTGTTTTTGTTATTTACAGTTTGATGACTTGGAGGATTTGCTGAATGGCGGCGGTGAGCTGGCACAAAGTGAAAAGTCAGAACGTCTGGAGGTGAAATCATTTTCCTAACGATCAGTGGTTTTAATTTGAGAAAAAGTCTCAGAGACTGATGAGGTTATAATTTCAGGTTTAAATGTAAATTATTTGCTCTCCAGCAAATTTGTAGCTCAAATGATTTAAAAATCTTTTAGTTTAATAAATGTAAACAAGTAGCACGATTCTGTAAAAATGGGAATTTTTTTGACAATCTTAAAAATTCAGCCAGACTTGAAAGTGTCAAAGATCCCAGAAGTACCAAAAAATGCTGATTAGGTTCAATATTTATTTTGTTTTTTTTGTCTTTCTCCCATCAGTTTAAATCCAAACATCTGGAACAGGCTAACCAGGAGATGGAACGGAATGTGGAGCAGCTTATAGATCACCTGGACCAGCAGAAAGAATACCGACTGGAGCAGGAGAGGAGGGTAGGACCACTCACACGTACTGTGGAGGTCTGGGGTCTTAATCAGAAAGATTATAAGCTGAGGAAGAACGTAAACGCAAGAGTTTTTTTTCCCAAAAAAACCTTTCGGTTGGAGTTTTTTAGGGAGTTTTCGGCTAGCTGGTTACGGAGTCATTCCGTTGTTGACGTGCATGTTGACATGCGCGACCAGCTGCTGGCTCTCGTAGCCACATCCGTCGTGTCTGGAGGAGTTGGTTCAGTCCTGAGGGAGCTGAGGAGAAGGAGACAGTCTAGAGGAGGTGCTTCCTGTGTTTTTACGGTTTCCATAGAAACGTCCGGTTGCTTGCTTGAGGAACTGGAGGCGCTCACTCGGACCCTGTGAAATACAGAGAGACCAGTTTGGTGTTCTTCACTGCGGCCTGGCTTTGTGTTCAGTCCTACACTGACAGGCTTTCATATGTGTTTTCTAATAGTTTCTTCACTGCTTCAAATGCTTCATCTCACTGTCCTCATTTCACTTCAGTTCATAGATTTGTTTCAAGTTTGCAAAGTCTTTTACTTTGAAAATATTTAGGTGTTTAAAAAGTATTAACTTCCTCTTTGATTCCAGATTGCTGCTCTGGAGGAAAACATGAAAACATTTGAAGAGGAAACTAAAGAGCTTCAGTCTCTGGAGGAGCAGGTTGGACATCCGATCACTCCTCACTGATGGTTACTCTTTCACTTTTTTGTTGTGTTACATTGTGTTGGTTTTTTTTTTCTCGTTAGGGACAAACGACTCTGAAGATTTACAACATGAACAGTGAGAGGTTACAGAAGAATCTGGAAACAGCCGGAGAGGAAAACGCTGTGTTACAAGAAAACAATGCTCATGTAAGAGGCTGTATACGTTTAAAAAAAATAAAAACAACTGGCTTCTCTCGACCTGGAGGAGCGGCTCGACACCAAGCTCCTCCCTCTATCCCAGAGTGAGAACCAAGCCACCCTGCAGGGGAAGATCAACTTCGCCATTTGTATCCACGATCTTGTTCTTTCGGTCACCACCCACATAAGTTACCATGGTGAGGGTAGGAACATAGATCCTGGTTACCATGGTGAGGGCAGGAATGTAGATACTGGTTACCATGGTGAGGGTAGGAACATAGATCCTGTTTACCATGGTGAGGGTAGGAACGTAAATCCTGGTTACCATGGTGAGGGTAGGAATGTAAATCCTGGTTACCACGGTGAAGGTAGGAACGTAGATCCTGGTTACCATGGTGAGGGTAGGAACGTAGATACTGGTTACCATGGTGAAGGTAGGAACGTAGATACTGGTTACCATGGTGAGAATAGGAACGTAGATACTGGTTACCATGGTGAGGGTAGGAACGTAGATACTGGTTACCATGGTGAGGGTAGGAACGTAGATACTGGTTACCATGGTGAGAATAGGAACGTAGATATTGGTTACCATGGTGAGGGTAGGAACGTAGATCCTGGTTACCATGGTGAGGGTAGGAACGTAGATCCTGGTTACCATGGTGAGGGTAGGAACGTAGATCCTGGTTACCATGGTGAGGGTAGGAACATAGATCCTGGTTACCATGGTGAGGGTAGGAACGTAGATCAACTGGTAAATCCAGAGCTTTGCTTTTCAGCTCAGCTTTTTCTTCACCACAACTGACCGATGCAGTGTCCTAATTATTTCGGACACAGCATCGATCCCCCTATCGATCTCTCGCTCCATCCTTTCCCCGCTGTGAACAAGATCCCGAGATACCTAAACTCTTCCTCTTGGGGCAGGACCCTGAGATAATCAAACCCCTTGCTGACCTGCCGTGGGCACGCCACTACTTTTTTTTGTAAAATCTTCACATCCAAGTTTTAATCAGTGAGATTTTCTTTTGATTTTAAAATGTGTGCAGCTGAAACAGCAGGTGGAGGGATGGGCGGAGAGAGTGAGCGAGCTGGAGGCGGAGATGCGGAGATGCGAAGCGGCTCATAGTGGGATGCTCCAGGATGTCTCTAACAGAGACCACCAGATTACGGTAGGTTTTATTAAATTCATCAAAGTGATTAAAACTAACGAGCTTTAAACATTTACATGTTGATTTCTTGATAAAACATCAGCACCATCTTTTTCTGAAATGAGTGTGCCCCCTGATTCTAAAAAGATACGCCAACTTCTGAATCAATAAATATGAGGGCATCAAACATCATCAAGCTCATTGCTTTAGTTTTTCTAGATTGTTTTGTTTCTCAGGGTTTTTGGATCCTTGAAATAAGATTTTTGTGAGAGTCAGTTTTAAGCCCGATCCGTCGTCTTCCACTTATCTGGGGATGGGTCTCGTGGGCATCAGCCTAAGACGGGAAGCCCAGGGTTCTCTCACCCTGGCTGCATCCTCCAGCTCACCCTGGTGAGATGGAACACCTCACCAGCGAGGGAGGCATCCTAACCAGATGCCCGACCCAACCCCATCTGGCTTCTCATGACCTAGAAGAGGAGCGGCTCAACACCGAGCTCCCCCTGGATGGCAGAACTCCTCCCTCGATCTCCGAGTGAAAGCTGGCCCACCAAACACGGCCAGTCTCACCACGGCTTTGCCCACTTTCATTTTATCTGAAACTCTTCTATCACACATCACACCTGATACTTTTCTCCACCGTGCCAGCCTGCATGCACACGTTTCTTAGTTTACAGCTGGTATAACATTTCTGTTGCTATGTTTTTTAGTCCCTGACAGACCGGTTGCTGAAGATTAAAGCGTGGGACTCGGATCTGGAGGAAAGAGAGAAGGAAGCAGAGATGGAGGCGACGAACGGGAAAACGGAAACAAGAAAAGGGAACGATGCAGAGGATCAAACAGACGTCCATCTGCAGAAAGTCCAGAAGCTCATTTATGCTGCTAAGGTATGAAAAATAACAGAATGAATATGTTTAACTCTTTCTTATTCAAATCAGTTCCATCGTCTTACGTTTATCCGGGCCTGGTCGCCGGGGGCAACAGCCTCAGACGGAAAACCCAGGCTTCTCTCACCCCAGCTGCATCCTGCAGCTCACCCGGGAGGATCCTGAGGTATTTCCTGTCCTGTGAGACATAGTCTCTCCATAAGGTCCAGGGTCTGCCTGTGCGTCTCATCCCAATGGGAGGTGCCCGAAATACCTCACCAGTGATGCGCTCGGGAGGCATCCTAAGCAGATGCCCGTCCCCCCATCTGGCTTCTCCCAACCCAGAGGAGCAATGGCTCTACTCCGAATTCCTCCTAGACGGGAGAACTCCTCGCTCTATCTCCGGGTGAGAGCCCGGCCACTCAGCAAAGGAAGATTATTTTGGTCGTTTGTATCCACAATCTCGTTCTTTCAGTCACCACCCACAGCTGGTTACCACGGTGAGGTTAGAACATAGATCCTGGTTACCATGGTGAGGGTAGAAACGTAGATCCTGGTCACCATGGTGAGGGTAGGAACATACATCCTGGTTACCATGGTGAGGGTATGAATGTAGATCCTGGTTACCATGGTGAGGGTAGAAACGTAGATCCTGGTCACCATGGTGAGGGTAGGAACATACATCCTGGTTACCATGGTGAGGGTATGAATGTAGATCCTGGTTACCATGGTGAGGGTAGGAACATACATCCTGGTTACCATGGTGATGATATTAATGTAGATCCTGGTTACCATGGTGAGGGTATGAATGTAGATCCTGGTTACCACGGTGAGGGTAGGAACGTAGATCCTGGTTACCATGGTGATGATATTAATGTAGATCCTGGTTACCATGGTGATGGTATTAATGTAGATCCTGGTTACCATGGTGAGGGTAGGAACGTAGATCCTGGTTGCCATGGTGAGGGTAGATACGTAGATCCTGGTTACCATGGTGATGATATTAATGTAGATCCTGGTTACCATGGTGAGGGTATTAATGTAGATCCTGGTTACCATGGTGAGGGTAGGAACGTAGATCTAATATGTTGTTGTTTTTTTCTTTCCTTTTCACAGCTTAATGCTGACCTTAAATCTATGGATGAAGATAAAGATCGAGTTTTCGCAAAACTGAACGATGAAGTCGGCGCCAAAGAAGACTTGAAAGGTCCGTAAACTCCGGATTAAAAGTTAAAGATGGTTAAAATAAACATTTAACTTTGGTTTTGTTTGTGTTTGTCCTCTCAGCGGGCATCGAGGAAATGGAGAAAGAGAAGCTAACGCTACAGGCTGATAGTGAACATTACTCTGAACAGGTAACGAACTCGTTTACCGCCATCTTTAGAACTTTTACTCCTCCTTTTAATATCCGTGTTGTCTTCAGGTTCAACGATTGCAACAGAAACTTCAGATTATGACTGAAATGTACCAAGAAAACGAGCTCAAGCTGCACAGGTATCAACTCATAAATGTGTGACCATAGAATGTAGGGGGGAAAAAAAAGTCTTATTTTCTTTGTTATTTTAAAAGGATGCTGACGGTAGAAGAAAAAGAGCGTCACCAGAAGGAAGAAAAGTTAAATAAAGCAGATAGAAACATCGCCATGGCGATGGAGGAGCTGAATAACTACAGGCAGCGAGCGGAAGAGATGGAGGAGGAGCTGGAGAAAACCAGGAAGTCCTACCAGATTCAGATTTCAGCCCACGAAAAGAAGGCTCATAATAACTGGGTGAGTTGCTGGGACACCGAGGGGTCCCTGAATGAATAGTTTGTCCATGGCGTCTTGAACGTATCATCTCTGTTTCCTCCAGCTGGCAGCTCGGGCAGCAGAAAGAGACCTTTCAGACATCCGCAGAGAGACCAGCCTTCTCCGACAGAAGTAAGAACTCTTTGAAAATTTTCTTTCCGCATCAAAATGGTGGCCGTGTCGCCAGCCTCAGACAAGAAGCCCAGAGTTCTCTCACCCTAGCTGCATCCTCCTGCTCATCTGGAAGGATCCTGAGGTGTTCCCTGTCCAGCTGTGAGACATAGTCTCTCCAGCATGGCCGGGGCCTGCCTCTAAGTCTCCTCCTGGTGAGACATGCCCAAAACACCTCACCAGCAAGGAAGGCTTCCTAATCAAATACCTGAACCACTCTGTCTGGCTTCTCTCGACCTGGAGGAGAAGCGGGTCTACTCCGAGCTCCTCCCGGATGGCAGAGCTCCTCCTTCTATCTCTGATAGGTGGAATGGGAGGACCTCGGAGTAGAGCTGCTCCTCCAGTTTGAGAGAAGCCAGGTGGAGTGGTTCGGGCATCTGGTGAAGTGTTCTGTCCCACCAAGAGGAGACCAAAAGGTAGACAACAAACCTGCTGGAGAGACTATGTCTCACAGCTGGACAGGGAACACCTCTGGATCCTCCTGGGTGAGATGGAGGATGCAGCCGGGGTGAGAAAAGCCTGGGCTTCCCATCTGAGGCTGTTGCCCCGGCAACCCGGTCCTAAGTAAAATTTGATCGGTTATTAATACAGTGTGTGACATTGGGCAGACGGACAGGAAATGGATGTGTTTGAGTGTTAACGTGTTCTATTCGTCTTTCAGACTGACGGACACACAGTTTAAACTGGACTCTCTGGACAAAGATCCGTATGCCTTGAACAGCCTGGCGAGGCCGATGCCTTACCGAGGTAAGAAAAGAAGAACCTGGTTTAGAACCTTCTAGAATCACAGTCCCTATCAGACTTAAATCATTCCTTCATTCCTGGTTACCTGTGTTTTCTAATGATCTTGTTCTCCAGGTGAACGGTCTCCGTACGGTCCATCTCCTTTGGGCCGTCCGTCCTCTGAAACCAGAGCTTTCCTCTCACCTCCGACCCTAATGGACGGACCGTCTGCTCGACTTTCTCCAAGAGGTCAGAAAGAAACCCGTTTAGTTTTTTATCAGTCGAAGCGTGACAAAGTAATGTCACCGGGCTGCTGGTGGTATTTCAAAATAAAAGTGCTCAAAAATATGTGTTTATCAAAAGCTTAAAATGAGCCATCGCCACGAGCCAGACAACATGGCAGAGCAGACGTGGCACAGAGTTTATCAAAACCCGAAGATAAAAATCAGTAAGCACATCAAACACCCTGCTGAGTCCAATCCAAGGTCGATGGGTACAGCAGGCTTTATTTAGCCTGGTAGACGGGGTGAAGGAAGTCACCCAATAGGTTAACAAACAAGAAGATGTAAGATGGTTAACTCGCCCTCTTGTCTGAGGTACTAGAGACTAACCAATGGAAACAGAAGTCTTAAGAGACGGCTGGCAGCGGGGCTACTGCCCGCTGGAACATAAAACAGAATGATGATATTATGTCTACACGCTTTAGGAATGATTTAAAACTAATTTTAAAAAACTCCGGGGTACCCTATTTCCGTTTCATCGTCTTCCGCTTATCCAGGGCCAGGTCGTCGGGGGCAACAGCCTCAGACGGGAAGCCTGGGCTTCTTTCATCCCAGCTGCATCCTCCATCTCACCCAGGATGATCCTGAGGTGTTCCCTGTCCAGCTGTGAGACATAGTCTCGCTAGTGGGTCCGGGGTCTGCCTCTTGGTCTCCTCCTGTTGAGACGTGCCCAAAACACCTCACTAGAGAGGAGCTCGGGGGGCATCCTGACCAGATGCCCGAGCAACTCCATCTAGCTTCTCTCGACAATCAGCCCCTCCTGGATGGCAGAACTCCTCACCCGATCTCTGAGTGAGTGCCCAGCCACCCTGCGGCGGAAACTCATTTTTCCAGTGGACTCACCACCTGCAGGAGGGGCCATATGGGTCGGATGAAGGAGGAGATGGGTGCCAGCCAACGACATGGGCACACCATACGAATGCAAACATATCCAGACTTTACACGTCCATCTGTGATAAGTGCAACCATTGCGGAAAGTCGCCAGCAAACCATACCCACATGTTTTGGGCTTGGCCAAAATAAGAAGGCATATGGTTGTGACCTTACAACCTAATGCCATGTCGGCTAGTTTTGGGCTTTTGGTTGATTTGAATCTGGCAGGAGCTTTGTGGCATTCACCACACCGTTAGCCAGGCGTCTGATTCTGTTAAACTGGTACTCATCCTGGGTACAGCTCACCTGCTCTTCTATAACTGGAGCCAGCGGTGGTTCCAGTTTCAGCATCTTTAAATGAATTTTTTTTTAATTGAAATTCCTTTCCTTCTCAGTGCCCCGCGGTCCAGGAGAACCGCCAGGAGTTCCGTTAGAGATGGATCGCAGCGGAGGTCCTCATTCAGACAGCGGGTCAATATCTCCTACGTGGGAGAGAGACCGTAGGGGTCCCCCACCAGGACCGCCAGGGCCTCCAGGACACCCAGGTATGTGTGACATCAGAGGATCCACTTCCTGTACCGACTGAATGTGGACTTCATAATAAAACATTTTAAATTCTTTCCACAGGTTTTATGTATTCAGAACCAGGAGGTCCCATGTTTAGGAGACCGCCCCCTGGAGCGCTTCCGCCCGGCCCTCTACCACCTGGTCCTTTCCATCCTAGAGGGTTTCCCCCAGGACCTCCTCCCCCCGTAGAGATGCCCGGTACTTCTGAGCTTTATTTTCAAATTAAAAGCTGCTGTTGTGGGTTTTTTTTCACTGAAAGAGAATTTTTTTTCTTTTTTGAACAGATGGATCGTTTAGAGAAAACATTTCGGATCTGGAGTTCAGAGGGGTGAGTGTGTGTGGGTGTGTGTGTGGAAGAGGAACCTTGTACGGGTACAGGAACGGGTAACAACCCACTATAACACACCACGTGAGAAGTGGACCACCAGAACAAAGGTCTCAAAAATACTCTATTGATCCCCGAAGGGAACACCTCGATGCCCCCTCGCCCCATCCACCGATAGGGGCGTCCCAGTCCAGTCGCACTGTGTCCAACCTGGCAACCCAAAAGCTGGAGTCCGGAATGGATCCACAAAGCCAGGCCGCAGTGAAGAACACCAAACTGGTCTCTTTGTATTTCACTGGATCCGAGTGAGCACCTCCAGTTCCTCAAGCGAGCAACCGGACGTTTCCATGGAAACCGTAAAAACACAAGAAGCACCTCTGACCGTCTCCTTCTCCTCAGCTCCTTCAGGACTGAACCAACTCCTCCAGACACGACGGATGTGGCTCTAAGAGCTAGTCGTTTGGAGCTAGCTGCTGGGGGCAGTGCCTTAGTTGTTTTTGTTTATTAATCCCTGAAGGGAACACCTTGATGCCCTCGTCTTTCCTGGTCTGCTGACATGGTTTGAAACCTTGCATCTGAACAGCTGCCAGCCCGGAATGAGTCCACAGAGTCAGGCTTCAGAGAAGCACTCTAACTTGGCCTCTATCTATTCCTGCTGGGCTCCTTCATCTTGCCAGCGAATGACCAGATGTTAGACACTGTACTCCTTCTCAGTTCTGTCGGGACTCCACCGACTCCTCCAGCCACGGTGGATCTGGTTCCGAGAGCGAGCAGCTGGTCGTGAACGCAAACAAAGCGGGACAACTCCACAACCAGCGAAAGATTATCATATTTTCAGGGAGAACATGCAAACTCCACACAGAAAGGACAGTGTTTCAAGCCTTACCACTCCGGGACTTGAACCCCTGACCTTCTTGCTATGACGCCACCGTGCAGCCCCAGTTTAGTGTAAACCCTGGTGGCCTCACAGCAAGAAGGTCAAGAGTCCCGGTCTAAGAGCGAGGCTTGAAACACTGTCCTTTCTGTGTAGAGTTTGCATGTTCTCCATACATATCAGGTTGATTGGCCCTAGGAATGAGTGTGTGGTGGTGGATGGTGTGGATGGTTGTGTGTGTGTGCCCGCGATAGACTGGCAACCTGTTCAAGCTTCTTTCTGTTTTCAGCCTCCTGATCAGAGACCACCTCCTGGAGGAGGAGTCCTCCTCCCTCCCATGCCAGACGGACCCTTCCCTCGCAGACCTCTTTACGGACCCCCACCTCCTGACTTCTTCAACCCCAGAGGAGGCGCCCCGCCCATGATGCCAGGTAACCTGTACCATCTGCCACGTTCCATCTCTCCTCCAGACTAACCTGATCTCTTCCTTCTTACTCCTCATAGTCTGGGGCCCACCTCCTCCAGGGATGATGTTTCCCCCTCACATGCCCCCGCCTGGCATGCCGTCCTACGCGCCCCCTATTCCGCAAGATGAACCGATAGAGGAGAGCGCACCCATACTTGAAGACGTAATCTGAGCAGGAGGTTTGACGGGTATCGGGATTGCCCCACTTTTTTTTTTCTTTTTCCGTCGCTTTTAAAGTTCGTTGGTTGATCGAAAAGTCGGAAATTTACGAAGCGTGTGAGCGTGCACGTGCATGTGAGCGTGCACGTGTGTGTTTGTTTAATCGCCGACTAAAAAAAAAAACAATGAATTGTGTGAAAAACCGTTTGAATAAAATCTGAAATGATTCGTTCGCGCGTGAAAAAAATAAAGTTTATTTATGTGTAAATTAAACATAAAAAAAAAATGCTTTCAATATTTTACATGTAAAAAAACTTGAAATTTTGATTGTAGTTAATTATAAATTTACAAAGTCGTAAAAAAACGATGACTCTTGATGTTTTTTCTATTAAACGTCAATTTTATTTCCAGTGAGAAGACCGTGGTCCTCGCCCGGAAGAGGGTGGAGTGCTCCCTGCAGGTCGGAAACGGGTAACCAGGATCTACATTCCTACCCTCACCATGGTAACCAGGATCTACATTCCTACCCTCACCATGGTAACCAGGATCTACATTCCTACCCTCACCATGGTAACCAGGATCTACGTTCCTATCCTCACCATGGTAACCAGGATCTACGTTCCTACCCTCACCATGGTAACCAGGATCTACGTTCCTACCCTCACCATGGTAACCAGGATCTACGTTCCTATCCTCACCATGGTAACCAGGATCTACGTTCCTATCCTCACCATGGTAACCAGGATCTACGTTCCTATCCTCACCATGGTAACCAGGATCTACGTTCCTACCCTCACCGTGGTAACCAGGATTTACGTTCCTACCCTCACCGTGGTAACCAGGATCTACGTTTCTACACTCACCGTGGTAACCAGGATCTACGTTCCTACCCTCACCGTGGTAACCAGGATCTACGTTCCTACCCTCACCATGGTAACCAGGATCTACGTTTCTACACTCACCGTGGTAACCAGGATCTACGTTCCTACCCTCATCATGGTAACCAGGATCTAAGTTCCTACCCTCACCATGGTAACCAGGATCTACGTTCCTACCCTCACCATAGTAACCAGGATCTACGTTCCTACCTCCACCATGGTAACCAGGATCTACATTCCTACCCTCACCATGGTAACCAGGATCCACGTTCCTACCCTCACCATGGTAACCAGGATCCACGTTCCTACCCTCACCATGGTAACCAGGATCTACGCCCCTGCCCTCATCATGGTGAGTGACTAAAAATTTTTCTTTGAATAAAAAGCAGAAAAATTTGAAAAACAGTTTTTATTAAAAAAGAAACAAAGTAATAAAAATTTACAAAAAAACTTTTTTTTCATTAAACAAAATGAAAAAATAAACATTTTAGAGCAAAAAAAAATAAGAGGTAGTTTTTAAAAATCAGATTTTTTTTTTTTTTTTTTTTAAAAAGAAAATATTTAAAATCCTCAAGAAAAAAAAATTTTAAATTAAGACTTTGTTCAATAATTTGACCAAAAAAAAATCACTTTTAATTAAAACCCCTGAAAATTAACGAGTTTTAATCATAAAAAGTTGAAAATTTCCTGGAATGAGACGCAAGTCGTCGGGCGCATCGTCTCGTTTTCCGGGATAAGACGCAGGTCGTCGCAGGCATCGTCTCATTTTCAAAAGCAGAACTTTAGCTGTAAACTGAGTATAAATACGTCTGTGTGTGTGTAGCTGTGTGTGTGTGTAGCTGTGTGTGTGTGTGTGTGTGTAGCTGTGTGTGTGTGTAGCTGTGTGTGCGTGTAGCTGAGTGTGTGTAACTATGTCTGTGTGTGTGTTTTTCTCAGCGGTTTAGAACGGGTCGGTTTCTTTCCGGTCTGAATGGAAACGTAGAACTCTCTGAATCCGTCCTCACTCTGTGGGGACCCAGTGTGGCGACGGCCTGCAACACACACGGCACACACACAACCATACCCACACCCACACACACACACACACACACACACACACACACACACACACACACACAGAGTCATAAAACACACTGATTAACACATCGATTGAACCAGGGGTGCCCAACCTTTTTTGTTACAAAATCTACTTTTCCAAGCATCAACCCTCCTGAGATCTACCAGTCCAGAGTCCTCTCACACACACAAACACACGCACACACATACACACACACACACACCAGGACGTACTGCTCATGAAGAACAGGCTTAACAATGTGCTTTCACGTCACAGACTCCAAAAACCTGCCTGATTGATGCTTTTTTAAAACAAAAAAAACAAACACTTGCTTAACGGTCTGACGTCGGTGCGTTGGCACTACTAACTTCCTGCACCTGGCGGTCGACTTGGCATTAGTCTGATTGACTGGTTGGGCACCCGTGTATTAACACATGAATCCCATTTTTTCTCACCTTCCTGATGGTGGTCCAGTCCTCCAGGATGTCCAGGTCAGGCAGCATGTAAACGATATACGGCCGTGATTCAGAGTTAAAGAGATTTACGACACGTCTGATGGATAGAGTTACCCGAGTGAATCTCACCCCGGCTGCATCCTCCAGCTCACCCAGGAGGATCCTGAGGTGTTCCCTGTCCAGCTGTGAGACATAGACTCTCCAGCAGGTCCAGGGTCTGCAACTTGGTCTCCTCATGGTGGGACGGAACACCTCACCAGGGAGGGATCCTAGCCAGACCCTTGAACCATCCCATCTCTGAACCCGGAGGAGCAACGGCTCTCCTCCAAGCTTCTCCCTCTATCTCTGAGTGGGAGACCAGCCAACCTGCAGAGGAAGATCATTTCAGCCGCTTGGATTTGGGATCTTGTTCTTTCAGTCACCACCCACCTTGGTTACCACGGTGAGGGTAGGAACGTAGATCCTGGTTACCATGGTGAGGGTAGGAACGTAGATCCTGGTTACCACGGTGAGGGTAGGAACGTGGATTCTGGTTACCACGGTGAGGGTAGGAACGTGGATTCTGGTTACCACGGTGAGGGTAGGAACGTAGATCCTGGTTACCACGGTGAGGGTAGGAACGTAGATCCTGGTTACCATGGTGAGGGTAGGAATGTAGATCCTGGTTACCATGGTGAGGGTAGGAACATAAATCCTGGTCACCATGGTGAGGGTAGGAACATAGATCCTGGTCACCATGGTGAGGGTAGGAACGATGATCCTGGTTACCATGGTGAGGGTAGGAACATAGATCCTGGTCACCATGGTGAGGGTAGGAACGATGATCCTGGTTACCATGGTGAGGGTAGGAACATAGATCCTGGTCACCATGGTGAGGGTAGGAACATAAATCCTGGTCACCATGGTGAGGGTAGGAACGTAGATCCTGGTTACCACGGTGAAGGTAGGAACCTAGATCCTGGTTACCACGGTGAAGATAGGAACGTAGATCCTGGTTACCATGGCGACTGTAGGAACGACCTAACCATCCTTAAGTTGCCACTTTACCATGGTGCTATGTTTTCAGGGGCTTCATGTCTTCATGTCAACGGAAGGGTCACCCATGAAAAACAGGTCCTCAACGAGGGGCCAGACAGTGCGGCTCAAGAAACCCTTAATGAAGAATACAAGCGTGCGCCCCACAGAATCAGGCCCAAGGTGGGGCTGCATATGTAACACATCAGATTGTAAAGGATATCAGACACCACGGACGGTCGTCTCTTCTTCTTATCCGGACTTAAAGCATCCCGTCTCTTCTTTCTTCCTGACAGCTCGTCGTTCCACAGCTCTGAGTGAGGACACACACACACACACTGTTAAAGCCACAGCTGCCCTGACCATCACCAGCCAATCACATACACACCAGATCCAGACTGATCATCACCAACCAATCACACACACCAGATCCAGACTGACCATCACCAACCAATCACACACACACCAGATCCAGACTGACCATCACCAACCAATCACACACACACCAGATCCAGACTGACCATCACCAACCAATCACACACACACCAGATCCAGACTGATCATCACCAACCAATCACACACACACCAGATCCAGACTGATCATCACCAACCAATCACACACACACCAGATCCAGACTGACCATCACCAACCAATCACAGACCAGATCCAGACTGATCATCACCAACCAATCACACACCAGATCCAGACTGATCATCACCAACCAATCACACACACACCAGATCCAGACTGACCATCACTAACCAATCACACACACACCAGATCCAGACTGACCATCACCAACCAATCACACACACACCAGATCCAGACTGACCATCACTAACCAATCACACACACACCAGATCCAGACTGACCATCACCAACCAATCACACACACACACCAGATCCAGACTGACCATCACCAACCAATCACACACTCACTTCCTACCTGACGTGATGTCGATACTGTGTCTGTCCTCCTCCAATCGGCGGATCTTCTCCTCCAGTTCGTTTTGAACCGTGTCAAAAAGCAGCAGCTTCTCACTCTAAACACAAACACAGCCTCGTCACCAGACATGCCACCAATGCCAACCCGTAATTAGGGCCTTTTCTCACGCCCACTCTCCAAGGATAATCAAATACGTCATGATGAACACCCAACTTCCAACGGCTAGCTCCCAATGGCTAGCTAGTTATGGAGTCATTCTGCTGCTGGCATACATGTTGACATGCGCGACCAGCTGCTGGCTCTTGGAGCGACATCCGTCGTGTCTGGAGGAGTTGGTTCAGTCCTGAGGGAGCTGAGGAAAGGAAACGGTCTAGAGGAGGTGCTTCCTGTGTTTTTACAGTTTCCATGGAAACGTCCGGTTGCTCGCTTGAGGAACTGGAGGCGCTCACTCGGACCCAGTGAAATACAGAGAGACCAGTTTGGTGTTCTTCATTGCGGCCTGGCTTTGTGGATCCATTCCAGACTCCAACTTTTGGGTTGTCAGGTTGGACACAGTGTGACCGGACTGAGGTGTTTACACTGCAGCACTCAGATTACTATTCAGTTTACTTTCGTAGCTACCATGTTACAGGGTGTGTGTGTGTGTGTGTGTGTGTGTGTGTGTGTGTGTGTGTGTGTGTGTGTGTGTGTGTGTGTGTGTGTGTGTGTGTGTGTGTGTGTGTGTGTGTGTTACCTCCCAGTGTTGACAAGCCGCCTGAAGCTCACACTCATATTTGTTCTTCACAGACTCCAAACACAACTCTCTGTAAATACCTGCAAAAAACATTGGAAATGATCACAAATTAACACCAGTAATTACCGTGTTTCATCACTAGAAGGTGCCATTTTTATGGATCAATACTAATTGATTTATGGCTACCGATGTTTTATTTTGAAAAGTCACCGGATTTTCTTCCTTACATCCGTCAATGACGTCATCCCATTAAATTTAAACCCATAAACTATCAAAATGAGTAAAAAACAAAGATCTATTACAGAGTTATGAAGTAGACTGGAACTTAGAAACACTCTTCAGGTTTCAGGTCAAGGTGGGACTGTCTGGTTCCGGCAAAACAAACTCAGAACTCTGATTGGTGTAGTCTTACTGGGAGGAGCCTAACCGTTTTTTTTATTCACTTTGTTTTTGTGATGTCTTTTATTTTGAAGGTAGTATGTTTACCGTTACCATAGCAACCAGCAGGCGTTAAGGCTGGTATTATCATCATTGGAATATTACGGGAAAATATTGTCCAGCCACTAAACCGGTCTGTAGATAAGAAAAGGTTGGGATCCCTGATCTAGTGGATGCATTGTCCAGGTGTATCAGATACTGACGTGTGTTTACATACCTGCCACCTTGGTGCGGACCTGCATGTTCTCCAGCAGCACCGCTAATGGTTCCAAATACTCGGCGGCTCGTCCGGCTTCCACTTCGGCCAGTTTGCTGTTTACCTGACTGAGTCGTTCTCTGTACAACCTGTAGGATCACAGAACAACATGTCGACGCTGTGCCTCATTAGAAACATCGAAACATAACCAATCGTACTGGTCTTTGAGATCGGTGAACTGTTTTTCCAGGGTCGACATTTCATCCAGACACTCCATTCGTCTCCGTTCACAGTCCTCCTCGTCCATCTCTGAAAAGCAAAGGGTCACAGACGCGTGATATCAATGGATACCCTCACCATGGTAACCAGATCTACATTGCTACCCTCACCATGGTAACCAGAATCTACGTTCCTACCCTCATCATGGTAACCAGGATCTACGCTCCCACCCTCACCATGGCAACCAGGATCTACGATCCTACCCTCACCATGGTAACCAGGATCTACGTTCCTACCCTCACCATGGTAACCAGGATCTACGTTCCTACCCTCACCATGGTAATCAGGATCTACGTTCCTACCCTCACCATGGTAACCAGGATCTACGTTCCTACCCTCACCATGGTAATCAGGATCTACGTTCCTACCCTCACTGTGGTAACTGGGATCTACGTTCCTACCCTCACCATGTAACCAGGATCTACGTTCCTACACTCACCATGGTAACCAGGATCTACGTTCCTACCCTCACCATGGTAACCAGGATCTACGTTCCTACTCTCACCATGGTAACCAGGATGTACATTCTTACCCTCACCGTGGTAACTGGGATCTACGTTCCTACCCTCACCATGGTAACCAGGATCTACATTCCCACCCTCACCATGGTAACCTGGACCACACATTCAATAGGCTGATATGATCTTCCACCAAAGAGTGGCTGGGCTCTAACTTGGAGAAAGGGTGAGGAGCTCAGCGTACAGTCATTACTCCTCCGGGTTGAGAGACGCAAGATGGGGGTGGTTCGGGCATCTGGTAAGGATGCCTCCCAAAAGCCCTACCGGTGACGCGTTTCGTCCCACCAGGAGGAGACCCAGAGGCAGACACCGGACCTGCTGGAGAGACTATGTCTCACAGCTGGACCGGGAACACCTCCTCCTGTGTGAGTACGAGGATGCAGCCGGGGTAAGAGAAGCCTGGGTTTCCTGTCTGAGGCGGTTGCCCCTGCCACCCTACCCAGGACAAGTGGAAGACAACTTTTGTACTTGTTACTCACCAGAAGAATCTCCATCATCAGAAACAGATGACGTCTCAGAATCCTGTTCTTCTTCTGAACTGGATGCTTCATGTTCTTCTACCTCCATTTCTTCTACTGGGAGGTCCTTTTTAGAAAGGTGGACGGGCATGGTGCCAGATCACTGCTGAGAAACACACGCACGCGCAGAGCCGTGAGAAACACAACTAGGACATAACTTTAAAAATAAATATACGTATATAATTAAGGAGAAAAAAAATCTGTTGATGGTCAGAAACAATATAAACTAAAAGTTTTGTGAATCAATAACAAACATTCACTTTAATAAAATATTATTCAAATAACAAAAATCCTAAAAATTTAAAATTAATCGGTTAAAATATTCAAGATATTTTTTATTAATTTTTCAGAATAAAACAAAATAATCAGAATAAAATTACTTTTATGTGAAAAAAACATGTAGCATTTTGTTAGCATGTAAATTAGCATTTACTACTTTACAAAAAATCAAGGTTAAAAACAAAGTTTAACATCTGAAGATTACTCACAATGTTATAAAACACAAAATGGATTAATTAATTTATGTAAAAAGCCGTTTGAGGAATTAAATTAGTTGAATTTTAAGTTTTTCCTTCGGGTTTTTCACGTGTTCGCTCTTGTTATGCTAAAAACAAACCTCGACGCGCAGTTCAGATGCTCATGGGATTTGTAGTTTTTAAACTCGGAATCAGTCCGTTTCTGATTTTTTTAGCATCTGATTTAGACTACATTACCCAGAATTCATCGCTGCTTCGACGTGCTCAAATAGAGGGAATTTGTTTTTTAAAAAAAGTTCGAAACGTAATTAAAAGTTTATTGAAAGTGTTTTATAATCAATTTAAAATTGATGAGAATTGATTAAAGTTATTAGATTCATAAATTGAGAAATTTTGGATTTTTTTAAACAACTTACATAATGTTTTAAAAAACAAGCGTTTAAAATGTTTTTATGATAAAATGATTTTGGGAAATATTTTGATCCTCTGCCTGCTCAGTCTAGGAGTCTGACCAGGTGGAAACACCCTGAACAGGTGATAGTGCGTGAAGTGACTCGGACGGCTTCCCATAGAGGACACACACACTCATTCTTAAATCAACCTAACATGTATGTTTTTGGAGGACGGGAGGAAAATGGGGTAAGAGAGAACCTGCAATCTACACAGAAAGACCAGTAATTCAAGCCTCAACCCCATTCTTGGACTCGAACCCTGACCTTCTTGCTGTATAGCCAGTATGGCAACCACTGCAGCACAATGCTGCCCACAAGCAGTCCTGTCTTTGATTAATCACTCTCAGACTACATTACCCACAATTCAGCACTGTGCTGAAAATTTGTTTGAAACCAATAAATTAATGTAAATGTCTATCGTGTGTTTGTATAAATGTTAATCTGATAAAATATGTTTGATTAAAAAAAAAAAAACATTAGTTGAATTTATCTGGGATCGACTACGTGAGGATGATTGATTTCTCTGTGATTGATTACTTTGTTTTTTCTCCGTCAGTCCGCCATGATGTTTTCAGCAGCTAACTTAGCAACAAACTAACCAGTTTAGCCTTCAAACCTGAGAATTACACATAGAAAGGAAGCTGGGATGGATACATTTAACACTCCACTACTTTATAAAGATTTATCTTTAGTTTAAAAAAGAATGCGATCAGTTTTACGGCTGAAAACACTCTGCGTTGTCGTAAAATTAGCTTTTAAGGCGTTAATAATAAATCAATGATCAAACAGCTGAGATTTATTTTGTATTTTTCTTCCTAATTTAAAGACTAACAGCTAAAAGAAGCTGTTTCCCTGGATTTAGAGCTGGTTTATCTTTGCTGTGAGCAGTCATTTAGGAATGTTTTCTAAAAAACCTCATGGCGACGTTAAAAAATCTACACAGAAAGTCTTGGATCCAAAGAAGGACGTTTTGACCAGATTAAAACATCTTAGAATCATCATCGGTGAGTTCAATTATTACAAAAATCTGATTTAATGTCTGACAACTTTTAATAATCTGGGTTTAACGTGTTTAAATATGTGTACAAGCTGAAAATAGTGGTAATAAAAATATTAATACATATTATTTTTGGACTCTAAAGACCACTTTACATCATATTTACATGTAATAAACATACAATAACAGTTAAAAACAACATTAAAAACATTTTAAAAAATAGACAACTTAAAGATTTATTAACATATACACACATTAAAACATAGATTTAAGAATAAGAACAGTCATTGTTGAAGTGAACAGACCAGTTTGAAAAGATGAGATTTTAATCTGGATTTAAAAGTGTATCAGTGTTACGGAGGTAAGGATGACTGGAGGAAGTGACAGTAAACTGGATAGAGGAGGAGGAGCGGAGAGAGCGAGCAGGTGGAAGGCTGTGTAAGGGTTCGAAGGGATGAATCATAGGGAGCCAGTGGAGCTGTTGAAGGATGGGTGTGACGTGGTTTATGGAGGGAATGTGATAAAAGAAGCACAGAAATAAAGATGATACTAATTTATAAATGGCTAAAATTGTGTAGAAATGAGCTGAAAATAAAGCATTTTCTTTGACGTGTTTATAAATAATAAACCAGCTATTGTGAGCATGTCAGAATCTTCACACTATTTGTCAGTAAGTTAGTCACCTTCTGAACCGTCTATACCGTACGAGGTAACTGCCATCCTGGCTGATTCGAGGCAAGGGTTAGGGTACACGCCGAACTGGTCGCCAGTCTGTCGCGGGGTCCCACACACACACACACACTCATTCGTAGGGGCAACCATGTAGTGACCAATCAACCTAACGTGTATGTTTTTGGAGGGTGGGAGGAAACCCACACATACATGGGGAGAACATACAAACTCCACACAGAAAAGCCAGTGTTCTTAGCCTCGTCCCCATCTGAGACTTGAACCCACGACCTTCTTGCTGTGTGGCCACTGTTCTACCCACTGCACCACCGTGCTGTCATGTTTTTTTTTTATTATTAATTAAAGTAATTCCCTCGTTAAGTAGTCTTAATCTGACAGTAAAATTAGGAATTTTTAAACCAGATAATCAGTTTGTTGATAATTAACGAACATTCAAATGGTTTTAATGAGTAATGGAGGTGCGTTAACGTTCAGGCCTGGTGGATTCCTAACATAGCAGAGAGGGAAATGGGCTCCTGGATTTCCTCCGTCCAGCACAGCAGCCTGACTTCCTGCTTCTATTGTGAGAGCCTCCGGGCTTCGTTTGTGTGTGTGGGACAGAAAGAACAAGGCGTGTGCCCCTCTTTGGTCTGCTGGGAGTCCGAGATGACGATAAACAACCAACAAGACACGCACGTTGGCACCAATGAGTTTTAGCAATCATTAAACAAGATCTGTTGAAGGAAAAACATTTGATGTTTTAAAACTTTTTAAGCCAGTTGAGAAAGAAGGCGGGACTGTGCTGCAATAACGTCTCTTATTGGTTCATCCAGCTTTGTCCCAACTCCAAATTTCAGTTGGTTCATGGTAACCAGGATCTGCATTTGTACCCTCACCATGGTAACCAGCATCCACGTTCCTACCCTCACCATAGCAACCAGGACCTACATTCCTACCCTCACCATGGTAACCAGGACCTACATTCCTACCCTCACCATTGTAACCAGGATCTACGTTCCTACCCTCACCATGGTAACAAGGATCTACGTTCCTACCCTCACCATGGTAACCAGGATCTACGTTCCTACCCTCACCATGGTAACCAGGATCTATGTTCCTCCCCTCACCATGGTAACCAGGATCTATGTTCCTCCCCTCACCATGGTAACCAGGACCTATGTTCCTCCCCTCACCATGGTAACCAGGATCTATGTTCCTACCCTCACCATGGTAACCAGGATCTACGTTCCTCCCCTCACCATAGTAACCAGGATCTACGTTCCTCCCCTCACCATAGTAACCAGGATCTACGTTCCTACCCTCATCATGGTAACCAGGATCTACGTTCCTACCCTCACCATGGTAACCAGGATCTACATTCCTACCCTCACCATAGTAACCAGGATCTACATTCCTACCCTCACCATGGTAACCAGGATCTACATTCCTACCCTCACCATGGTAACCAGGATCTACGTTCCTCCCCTCACCATAGTAACCAGGATCTATGTTCCTACCCTCACCATATTAACCAGGATTTGCGTTCCTACCCTCACCATAGTAACCAGGATCTATGTTCCTACCCTCACCATAGTAATCAGGATCTAGGTTCCAACCCTCACCATGGTAACCAGGATCTACATTCCTACCCTCACCATAGTAACCAGGATCTACATTCCTACCCTCACCATAGTAACCAGGATCTACGTTCCTACCCTCACCATGGTAACCAGGATCTACGTTCCTACCCTCACCATGGTAACCAGGATCTACATTCCTACCCTCACCATAGTAACCAGGATCTACATTCCTACCCTCACCATGGTAACCAGGATCTACATTCCTACCCTCACCATGGTAACCAGGATCTACATTCCTACCCTCACCATAGTAACCAGGATCTACATTCCTACCCTCACCATAGTAACCAGGATTTGCGTTCCTACCCTCACCATAGTAACCAGGATCTATGTTCCTACCCTCACCATAGTAACCAGGATCTAGGTTCCAACCCTCACCATGGTAACCAGGATCTACATTTCTACCCTCACCATAGTAACCAGGATCTACGTTCCAACCCTCACCATGGTAACCAGGATCTACGTTCCAACCCTCACCATGGTAACCAGGATCTAGATTCCTAGCCTCACAATGGCAACCAGGATCTACGTTCCAACCCTCACCATGGTAACCAGGATCTACGTTCCAACCCTCACCATGGTAACCAGGATCTAGATTCCTAGCCTCACAATGGCAACCAGGATCTACGTTCCAACCCTCACCATGGTAACCAGGATCTACGTTCCAACCCTCACCATGGCAACCAGGGTCCCGCTCAGCAATAGGGTGAGGAGCTTGAATTGAAGCTCTTGCTCTTCCGTTCTTTGGTTGTTTTGGTTCAGATTGAAAACATGAAAGGTCAAACTGAACTTCTTGTTTTTTTTGTTTGTACTTCTCTACCTCTTTTTTTT
Source organism: Neostethus bicornis (assembly GCA_902685375.1). Taxonomy (NCBI): domain Eukaryota; kingdom Metazoa; phylum Chordata; class Actinopteri; order Atheriniformes; family Phallostethidae; genus Neostethus; species Neostethus bicornis. The sequence goes on along the minus strand of LR738552.1, from coordinate 1,221,703 downwards.
TTTACTTCTCTACCTGTTTAAAGAAGAAGAAAACAGGAAGTTAGACTCAATCTACTTCCTTTTTTTAAAACCTGAAGCCTTTCATCATAACGGACAGTTTTCACTGTGTTTGAACTTGAGTTTCACATTAAAACATACCTGAAGTTTTGTCTCACTTCGTTTTTTGACCCGCTTTTTCCGCAACGGGGTCACATGACATTCCTGAGCCTATCCGGGTAGGATACATGCCGAACAGGTCACCCATCTGTCACAGGCCCACGCACAACCTTACACACACACTCATTCTTAGCAGCCAATCAACCTAACATGTTTGTTTTTTGGAGGAAACCAGAGAAAACCCACATATACACAGCTATTGGCTGCTATGAAACTACTCCTAGGAATGAGTGTGTGTGTGTGTGTGTGGTAGAGCTGTAATCAGGCCTGAAAAGTTCGGCCAGATCTCGACATCATTTGGCCCGAGAAGAACATTTTGATCGACAGCCCGAACCCGTTTAGAACCCGACATTATTCATACAGAATGTGAGCTTGGTGCATGGGCACAGGTTTTACATCCAAACCCGAGCCTGATCTGGCCCGGGTAAAAATATCAGACATTAAGCGGGTAGGAATTACAGCTCTTTAGTGTGTGTATGCCCCTGTAACAGACTGCCAACTTCTTTGGGGTGTATTCTTCCTCTCCCATTGACTCATCTAGGATAGGCTCTGGCACCCCAGCCACCCGGTCAGGGATAAACACTTCACAAGATGACCGAATGTTTGGGGTATTTTTTTACAGAGAACTCCGAGGCTCCGGATCTGAAGCAGTTCTTCGACTCGTACTACTCCCACATCTATTATGTCTTCTTTGAGAACTTCGTCACCATTGAGGTCAGCCTCAAACAGAAAGGTGAGGGTTTAGATTGTGTTATTGTTTACTTTTCTGTACCCGCCTCTGAAACAATAAACAAATTAACTGTTTGTTTTTTCAGGTCATAAATCTCAGAGAGAAGAGCTGGACTCCATTCTTTTTATCTTTGAGGTAAACAAGTCTTCAAATATTTCTTTCAGAGATGAATGGGTGAAAATGTTTGATTGCTCCGTTCGTTCTGTCGGATTCCGTTTATCCGGGGTGGGTCGTCAGGGAGTAACACCCTTAGACGGGAAGTCCAGGGTTCTCTCACTCTGGCTGAATCCTCCATGGGGGAGGATCCTGAGGTGTTCCCTATCCAGCTGTGAGACATAGTCTCTCCAGCAAGTCCAGGGTCTGGCTCTAGGTCTCTTCCTGGTGGGACATGCCCGGAACACCTCACCACCGAGGCGCTCCAGAGGCTCTAAATAGAACCTCCACCCACACTACAGATTGTGGTCATACCACCCTGTCAGTGCCTGATCCCATCAGACCTCAGAAGCTAAGCAGGCTGAGTCTGGGCAGTACTTGGATGGGAGACCACTGGAACCCCTGGTACTTCAGTGGGACGGTCAGACACCTGGTACTCCAGTGGGACGGTCGGACCCCTGGTACTCCAGTGGGACGACCATTGAGATTAAATTCTTCCTGTGTCCCTGGTCAAGACACTTCACCCACGTTAACTAGTTTGGATGGTGTGTGATTGGTTGATGATGATCAGAGCAGCTGATGGCTCCCTTCTTCTGTCAGTCTGCTCCAGGACAGCTGTGGCTACAACAGTAGCTTACCAGTACTTGGTATGGAGTGAATGGTCTTTGAGCGCCCTGGAAAAGCGCTATTGAAATTATATTTGGATGAACCGGTCGTTTACGATGAAAACAAAGAAGTTATTTCAATGAAGACGTTTGGATGACAAATGATGTTTTTTTTTTTTTCCATCCTCCAGAAAATCCTTCAGCTGCTTCCAGAGCGAATCCAGAACCGATGGCAGTTCCACAGCATCGGTAAATTAATTGCAACCTCAAACCAGATTTACACTGTGTTGTGCACACGCTTACGAGTAGAGACAAAGTGGGGAGCGAGAGGAGGGGGGATTCAGTGTCTAAAATGAAAGTCAAACTGGTTAAATGTTCTGTTCTGTCATCTTCCTGGTTACCTGGTTAGATCCTGGTTACCATGGTGAGAGTAGGAACGTAGATCCTGGTTACCATGGTGAGAGTAGGAACGTAGATCCTTGTTACCATGGTGAGGGTAGGAACGTAGATCCTGGTTACCATGGTGAGAGTAGGAACGTAGATCCTTGTTACCATGGTGAGGGTAGGAACGTAGATCCTGGTTACCATGATGAGGGTAGGAACGTAGATCCTGGTTACCATGGTGAGAGTAGGAACGTAGATCCTGGTTACCATGGTAAGGGTAGGAACATAGACCCTGGTTACCATGGTGAGGGTAGGAACGTAGATTCTGGTTACCATGGTGAGGGTAGGAACGTAGATCCTGGTTACCATGGTGATGGTAGGAACATACATAGATCCTGGTTACCATGGTTACCATGACTTTGTTTTGACTTGCCCTTTTTTTTTTCAGGTTTAATCCTAAAGAAGTTGTTACACACTGGGAATTCTCTAAAGGTAATGCTTGGTTTTCACACGGCGGCGTGTGTATCAGTGTGGGTGTGTGTATTCAATATGTGTGTTGGTGTAGATCCGTAGGGAAGGTGTCCGTCTCTTCCTGCTGTGGATGCAGGCTCTGCAGAACAACGCCGAGTGTGAACAGCTCTGCATGTTCGCATGTCTCATCCCGGGATTCCCCGCTCCGATCTTCCACGGAACACCGCGGACGCTGGAAACGCTGATTAACCCACCGCTAAATCTGAACGAGAGTTAGTAATACACATACACACACACACAGACTGATAAACCCACCGCTCAATCTGAGCGAGAGTAACACACACACTATTAAACCCACCACTCAACCTGAAAGAGCGTTAGTAACACATACATAACAAAATGTCAGAGGTTTGTTTCTGGTTTCGTCCTCCATCTTAAAGACACAGACACACAGACACACTCAGATCTGACATTTAAGAGGATTATTAAAACCTTACATATGTTTTTTTTTTTTTTTCAGCTCAGGTCACTCCAGAAGAAATCAGTCCTCTGGTTGCTCCTCAGTCTGGAGACAAAAACCAGGAGGATCTGACCGCTTACTTCCTGGAAGCTCTTCTGAAATACATGGTAAACCAGGTATTATCATCAATCCTTACTAACACACACACACACACAGCTGGCTGCACGGCTTCACTAACACAGCTTGTCTGGAAACGCTGGGCATTGCTGTTTGGCTCAAAGATACCAGTCTCTGTTTAAACAATAGAGCTTCTCCCCACTTGTTCTGCTTTGTTCTATGATGTCATTGTAATCAAAGCTTTCTGTGTGTGTGTGTGTGTGTGTGTGTGTGTCCAGGCGAAGTCTCTGGAGTGGCGGTGTAAAGAGAACCATGAACGCGGCTTCAGCTTCCTCTTCGGTCGCTTCAGGAAGTTTTACCTTCCTCACATATTTCCCAACTTCGCCACCGAGACGAGTCTCTACAACCCGATGCTGGGTCAGTGATACCATCTTATGGTCGAACCGATCCACCAACACAGAGCCAGTAGGATCCTGTAGAATGGCTCGACTGTGATCACATTGATTTTCATTCGTATAAGATCCAGATACTTCACTGGATTATGGGTTATATCGTCTTCTGTTTATCTGTGTACGGGTATCCAGGGGAAACACTCTCAGATGGGAAGCCCAGGCTTCTCCTGGATGGCAGAACTCCTCACCCAATCATTGAGTGAGACCCCTGCCATCCTGCAAAGGAAGCTTATTTCGGCAGCTAGTATTTGCAATCTCATTCTTTCGGTCACCACCAACAGCTGGTGACCATAGGTGAGGGTAGGAACGTAGATCCTGGTTACCATGGTGAGGGTTGGAACGTAGATCCTGGTTACCATGGTGAGGGTAGGAACGTAGATCCTGGTTACCATGGTGAGGGTAGGAACGTAGATCCTGGTTACCATGGTGAGGGTTGGAACGTAGATCCTGGTTACCATGGTGAGGGTAGGAACGTAGATCCTGGTTACCATGGTGAGGGTAGGAACGTAGATCCTGGTTACCATGGTGAGGGTTGGAACGTAGATCCTGGTTACCATGGTGAGGGTAGGAACGTAGATCCTGGTTACCATGGTGAGGGTAGGAACGTAGATCCTGGTTACCATGGTGAGGGTAGGAACGTAGATCCTGGTTACCATGGTGAGGGTAGGAACGTAGATCCTGGTTACCATGGTGAGGGTTGGAACGTAGATCCTGGTTACCATGGTGAGGGTAGGAACGTAGATCCTGGTTACCATGGTGAGGGTAGGAACGTAGATCCTGGTTACCATGGTGAGGGTAGGAACGTAGATCCTGGTTACCATGGTGAGGGTAGGAACGTAGATCCTGGTTACCATGGTGAGGGTAGGAACAAGAAACAAATCCACTAAATCAGAGTGTAACTGATCCACTGATCAGAAGTTCTAACTAATCTTCTCTCTCTGGTGCAGATGTTCCTCCGATGCGTCCGAAGCCGTACTACAGCGTGGTGCGCAGAGAGCAGGAAGCAGGGGAACCTCTTTTCTGCACCAAGGAGAGTTTCCTTCAGGCCAGAGTCATCTTTATCCGCTGGCTGGTTTCCTTTTGGTTAGAACCCAGACCCAACACACAAACACTCATCCCGGGAACGGAGGGAGAGATCGTCCCAAAGAACTTACAGGTATTGTATCTTTAAGGATGCCGCCATCTTGAACAGACACGAAGCCAACGTCGTGCCTGTATACCCGGTGTTGAGAGAGATGATAAAATGTTTTTCATCCGCAGCGGGCAGCAGCTGGACTGGCTGCTCGCTCTGCAGGCAGCTCAGACGATGGCAGCGGTGGAGGGATGCGATCCGACAACCATTTGGAAGGAAGCGGGAGCTCCTTGGGACCAGTCGGAGGAAGCATAGGGATGGGCGTAGGTTTGGGGTCTCAGGGCGAACCTGAACAGAGTCACTCCAACACGTCCACGCTTACAGAGCGGGAACCCAGTTCCTCTTCGCTCTGCTCCATGGATGAAGAGCAGCTGACGGACATGGAGGTGGTGAGGAGGGTCCTGACCAGCTCCAGAACAAACGTGAACTTCATCACAGAGATCTTCAGACAGGTGAGTCACTAATTACACCAGATGCTTTGGAATTGATACCAACATGGGGGTGCCCAACCAGTCGGTAGCCCGCGGACTAGTTCCAATTCGACCGCCAGGTGTGTCAAGATTTTGACGCTATATTTAACAAGTATTCAGACCCTCTCGACTCTTTTTTTTTTCCCCCCAAAAAAAAGCTTCAGTCTGGTGTCTTTTCTGGTGTTATTGACTTTTTTTAGTGTCTGAGATGTGAAAGCAAGTTGTTAAGTCTGAAATCAATGAGAAGCGCCTGTTGTTGTTACTAGTATCTGCTACCAAAGCGCTGCGTGCCCGTGGAAATAGTTCGTGTGTGTTTGAGAGACAGAAAGGCTGGTTGGAAACCATCTCCTGGGGTTTGCGGCGTTAACGCTGGTGTCCCGGACTGGTAGATATCAGGAGGTTTGAGATTTGAAAAGTAGATCTCGGGACGAAAAAGGTTGGTTCCCACTGGTTTAGTTTGTTCAGCTAGAGAACTACAAACATGGAGGACGGAAGTCATTATATGTGATTTTCCTGCTTTAAGTGTGAACTCAGGATCAGGAATTTGTTTTACGGCTTTCCGCTCGTCTGGATTCTTCTGGAATTCGGACCGACCTGCTGTTTCATCAGATGCTGCTTGTTTTTTTTTAAAGCAGACCTAATTGTATTAAAATGTCTCGTTTCTTCCGGTCTAGGCTTTTCTTCTTCCCATGTGCGAGGCGGCGGCCATGCGGAAAGTGGTCCGTGTTTATCAGGAGTGGATTTCCATCGAAGACAAGCCGGTGTTTATGAAGGAACCAGAGGAGGGGCCGTACCATCCAGGCATCAACCTGGAGACGGGCTCTCAGCTGGGAGACAAAGCAGACGAGGTGGAACCATTTAAACCAGTAAAAAAACATCTGTTTGAATCTTAAACCGTATTAACTGTGTTTCTTCTCTTTTTTTTTTTTTTCCAGAGGATGAACAAAGAGATCGACAGTGAGCTGCTGGAGTTCAGTGTTCATGCAGGAGTTCAGACCACGCTGCAGGTGAGCCTCTGTTCAATGGTTTGTTTATCACCTATACCGGGAGTGCCCAAACTTTTTGCCCCAAGATATACAGCACAGATCAAAAGTTCAGACACACCTTCTCATTCAAAGATTTTCCTTTATTTTTTATAAAAATGCTTGATTCACAGTGAAAACATTAAAACTATGAATTAAAACATATGGAATTATAATTTTAACAAATAAGAAATGTCTTATATTCTAGATTCTTCAAACCTTTTGTTTTGATTAGAGCCGCACACACTCTTGATAAGCTTCAAGAGCTGGTAACCAGAAATAGTTTTCACTTCAGAGGCGTACCCTGCCAGGTTTAACACGTGGTATTTCTTGCCTTATAAATGTATCTTGAACCATCCCTTGTGTTGTGTAGAAATCAGGTGGATACACAGCCGATAGTCCTACTGAACAGACTCTTAGAATTTGTTTTATGTAAAGAAAGAAGCATCTAAGTAAATAGAAATGAGTGGTCGTCATCACTTTAAGAAATAAAGATCAGTCAGCCCAAAAAAAATATCAGGTAAACTTTGACATTTTACCCAATTGCGTCACAAAAACCATCAAACACTACAAAGTAACTGGCTCTCATCAGGACCGCTCCAAGAAAGGAAGACCAAGGGTCACCTTTGCTATAAAGAATGAGTTCATCCGAGTCACCAGCTTCAGAAATAGCAGGTTAACAACAGCCTAGGTTGGAGCACCGGGCAATACCACACAGGGTTCTATCACTGGTCACATCTCTTGAAGAACTGCCAAGAGGAAACTGTCTGAATCAGGCCTTCATGGTAGAACAGCTGCTAGAAAAATACTACTAAGGATAGGCTTTGTTTGGAGTGGTACCTTAGCAGACCTCAATCATTCGTACAGTATTAGGACAGAAGGAGGTGTTTTATGTCGTTAACAGGCCGTCTCTTCCCCAGGTTTTCATCACCCACTCCTCCAACGTGTTCCTCTTGGAACCCGCCAACGACATCAAGATCCTTCTAGAAGAACACGTGGACATGTGCAAGAGAGTCCTGAACATTTACCGCAGCCTTGTCATGCATGAAACGATGGATCAGAAAACCTGGTGGGAAAAAAATCAGATGGAGAAACACAGGGAGAGTTCAGCTTGTTCTTAATGTGTGTGTGTCTGTGTGTGTGCGTGTGTCTACAGGGAGCAAATCCTATTGGTTCTGCTGAGAGTGACAGAGTCTGTGATGAAGAGACCTCCGTCCATCATGCCTCCTGGAAAAAAGAACAACACGCTCTCAGGAAGGCTGGCCGGTCCCATCTTTCAGGTCGGTTTCAAAAACTCATCCAAACTTTCACTCATCCATCAGTAATAACACGGTTTCAACTTCACAGAATTACAAACAGAGGTGAAGAAGCGTTTGCAGGCAGGCTGGAACGGGTGGAGAAAAGAATCAGGTGTGAGAGCGGCCATGCTGATTGGTCTAGAGACAGTGTGGTGAGAGCGGCCATGCTGATTGGTCTAGAGACAGTGTGGTGAGAGCGGCCATGCTGATTGGTCTAGAGACAGTGTGGTGAGAGCGGCCATGCTGATTGGTCTAGAGACAGTGTGGTGAGAGCGGCCATGCTGATTGGTCTAGAGACAGTGTGGTGAGAGCGGCCATGCTGATTGGTCTAGAGACAGTGTGGTGAGAGCGGCCATGCTGATTGGTCTAGAGACAGTGTGGTGAGAGCGGCCATGCTGATTGGTCTAGAGACAGTGTGGTGAGAGCGGCCATGCTGATTGGTCTAGAGACAGTGTGGTGAGAGCGGCCATGCTGATTGGTCTAGAGACAGTGTGGTGAGAGCGGCCATGCTGATTGGTCTAGAAACAGTGTGGTGAGAGCGGCCATGCTGATTGGTCTAGAAACAGTGTCACTGAGGAAAAGACAGGAAACAGAGATGTTTGTATCAGAGATGAAGATGCTGAGGATCTCTCTGGGAGTGACCAGGATGGACAGGATCAGAGGAACAGCACATGTTAGAGGTTTTAAAGTCAGAGAGGTCAGACTGAGATGGTTTGGACATGTGCAGAGGAGAGAGAGAGAGAGAGTACAACAGAAGAAGGATGCTGGGTTTGGAACCACCAGGAAAGAGGACTAGAGGAAGACCAAAGAGGAGGTTCATGGATACAGTGAAGGAAGACATGAAGATAGTTGGTGTGACCGAAGAGGATGAAGGAGATAGGGTTAGATGGAAGAAACTGACTTGCTGTGGCGGCCCCTGAAGGGAGATGATGGAAGGAGAAGAGATGATGGAGAGCAGACTGGGAGAGTGGGGAGGGTTACTTTGGTAAGAACAGGGTACAGCTGTGGGTGCATAGTGGTGTCTGGGCTGCCTAGGTTGGGTGCCTGGTCCTGTTTGGGCTGTGGCATCTAGGGGTTCATGGTCCCACATTGCTCGTGTTCTTGCCTTCCTTTTGGATCAGGGAAAGATTTGTTACCTGTAATAAGCACATAGTTCACATCGGCAGCATGCATGTACTCTCACTGTGCCATACTGTTTACTGCCCGCTATGTTCGTTCCTTGCTCCCAATCATATAGTAGTTTCGATAACATTGGTTTGTTTATTCGGAAGCACGAAAATGCCTTCTCCACAAGATGCCCTCCGTTCACTGTGATGTTCTTTCCATTTAGACTCTGATCGTGGCGTGGATCAAAGCCAACCTGAACGTGTACATAAGCAGAGAACTCTGGGATGATCTTCTCTCTGTGCTCTCCTCTCTCACCTGCTGGGAGGAACTGGTCACCGAGTGGTCCCTCACCATGGAAACGCTCACTAAGGTACCATAAATAAACCCGGTAGATTCACGTTGGCATCGTGAGTTTACGTCCCGGCTTTGTGTTTGTAGGTTTTGGCGAGGAACTTGTACAGCGTTGATCTGAATGAGCTGCCGCTCGACAAGCTGAGTGAACAAAAGCAGAAGAAACACAAAGGAAAAGGTGAGTTACTGACTCCTCTGTTCAATCGTGCTGCGCTTATCAGGGTTTACCGTGGTGAGGGTACGAACGTAGATCCTGGTTACCATGGTGAGGGTAGGAACGTAGATCCTGGTTACCATGGTGAGGGTAGGAACGTAGATCCTGGTTACCATGGTGAGGGTAGGAACGTAGATCCTGGTTACCGTGGTGAGGGTAGGAACGTAGATCCTGGTTACCGTGGTGAGGGTACGAACGTAGATCCTGGTTACCATGGTGAGGGTACGAACGTAGATCCTGGTTACCATGGTGAGGGTAGGAACGTAGATCCTGGTTACCACGGTGAGGGTAGGAATGTAGATCCTGGTTACCATGGTGAGGGCAGGGACCTAGATCCTGGTCACCACAGTGAGGGTAGGAACGTAGATCCTGGTTACCATGGTGAGGGAAGGAACGTAGATCCTGGTTACCATGGTGAGGGTAGGAACGTAGATCCTGGTTACCATGGTGAGGGTAGGAATGTAGATCCTGGTTACCATGGTGAGGGTAGGAACGTAGATCCTGGTTACCATGGTGAGGGTAGGAACGTAGATTCTGGTTACCACGGTGAGGGTAGAAACGTAGATCTTGGTTACCATGGTGAGGGTAGGAACGTAGATCCTGGTTACCATGGTGAGGGTAGGAACGTAGATCCTGGTTACCACGGTGAGGGTAGGAACCTAGATCTGGTCACCATGGTGAGGGTAGGAACGTAGATCCTGGTTACCATGGTGAGGGTAGCAACGTAGATCCTGGTTACCATGGTGAGGGTAGGAACGTAGATCCTGGTTACCATGGTGAGGGTAAGAACGTAGATCCTGGTTACCACGGTGAGGGTAGGAACCTAGATCCTGGTCACCATGGTGAGGGTAGGAACGTAGATCCTGGTTACCATGGTGAGGGTAGCAACGTAGATCCTGGTTACCATGGTGAGGGTAGGAACGTAGATCCTGGTTACCATGGTGAGGGTAAGAACGTAGATCCTGGTTACCATGGTGTGGGTAAGAACGTAGATCCTGGTTACCATGGTGAGGGTAGGAACGTGGATCCTGGTTACCACGGAGAGGGTATGAAATTGCCTGTTTTTAGTAGTTTTTTTTGCTCTTTTGAGGGTTTTTCTTCTATCAGTTATATGTTTATGTTTCTAAATTTTTTCCCATTTTTAATCACAATATAACAAACTTTAAATGTTTTTTTTTTTTTTTTCCAGCTATCGGTTCCGAGGGCCAGCGACAGATCGTCGATCGTTCGTTCTCTAAAGGTTGGAGCAGAGACCAGCCGGGCCAAGCAGCCGCCATGAGGCAGCGGAGCGCCACCACCGCTGGATCGCCAGGTATCGAAAAGGCCAGGAGTATTGTACGCCAGAAGACTGTAGGTTAGTAACCACTTTATATGTTTTAAAACTACTAATACCCACTCCTCACATACGTGTTCCATATCTGATTCATATTCTGTAAACAAAAAATAAAACGTCCTTTTCACCTGCATGTGGTTGTAAATTAAAGTATGAGAGAAGCTTTTATTCTGAAAGCATGTAAATACAAGATGTTAATGCAGTGATCATTGAATAATTAAGAGATAGAATGTGTTACTGTTTTAATTCACTTTCTAACTGTTAGGTACCGAGGTAATCAACCTCTGGTATGCCGGTGACACTCGTTAGGACTTGGCTCCTTCCAGGCTCTGATGATTAAATCAATTAATTACATTCTATGGTCCAAATCTGTAACTCGCCTTAAGAAGTTTCCTATAAGTTTTTATAACTCATTTTGTGATTCTAGAGGTTTAAATCTAATTGGATGATGTCACATCCTGTAACTTTTCAAAATAAAACATTATTATAACTCAAATAATAAAACTAAACAGTAATAATGGAAGTTATTTCTACTATGTATGCGGCCCAGTATCCATGACCGGTCTGCGGCCCGGTACCGGTGGTTGGTGACCACTGATCTACTGTAGAGAATATGATGGATGAATATTGTTCGCCACCTTGGCATCAGCTTCTACTTCTTTCTTTTTTCTCTGCGTTCACAGTTTCAAGTGTTTCTGTCTTCTCACTGTTTGTCCTGCTCATCTAATCCCTCACAATCCCACCTCACTAACGTAATCTCCTTGTTTTCCTTCGTTTGGTTTAACTTCTACCCAGATATCTGCTTGAAATCTTCTCTCTTTTCTCTACTTCTCCATCCTGTCCTTCTCTCCGCTCTCGTTCAGCTCTGCGTAGCTGCTCTACGGGGGACTCTCTGCTCTCCTCCGCCTTTATCCGCAGTGCTAAGAGTGCTCCTGCTCTGGCTCCGCCTCTTCCTGTCCTCCTACACCACCACCACCCTTTTCTACCCCCCCTAGCCGACCATCTGGCAGGTACACTCTCTGCACACCTGCCTGCCTGCGTGTTGTTTGCATGCCTACCTGTAGAAATAGAACTGGGTCAAAGAGGGGCTATCGTACCAATAGCATGGGGCCTCATCTCGCTCCCTGATACGACACGCCCCTCCGGTGGATGCACGGTAAAGCGTAAATCTCGTTCGAGCTCACATATACAACCATGAACAGACCACATGCCTGTTAAAATGTGGGCGTGGCTGAGAACAAAATCCATGGCCAAGAACTTGGTTGAATCATAGTCTCGTTTGAAAATTACACGAATGAAATGCATGTATGAAAAAGTCTGTTCTTGATGTGAAAAAAATGTCAAAATGTCTTAAAAAACAGATCTAATTTTTTATTTTTATCACCTGGTTTTTTTTAGTATTTTTTCAGCCTCGCCGGCGCCGCCTAGTGGGTCCACTTAATTTGATTTTACCCCAGCAACTACGTCAGGGATTGCAGGGATTATGCTACGATTGCAGCGATGGTGAAACGTTCTACCCAATCAGAGAACAAAGATGATAGTGTGACACTAATACAAGTGTCAGTCCGCCATGTTTGTAGTTCTACAGCTACGTCACGGTCCGTGTTGAAAACGACAAGCGTCCATCCGCCATGTTTGTAGTTCTCCAGCTGCGTCACGGTCCGTGTTGAAAACGACAAGCGTTCGTCCACCATGTTTGTAGTTTTTTAGTTGCCTTAGAGTCTGTGTTGGATTCGACAAGCGTCGTCCGCCATGTTTGTAGTTCTATAGCTGCTTTACAGTCTGCGTTGGAAATGACAAGCATCCGTCCGCCATGTTTGTAGTTCTCCAGCTGTGTCACGGTCCGTGTTGAAAACGACAAGCGTCCATCCGCCATGTTTGTAGTTCTCCAGCTGCGTCACGGTCCGTGTTGAAAACGACAAGCGTTCGTCCACCATGTTTGTAGTTTTTTAGTTGCCTTAGAGTCTGTGTTGGATTCGACAAGCGTCGTCCGCCATGTTTGTAGTTCTATAGCTGCTTTACAGTCTGCGTTGGAAATGACAAGCATCCGTCCGCCATGTTTGTAGTTCTCCAGCTGCGTCACGGTCCGTGTTGAAAACGACAAGCGTCCATCCGCCATGTTTGTAGTTCTCCAGCTGCGTCACGGTCCGTGTTGAAAACGACAAGCGTTCGTCCACCATGTTTGTAGTTTTTTAGTTGCCTTAGAGTCTGTGTTGGATTCGACAAGCGTCGTCCGCCATGTTTGTAGTTCTATAGCTGCTTTACAGTCTGCGTTGGAAATGACAAGCATCCGTCTGCCATGTTTGTAGTTCTTTAGCTGCTTGAAAACGATTCCCCATATTGAGAATTTAAAGACAGTGTTTACAAAGTTTATTAAGTACCCTCCCACTGTGGAGCAAGTGAACCCTAACGCTGCGAGGTCAGACTGTTTCCTTATCTCCATGGAAACGGTCTGATGGATCAGTAAACAGTGACTCTTATCATGTCACGGACGTGGCAACAGTCCATGGCACTGGACTTGTCAATCATTAAGAAATCTTTTTTCCTGCGTCTAATTGGTCGGTTTAATTGTCCGTCTCAGTCTCGTGGTAACAGTACTACTCGGTGTTAAACTGAGGGTCGTAGAGGGTTGGATTTCGAGCTGTGAGTGTGCGCCCCTTCCCTACGTGTCTCTTAAATTTACCCCCTCTTCTCTCCCAGACCTCGAGGACCCGCCCATCACGCTCACATCACGAACCACTCGAACGCGCCACTCGTCCCAGAGCGACGACGCCCCGCCCACTTCCTGTTCTGAGGTGTTCCAGAGCGGGCCGTGTGACCTGGAAGCCCCGCCCTCTCTGGCTCGGAGCAGCAGCGCTTCCGACATCATGGAGCCTTTCATCGCCGAGCGGGCCAAAGGTGAAGACCCCGAGAGGGAGCACCCCACTAGTACTACCGCTTCACTCGCAGCCAACAGCCACACCCCCCCGCCACTTTCACCACCCCACTCACCCCCCTTCACCTTTTCCTCCGAGCCGCAGGATGATGCTAGCGTTTGCCATCAGCCCTGGGAACAGATTAGCTCGTCGTGTCGGGGTTCCAGTTCAGACTGGGTAAGTGACTGGGACTCCGCCTTCGCTTTCACGCCCGAAAAGGAGACCGACGTGGAAGAGGGCGACGTCGGAGCGGAAGAAGACGATTTATTCTCTTCTATCAGGGATTATTTCACTCAAAAGGGAAACGAAAACAAAGAGGAAACCTCGGGTAAAGAGAACCCCGTCGATCCGTCACCCATTCGGGTCCAAACGGGGATCGCAAGAGCTCAGGTAGAATACGCCGCGTCGCCAGGCGAAGCGAAGCAGGTGGACAGACAGGTAAGTCAGTCAGTGAGACACAGCAGCGTGGACTCCATAGAGGAGAGCGAGGCGGAGGAGAGGAGCATCTACGAGTGTTTAGAGCTACACGATCAGTGGGCGTCGCCCGTCAAAGGGAGCTTAGAGAGGAGCGGCGGCGTGGAGAGGAAGGGGTTGACCGGAAACGTCAAATCCGAATCCGAAGAGAAAGTGAATGAAAACGACAAGCTGAGTCTGATCCCGAAGGACGGCGATCCGGTCCGATCGATCGCCGACACTTTCGAGTCATTCAAAGGAAAGACCTGCCGGAGCGGCACCAAGCGCCACCACTGCGGGGGCGTTCACGTCAGCTTCCAACCCGCTACCGAGTCCGTCCAGTTCCACAACCCGCTGGAGAATAAAGAGGCCCACTGGAAGGCCAGGCTGCGCCGGCTCAGCCACTTCCACACGCACAGTCATTCAGCCGGGACGGCAGGGGCTGCAGGTAAGTTCGCCCACAGAGCGGCATCGCAGTTTACCTGTGGCGACGGCATCGGAGCGGCAGGAAACCTGGAGAGCAGGTCTGCTGGAGACAAGCTAAACTCTGGATCCTTCATGGTGTCCAACACGGGGCCTGAGTCCCTCCTGGAGCCGGGTAGTTCCTCAGGAGTCCGCGGGCGTTTAGGACGCCCCGCCTTGCGATCCCGAGTGTCCCGTTCACGCTCTCAGGAGCCGGGCAGCGCCGCCTCACGACATCACCAAGGGGCTCTCCTAGGTGGCGTCTATAAGACTGTGGTCCACGCTCTGTCCTCCAAACCACGACCAAGAGGTCAGGGTTCATCCCAGGGCTCATCGCCTCAGCGACAGGGCCGGGCCGCCATGGGAGACGCATCGCTAAGGGATCTCTACTCGCACGTCCTGGGCTACTTTGGACGAAAGACGCCAGGTGAGGATTTGAGCCAACGAACTGACTGGTAGAAGAAGATAAAACCAGTGGAAATAAAAACACCAACTTTCTTTCTCCTTTGGCTGTTTTTTTTTTTTTTTTGTTTTGATGGAATGATTTTAGTTTTTGGCTGAAACTCATCATCTTGCTGCTGGACTGAAACTCAAACTCCCTTTGATGTGTTTCCTCTTGAACGTAGCCCGCCCATCTTCCGGCCTGCCTCTTTAAAGACCCCACACACACCCTCCTCCATACCTTCCCATCTTCTTCTCTACTTTCCTCTAAGGGATTTTTAACCCTCACACTTCCTTTTCCTTGCCCTCCACCTTCCCATCGCCTCAGTATTGCATGTGCCCTCCTTCACCTCGCAGGATTTTGATCTCTTCAGCTTCACAGAAGGAAACGACCTCCCCACAGGGACAGGATAAAAGCACCAACTCGTAAGACGGGGTCTCTCCTTTTTTAAAGAAATGCAGTTCATTTTTTCCGCCACCAGATGTCGCCAAAACATAATTCAAACGATTATGTGCCATCTTTTAAAAACACAAGCTTATTTTATTTAAATTAAAATTTAAAACGATTTGATTGGACGAAAATGGGTTTGTTTTGAAGGCGTTATGAGATTCATCTCCTGAATCTGTCTTGATGTGGAGTTACTGTTAAAAAAAGAAAATAATTTCTTTTTTTTTACCCTCTGGGAACAAAAACAAGTAACACATCTTGAGTTTATTTTTTATCTTTACGCTTGGACCACCTTTAAAAATAAGTTTGATGTGAATCGTTTACGTCCATGTTGAGTCTAGTCTGCTTTTCTCATCCTCCTCTGACCTGAAACCAGCTGGTACGTGCTGTCTTTGTCTGTCAGTGTGGCATCGTTGGCGTCCTCCACTTGTTACATTTATTTAATAAGAAATCAATCAAGTTAAAACCACATAAAAATAATTTAGGAGAAACTAGCTGGTTTATATCTCGCTGACACGCCTGAAAAAAACCTGAAAAAAAAACCTGAAACCTGAAAAAAGTGAGAGTCCAGTGGCCCTGCAGAGGAAGATCCTTTCAGCTGCTTGTATCCATGTCTCGTTCTTTCGGTCACCACCCATGATAGGTGAGGGTAGGAACGTAGATCCCGGTTACCATGGTGAGGTTAGGAACGTAGATCCTGGTTACTACAATGAGGGTAGGAACGTAGATCCTGGTTATCATGGTGAGGATAGGAATGTAGATCCTGGTTACCATGGTGAGGGTAGGAACGTAGATCCTGGTTACCATGGTGAGGGTAGGAACGTAGATCCGGGTTACCATGGTGAGGGTAGGAACGTACAGTGGTGGTCAAAAGTTTACATACACTTGTAAAGAACATAATGTCATGGCTGTCTTGAGTTTCCAGTTATTTCAACAACTCTGATTTTTCTCTGATATAGTGATTGGAACAGATCCTTCTTTGTCACAAAAAAACATTCATGAAGTTTGATTCTTTTATGACTTTATTATGGGTAAACTGAAAATGTGACGAAATCAGCTGGGTCAAAAATATACATACAGCAACATGAATGAGCAATTTTGGAGACTTAGAAAGTTGTGTCAATGACATGAGCATCATAGCATGACCTCTTAACTTCTTGTGAGTGATTATGAGTGACTACAGCTGGTGACTTCTCTGAGGCCATTTAAAAAGGGCTCATTGGATAAAAACACCCACAAACGCTACAATGGGAAAGTCAAAGGAGCTCAGCACAGATTTGAAAAAGAGAATCATTGACTTGAACAAGTCAGGAAAGTCACTTGGAGCCATTTCAAAGCAGCTGCAGGTTCCAAGAGCAACAGTGCAAACAATTGTTTGTAAGTATAAAGTGCATGGCACTGTTTTGTCACTGCCACGATCAGGAAGAAAACGCAAGCTGTCACCTGCTGCTGAGAGAAAACTGGTCAGGAGGGTGAAGAGTCAACCCAGGAGAACCAAAAAGCAGATCTGCCAAGAATTAGAAGCTGCTGGAACACAGGTGTCAGTGTCCACAGTCAAGCGTGTTTTGCATCGCCATGGACTGAGAGGTTGCCGTGCAAGAAGGAAGCCCTTGCTCCAAAAGCGGCACCTTAAGGCTCGACTAAAGTTTGCTGCTGATCACATGGACAAAGTTCTGTGGTCAGATGAAACAAAAATTGAGCTGTTTGGCCACAATGCCCAGCAATATGTTTGGAGGAGAAAAGGAGAGGCCTTTAACCCCAAGAACACCATGCCTACCATCAAGCACTGTGGTGGTAGTATTATGCTGTGGGCCTGTTTTGCTGCCAATGGAACTGGTGCTTTACAGAGAGTCAATGGGACAATGAAGAAGGAGGATTACCTTCAAATTCTTCAAGAAAACCTGAAGTCATTAGCCCAAAGGTTGGGTCTTGGGCGCAGTTGGGTGTTCCAACAGGACAATGACCCCAAACACACATCAAAAGTGGTAATGGAATGGCTAAATCAGGCTAGAATTAAGGTTTTAGAATGGCCTTCCCAATGTCCTGACTTAAATCCCATTGAGAACATGTGGATAATGCTGAAGAAACAAGTCCATGTCAGAAAGCCAACAAATTTAACTGAACTGCACCAATTCTGTCAAGAGGAGTGGTCAAAGATTCAACCAGAAACTTGCCAGAAGCTTGTGGATGGCTACCAAAAGCACCTAATTGAAGTAAAAATGGCCAAAGGACATGTAACCAAATATTAGCAACGCTGTATGTATATTTTTGACCCAGCTGATTTCGTCACATTTTCAGTTTACCCATAATAAAGTCATAAAAGAATCAAACTTCATGAATGTTTTTTGTGACAAAGAAGGATCTGTTCCAATCACTATATCAGAGAAAAATCAGAGTTGTTGAAATAACTGGAAACTCAAAACAGCCATGACATTATGTTCTTTACAAGTGTATGTAAACTTTTGACCACCACTGTAGATCCTGGTTACCATGGTGAGGGTAGGAACGTAGATCCTGGTTACCATGGTGAGGGTAGGAACGTAGATCCTGGTTACCATGGTGAGGTTAGGAACATAGATTCTGGTTACCATGGTGAGGTTAGGAACGTAGATCCTGGTTACCACGGTGAGGTTAGGAACATAGATTCTGGTTACCATGGTGAGGTTAGGAACGTAGATCCTGGTTACCATGGTGTGGGAAGGAATGTACATCCACGACATATCGATGCAGCGTTTTATAAGAATATTTCATGTTTATTTTGATGACTTTTTGAGAATTTTTCTTATTTTTTTTGGCTTCTTTCTGTCTCTAAATTTATTAGTAAGACATTTAAAAAGTCGTCACTGTTTTTTGTTCAACGTTAACCCTTATTGGCTGAAGTTGGTCCTGTTACTGAGTCACAACCAATCAAACTGCTGATTTAGTTCCGTCTTGACTGTTTTTTGTCTCACGCTAACAGCTGGCACCACATCCAACCTGACGATAACAAACGCTCTAGAACCATAACAGCACTAATCTAGACAATCTGATCTCTCTCTTCGTGCATGATGTTTCGCCTCCTGCATCGCTTACCCGTCGGCGTTTGATGTGCTTGCTAATGTGGCTTTTTTTAAAATAAATTGATTGTGATTTTTAGTATTATTTAGACTTTTATTTTGAAAGATTTCAGTATATTCACATCAGGACACGTCATTATTTTTATTATTTTGAAAGGTTATTTTTCTGTTTTTGTTCATAAGCTGAACTTTTTTATATATATTTTTTTAGACATTTTAACTAAGATTTGATCAGAAGTTTTTTGTTTTTTTGTTTCCAATGAGCATCTGTTGTTGCTTTTAGTTTGAGTTCATGTGTGTTTGTGTTTAGCCAACAAAGAGGAAGTGGTCCAGAAAGCACGTCCCGTCTCGACCGACGTCGGAAGCAGCAACCCAAACTTTCCTGATCTCATGGATGAGTTCATACAGGAAAGACTGCGAGCCAAAGGGACAGGGGTCAGTTTAAGACTCACTTTAAAAGTAAAACCAGGGTCAAAAAGAGACGGTAAAGAATTTTATTTACCATCTTCAGGGTCGACGCGGGAGCAGTCCTGGAAGTTTAGAGGTTCCACGAGACCTGCCTGAACTCTTGGAGGCCGGTCAGAGCTCCGCTTCCAGGCTTACGGATGATCTTCGACCTGCTGATGATCCCGGCGTTCCTTCCGAGTGGACGTCGCCTGCGAGCGCCAGCGGATCAGACGTCGTCAGCTCAGACAGCCAATCGGATTCATTCAACGCTTTCCAGTATTCAACCTGCAAATTTGACAGTAAGTTTTTTTTTTTTGAATAAAACAAAGTCGGACAGAAAATAATTAAAGACGACATTTTTAAATTTAGAGGTAAACACACCGTAGTAAAAGGCGTGTGTGCCGTTACCAGGGATACAAGTTTTTGGCTTCACAAAGAAAGAGATTTGGGGGCCGGGGCAAAAAGGGGAGGGGCTATGACGTGTCTCCCGGCCAATGGGATTCCAGATTCTCTTGAAAACCCGGTTTTATTTTGATTGTTAGATTTTACCTTCAGTTCCGAAGCGAGCGCCGGTGCAAGCGGAGGGGGAAGTGGTGGCAGAGGAAGCTCATTGGACCAGGACAGTCTGGGAGGGGGCATGGCCTGTGAAGAACAGGAAGTGGCCAGTTTGACCACGCTTCACATCGATTCTGAAACGAGCAGCCTGAGCCACACCGTCACCGTCACAGGTATGCGCTCAGATACACACGTGTGTGTGTGTGTGTGTGTGTGTCTGTGTGTGTATACACCTGATTTAGATGAAAAACAATATTTTGATCTCCTTTCAAGGGTCTGAAAGCGCGTCGCCCATGCATTCCCTCGGAGGGTCCCGCTCTCTGACCCCTTCTCCTGCTACAGTCACAGCGGAACACCCTGCCCGCTCACACACACACTTACAGCTGGACCAAAAACTTCACCAGTCCGTCCTCCAGACCCCCGATGACCTAGGTAAACCCCCCCCAGACTCTGGCATCTGAAATGATCTGAACAGAAATGATTGATTCATTTGATCGTCTTATTTTAGAAACCAGCGAGTTCCCCAACGAGGACTGCAGCGTGATGGGGGGCGGGTCGCTGACCGGCTGGCACGCCGATGTTGCCACGGTGATGTGGCGGAGGATGCTGGGGATTCTGGGTGACGTCAACAGCATCAAAGACCCAGAAATCCACGCCCAAGTCTTTGATTATTTGTGTGAACTTTGGCAAAATTTAGCAAAGGTTCGAAATATGAGATTTTTTTATTTTCGATGTGTTGAGACGTTTACGTTGGTAAAATTTGGACATTTTTCTTTCAGATTAGAGATAATTTGGGTATTTCTTTGGATAACCAGTCGTCCCCCCCTCCTCCTGTTCTCATCCCTCCTCTCAGGATCCTCACTCCGTGGCTGTTCAAGGTACGGCAGCACCTGTAAATGAATCAATAAACAAACAGAACAAAACAAACATGGAGATCCACAAAGATACAGTTAGGAGCTAACGAACACAGAGACCCCCCCAGTCTGGCCAGGACAGGAACATAGAGACCCCCCCAGTCTGGCCAATTCAAAGGTCACATGGCCTAAATATTTGGGAAAAGTCTTCATAAAGTGTCTCAGAAGTCTGAGTGCTTCAGGCCACCTGTACCCTTAAAAATACCCGACATCTGCCTTCTTCTTACTTTATTTTGAAACTGTTTTCTTTCCATCACAGGCCACCATGTTGGCGGAACGTTACAAACAGGGAAAGCTTCACGCCTACAAGCTGATCTGCAGAATCATGAAGAGACGGCAAGACGTTTCTCCGAACTCCGACTTCCTCACACATTTCTACAACATCATGCATCAAGGATTACTCCACCAGGACCAGGTGTGCCTCACCCCGCTTCACCATGCCTCACCCACTGAAAGAGTTAAACTTCTCTGAAAATAGTTTCAAAATTACAGCTATTTTCTATCATGTTTTCTGTTATTTTACAATCAAGATGCTTCACCACTCTGTTATGGTACGTTCATATCCTCACCATGGTAACAAGGATCTACATTCCTACCCTCACCATGGTAACCAGGATCTACATTCCTACCCTCACCATGGTAACCAGGATCTACATTCCTACCCTCACCATGGTAACAAGGATCTACATTCCTACCCTCACCATGGTAACCAGGATCTACGTTCCGACCCTCACCATGGTAACCAGTATCTACGTTCCTACCCTCACCATGGTAACCAGGATTTCCATTACTACCCTCACCTTGGTAACCAGGATCTACGTTCCTACTCTCACCATGGTAACCAGGATCTATGTTCCTACCCTCACCATGGTAACCAGGATCTATGTTCCTACCCTCACCATGGTAACCAGGATCTACGTTCCTACCCTCACCATGGTAACCAGGATTTCCATTACTACCCTCACCTTGGTAACCAGGATCTACGTTCCTACTCTCACCATGGTAACCAGGATCTATGTTCCTACCCTCACCATGGTAACCAGGATCTATGTTCCTACCCTCACCATGGTAACCCTGATCTACGTTCCTACCCTCACCATGGTAACCCTGATCTACGTTCCTACCCTCACCATGGTAACCAGGATCTACGTTCCTACCCTGATCATGGTGACCAGGATCTATATTCCTACCCTCACCATGGTAACCAGGATCTACGTTCCTACACTGATCATGGTGACCAGGATCTATGTTCCAACCCTCACCATAGTAACCAGGATCTACCCTCACCATGGTTACCAGGATCTACGTTCCAAGCCTCACCATAGTAACCAGGATCTACCCTCACCATGGTTACCAGGATCTACGTTCCAAGCCTCACCATAGTAACCAGGATCTACCCTCACCATGGTTACCAGGATCTACGTTCCAAGCCTCACCATGGTAACCAGGATCTACCCTCACCATGGTTACCAGGATCTACGTTCCAAGCCTCACCATGGTAACCAGGATCTACGTTCCTACCCTCACTATGATAACCAGGATGGTGGCCCAGCCATCCCCCAGAGGAAGATCATATCGGCCGCTTGTATCCGTGATCTTGTTCTCTCGGTCACAACCCAGTAGCTGGTGGTAAATCTTAACAAAGTTCTTTTTTTTTTCTGCAGGATATTGTGAACACTATTATCAAACACTGCAGTCCCCGGTTTTTCAGCATCGGCCTTCCGGGAGCCACCATGCTCATCTTAGACTTCATCATCGCAGCAGCGAGAGTCACCGCCTGCTCATCACTCAATGTAAGAAACACGCTCGTAAGTTTTACACCTTTCTAAAACATTCCAACACCGCAGCGCTATGACAAGGTCTTGTTCACGAGTGGGGGTAGGATGGAGCGGGAGATCGACGGGCGGATCAGTGCCGCGTCAGCAATAACTAGGACGCTGCATCGGTCCCTCGTGGTGAAAAAAGAGCTGAGCCGAAAAGCAAAGCTCTCGATTTACAAGTCGATTTACCTTCTTACCCTCACCATGGTAACCAGGATCTACTTTCCTACCCTCACCATGGTAACCAGGATCTACGTTCCTACCCCCACCGTGGTAATCAGGATCTACGTTCCTACCCTCACCATGGTAACCAGGATCTACGTTCCTACCCTCACCATGGTAACCAGGATCTACGTTCCTACCCTCACCATGGTAACCAGGATCTATGTTCCTACCCTCACCATGGTAACCAGGATCTACGTTCCTACCCTCACCATGGTAACCAGGATCTACGTTCCTACTCTCACCATGGTAACCAGGATCTACGTTCTTACCCTCACCATGGTAACCAGGATCTACTGCCATCTGGGAGGAGCTCGGTGTCGAGTCGCTCCTCCTTCAGGTATAGAGAAGCCAGATGGGGTGGTCCGAGCGCCTTGCTGTTGAGGTATTTCGGGCACGTCCCACTGGCAGAAGACCCAGAGGCAGACCCCGGACCTGCTGGAGAGACTATGTCTCACAGCTGAACTGGGAACACCTCAGAATCACCCTCAAGGTGAGCTGGAGGATGCAGACGGGGTGAGAGAAGTCTGGGCTTCTCGTCTGAGTCTTTTACCCCCACAACCCGGTCCCGGATAAGCAGAAGACGACAGAACGGAAAAAATGAAAATAAACTTGTTTGTTTTGTTTTTCAGGCTCCGAGAGTTGAGGCCCAGATTATTCTGGGATCGCTGGTGTGTTTTCCCAACTTTTATGGCGAGTTTACGGCGCTCCATCCCACTCCAGCTGACGTGGTTCTGAACAAGTTTCCCGATGTGAAGGTAAATAGAAGTCTGTAGTAACCGTAGGAGTCGTAACGTGTACCATATATATACATGCTTTATAGCCAAAAGTATTTGCTCACCCATTCAAATGATCAGGTGTCCTAATCCCTCGACCTGGTCACAGCTGTTTAAAATCAAGTCTTAGGCAAGCTGTGAAAGAATGGAATCCTCTCAAGGTCCATAAAGACATGCAGGATAGAGTCTGGTGTGGATGAACCTGACTGGCCGGGGCAGAGTCCTTGACCTGAACCTGATAAAACACGTTTGGGATGAATTAGAGGAGATTCAGAGCCAGGCCTTCTTGACTAATATCAATGTGTGACCTCACCAAGGTATAAACAGTCTCCTCAACCTCGTGGACAGTCTTCTCAGAAGAGTTGAAGCTATAAGGGTGAAGAGTTCTGCCATCCAGGAGGAACTCGTTCCTACCCTCACTGTTTCCAGTTCTTTTATTGTGATAAGTTTAGAACAGGAAGTAGTGGATGGTAGTGGTGTTCAGACAGTGGATTGGTTCTTGTTGTTCTTCCTGGATCAGTGGGCTGACGTCATGAAGCTCTAGGTTATAAAGGGGATGGCATGAGTCAAGGCAGGCGAGCGAATACTTTTGGTGACAGGGTGTGTGATTGTAGTGTCTACACAGCGGGGTCACGTCGGAACAGGCGGTGGCTATCAGAACGTTTGTCCAGAGTGTTGTTGTTTCTACTCGTGCCCATGACCTATTCAAACTCCGCCCCATGACTAAAAAAATTGTGTATCAATGTATTTTATTAACTTTTATTTTGACGGGTATCAGATTTCCAATCAGGGGTGCCCAACCTTTTTTGTCCCAAGATTGACTTTTCAAATATCAAACCGGGCGTTGCCATCGCAAACCCTCGGAAAGCGTCGAGTGTTTCCAACCAGCCTCTCTCTCTACCACATACACAGATTTTTTTACTCATGCACGCAGCGCTTTGGAAGGGGTTAGCGACCACACCAGCAACAGTCGCTGCTCATTGGTTTCAGACTTAACAACGTGCTTTCACATTACGACTCCAAAAATTATCAGTAACACTGTCCCTCGTCGTTGGCTGCCACCCATCTCCTCCTTCACCTGACCCCTATGGCCCCTCCTGCAGTTGGTGAGTCCACTGGAAGGGCACCCATGTACCCATGTCTATGTCGGATGAGGAGCTCTGCCATCCGGGAGGAGCTCGATAACCACTACTTCTCCTGAGAGAAGCCAGATGGGGTGGTTTGTGCATCTGGTTAGGATGCCTACCCTCACCATAGTAACCAGGATCTACGTTCCTGCCATCACCATGGTAATCAGAATCTACGTTCCTACCCTCACCATGGTAACCAGGATCTACGTTCCTACCCTCACCATGGTAACCTGGATCTACGTTCCTACCCTCACCATGGTAACCAGGATCTACCTTCCTACCCTCACCATAGTAACCAGGATCTACGTTCCTACCCTCACCATGGTAACCTGGATCTACGTTCCTACCCTCACCATGGTAACCTGGATCTATGTTCGTACCCTCACCATAGTAACCAGGATTTACGTTCCTACCCTCACCATGGTAACCTGGATCTACGGTCCTACCCTCACCATGGTAACCAGGATCTACGTTCCTACCCTCACCATGGTAACCAGGATCTACGTTCCTACCCTCACCATGGTAACCAGGATCTACGTTCGTACCCTCACCATGGTAACCAGGATCTACGTTCCTACCCTCACCATGGTAACTGACGGTGAATGGTGATCGAAAGAACAAGATCATGGACACAAGCGGCACAAGTGGCCGAAATGAGCTTCCTCTACAGGATAGCTGTGCTCTCACTCAGAGATTGCGTAAGGAGCTCTGCCATCTAGGAGGAGCTCGGTGTCGAGCCATTTCTCCTCCAGGTCGAGAGACGCCAGATGGGGTGGTTCAGGCATCCAAATCCTCGTTAAATCTAGCGTGAAAGTCGCCGAGTTGAAAACACTGACTTCATTTTTTTTTCCTGACACACCTGGAGGTCGATTTGGAGCCACTTCGCAATTGACTGGTTGGACCCTCCCAGTTTAAAGACGCCATGTTTATCTGTACACACATAAGAATATTAACCACACATCTTAACCTCCGTAGAATTCTCCCTCTAACACACTCTGTGATGAGAGTCGTTATCTCAGAGTTCTAACCAATAAACTAACAGCTTAATGTCTCATCAGGTATTCCTGAATGCACCCCGAGCCGTGGGAGGGATGTTGTTTTTTGTTTGTTTCGACTGTGTAAACAGCTAATGCCATGCGTAGCAGCGACTCGGGTCTTCTCCTCCGCTCTCTGAAAAGGGAGAGACTTGTTTTGAATCAATAAGCAGACGTTAACGCTGACCGAAGAGCGGCGGTCGGGTCTGAACTGTGACGGCGCCCGCGTCTGCAGGTTGTTAAGACTAAATATCAAGTTCGTTCATCCTGAAAGACGATTGCTGTTCAATCCTAACGCCTGTTTAAGGAGTGTTTAGAAACCTACGGCCTGGTTTTTAAAGGCATAAGCTGAGAAAGTAAATTTAGAATTGATTAAAACCTCTGTAACCCATTCTGGACCTTCTCCCACATCTTTACAGATCGATCGGTTGGCGTAGAACTTGGCGTACACATGAATGAAGCCTCTGAAAACTTTCTGTAATTATTTGTACTTTTCTCTTTCACAGGAGCACATTATTAAAACCATCCTCGGCTCCGCCAGAGATGAACCCTCTGCTCCTGCTCGGTAAGTTTCTGTACTGAGCTTTCTTATTCTCCATCCATCATCTCCCGCCAGGGAGTGCCACATCTAGTCAGTTTCCTGTCTCCTGCATCCTCTTGAGTTCATATCCTCTTTCACTGTATCCATGAACCTCCTCTTTGGTCTTCCTCTAGTCCTCTTTCCTGGTGGTTCCAAACCCAGCATCCTCTCTCTCCTCTGCACATGTCCAAACCATCTTCAGTCTGGCCTCTCTGACTTTAAAACCTCTAACATGTGCATAGTAGAAAAAGTTTCAAAAAAGTCTTCTGGACAATTCAATTCTTGATCGAGACGTTTCGACTTCCATCCGGAAATCATTTCGGCAGTCGGCTGTACATTTGCATCTTAAATCCACCAAACACACTTTTGAGGACAGTGAGGTGAAGATTCTAAGTAGAGAGAAAGGTTGGTTTGAAAGAGGGGTGAAGGAAGCCATCTTTGTGATGAAAGAGAGTCCCTCACTGAATCGGAGTGGAGGCGTTAGATACATTCTGCCCGGTATTTACAGCAGCCTTTTGAAGCCATGGACTAAAGATGATACCTCGTGACCCAGATTCACGCCTCTCGTTAGCAGGTATTTCTATTCACTAGGCTTTTAGCATTTTTACAATGGGTTCGTTTACTGGTCTGTGGCTACAATAGGAGCCATTCACGGCCATCTTAAGAAACACAGGCTCATTAGTCGAGCCCTTCATAGATAACACAGGCTCATTGGTCGAGCCCTTCTTACTATTTTTTTACCTTTTACTCAGGTTAGTATAAATGGATCCTTGTTTCAGTCCATTTCATTCAGATTGAAAATGATTTCCGGATGGAAGTTGAAATGTCTCGATCAAGAATTAAACTGTCCAGAAGACTTTTTTGAAACTTTTTCTACTATGGATCACTCCTGGATGAATGAGGGACTACACGGACTCTAACATGTGCTGTTCCTCTGATCCTGTCCATCCTGGTCACTCCCAGAGAGATCCTCAGCATCTTCATCTCTGTTTCCTGTCTTTTCCTCACTGACACTGTCTCTATACCTTCTACCACATACCACACCGTACAAGCCTGCAAACGTATACGATTAAATGCTAAAGTAACAGGGAGCACTGCAGCGGGCTTCCGCCTAGGGCAGCGCCTCATTCGTTAAGAGTTACTACTTAAAGGGACGGTTTTAAAAGTCTACACGTTAAATAAATACTGTAAACATGGCGTCTCACTTCGTGGATTTACAGCCTGGTTTTGGAACTACGATAAACAAGTGTTCTCTGTATTCGGTGTTTGTTGACAATGCCCGTCTTTCCTCAGGTGTGTGGCGTTGTGTAGTCTGGGGATCTGGTTGTGTGAGGAGTTGGCTGGCGGGACTCAACACCCTCAGATTAAAGATGCTCTGAACGTAATCTGCGTCACACTAAAGGTGAGTCGGCTCTATGACTCCTTCAAACAGGAGCTTCATGGATGTAGTGAAGGAGGACTTCCTGCTGATATTTTCACAGTAAAACGAGCCTGATTAAAGATTTATGATCCACGATGAGCTTTAAGCGGGCATACTGTGGTGGAGGGCATCTGGGTGCCCATTGTTGATGTTGGATCGGTTGTTTCGGTTCGTTTTAGGGAATTGAACCACAAATCCCACGGCTCAAATATGACTGCCCAGTATATACTGTCTAATCCACGGCCAAGTGGCTTCAGACCGACACACACACACGCATACCATCTCCATCTTGGAATCCCCAGCTCATGTATCGGCAGCCAATGGCGCTCTAAGACACCACGGCGACACACAGGCTCGCTTCTGGACCGGTCCTGTTTCTGATAGACTAATCCAGAGAGAATGCTGCAAGCGGACTCAAACACACACTCTTTAAATCTGTTTGCTGTGACGGCCACGGGCGCTGTGACATGGCCGGACATACTCAAAGCTTCAGGGATTGTCATGCAGAACCGGCTCCATCCCTTTCATCCATAAGCATTTTTTGTTTTCAGGCGGCGGTCCAGCTCATTGAATGTGTAAATCCTGTTTCTTCTTATTAATAAACAGCCTGATTTTTACTGGGTTTAAAATCATAACGAACACACGAGTGTTTTTATCACAACTCGACTGATTTAATCGATGATTTCTGATTAATTAAACAATTTAAATTAAGATTACTTTAAGTTTTATTGATCAAACCAATAAAAAACAAATGTTTTCATTCTTATCTATGTGTAAAAGTTGTTCAAATCGAGGCCTAGATAATAAATCACAATAAAATTAATCCTTTTATTGTGAAAATCTTTCAAAACTTTAAAAATTAAAAGCATGGAAGTAAAATTTTTCTTGCATTGTTATAGAATTAAGAGAAAAAAATTCTATTATAACTCAAATTTCATGGATGTACGGTGGCCTCACAGCAAGAAGGTCAGGGGTTCGAGTTCCAGAGTACAGGAGAGTCTTTAAACACTGTCCTTTCTGTGTGTAGTTTGCATGTTCTCCCTGTGTATGCATGAGTTGTCCTCTGGTTTCCTCCAAAAACATACATGTTAGGTTGATTGGCTGCTAGGAATGAGTGTGTGTGTGTGTGGACCTGAAACAGACTGGCGATCTGTTCGGGGTGTACCCTGCCTCTCTTCTAAAAGCAGAAATGATAGGCTCTGGCACCACCCGTGACCTCATTAGAGATAAGTGGTTCAGAAGACCAAATAAATTTGAAACCAACATGAACATTTTCATCGTCATCGTTCATCCAGTCGACCATACTCCCCCAGGTCCAGGTCCGTACTGTATTCATCCCTCAATGAGGAAATGACTGTTCTGCATTGCACTGCAGCAGGCAGCCATTATGGTGCCAATGGTGGGAGCAACTAAGGGGTTGGGTGTCTGTTTCAGGGACACCAAGAGAGCTCAGTAGGATTCGAACCAGCTTCTCCCGGTCCAAGAACAGACCGTTCTACATATGGTACCAATGATAGGAGCAACTAGGGATCTTCTCCAGAGATACTTAGGCAACGACCCAGACTCTCCCGGCCCAAGAACAG
Organism: Neostethus bicornis; assembly: GCA_902685375.1. Taxonomy (NCBI): domain Eukaryota; kingdom Metazoa; phylum Chordata; class Actinopteri; order Atheriniformes; family Phallostethidae; genus Neostethus; species Neostethus bicornis. Next base: position 1,192,992 of record LR738552.1, on the reverse strand, counting down.
ACATTCTACCAATGAGCCAACACCTCCACCCTCACTGTCTGTGATCTGTCCTCAGTTATTCACACCTCAGAGGCACAACGAGGTCGACTGCCTCTTTGCTGGTGGATTCAAACGGGCATGACAGAACTAACCTTTCTGGTCATCTGTGCTTTTTATCTTCTAGTATCCGAATAAACACGTGGCGCTGGTGGCATCGGACATCCTTCACCTGCTCATCGATTACGTCGATCACCTGCAGAAATTCCCTCCTGACACGCCAAAGAAAATCGTGGAGGTAAGACGTTTTTATTCATGTCAATGTTTCTCCGGCTCCGCAGGATCTATGTTCCTACCCTCACCATAGTAACCTGGATCTATGTTCCTACCCTCACCATGGTAACCAGGATCTACGTTCCTATCCTCACCATGGTAACAGGATCTACGTTCCTATCCTCACCATGGTAAACCAGGATCTACGTTCCTACCCTCACCATGGTAACCAGGATCAACGTTCCTACCCTCACCATGGTAACCAGGATCTACGTTCCTACCCTCACCATGGTAACCAGGATCTACGTTCCTACCCTCACCATGGTAACCAGGATCTACGTTCCTACCCTCACCATGGTAACCAGGATCAACGTTCCTACCCTCACCGTGGTAACCAGGATCTATGTTCCTATCCTTACCATGGTAACCAGGATCTACGTTCCTACCCTCACCGTGGTAACCAGGATCTATGTTCCTACCCTCACCATGGTAACCAGGATCTATGTTCCTATCCTTACCATGGTAACCAGGATCTATGTTCCTATCCTTACCATGGTAACCAGGATCTGTGTTCCTATCCTTACCATGGTAACCAGGATCTATGTTCCTATCCTTACCATGGTAACCAGGATCTACGTTCCTACCCTCACCATGGTAACCAGGATCTACGTTCCTACCCTCACCATGGTAACCAGGATCAACGTTCCTACCCTCACCGTGGTAACCAGGATCTATGTTCCTATCCTTACCATGGTAACCAGGATCTACGTTCCTACCCTCACCGTGGTAACCAGGATCTATGTTCCTACCCTCACCATGGTAACCAGGATCTATGTTCCTATCCTTACCATGGTAACCAGGATCTATGTTCCTATCCTTACCATGGTAACCAGGATCTATGTTCCTACCCTCACCATGGTAACCAGGATCTATGTTCCTATCCTTACCATGGTAACCAGGATCTGTGTTCCTATCCTTACCATGGTAACCAGGATCTGTGTTCCTACCCTCACCATGGTAACCAGGATCTATGTTCCTACCCTCACCATGGTAACCAGGATCTACGTTCCTACCCTTACCATGGTAACCAGGATCTACGTTCCTACCCTTACCATGGTAACCAGGATCTACGTTCCTACCCTCACCATGGTAACCAGGATCTACGTTCCTACCCTCACCATGGTAACCAGGATCTATGTTCCTATCCTTACCATGGTAACCAGGATCTACGTTCCTATCCTTACCATGGTAACCAGGATCTACGTTCCTACCCTCACCATGGTAACCAGGATCTACGTTCCTACCCTCACCATGGTAACCAGGATCTACGTTCCTACCCTCACCATGGTAACCAGGATCTACGTTCCTACCCTCACCATGGTAACCAGGATCTACGTTCCTACCCTCACCATGGTAACCAGGATCTACGTTCCTACCCTCACCATGGTAACCAGGATCTACGTTCCTACCCTCACCTATGGTCACCAGCTGTAGGTAGTGATCAAAAGAACAAGATCACGGATAAAGGTGGCCGAAATGAGCTTCCTCCTCAGGGTGGCTGGGTTCTCTCTTAGAGATAGAGTGAGGAGTTCTGCCATCTGGGAGGAGCTCGCTGTCGAGTTGCTTCTCCTCCGGGTCGAGAGAAGCCAGATGGGTTGAATTGGGCATTTGTTTAGGATGCCTCCCTCACTGGTGAGGTCTTCCGTCCCACCGAGAGGAGACCCTGAGGCAGACCACAGACCTGCTGGAGAGACTGTCTCACAGCTGGACAGGGAACACCTCAGGATTCTTCTGGGTGAGAGAAGCCTGGATCTTTGTAACTGGAACCTGGTTTGTTGGCATCATGACACTGTTTAATTTTTTTTTTTTTTTAGATTTTGATCGCCACCATCACCCACTTGCTGCCCAGTACCGAGTCTTCTCCTCATGAGCTGGATAAAAGGGTAACTGATGCCACACAAAGAAAGATCCTCTGTTTGTTTCAAACTTAAAAAAAAACAAGTGAATGTGTTTCAGCTGGTGGTGTCGCTGCTGCTGTGCCTGCTGGACTGGGTGATGGCTCTACCTCCAAAAACTCTTCTTCAACCCGTTCAAACGCAGTGCCAACCGGACAAAGATCAACCTACCAAAACTCTACTCAGCTGTATTTACAAGGTGAGTGTTTTAAATGATGAGGGACGCTTGGCACAGAAGCTCCTCCACAGGGTGGCCAGGCTCTCACTCAGAGATAGAGGGAGGAGCTCTGCCATGTTTGAGTAGCTCGGAGTAGAGCCATTGCTCCTCTGGGTCTAGAAAAAACAGATGGGGTGGTTCGGGCATCTGGTTAGGATGCCCCCCTCGCTGGTGAGGTGTTTCTGGCACGTCCCATGAGTTTGGTCTCAGTTTTTCCTCTATGTATCCGGTAGCACCAAGCAGCTTCAGAACAGCTGCTAGGTGGTGTGGTAGGTGGTAGAGCTGGGACGGCCGTTGGTGGAACTGACAACAGTTGTCTCTGCTCTGGGTAGAATGTGGGTTACCATGGCAACAATGCTTTTCTGCTCCAGTGAATCCTAATAAGGTGTTAAACTGTCTCCAAAAGCTCCACATGTTGATCCTTCACTGTGGTGGAACAACACCAGCAGTCCACCATCTTTAGTTCCATAGTGAAGCCGGGTATGTTCAGACACTCTGAAGATCCTGTCTTCATTCCTTCTGAACATCTCCACACGTCCATGAAGACTCCATAACCCTCACTGAAAATAAAAACATCCGAGCACTGAGCGTGAGCAGAGCGCCCACACCTCAATGCTCCTGCTTACGTTAGAATGTGGGCGTAGTAAAAGAATAAAATCCATGGCCAAGAACGAAACTTAACAAGAGCTGGTTTGTAAAAAAAAACACCATGTTTTTTTGCATGTAAAATAAAAAATTAAAAAAAATTAGGTGTGAAGTTTCCTCAGTTGTTTTGTGTGTGTGTGTGTGTGTGTGTGTGTGTGTGTGTGTGTGTGTGTGTGTGTGTGTGTGTGTGTGTGTGTTTACAGGTTCTACATGGCTGTGTGTACGGGGCACAGTCCTTCCACAGCCCGCGGTATTTCCCTCTGCAGCTTTCAGACCTTGCCAGTTCAGACTATGAACCCTTCCTGCCGTTGGAGAGTCTCAGAGAACCAGAACCGCTGCACAGCCCGGACTCGGAGCGTTCTACCAAACTGCAGCCTGTTACTGAGGGTAAAGTAACACACACACACCTACAGACAGAAACACACAGAGACATAAGTACATTCCTCATCATGGTAACCAGGAGCTACGTTCCTACCCTCACCGTGGTAACCAGGATCTACGTTCCTACCCTCATCATGGTAGCCAGGATCTACGTTCCTACCCTCACCGTGGTAGCCAGGATCTACGTTCCTACCCTCACCGTGGTAGCCAGGATCTACGTTCCTACCCTCATCATGGTAACCAGGATCTACGTTCCTACCCTCACCATGGTAACCAGGATGTACGTTCCTACCCTCACCATGGTAACCAGGATCTACATTCCTACCCTCACCATGGTAACCAGGATCTACGTTCCTACCCTCACCATGGTAACCAGGATCTACATTCCTACCCTCACCATGGTAACCAGGATCTACATTCCTACCCTCACCATGGTAACCAGGATCTACGTTCCTACCCTCATCATGGTAACCAGGTTCTACTTTCCTACCCTCACCATGGTAACCAGGATCTACGTTCCTACCCTCACCGTGGTAACCAGGATCTACGTTCCTACCCTCACCATGGTAACCAGGATCTACGTTCCTACCCTCACCGTGGTAACCAGGATCTACGTTCCTACCCTCACCGTGGTAGCCAGGATCTACGTTCCTACCCTCATCATGGTAACCAGGATCTACGTTCCTACCCTCACCATGGTAACCAGGATGTACGTTCCTACCCTCACCATGGTAACCAGGATCTACATTCCTACCCTCACCATGGTAACCAGGATGTACGTTCCTACCCTCACCATGGTAACCAGGATCTACATTCCTACCCTCACCATGGTAACCAGGATCTACATTCCTACCCTCACCATGGTAACCAGGATCTACGTTCCTACCCTCATCATGGTAACCAGGTTCTACTTTCCTACCCTCACCATGGTAACCAGGATCTACGTTCCTACCCTCACCATGGTAACCAGGATCTACATTCCTACCCTCACCATGGTAACCAGGATCTACGTTCCTACCCTCACCATGGTAACCAGGATCTACATTCCTACCCTCACCATGGTAACCAGGATGTACGTTCCTACCCTCACCATGGTAACCAGGATCTACATTCCTACCCTCACCATGGTAACCAGGATCTACGTTCTTACCCTCACCATGGTAACCAGGATCTACGTTCCTACCATCACCATGGTAACCAGGATCCATGTTCCTACCCTCACCATGGTAACTAGGATCTATGTTCCTACCCTCATTGTGGTAACCAGTGTAGGTGGTGAGAGAAAGAACAAGATCACAGATACAAGCGGCTGAAATGATCTTCCTCTTCGGGGTGGCTGGGCTCTCACTCAGTGGCAGACCCCAGACCTGCTAGAGAGACTATGTCTCACAGCTGGACAGGGAACACCTCAGGATCCGCCTGGGTGAGCTGGAGGATGCAGCCGGGTGGGAGAAACCTGGGCTTCTCGTTTGAAGTTGTTGTTCTTAAAGGAACACGTCAAGCTTTCTTTCTTCTGATATTTAGTTAGAATTAATAATAAATGTCTAGATTTTGTTGCTTTTTTATTGTTTACAGACGTTCATTTCTATATAAATATGTGTTTCCATGGAGACAGATCCACTTACATCCTGATTCATCTTGTTTTCTCCATCTAGTTCGCAGCCGGATCCAGCACGGTCTGGTTTCCATAGCAGCCAGGACTATAATTACCCACCTGGTCAACCATCTCGGACATTATCCCATGTCCGGAGGGCCCGCCACGCTGTCTAGCCAGGTACTTTAAAATCATTACAGAATAAATGTCTTATTGACTGAACTCAACTTCCTGTTTTTCTCTGCTTTTTTTTTTTTTGTAGGTGTGTGAAAACCAGGACAACCCGTTCTGTGGCAGCGCTGATCTGGGACCAGAACTTTTTCATTCACCCAACCTTCAGTTTCTGGTTCTGAACGGATCCACGCTCCTCTCAGTGCTGCAGGTATGGAAAATGTAACAGACTCAGTACTAGCTATAGGTTTTCAGCATTAGACAACTAAAAGGTCACACATATGAAGTTCAATTTGGAAACATTTAGAAACACTTTGCAGGCCTGAGCTCTGACACCTGGAGCTAGACCCCAGACCTGCTGGACAGACAGGTCCAGCCCACCCAGGAGGATCCTGAGGTGCTCCCTGTCCAGCTGTGAGACATAGCCTCTCCAGCAGGTCTGGTTCTGGGATGGAGTACCTCACCTGCGAGGGAGGCATCCTAACCACATGCCCGAACCATCCCATCTGGCTTCCCATCAGCTGCTCTACTCCAAGCTCCTCCCGGATGGCAGAGCTTCTCCCTCTATCTCTGAGTGAAAGCCCTGCCACCCTGCAGAGGAAGGTGTCCGAAACGCCTTACCAGCGAGGAGCTTGGGGGGGCATCAGATGCCTGAACCACCCCATCTGGCTTCTCTCAACCTCGAGGAGTATCCATTGTACCTTTTCAACTCGAGCGCGTCCTGGTGGCCGTTAGAAAATTTTATAACCAGGCCACATCATTACAATAGCCGCAAAAAAAGTAGCAGCTTTTACTCTGAAAATCATGGTTATCCGTAATGGATGTAAATATGACATGTTTATTCTATCAGATGAGAATTATTACTTGTTATAAATCTTAGGACAACTCCTCCCTCTGTTTGGATGAAAGTTTTTATTATATTTTTCTTTGTGTTTCAGATCCGATCAGAGTCCGGCGTACCCGGCGGTGGAATGACAGCTGGTTTGTCTTCCGCTCCCGCCTGTGTTCGCGTCATTATCCGAGACGTTGCCGGCAAACACTCCTGGGACTCTGCCGTTCTCTACGGACCCCCACCCTGCACGCCGTGCAGCCCGCCACACACACCGTCTCCTCACAACAACAACACACAAACCCCACCGGGAGGCCTGCTGGACAAAACAAAAGTAAAACGAGATGGTAGCATCGAGGAGGAGGAGGAAGAGCGAGGGATGGAGAGCGATTGCCTGGAGGGAGAAACGGATCTGGACGGAGAAGAGAAGAAAACTATGGAGGAGGAGAAGGAGGAGAAAGGAGAGGACGAGGAGGGGAACGATGAGGAGTCAGCGGTGGAGCAACAACTGGCTCCACCGCTAGCCAAACGACCGTGCAGGGAGGCAGTGCCAGCGTGGGACGCTCTGCGAGATGGAGATGATTCTCTGGATGAGATGCTCCAGTATCTGGGCTACTCCAGTCCAGAGTGTCTCCAAAGAGCAGGTGCCCAGTTTACCCACACACTCAAAATAAACACCACTACTGTGGTGAGGGTAGGATCGTAGATCCTGGTTACCACGGTGAGGGTAGGAACATAGATCCTGGTTACCATGGTGAGGATACGAACGTAGATCCTGGTTACCATGGTGAGGGTAGGAACGTAGATCCTGGTTACCATGGTGAGGGTAGGAACCTAGATCCTGGTTACCATGATGAGGGTAGGAACATAGATCCTGGTTACCATGATGAGGGTAGGAACATAGATCCTGGTTACCATGATGAGGGTAGGAACGTAGATCCTGGTTACCATGGTGAGGGTAGGAACGTAGATCCTGGTTACCATGGTGAGGGTAGGAACGTAGATCCTGGTTACCATGGTGAGGGTAGGAACATAGATCCTGGTTACCATGATGAGGGTAGGAACGTAGATCCTGGTTACCACGGTGAGGGTAGGAATGTAGATCCTGGTTACCATGGTGAGGGTAGGAACGTAGATCCTGGTTACCATGGTGAGGGTGGGAACGTAGATCCTGGTTACCAAGGCGAGGGTAAGAATGTAGATTTTGGTTACCATGGTGAGGGTTGAAACATAGATCTTGGTTACCAAGGTGAGGGTAAGAATGTAGATTTTGGTTACCATGGTGAGGGTTGAAACATAGATCTTGGTTACCAAGGTGAGGGTAAGAATGTAGATTTTGGTTACCATGGTGAGGGTTGAAACATAGATCTTGGTTACCATGGTGAGGGTAAACTTTGACCTCTTGTGTTCTCACAGGGATGCCGCTTAACATCCCAGCTCCTCCTCCAACATGTGTGTCTGAGAAGCAGGAAAACGACGTGATCAACGCCATCCTGAAGCAGAGTGCCGCCGAGCGGGAGTTCGTCCTTCACGTGCGTAAAACGTCTGATGGCAAAACATTAAAAAAATGTGTAAAATAGAGAAATTTAACGTCTGGAAAAGATTTAATGAAGAAATAAACATGACATGTAAGGTTTTTTTTTCAGAGAGGGGAGGAGTTAAACATGAGGGCAGTGAAACAACCCGAACCAGAGACTCAGAACCCTCAGTCTGCTTTTTATTACTGCAGACTCCTGATTAACATCCTTGGTCTGAACTCCTGGGAGAAGAGGTAAGGCTGGCACACAGCAGCTCGATTCAGTACCTCCGGAATTTCACAATCACAACTATCAACGGGTTTAGGCGGAATGCCTCCCGAGTGCCTCGCTGGTGCGGTGTTCCATCCCACCAGGAGGAGACCCAGAGGCAGACCTACCCTCACCGCGGTAACCAGGATCTATGTTCCTACTCTCACCGTAGTAACTAGGATCTACGTTCCTACCCTCACCATGGTAACCAGGATCTACGTTCCTACCCTCACCGTGGTAACCAGGATCTACTTTCCTACCTTCACCATGGTAACCAGGATCTACGTTCCTACCCTCACCATGGTAACCAGGATCTACGTTTCTACCCTCACCGTGGTAACCAGGATCCATGTTCTTACCCTCACCATGGTAACCGGGATCTACGTTTCTACCCTCACCGTGGTAACCAGGATCCATGTTCTTACCCTCACCATGGTAACCAGGATCTACGTTCTTACCCAGAGGCAGACCCCGCACCCTCTGGAGAGACTGTCTCACAGCTGGACAGGGAACACCTCAGGATTCTTCTGGGTGAGCTGGAGGATGCAGCCGGGGCGAGAGAAGCCTGAGCTTCCCGTCTGAGGCAGTTGTCGTGGCGACCCGGCCGAAGCGGAAGACGACAGAACGGAACTTGAGAATTAGGTGTCTGCTCTAGGGACACTTAGGGGGCTTCGAACTAGCTTCTTCCCGGTCCAAGGACGGACATTCTACCACCAAGCCGACGCCTCTCCTCTTTGTTATTGTCTAATTACCTTCGATTGTCCTGAAACAAAACTTACTAACGAGTTAGACGCTTCACATGCTAATCGCCTGCAGAGGTGACAGAACTATGTAGGTAGATGGATGGTGGATGAGTAGGTGGGTGTGTGGATGGATTCTTGATGGATGGATCGATACCAGATGGATGGATAGATACCAGATGGATGAATCAATACTGAATGGATGGATCGATACCGGATGGCTAGATAGATACCGGATGGATGGATAGATACCAGATGGATGAATCAACACTGAATGGATGGATCGATACCGGATGGCTAGATAGATACCGGATGGATGGATCAATACTGAATGGATGGATCGATACCGGATGGCTAGATAGATACCGGATGGATGGATAGATACCAGATGGATGGATAGATACCAGATGGATGGATAGATACCAGATGGATGGATCGATACTGGATGGATGGATCGATACTGGATGGATGGATGGATCGATACCGGATGGCTGGATAGATACCGGATGGATGGATAGATACCAGATGGATGGATAGATACCAGATGGATGGATCGATACTGGATGGATGGATCGATACCGGATGGCTGGATAGATACCGGATGGATAGATATTGGATGGAAGGATGGATACTGGATAGATGGCTAGATACTAGATGGATAGATAGATGGATACTGGATGAACGGATACTGGATAGATGGATAGACACTTTATTGATCCCGAATGAAACAATTAAAGGCTTTTATTCTGAAGGCGTTTTAAAGGTAACTTTCTTGATGTTCTTATTGGATGAACCGTCTCAAACTGTTAGTTTAGATGAACTTTTTAAAAGCACGTTTTTTTTCAGGGACTCTTTCTTTCATCCTGTGATTCTAACGATTTTAAAAGTTACTCCGATGCAGATAAACCTCTGCTTTTGTTTGATTTTTCTCTTATTTTTTTTCCTCTTCAACTTAAAAAACTCAAACGTTCGCTCAATGCAAATCATAAAAGTCCCGGTTTCTCGTTAGAAAAGGCTGTTTTTTTTCTCATTCAGCTGTTGCATCATCTTCTCAACGACTCTCCGAGCTTCCAGACAAAAATTTCAGTGTATCTTTTAAACAGGCTAATGGACACTCATCGCTCTTCTTTATTCAACCTTCACAATAGACTTCCTAACGCTGCGAGAGCGCGTGCACGTCTGTGAAGGTGTGTGGGATAATGAGTATCACGCTCTATTGATCAAACCGGACCCGTCGGTGGAGGAGGGGGTGGGAGTTAGAATAAAAGACAGCGGTGGAAGAAGAGGCTGGTCGAGAGGCCTCTTAGAAATAAGAAAACAGGCTGAATGCAGACGAGTCTAATCATCTGTTATTGTCCCCTCGTGTCTCTCCAGGTATTCATAGGGGACATTAGATAGTGACAGTAGGTCCCAGTTCTACACGTGGATCCACCTTTTATGCTTCTAGGGTGTAAATGGAGTCTTTGAGAGCAGCGAATGAGGCCATTACCAAGTATCAGTTTAATAACGAGTAAATTGCTCTCTCCCGCTTTTATTCTGAAAGTGAAAAGAATGACATGTTATTATCATGTTATTATCCGCTCCTGGTTTTCTGTCGGCGCTGCGGTTTTTTAAACACGTTTCTCTGAATAAAAACTTATTTTTTTTAAAGAAGTTTAAGATTTTAACTCTTGAGCTTCCAGTCAAACTTTTAAAGGTTCCTACCTGAGGTTGAACGGTGGCGCAGTGGGTAGAACAGTGGCCTCACAGCGAGAAGGTTATTGGTCCGAGTCCCTGGTGTGGGACGAGGCTCGAAACACTGGTCATTCTGTGTTTAGTTTGCATGTTCTACTTGTGTATATGTGGGTTTTCTCTGGTTTCCTTCAAAAACATACATGTTAGGTTGAAATTGACCCTAGGAATGAGTGTGTATGGCCCTGCAACAGACTGGGCGACCTGATCGGGGTGTATCCTGCCGTGATCCTGTTCGGTATCAGCGGTTCAGAAGACAAAACGAATTGATTCTTCACTGCTTCAAATGCTTCATCTCACTGTCCATAAATAAAGACGGATTGTCCCAGGAGACGTTGGCTCACGGGAGAACCTGGGACCACAGGATGACAGACTAACAAAAAGAAAAACTAAAAAGAGGGAAGGTCATAGCTCAGTAGTAGAATGGTCTACCTTAGACCGGAAGCTCTCCGGGTCAAATCCCACTGAGTTCACATCTAGGGTCCTTGTGGAAGACACATAACCCCCCGTTTCTCCCACCATTGGCGCCATCCTGGCAGCCTGCCGTTGAGGGATGAATAAAAAAAAATCTCTTTTCCCAAAATGCGACAGTCCACCATAACTGGCTCGATTGTAGTAGAAGTCATCGTACACATGAATTCTTCGGACACTCTGTGACGTCTGCTGTTTTCTGTTTTATTTTGAAGGAGTAACTTTCACTTGTTGAGAAAGAACGAGAAGTTACTGAGAGAGCTGAAGAATCTGGATTCCACGCAGTGGTGAGCGGCTTTGTTTCTTCTTGTTCTTTTATTTGGTAACAGAAGTCTTTACTCTTCATTTTCCTTCCTTGTTTTTCAGCCGTGAGACCCATAAGATTGCTGTTTTTTACGTGGCTGAAGGTCAAGAAGATAAACACTCCATCCTGACCAACACGGCGGGCAGCCAAGCTTATGAAGACTTTGTCTCAGGTCTCGGCTGGGAGGTAAAAACTCGTTTACACCCAGAAATGTTTGTTCTGATCAGTAAAAAGTCCCACAATGTCTGCTTTGACCGGATACAAGCGGTCAAATCTTCCTCTGCAGGGTGGCTGGGCTCTCTCAGAGATAGAGAGAGGAGCTCAGAGTAGAGCCAAAGCTCCTCCAAATGGGGTGGTTTGGGCATCTGGTTAAGATACCTCCCGAGCTGGTGAGGTGTTCCGTCCCACCAGGAGGAGACCCAGAGGACCTGCTGGAGAGACTATGTCTCACAGCTGGACAGGGAACACCTCAGGATCCTTCTGGGTGAGCTGGAGGATGCAGCCGGGATGAGAGAAGCCTGGGCTTCCCGTCTGAGGCTGTTGCCCCCGGCGACCCGGCCCCAGATAAGCTGAAGACGACAGAACAGAATAAATGCCATCTCCATGAGTGTTTCTGGAGTCCACTTAACGAATCTGCACACAGTCACTCAGTACCAACTGTAGATTAACTGTTCCATTTGCTTGTGTGCGTCAGGTGGATCTCACCTCTCACTGTGGCTTCATGGGAGGCCTTCAGAGAAACCGCAGCACCGGTCAGACCACGCCTTACTACGCCACGTCCACTACAGAGGTCATATACCACGTCTCCACCCGGATGCCCCACGACCAGGACCACAACCTCACCAAGAAGGTACCACACCAAAAAAAAATTAGACCGAAAAAAAAGTTAAGTCTTTACAGGGTGGCAAAACGACTGAATGTGTCCATGGCAACTCACCCCAGTCACCCTCTGAACCGTCTATCCTTCACGGGGCTGCCGGCACCCATCCCGGCTGAGGCGAGGGGCCTCGAATCAGATCTTTGTTTTTGACTCATTTTGCTAGTTTAGGGGTTTAAATTTAACGGGATGATGTCATTGAAGGATGTAAGGAAGAACATCCGGCAACTTTTCAAAATAAAATCAGATAGAAAATGGAATCAGTTTAACTTTCGGTCTTAAGAAACTAAATCGTTCGGGTTTCATTTTGAAATGCCACCAGTTCGTCCTTTCGCCATCACCGTTCTCTTTTACACCCACACAAACACGGGTAGAACATGCAAACTCCACACAGAAAGGCCATCGTTTCAAGGCTGTAAAGTACGACCTGTCTCTTTAAGAGATGATGCCTTTTTAAACTCCTCTCGTCTGCTTTTATGTTTCTATATAATTAAACACAGCAGTCGATATCTGTCAGTGTGTTTGCTGGGATTCTGTTCCTTTGTGCGGTGTGTGTGTGTGTGTATGTGTGTGTGTGTAATCACACCTGTCAACCCGCGGGGCGTTGAGCGCTCCGCACATGGCCATAAATGTCCCTCTAATCACATCATACTTCCTGCTTCTCGGCCTATCACACCGCTTCAGGCAGCTGATTGGATTACCAGAGCCTGGCTGACACCATCAGTCTGACACACACACACACACACACACACACACACACACACACACACAAAGGGAAACACGTAGGTTAGTACATTAAAAAAAAACTGTTTTGAGATGAGGCGATGGTTCAGTGGTAGAATGTCCGTTCTTGGAACCGGGAGAAGCTGGTTCGAATCCCACTGGGCCCATGTGCCATGGTGTCCTAGACCGAAAGAAACTTGACCTGAGTCACTCCCACCTTGGCGCCGTTGTGGCTGCCAGCGGCGGTGTAACACACACACACACACATATAGGGAGACACTAACCCACACACACGTGGTTTACAGCGTGTTTAATTTGACACACACACGATCTGCAGCCCGGATCATAACTTTACGTTATCCTTCATAACACGTGCTAGCTGCAGCAAATCTGTTTTATTCTGGCAGACGTTTATCTCTCACACACACACACACACACACACACACACACACACACGCTCTGCAGCGGTGTAACATAAACAGGATTACAGCTGTGTGTAAAGCTGTAAATAAAACTCTAAATCAAACACGTAGACACATGCTGAACGTGGAGCGGCCACGAAGCAGCCGGGTTGTCTGTGCTTCTGGAACGCTTTTAAACCTGATTTTATTTGTAAAGTAAAAATAAACAAAACAACAACATGATAATGAGACCCGCTGGAGAGGCCTCACTGATGAGGTGATCCGTCCCACCGGGAGGAGACCCAGGGGAAGACCCTGGACCTGCTTGAGAGACTATGTCCCACAGCTGGACAGGGAACACCTCAGTATCCTCCTGGGTGAGATGGAGGATGCAGCCAGGGTGAGAGAAGCCTGGGCTTACCGTCTGAGGCTGTTGCCCTCGACAACCTGGCCCCGGATAAACGGAAGACGACGGAACGGTTATGATGCATCTAAATTCTTGTAAATGACTCAAATATGGTGGTGGCACAGTGGCCTCTCAGCGAGAGGGTCGTGCATTTCAGTCCTGGAGTGGGGACAAGGATTGGAACACTGGCCTTGGAGACGGTGGCTCAGTGGTAGAACATTCACCCGCGGACCGAAGTTAACCGGAAATTTGCGGGTTTGAATCCCACTGAGTTCACATCTAGGGTCCTTGGAGAAGACACCTAACCCCGCGTTTTTCCCACCATTAGCGCCGTCATAGGTGGCAGCCTGCTGCGGTGTAGGAGTGCAGCACACAAATTTTCCCGGTGAGGGATTAATAGAGTATGTTTAAAAAAAAAAAAAAAAAGTCTATGTGTAGTTTGCATCTTCTCCCTGTGTATGTGTGGGTTTTCTCTGGTTTTCTCCAAAAACATACATACCCTTTGCCTTGAATCAGCCAGGATAGGCTCCGGCGTCAGACTGTGATCCTGGAGGGCCTCATGGTATCCCGAAGGTCTTCCAAGACTTCCTGGTTCAACAGCTGATGGACATGAATTTAAATCAAGAACCAATCAGATTTGGCGCAATGACTTGTTAACCCTGATCAGGTGTGTAGATGTAGTAACACATATACAGTGGTGGTCAAAAGTTTACATACACTTGTAAAGAACATAATGTCATGGCTGTTTTGAGTTTCCAGTTATTTCAACAACTCTGATTTTTCTCTGATATAGTGATTGGAACAGATCCTTCTTTGTCACAAAAAACATTCATGAAGTTTGATTCTTTTATGACTTTATTATGGGTAAACTGAAAATGTGACGAAATCAGCTGGGTCAAAAATATACATACAGCAATGCTAATATTTGGTTACATGTCCTTTGGCCATTTTTACTTCAATTAGGCGCTTTTGGTAGCCATCCACAAGCTTCTGGCAAGTTTCTGGTTGAATCTTTGACCACTCCTCTTGACAGAATTGGTGCAGTTCAGTTAAATTTGTTGGCTTTCTGACATGGACTTGTTTCTTCAGCATTATCCACATGTTCTCAATGGGATTTAAGTCAGGACTTTGGGAAGGCCATTCTAAAACCTTAATTCTAGCCTGATTTAGCCATTCCATTACCACTTTTGATGTGTGTTTGGGGTTATTGTCCTGTTGGAACACCCAACTGCGCCCAAGACCCAACCTTCGGGCTGATGACTTCAGGTTTTCTTGAAGAATTTGAAGGTAATCCTCCTTCTTCATTGTCCCATTGACTCTCTGTAAAGCACCAGTTCCATTGGCAGCAAAACAGGCCCACAGCATAATACTACCACCACCGTGCTTGATGGTAGGCATGGTGTTCTTGGGGTTAAAGGCCTCACCTTTTCTCCTCCAAACATACTGCTGGGCATTGTGGCCAAACAGCTCAATTTTTGTTTCATCTGACCACAGAACTTTGTCCATGTGATCAGCAGCAAACTTTAGTCGAGCCTTAAGGTGCCGCTTTTGGAGCAAGGGCTTCCTTCTTGCACGGCAACCTCTCAGTCCATGGCGATGCAAAACACGCTTGACTGTGGACACTGACACCTGTGTTCCAGCAGCTTCTAATTCTTGGCAGATCTGCTTTTTGGTGCTCCTGGGTTAACTCTTCACCTCCTGACCAGTTTTCTCTCAGCAGCAGGTGACAGCTTGCGTTTTCTTCCTGATCGTGGCAGTGACAAAACAGTGCCATGCACTTTATACTTACAAACAATTGTTTGCACTGTTGCTCTTGGAACCTGCAGCTGCTTTGAAATGGCTCCAAGTGACTTTCCTGACTTGTTCAAGTCAATGATTCTCTTTTTCAAATCTGTGCTGAGCTCCTTTGACTTTCCCATTGTAGCGTTTGTGGGTGTTTTTATCCAATGAGCCCTTTTTAAATGGCCTCAGAGAAGTCACCAGCTGTAGTCACTCATAATCACTCACAAGAAGTTAAGAGGTCATGCTATGAAGCTCATGTCATTGACACAACTTTCTAAGTCTCCAAAATTGCTCATTCATTGAGCTGTATGTATATTTTTGACCCAGCTGATTTCGTCACATTTTCAGTTTACCCATAATAAAGTCATAAAAGAATCAAACTTCATGAATATTTTTTGTGACAAAGAAGGATCTGTTCCAATCACTATATCAGAGAAAAATCAGAGTTGTTGAAATAACTGGAAACTCAAGACAGCCATGACATTATGTTCTTTACAAGTGTATGTAAACTTTTGACCACCACTGTAAAACCTTCAGGACACCGTGAGGCCCTCCAAGACCGGACTCTGGCACCAGGGATGTACGGGATGTAAGGGATGACTCAAATATGGAGGAATTCAATTTTCAAGAAAACACTGTGTTTTATGTTCAAATAACGTTCAAACAAAGAACGAGACTAGAATCCATCTTGAAACAGAAGCGCTCTGTGTGTGTGTGTGTGTGTGTGTGTGTGTGTGTGTGTGTGTGTGTGTGTGTGTGTGTGTGTGTGTGTGTTTACTTTGTCAGACATCAAGGTTAATGACCTATCTGTCATCAGGCGTGAGTGCAGTCCGCTGAGTGGCATGCACACACACACACACACACACACACGTAGCGTCCCCCATCCGTCTTCCTGCCTCCACTCCGTCTTTCCGAGGCTTCACTCTGTCTTGTCGACAACTTTCCATCTTCACACACTCGCTCCATCACGCCCAGGGCCGCCCTCGCCCCCCACGGACACACTCCTTGGGTTTATGATGGATATGTGTTTCCTTGTTTATCGTTCCACAGCCTCTCTGATATTAATTCACTTTCTAACTGGTTCTGTGTGTGTCTGTGTGTGTGTGCGCGTCCAGCTGCGACATCTGGGTAACGACGAGGTTCACATCATTTGGTCGGAACATTCTAGAGACTACCGACGAGGGATCATCCCCACCGAGTTTGGAGACGTGTTGATCATAATCTACCCGATGAAGAACCACATGTATTCCATTCATATCCTCAAAAAACCAGAGGTAACATGTTTATACATATGATGCCATGATGGAGCTGGTGAGGGAGGGAAAGAGGACCCGGGGGCAATGCCAGTTTACTGAAGGAAGTGATGAACCAGACTAAACTCAGGATGACGAGTGACCAGAGGGACGGAGCTCGACTGGACGATGATGGATCAGAGGGATAGAGCTCAGCAGGAAGTCAGGGTGCACCAGGAGCCAGGTTGAGGATCCAGGATAGCAGGGTGAGAGACCAGGACAACAGGGTGTACCATTACAGCTGCATGAAAGCAGCACTGATTGCCAGTGGAGCAGTGTGCTGAAACGGAATGATCCAGCCAGGAAGTGAGGGACACCATGGTGAGAGTAGCAACGTAGATACTAGTTACCATGGTGAGGGTAGGAACGTAGATCGTGGTTACCATGGTGAAGGTAGGAACGTAGATCGTGGTTACCATGGTGAAGGTAGGAACATAGATCCTGGTTACCATGGTGAGGGTAGGAATGTAGATCCTGGTTACCATGGTGACGGTAGGAACGTAGATCCTGGTTACCATGGTGAGGGTAGGAACGTAGATCCTGGTTACCATGGTGAGGTTAGGAACGTAGATCCTGGTTACCATGGTGAGGGAAGGAACATAGATCCTGGTTACCATGGTGAGGGAAGGAACGTAGATCCTGGTTACCATGGTGAGGGTAGGAACGTAGATCCTGGTTACCATGGTGAGGGTAGGAACGTAGATCCTGGTTACCATGGTGAGGGTAGGAACGTAGATCCTGGTTACTATGCTGAGGGTAGGAACACAGATCCTGGTTACCATGGTGAGGATAGGAACATAGATCCTGGTTACTATGCTGAGGATAGGACCATAGATCCTGGTTACCACGGTGAGGGTAGGAACGTAGATCCTGGTTACCATGGTGAGGGTAGGAACATAGATCCTGGTTACCATGGTGAGGATAGGAACATAGATCCTGGTTACTATGGTGAGAGTAGGAACGTAGATCCTGGTTACCATGGTGAGGGTATGACAGCATTGACAGCATTGATTGATAAAAATCATCAGATGAAGGTTTTATGGATGGATTTTAAGTGGGTTAGAATTGTGAACGTGTAGCTCTCGAAGCAGACCGCGCAGATCCGCCTCCATATTGACTTGAATCTTGCCCCCGAGTCGCGTTGATCTGGTTAATGTATCGTCCTAAAACACACAGACGTTAATACCACAGCACTGATGGCATAACTCTATTTGAAAGAAGACTTAACACAATAAAAACTGGTGCTTTCTTGTGTGTGACATAGATACCAGGGCACTAACAACATAATCATATTCTCTTTCATTCATTCTGGAGGAAAATATTCAATTATTATGAATCCAAGAACAACTTAGATGAGATATCTCTTCTTGTTGTCTTGAAAGCACGGCCACAGAGGGCATGGTTCAGAGACCTGGGCATCGAACAAACTCAATAACAGCCCGGCATTATTCTCTTTGGTGAATTCCACGAGCAAAATATTGAATTAAACCAGAAACATCGAGCTTGAATCAAATCTGATATCGTTTTAAAGAATCTCTCGTGTCAATCATTGTTTGACTGGTTTGTTTCATAAAAATACTGAAGAAGTTCGTTCATTCGTTCCATTTCGTTGCGTCATCTTCCCTTTATCTGGGGCCGGGTCGCTGGGGCAACAGACGGGAAATCCAGGTTTCTCTAACCCTGCCTGCATCCTCCACCTCACCCAGGAGGATCCTGTGGTGTTCCCTGTCCAGCTGTGAGACATAGTCTCTCCAGCAGGTCAGGGGTCTGCCTCTGGGTAGGAACGTAGATCCTGGTTACCATGGTGAGGGTAGGAACGTAGATCCTGGTTACCATGGTGAGGGTAGGAACGTAGATCCTGGTGACCATGGTGAGGGTAGGAAAGTAGATCCTGGTTACCATCTTGAGGGTAGGAATGTAGATCGTGGTTACCATGGTGAGGGTAGGAAAGTAGATCCTGGTGACCATGGTGAGGGTAGGAAAGTAGATCCTGGTTACCATGGTGAGGGTAGGAATGTTGATCCTGGTTACCATCTTGAGGGTAGGAATGTAGTTCCTGGTTACCATGGTGAGGGTAGGAGCGTAGACCCTGGTTACCATGGTGAGGGTAGGAGCGTAGACCCTGGTTACCGTGGTGAGGGTAGGAACGTAGATCCTGGTTAACATGGTGAGGGTAGGAACATAGATCCTGGTTACTATGATGAGGGTAGGTAGTAGATACGTAGATCGTACTCAGATAAGACTGAAGTTATTGTAGTAGGTCCTAAAAATCTGAGAGATGTTTTTACTGACCAAGCAGTCTTCTTTGATGAAGTAACTGTGGCCTCTGGCCTCACCGTTAGAAACCTAGGAGTTTTATTTGATCCAGATTTATCATTTAAAGCTCACATAGCACAGACTTGTAAAACTGCATTCTTTCACCTTCGCAACATTTCTAGAATCCGAAATATCTTATGTAAAAGTGATGCTGAAAAACTCATCCATGCATTTGTTACATCGAGGTTGGATTATTGTAACGCTTTGCTCGTAGCATGCCCTAAGTCTTCCCTAAAAAGTCTTCAGCTGGTTCAAAATGCAGCAGCAAGACTATTAGCAGGAACTCATAGAAGAGATCATATTACTCCCGTGCTAGCGTCTCTCCATTGGCTTCCTATTGAGTTCAGGATCAAGTTTAAAATCATCTTACTAACCTACAAGGCCCTAAACGGCATGGCTCCATCCTACATTAGTGAACTTATAGTACCTTATCAACCAAGCAGAACACTCCGCTCACAAAATGCAGGGCTGTTGGTGGTTCCTAGGATTTCAAAAAATACAGTTGGAGGTAGAGCCTTTAGCTACCAAGCTCCAGTTTTATGGAATAAGCTCCCAGCTCAAGTGAGAGAGGCAGACAGTGTTCCTACATTTAAAGGGAGGCTTAAAGAATTCCTGTTTGAACAAGCTTATCAACAGGCCAGATAGAAACAGATTCAATTAGCTGATATAATTATTAGTTGGCTGCTAGATAGTAAAAGCTGGGGAAAGTATGGTACATTGGGGTTCTGTCCTCTAATTCTATCTACTATTCTCTGCCAGACTGTCTTGGCTCTTTCCCCCTACCCCCTACTCTAACCCTCTACCCTAAACCCCTGGCTTTCTATCTCATTCATTGTTCTAAATTGTCTGTTTATTTAGAATTACACTGCTAGTTGGTACAATACAATTCACATGTTGTCCACCTCTCTCCCTCCTCTCTGGGAGAGAGCCCCATCCAGGACTCTGCGTTCCTGTCCTGGGCAGGGCCACACCGAGGAGACCTCCGCGCTTCTTCATCCCCGCTCCATCAGGACGAAATCCATCTACTCATCTCCGCCGTGGGCATCGCAGGGCTGAGGAGTCTCCCGTGTTTCCATCAGCATGAAGAACATCTTCTCATCCCCGTACTGGACATCTCCGGGCTGAGGAGTCCCCCAGTGTCTCCATCAGCATGAAGAACATATACTCATCCCCGTTCTGGACATCTCCGGGCTGAGGAGCCCCCAGTGTTTCCATCAGCATGAAGAACATATACTCATCCCCGTACTGGACATCTCCGGGCTGAGGAGCCCCCCGTGTTTCCATCAGCATGAAGAACATCTATTGACTTCTTTAGATATTTAACTGTAGATTAGAATAAGCTAATATTTAAACAATAATCTTTGACACATTGTTTGCTCGTCCCGGGGGAGGGATCTCTCTTTCACGTGGATCCCCATGAGGTTTCTTATTTTTTCCCCACTGATGGGTTTTTTAGGAGTTTTTCTTCACCGTGAAGGAGAGTCTAAGTGCATTAATGTGCTAGTCTTGTTTAGTTAGTATTTGTTAGTTATTTCTCTTGCTGTGTATTTGTGTTAATACATTCCTCTTTTTCTTGTGAAGCCCATTGAGACGGACATTCTGTGATTTTGGGCTATACAAATAAAATTGAATTGAATTGAATTGGTTACCACGGTGAGGGTAGGAACGTAGATCCTGGTTACCATGGTGAGGGTAGGAACGTAGATCCTGGTTACCATGGTGAGGGTAGGAACGTAGATCCTGGTTACCATGGTGAGGATAGGAACATAGATCCTGGTTACCATGGTGAGGATAGGAACATAGATCCTGGTTACCATGGTGAGGATAGGAACATAGATCCTGGTTACCATGGTGAGGATAGGAACATAGATCCTGGTTACCATGGTGAGGATAGGAACATAGATCCTGGTTACCACGGTGAGGATAGGAACATAGATCCTGGTTACCATGGTGAGGGTAGGAACATAGATCCTGGTTACCATGGTGAGGATAGGAACGTAGATCCTGGTTACCATGGTGAGGGTAGGAACGTAGATCGTGGTTACCATAGTGAGGGTAGGAGCGTAGATCCTGGTTACCATGGTGAGGGGAGGAACGTATGGTGACGGTGGGAATCCCGGTAGGGGATTCATAAAGTATACTCTATTGGTATCTATAGTTAGTACTGAGTAACTGTGTTCTTTTGTTTTTTTTTTCTAGGTGCCATTTTTCGGTCCACTGTTTGACGGTGCCATCGTGGACATGAAGATTTTACCCGCCATGGTCAGAGCCACAGCCATCAACGCCAGCCGGGCTCTGAAATCTCTCATCCCACTTTACCAGAACTTGTATCCTTTTATAATCCAGACACGATGGTCACAAGTGAAAGGTAGGTCAATCTTTTAGAAATAAAACTCTGGATCCAGTTTGTATTTGATACTTTGTAGTTTGTAGATTTTATTTCCGCCCGAATGATTCTATTGGTTGACCATCGTGTGACATCACACACGTGACTTCTTTCTTAAAATCAGTCTCTTAAACCAGGGATCCTCAACCTTTTCTTCGCCATGAACCGGTTTAGTGTCTGATATTTTCATGGACCGGTCTAAAGGTGATAAGACCAGCCCTAACGCACTCTGGTTGCTATGGTAACAGTAAACAGTACTTCAAAATAAAAGACATCACAAAAACAAAGGGAATAAAAATACCAGTTAGGCTCCTCCCAGTAAGAATAGACCAATCAGAGTTCTGAGTTTGTTTTGCTGGAACCAGACAGTCCCATCTTGACTTTAAACCTGGAGAGTGTTTCTAAGGTACAGTCTGCTCCGTAACCAATGATCCACGGACCAGCACCGGTTCACAGCCCGGTAGTTGGGGACCACTGTCTTAAACCATCTTCATATTTCTCTGTCTCTAAACATTCTGATATGAACTATCAGCAGTTCAAAACATTGTTTAAACGGAACATAAGAAACTAAAGTTTGGACACTTTGTGTGAGTGTCGAGAGCCAGCAGCTGGTCACGCATGTCAACAGCAGAATGACTCCATAACGAGCTAGCCATTGGGAGCTACCCGGACGATTTCTAAAAAAAAAAAAACAGACTGAAAAAAATGGTGATTAATTTGCTAATGAATGCATAATTAACTCCTCCCCCTTTCTCAAATAGTTTCATTCATACTCGTAGAACGTCAAAGACGTCTAAATTTCAGATTGATTTTGGTTTGGTATGGATCCAAAAACACCAGTAAGAAGACGACCGCGGTGGAGCTGAAATCTCTGGTCGTCTGTGTGGGTGAAAGTGTTGGTTATCTCCCGACTGGAGGATTAAGAATAGCAAATCGATGTCCAGTGGTGTTTGGCTTTCAGGTTATAAGTGCTGCTGTGATATCAGGCGTGTGTGCGCGCGTGTGTGTGTGTGTGTACGGTTTGATTCGATGTGATGGTAGCTTGTTTGAAAGAAGCTGTCGATACTTATTGACGCGTCTCCTCTAAGTGAGAGGCTCTCATTGACAAACGCTCTCGCTCACAAACTTGGAAGAAAAGTCTCCATATTCATACACTCTGCTCAGAACAAGCTCGGTTTTATGTGTGTGAACTCAGACTTCTTCTGGCTGTGTTAGGTCTCGTTCTGGAGATTTCATTTTGAGCCCACTTTGGACGTCATTTTGAACTTTGTTGTTTTATTTCGGACAGCTGGGGTTTTTTTCAGTAATTGTCCAGCTAGCTTCCAACGGCTAATCTCCAAAGACTAGCTCCCAGCGGCTGGTCTCCAAAGACTAGCTCCCAACGGCTAGTCTCCAAAGGCTAGCTCCCAACGGCTAGTCTCCAAGGTCTAGCTTCCAACGGCTAGTCTCCAAAGACTAGCTCCCAGCGGCTAGTCTCCAAAGACTAGCTCCCAACGGCTAGTCTCCAAGGTCTAGCTTCCAACGGCTAGTCTCCAAAGACTAGCTCCCAACGGCTAGTCTCCAAAGACTAGCTCCCAGTGGCTAGTCTCCAAAGACTAGCTCCCAGCGGCTAGTCTCCAAAGACTAGCTCCCAACGACTAGTCTCCAAAGACTAGCTCCCAACGGCTAGTCTCCAAAGACTAGCTCCCAGCGGCTAGTCTCCAAAGACTAGCTCCTAGTGGCTAGCTCTTAACGGCTAGCTGGTTATGGAGTCATTCTGTTGACATGCCTGACCAGCTGCTGGCTCTCGGTTGTGTCTGGAGGAGTTGGTTCAGTCCTGAGGGAGCTGAGGAGAAGGAGACGGTCTAGAGGAGGTACTTTCTGTGTTTTTACGGTTTCCATGGAAACGTTCGGTTGCTCGCTTGAGGAACTGGAGGCGCTCACTCGAACCTGCTGGAGAGACTAGGTCTCCGAGCTGGACAGGGAACACCTCAGGATCCTTCTGGGTGAGCTGGAGGATGAAGCCGGGGTGAGAGAAGCCTGGGCTTCCCATCTGAGGCTGTTGCCCCTGCGACCCAACTCTGGATAACCAGAAGACAGCCTCCAGGACAGCTGTGGATACAACAGTAGCTTACCAGTACCTGGTATGGAGTGACTGAATGATGACTATGTGAAGCGTCTTTGAGGAAAGAATGAAAAAATCATTCTTTAATTGAGATCCATTCAAATTGATGTTTCCATGGAAACGCCCGGTTGCTCGCTTGAGGAACTGGAGGCGCTCACTCGGACCCAGTGAAATACAGAGAGACCAGTTTGGTGTTCTTCACTGCGGCCTGGCTTTGTGGACCCATTCCGGAGTCCAGCTTTTGGGTTGCCAGGTTGGACACAGTGCGACCGGACTGTGACGCCGGGGGCGTCGAGGTGTTGACACTACAGCACTCAGATTTACCTTCACCCTAATAATATTTAAACTTTTTACTCTTTATTTTCTTTTAACGTGTGATTTCGTGCGTGAACCCTCACGTCTTCAGCTCATCAAACTCTTCGGTGTGACTGTGCAGACATGTGTGCCATGTCACACACGTGTTGTGTGCGATTATTCCGGGTTGTGTGAGAGTCCTGGTGTGTATCGATTGTTGGTAGCAGCAGGTCGATGTCTCTGACAGGCTGAATTACAGTAATCAGTCATTATTGACTCCCCATCTCTCACTCCGACGCTTCTTTCCTTCTTCTTCCCTCAACTTCTGCTCTTGGTTTTCACTGCTTCTGGCTTTACATCACTAGTTTTTTTTTTATTCCTTCTGTTTTGTATCATTCTGTCCATCGTTTCTATCTCTCTGTAATTCCGCCTGCTCTGCTTCTCTTGTCTCACTAATTTTTTTATCTGACTGAATCTTTTTTCTCTCCTGTCGTCTGGTTTTCATCTTTTTTCAGATTTGTTTGTTTTCTTTTCTTCTTTCGTTCACGTCTCCTTTTTTATCAACGTGGCTCCAAACTGAAAGAAAGTTCCTACCTTCCTACCCTCACCATGGTAACCAGGATCTACATTCCTACCCTCACCATGGTAACCAGGATCTACATTCCTACCCTCACCATGGTAACCAGGATCTACATTCCTACCTTCACCATGGTAACCAGGATCTATGTTCCTACCCTCACCATGGTAACCAGTATCTATGTTCCTACCCTCACCATGGTAACCAGGATCTACGTTCCTACCCTCACCATGGTAACCAGGATCTACGTTCCTACCCTCACCATGGTAACCAGGATCTACGTTCCTACCCTCACCATGGTAACCAGGATCTACATTCCTACCCTCACCATGGTAACCAGGATCTACGTTCCTACCCTCACCAGGGTAACCAGGATCTACGTTCCTACCCTCACCATGGTAACCAGGATCTACGTTCCTAAACTCACCATGGTAACCAGGATCTACATTCCTACCCTCACCATGGTAACCAGGATCTACATTCCTACCCTCGCCATGGTAACCAGGATCTACATTCCTACCCTCACCATAGTAACCAGCATCTACGTTCGTACCATCACCATGGTAACCAGGATCTACATTCCGACCCTCACCATGGTAACCAGGATCTACGTTCCTACCATCACCGTGGTAACCAGCTGTGGGTGGTGACCAAAAGAACAAGATCGCGGATACAAGCGGCCGAAATGAGCTTCCTCTGCTGGGTGGCTGGACTCTGCTGGAGAGACTATGTCTCCCAGCTGGACAGGGAACACCTCAGGATCTTCCTGGGTGAGATGGAGGAAGCAGCCGGGGTGAGAGAAGCCTGGGCTTCCCGTCTGAGGCTGTTGCTCCTGCGACCCGGCCCCGGATAAGCTGAAGACAGCCTCCAGGACAGCTGTAGGTACAACAGTAGCTTACCAGTACCTGGTATGGAGTGACTGAATGATGGCTATGTGAAGCATCTTTGAGGGTCTTTATAAGTACAAGGCATGTTTAAATCCCAAGATGAAACAAATCATTCTTTAATTGAGAGCCATTCAAATTGACGTTTCCATGGAAACGTCCGGTTACTCGCTTGAGGAACTGGAGGCGCTCACTCGGACCCAGTGAAATACAGAGAGACCAGTTTGGTGTTCTTCACTGCTTGGCTTTGTGGACCCATTCTTGACTCCCACTTTTGCGTTGCCAGGTTGGACACAGTGTGACCGGACTGGGACGCCGGTGGATAGGGGCGAGGGGGCATCGAGGTGTTTACACTGCTGTACTCAGATTAATATTTAAGAATAAAAAGTCCTGAATGAACATTTTAAACGCAACACTGATAAATCTCAATGAAAGAGAGAGAATGGGGTGCAGGGCAAAGTATGCCAGAGATAATTGGAGGCCCTCATCCCTCCTCCCTCTTTGTGTCTCCTGGCCCTCGGGGCGGTCCATCTGCTTTTCCTCTTCCTCTGATCTTTCATTCACCATGACCAGAAGCATCCAACAGGACAGAGTGCCAAGCTGCTGTGTGGCAGCACGGATCTTTCACATCCAAAACTAACCCCCATCACGTTTTAAACCTCCGACTTTACGTTTAACAAACTGACTGTTTGGAACTTTTTATGATCAAATGAAGCAAAAGAGTGACGAAGATTAAAATAAAGATATCGTTACTGTCACTTTAAGGATTTAAATTAGGATTTACTGAGTGACGATAGACCAAATAGAGTCACTGACAGGAGATAAAAACAGCTGTATTTAGTAGATTATGACCCCCTTAGATCTTTAACAACGAATCGGTGCATCGTCTGCAATAATTAGGACGCTGCATTGATCCGTCATGATGAAGAAAGAGCTGAGCCGAAAAGTAAAACTCTGGATTTACAAGTCGATCTTGTAAATCCGTCTTCTGTGTCATCCGTCTTCCGCTAACCCGGGTCGCAGGAACAACAGCCTCAGAGGGGGAAGCCCAGGCTTCTCTCACCCTGGCTGCATCCTCCATCTCACCCAGGAGGATCCTGAGGTGTTCCCTGTCCAGCTGTGAGACATAGTCTCTCCAGCGGGTCCAGGTCTGCCTCTTAGTCTCCTCCTGGTGGGATGGAAGACCTCACTAGCGAGGCGCTCGGGAGAAATCCAGATTTCCAAACCACGCCCATCTTTCTCTCGACCTGGAGGACGAGCAGCTCTACTCTGAGCTCCTTGGACGTGTTCATGTGTGTTTTTTAATCGTTTCCTTTTTGCTTCAAAAGCTTCATTTCACTGTCCTCGGTTCACTTCAGCTCCTGTCTACACGTCTCCTCTTTTCGCCATGTCTTACCATTCACTAGCTTCTGACTTGGCATAGAGTTTAAGTTGACTTCGTCCCACGTCTTTGTAGATCGCTCTGTTTACGTCAAGGTCGGCGTTTGATCAGATTTGGCGTGAACTCCTTGGCCCCGATCGACCGTCTGATTAGAATAACTGACAAGTTTATATTTCTATTCTGTGTGTGTGTGTGTGTGTTCTCTATGTGCGTGTGGCAGTCCTGCTCGTCTCTGATTGGCAGCGATAGCAGCAGTGTAGATGGGGTCAGCATATGGCTCGGTACGATAGCGATCCTGTTTGTGCGCTCATCGCCGTGGCGTGTGTGTCACCTCCTGCGATTTTCTTTTTCACGCTCTCTCGCCGGTGAAATGATGGCAGCTCTGGGCATGTAGTGCTATTATCCCCCATATTCTCTCTCACACACACACACACACACACACACACACACAGACAGCCAAACAGCCAGCGGCCTGCCAGCTCTGACAATGCTGCCTTTTGTCCCAGCGCGGCTACAATCTGCTGTGTGTGTTTCACAGCATGAAGAAGATGTGAGTTCACAACCCGAGTAGAACTGTGAGGAAAACATGGTGTGTGTCACAATACGTTCTGTCGTCTTCCGTTTATCCGGGGACGGATCGCCAGGGCAACAGCCCCCGAACGGGAAGTCCAGGCTTCTCATACCCCGGCGGCATCCTCCAGGAGCGAGGATCCCGAAGTGATCCCTGCCCAGCTGTGGGACATAGTCGCTCAAGCGAGTCCGGGGTCTGTCTCTAGTTACCATAGTGAGGGTAGGAACATAGATCCTGGTTACCATGGTGAGGGTAGGAACGTAGATCCTGGTTACCATGGTGAGGGTAGGAACGTAGATCCTGGTTACCACGGTGAGGGTGGGAACTTAGATCCTGGTTACCACGGTGAGGGTGGGAACGTAGATCCTGGTTACCATGGTGAGGGTAGGAACGTAGATCCTGGTTACCATGGTGAGGGTAGGAACATAGATCCTGGTTACCATGGTGAGGGTAGGAATGTAGATCCTGGTTACCACGGTGAGGGTAGGAACTTAGATCCTGGTTACCATGGTGAGGGTAGGAATGTAGATCCTGGTTACCATGGTGAGGGAAGGAATGTAGATCTTGGTTACCATGGTGAGGTTAGGAACTTAAATCCTGGTTACCATGGTAAGGGTAGGAACGTAGATCCTGGTTACCATGGTGAGGGTAGGAACGTAGATCCTGGTTACCATGGTGAGGGTAGGAACGTAGATCCTGGTTACCATGGTGAGGGTAGGAACGTAGATCCTGTTTACCATGGTGAGGGTAGGAACGTAGATCCTGGTTACCATGGTGAGGGTAGGAACGTAGATCCTGGTTACCGTGGTGAGGGTAGGAACGTAGATCCTGGTTACCGTGGTGAGGGTAGGAACTTAGATCCTTGTTACCATGGTGAGGGTAGGAACGTAGATCCTGGTTACCATGGTGAGGGTAGGAACTTAGATCCTTGTTACCATAAGTCGGGGACAGTGCGTTTGGATTGGTAGACTGGGGTGAAGGTCCCTCTTTTTAAGAATGGGTGTGCTCCAACTACAGATGGATCACACCCCTGAGCCTCCCTGAGAAAAGAGGGTCTGTCGGATTGTCGGGTCTTGGATTGAAGAGGAGTAAAAACTGACCACAGCCATGTCGGATTAACTTGACGGGCACTAAACAAACATTTGCATGAACAAACCTTGTTTTTCTGAGTTATTTGTGTTGCTAGGAGAGCAGGTGTAGGTCCGCTGGTCACCAAGAGTTGTGCAGACACATGAGCCGAAAGCATCAGTGGCTCAATCACACCCCCCTCTGAGCGGTAAACAAGCTAATCTGCTGAGTGTGTGTGCAAATGCACTCTGTGGCACGGTGTGTGAATGTAAGCATTTTTACCTGACGAGATGTTTAGGATTCAGGAGAGAAACTCGTACACGACCGAGAAAAAAGCGACTGAGTGTCAGGAACGCTAACAGCCACCTTCGGTTTGATCTTTAACAGACGGCGAAGAACGAGGAGGAGACATTAAAGTCCTTCCTCACATTTTGTTGAAGAAAAAACAATAAATACCATTTTTTTTTTAAGCATAAGTAGCTGAAAAGTTGCCAATTAACTGATGGATTTCTGTCTGAAACTCTCCGACCGCAGGGTGGTGAGGCTGTCTCAGAGATAGAGGAAGGAGCTAGGAGTAGAGCCGTTTCTCCTCTGGGTTGAGAGAAACTAGATGGGGTGGTTGGAGCACCTGGTTAGGATGCCTCCCTCACTGGTGAGGTATTTCAGATATGTCCCACCAGGAGGAGACCAAGGGGTAGGGCAAACCCCAGACCTGCCGTGCTCATCGTTATGGGCACCCTATTTGGCATAGTTTCACGTCAGATGCCCTTCCTGACACAACCTCTGTGATTATCTGGGCCTCTGTGCCCATTGCACAACCATTTGGATGGTTAGGGTTTAGATGTTTCACTGAGGAGTACAACATCTAAATGTGCAATGAAATGGAGATGGTAAATGAACTCCACTTATAAGGTGCCTTTCCACCTGCGTAGGCACTCAAAGGGCTCTAGAATGAAGCTCACATTCACACACACTTTCATACCTGATGATGGAAGCTGACATGCAAGCTGGAACCCACAATCAGGAGACACGGGAGGGTTCAGTGTCTTGCTCGAGGACCCTTTGCTGTAAATCAGTATAGAAACCCAGTTTGGCTCCTCTGTTGCAAACCATATTGAAGATCACCAGTGACGATGTGCCTCCACACGTATGACCATGAATCAGGATCATTTTGGGCTTTAAAAAGACACCTGTTATCCCCCCTTCATGTGTGACGGAGTAAAGACAAAGGAGCTGTCTGAGGACAACAGGAATGCGATTATCTGCCAGCTCAAGACCTCCAAAGGTTAAAAGGTCATCTCCAAGGCCTTGGTATCCCTGTTTCATCTGTGTGTAATGTCATCAAGAAGTTCATGAGGCATGGAACTGTCGAGAACCTTCCTGAACGTCAGAGCAAGAGAAAAAATGAGGATGGACGGTGTGAAAAATACCACGTCAAACATCTAAAGACCTGAAGACCAACCTGAAGTAGTCTGATGTGTTTCAACAACTACCATACGCCACAAACTAAGAGGGTTTATGGGCAGAGGTCAAGGAAGACCGCATGATCAAGAAAAGACAGAAAGAGAACCTGGAAAAACCTCAAACCTTCTGAGACAATATGTTATAATAATAAAAATAAATGAATTACTCTATTCATTCCTCACCGGGGAAATTTGTGTGCTGCACTCCTTACACCGCAGCAGGTGTAACGATCTGCTCACCTAACCCCCGGTGGGAGAACCGGGGGTTAGGTGTCTTCTCCAAGGACCCTAGATGGTGATCTCAATGGGAATCAAACCCACAACCTTCCGGTCCGCGGGCGAGCGCTCTAGCGCTGATCCACCGTCTCCCACATATAGACAGATGAAACAAAAATGTAGCTTTTCTGTCACAAACAATTGACATATTTACAGATGGAGCAATGAAGCCTTGAAAGAAAGAACATCATACCTACAGTCAAGTATGGTGGAGGGTTCATGATGCTGTACGGCTGCTTGGCTGCATCTGGTACTGGAGGCCATGACTGGATCACAGCATTCATGAAATCAGATGATTATCAAGCTATTCTAGAGTGAAATGTCTTGCCCAGTGTAAGAAAACTTGGTTTGAGATGAAGATCATGGGTCCTCCAGCAAGATAAAGACCTGAAAGACACCTCCACAAGCACACAGGTATGGTTGGGAGGGAGAAAATGGACTGTTTTAAAACGGATAACAATGAGTAAAGATCTCCACCTGGTTGAAAATCTTTGGGGAGAGCTGAAATCTGCATTAAAGAAAGGAATCATCCAAATGTTAAAGAGCTTGAGCATATTGAAAATGAAGTGTGGAAGAAAATAAAACCTGAGAAGCGCAATAAGATGGATATGAGGCTGGCATCACTTCCAAAAGGTGTGCAACCAAAGTAATAAGGAGGGGTGCCAATGATGATGAGCATGACTGTACTGTATGTCTCACAGCTGGACAGAGAACACCTCAGGATCCTCCTGGGTGAGATGGAGGATGCAGCCGGGGTGAGAGAAGCTTGGGCTTCTCGTCTGAGGGTGTTGCCCCGGTGACCCTGCCGTGGATGAGCGGGAGACGACAAAATGAAACAATTCAACAAAAACTGTGGAGCGACTCGGACCTGTTCTTTTGTAACGGATCGTTTTCAGCTTGTCACCACGTTACAGCTTGTGAAACGCAGGCTTAAATTTACAGTAAAAGCCAAAAGATTGAAGGAAAAAACCTAATAACGATCCGTTACTGTGATGAATGTAAAGAAAAGGTTTAAAGAGCAGAGTAAATAGAAACCAGGCCTCGACCCGTTCATTTATTTACGGATAACCTCATTGATTCAATGACATTTGACCTTTTTTCTTCGGTCAGAACGACAGCTGTTCCACACTCGGCCATTCAAACAATCCCACCCAATCATTCTGCAGTATTCGCTCATCGAGCTCCAATAACAGAAGGTTTTAAATGTGTGTTTATGCGTCTGTGTGTGTGTAAGTGCAGGAGGTAATGTCTGGGCATGATGGGATTAGGCCAATGAATCTTCAGAATGAAATCTACGTGTGTGTGTGTGTCGGCCTTGCCGGTGGGTCAGTCATCTGTATTACCGCCCGTGGCTTTTCTATTGGGTTACAAAGCTGCTCTACGAGCCTCACAAGAAGAAAACTTCAGGTCTAATGGTGACTGATTCAGTTACAGACCATAATAATAACAATAAAATGGCTCCTTTAAAGTGTGCAGACAGAATCCAGGAGAAAAGAGGAGGATGGGAAACTTTTATCTGCTTCGTTTCACAGGAAGTCACTGCTTTAAAACATAGTCCTGGTGCCCGAATTCAGTCCAATTTCAGGTGGTATGACGACGCCAAGATGGGGCTGATTGGGCGTCTTGGTGTCTCTGTGTAGAGGGGGTACAGCGTTATGAACCCCTTTAACCATGACAACACGCACATGGAAAAAATAGCTGGTAGGAATGTAGATCCTGGTTACCATGGTGAGGGTAGGAACGTAGATCCTGGTTACCATGGTGAGGGTAGGAACGTAGATCCTGGTTACCATGGTCAGGGTAGGAACGTAGATCCTGGTTACCATGGTGAGGGAAGGAACGTAGATCCTGGTTACCATGATCAGGGTAGGAACGTAGATCCTGGTTACCATGGTGAGGGTAGGAATGTAGATCCTGGTTACCATGGTGAGGGTAGGAACATAGATCCTGGTTACCATGGTGAGAGTAGGAACATAGATCCTGGTTACCATGGTGAGGGTAGGAACGTAGATCGACTTGTAAATGGTGACCTTTGCTTTGCGGCTCAGCTCCGTCTTCACCACGATGGGCAAAGGGGCGGCAAGAGGAAAATTATTTGTGAAGAAAGTAAAGTTTTAAAGGAAGCGTGATGTGCAGAAAGGAAGGGAACGGTGGGAGGAGTGAGAACACGAGGTGAGAGTAAAACTGGATCACCCAGAGAGAAGCAGAGCACCCTGTGATTTCTCTGTTTGCCTTTTCCTGCCCGCATCACCCCTAAATCACACCTCCTCCCCCCTCTATATGTGTCAGTACCATGGGGTGTAATGTATCAAACACACCTCATCATCTTCTTATCAACTTTTAATAACACAGGACTAAACGAGGGCCCAGAAAAGAAGTTTTTGAAGGAGCTTGTGAGAAGGTTGAAAGGACACCTGCTGTAAATAAAGACGTCTGGACGTACCGCTGAGATAAATGACAGGAACATCTCTTCTCTTCTTCTTTCTGGTGCTTTGTTCCTCTCAGGCGGGGGTTCTACCTGCCGACTCCTGACAGCGGGTCGCAGAGTCCAACTCGGGCAAAACAGCAGATGGATGAAACTAATATGTAAAATTTATTTCCGTTCCGTCATCTTCCGCTTGTTCCGGGGTCGGGTCGCGGGGGCAACAGCCTCAAACGGGCAGCCCAGGCCTCTCTCTCCCCGGCTGCATCCTCTAGCTCACCTGGAAGGATCCCAAGTCTTTCCCCGGCCAGCTGTGAGACATAGTCTCTCCAGCGGGTCCGGGGTCTGCCCCTTGGTCTCCTCCCGGTGGGACGCGCTCGTGGGGCATCCTGACCAGATGCCCAAACCACCCCATCTGGCTCCTCTCAACCTGGAGGAGGAGCGGCTCGACACCAAGCTCCTCCCGGATGGCAGAGCTCCTCACCCGATCTCTGAGTGAGAGCACAGCCACCCTGCAGAGGAAGCTCATTTCGGCCGCTTCTACCCGCAATCTCATTCTTTCGGTCACCACCCACAGCTGGTTACCATAGGTGAGGGTAGGAACGTAGATCCTGGTTACCATGGTGAGGGTAGGAACGTAGATCCTGGTTACCATGGTCAGGGTAGGAACGTAGATCCTGGTTACCATGGTCAGGGTAGGAACTTAGATCCTTGTTACCATGGTGAGGGTAGGAACGTAGATCCTGGTTACCATGGTCAGGGTAGGAACTTAGATCCTGGTTACCATGGTGAGGGTAGGAACGTAGATCCTGGTTACCATGGTGAGGGTAGGAACGTAGATCCTGGTTACCATGGTGAGGGTAGGAACGTAGATCCTGGTTACCATGGTGAGGGTAGGAATGTAGATCGACTAGTAAATCGAGAGCTTTGCTTTTCGGCTCAGCTCTCTCTTTACCACAACGGACCGATGCAGCGTCCTAGTTATTGCTGATGCCGCACCTATCCGCCTGTCGATCTCCCGCTCCATCCTTCCCCCACTCGTAAACAAGACCCCGAGATGCTTAAACTCCTCCAGTTGGGGCAGGACCCTGTCCCTGACCCGAAGGGGGCATTCCACCCTTTTCCGGACGAGGACCATGGTCTCGGATTTGGAGGCGCTAATTCCCATCCCGGCCGCTTCACACTCAGCAGCACATCGATCCAGCGAGAGCTGGAGATCACGGTCCGATGAAGCCAACAGGACCACATCATCCGCAAAAAGCAGAGATCCGATCCTGAGGTCACCAAACTGGATCCCTCCAACGCCTCGGCTGCACCGAGATATTCTGTCTTAATTTGTGGCTCTTCCTACGTCTGCTATGTTTAGTCTCGTTCTATAGATTTCATTTTGAGCGCACTTTGGACGTCATTTTGAACTTTGTTGACATGCGTGACCAGCTTCTGGCTCTCGGAGCCACCTCCGTCGTGGCTGGAGAAGTTGGTTCGGTCCTGAGGGAGCTGAGGAGAAGGAGACGGTCTAGCGGAGGTGCTTCGTGTGTTTTTAAGGTTTCCATGGAAACGTCCGGTTGCTCGCTTGAGGAACTAGAGGCGCTCACTCGGACCCAGTGAAATACAGAGAGACCAGTTTGGTGTTCTTCACTGCGGCCTGGCTTTGTGGACTCATTCCGGAGTCCAGCTTTTGGGTTGCCAGGTTGGACACAGTGCGAGTGGCCTGGCACGCCGGTGGATAAGGGCGAGGGGACATCCAGGTGCATATTCTATTCTATTTTGCTAAAGATTTAGGATGGTAAGGATGGTAATCTCATGGACAGCGCCATGCTAATTAAAGTATTACCTACATAAAAAAAAGTCCAAAGTGAGAGGTCATAGAAAATAGAACATCTTTTCTTCCTCTGAACCAAATAAGAGATAAAATCTCCTGTAATTGAATTTCTGATGCTCCTTTTAAGTCATTAGCTGTACAATCTTCTACAGAAAGGAGAGAAAAATGGAAATTATGAGGGATGGCAGATTAAAAAAAAAAACGCAGTGCAGAGAAAGACGGGCACAGAGATAAAGAGGCTCTTTTGTGTCGAGTCAGAAACTCATTTTCTAGTGCGTGGCTGAAAAGCAAGAAGAGAGTGAAGTGTTCGTGGCCCTCCGCCCCCCCGCTGTGCCCTGCATTGTGCTGGAGTTCGACTCCTGTGATGGAGGGAAGCAGGAGGAGGTGAGTTGGAGGGCTTGTTAGCACATTATGACTACTGCTGGGATGTGAGTGTGTATGGTAATGTTTGTCTGAGTGGTGTGAAACCCGACCTCCTCGGATTAATTATCAACACCAAAAAAACCAACAATATGCTTCTATTTAAATCATTTATTAATGACGAATAATTAAAGCAGTTTTTACATTTTTGGGCGTCATGTTATCGAATCTATATTTAAAAAATGATTGGTTCCGACCCGAAGGGGAGGAGTTTAAGTATCTCAGAGTCTTGTTCACAGTGGAAGGATGGAACGGGAGATCCACAGACAGATTGGTGCGGTGTCTGCAGTAATCAGGACGCTGGATCAATCTGTCGTGGTGAAGAAAGAGCTGAGCCCGGGGATGCCCAACCGGTCGACCACGGTTTGTTGGTAGATCGTGGACTGGTCGCTAGTCGACCACGAGACGTGTTGAAAATAAAAATAAGAAAAAAATATTTCATGACTTTTTTTCTTTTTTAAACGACAGAAAATCAGTGTTGCCTATTTAGCGACCATTCAGCCGCTCAAAAAAGCGACTAGCGACAATCTAGTGCCTTTCTTGTGTAATAGAGCGCGTTAACCCACGTGACTAAAACTCGGAAGTCGGGCAGGATCAGGATGACTGGTGGAGAAGATCCTTATGCAATTCTAAATCATTTATTTTCAAACAATCCCGATTTGATGCCTGAAATTCACCCCGAATTTCTTCTCAGCAGCAGATCTGAAGGCTAATAAAGGGGTGGATCCATACTTCCAGGTTGGTGACATCACGTGAGATGTCATCAAATGACGTCGTGGGATTGGTAGATCTCAAGAGGTTTACTAGTTAAAAAGTACATCTTGGGACAAAAAAAAGTTGGGCACCCCTGGCTTAGACTGAAGAATCCGTTTCTATCATCGTTATCTGTGTGGATTAATTATCTTTAGAACGTGTCCTGTCTCTTTAAGAGGGGATTGTTACCGTAGTAACTGTGAAACCCTCACCTCTGTGTGTGTGAACTTCGCACCTGTTAAAAAAACAACTTTATAATTGCGCTGGCAGCTTTAAGGCTCCCTGGTGGTGGCGGCGGGGCGCACACACACACACACACACACACCACAGGGTGAAATACGGGGTGACAAGGGGGCAATTAATGTACCAGGTCTGTTTCTCATTCGTCGGGTTACAAAGCAGATAAATAAAGGTAAATACGATTGTGTGTGTGTGTGTGTGTGTGTGTGTGTCGTCTTTCATCCACGTCGTCCAATAACAATAAGTAGTGCATTAAACCGGCCTATCACGGTCCCCATCTCTGGCGTACGTGGACACACACATTCGTAATGAAATCACAAAGCCTCCATATCAGAGAAAGATTTAAACCCATTAGCTTGTTCCCCTGGGCGGGCGCACACACACACACACACACACACACAGGTTTATCATTACACGCTGTAAAGCTTTTCCAATTGTATTATCCCTCTGATGTCCTTTTCTCTGTTGTCTGTT
This sequence comes from Neostethus bicornis, assembly GCA_902685375.1. Taxonomy (NCBI): domain Eukaryota; kingdom Metazoa; phylum Chordata; class Actinopteri; order Atheriniformes; family Phallostethidae; genus Neostethus; species Neostethus bicornis. The sequence continues at coordinate 1,156,986 of LR738552.1, read as the reverse complement.
CCAATGCCTGCGGTGCTGAGGACTGATAGTGTGTGTGTGTGTGTGTGTGTGTGTGTGTGTGTGTGTGTGTTTAGAGACGCTGTGTGAGATACCGTCCTTCTGTACCTCAGAAAACCTTTAAAAATTCTGTTTCTAAAACAGAAACTTTTACCCTTTAAAAGCAGAAAACTTTTATTTTGAAAGAGATTTTTCTCTTTGTTTCTAATACTTTCTGTTCATTTGGAAGAACTTTTATTTTTTAGAGAATATTTACTAAAGTCTAAGAAAAAAAATCAGCATTTTTTTTCAACATAAAGCCAAGTTTCTGAGTTTTATTTTTTTTCAAAATCAAATATAAACAAACTCAGAACAAATTTTTTAAAGTTCATTCTTTTTTCAAACTTTCAGGTTAAAATGCAATTTGACAAGAAAAAAAAAACGTGTCATGATGACTTATGATGTCGGTGCTCTAATTTAATGTAAACACATAACCTAGAAATAAAAAACAACAGCAGGAACTATAAAACTAACATCCTGTCAAAATAAGAGCCAACATATTCATAAGAAGAAGCTTTACAAACGGCCGAAATGAGCTTCCTCTGCAGGGTGGCTGGGCTCTCACTCAGAGATTGAGAAGGGAGCTCTGCCATCCGTCAGGAACTCGGTGTCGAGCCGCTTCTCCTCGCAGGCGAGGTGTTTCGGGCACGTCCCACCGGGAGGAGACCAAGGAGCAGACCCCAGACCCGCTGGAGAGACTATGTCTCACAGCTGGACAGGGAACACCTCAGAATCCTCCTGGGTGAGATGGAGGATGCAGCCGGGGTGAGAGAAACCTGGGAACGGGCAGGTTTTGAGCTTGTTAACCAGTTAGAAAATGTCTCCATACGTCCAATCTGACTCCACATTCCTCACTGATGAAGTGCTACTCAGACCTGCTGCCATCACGAGTAGCGAATTGTTAAAAAAAATTCCATTGGTCTCGTTTGTTTTTCGCCTTGACCTTTAATCTCAGCTACGAAGAGCGAGCCAGATACCTGGAGAACATAGTCCAGCACCACCAGGAGCCCACTACGTTTGAGGACTACGCTGCTCGAGTCTACAGCCCCGCTCCGTGTACCCACCTGCCCTCTGACACAGGTAACCAATCAGCTGTCAGTGTTACGATGTGTTTGTGTACTTCTGACTTCTCTCTGCTTTAAATTTAATTCTGAAATAATGAAGATAATCAACCTGCTTTTTGGGGCTCGAATAAATAACTCCGGGCACAGTTTAACCGACGTGGATAAAATATGTTTTACCCAGAATGCAGCAGAGAGTTTTTCATTTTTAATATCTCGCAGAAAACGTGATATTTAATTAAATGCGATCTAAATCCGATCCAGTAAGTGGGGTAGTTTTTAGGAGGAATGCACAGCAGCATGCTACAAAAAAAGCAGAGAAGAAGAGAGGGTTTCTATGGTTACAGGACAGCCCTTTTTAGAAATAAGATAAAATATAAACCAGAATGAAAATAAAACTATAAGCAATGAAGAGCCAATCAAATCGATCGCCTGGATTAACTCTATGATCCCCTGAAAAGATGAGGTTTGAACCTGGATTTGAAAAGTGGGAAAGAGTCCGTGTGACAAAAATCAGAGGGTAGAGAATTCCAAAGCTGGGGAGCGATTGAAGGCTCCGTCCCTTGGCAGTTGAAAAAAAGAAGAGGATTGGAGAAATCGAGAGGGGATGGATATATGTAACAGGTCCGAGATGTAGGGCGGGGCCAGGTCCGAGATGTAGGGCGGGGCTAGGTCTGTAGGGCTAAGCCAGGTCCGTAGCAAGGGGCTAGGTCCGAGACGTAGGGCGGGGCTAAGTCTGAAGGGAGGGGCCAGATTATGAATTCCTTTGAAAGTGAAGCAGAACTTTTAAAATAATCCTTTATTTTACCGTAAGCCGGCGGACATGTCTGAGGCTAGGTGTTATATGATGACATCACGGAGTCCTGGTGACGAACCGGGCTGCAGTTTTTGGAGGGATTTGTCGGTCAAACTAAAAAAGAAGAGAATTGAGGGTTAAAAATAAGATAGTTTTTCACGAAGCACCTGATGATCTGTCACGGTACGCTCATGGGTCGCGGAACACGGGTGAAAAACGCTGGATTACATGTAGGAAAACGCCACCACGGCTATTCGTTCGTAGGTAATGACGCCGTTAAAAATGACTTCCATCATTGGCAAGGCGTGGTTGGGGGCGGGATGGAGATCAAGTTGACGGTTTCCCTCCTCATGTTTATTATTTTGTTTAATTTATCTTTTTTTTTTGTTTGTTTGGATTTTTTTTTTCCGTTTAGATCGTTTCGTCTCTCTGTGTAGCTAAAAAGGTAAGCCTGGTCACGCCCGCCACGCCCCGCTCTGACTGGCTTTCCCTAACCTGTTCTTTCTTCCGCCACGTCGTCTTCGTTCTGAGCATGTCGACGGAGACGTTCCACTTTCACGTTTTCACAGAGAGAAGAACTTTTTATGGTTTTTATGCCCAGAAAATGTTAAAAACGGGCTCTCAGACTGCCCATGTGTCTGTACGTCTGTAACGCTTTAGTGGATAGATTATACCCCTGAACTGCCCACAGTTACTCAGTACCAGTTGGTTACCTCACCATGGTAACCAGAATCTACGTTCCTACCCTCACCATGGTAACCAGAATCTACGTTCCTACCCTCACCATGGTAACCAGGATCTACGTTCCTACCCTCACCATGGTAACCAGGATCTACGTTCCTACCCTCACCATGGTAACCAGGATCTACATTCCTACCCTCACCATGGTAACCAGGATCTACGTCCCTACCCTCACCATCGTAACCAGGATCTATGTTCCTACCCTCACCATGGTAACCAGGATCTACGTCCCTACCCTCACCATCGTAACCAGGATCTACGTTCCTACCATCAGCATGGTAACCAGGATGTATGTTCCTACCCTCACCATGGTAACCAGGATCTACATTCCTACCCTCACCATAATAACCAGGATCTACATTCCTACCCTCACCATGGTAACCAGGATCTACGTTCCTACCCTCACCATAATAACCAGGATCTATGTTCCTACCCTCACCATGGTAACCAGGATCTACATTCCTACCCTCACCATAATAACCAGGATGTACGTTCCTACCCTCACCATAATAACCAGGATCTACATTCCTACCCTCACCATGGTAACCAGGATCTACGTTCTTACCCTCACCATGGTAACCTAGATCTACATTCCTACCCTCACCATAATAACCAGGATCTATGTTCCTACCCTCACCATGGTAACCAGGATCTACGTTCCTACCCTCACCATAATAACCAGGATCTATGTTCCTACCCTCACCATGGTAACCAGGATCTACGTTCCTACCCTCACCATGGTAACCAGGATCTACGTTCCTACCCTCACCTTGGTAACCAGAATCTACATTCCTACCCTCACCATGGTAACCAGGATCTACGTTCTTACCCTCACCATGGTAACCTACATCTACATTCCTACCCTTACCATAATAACCAGGATGTACGTTCCTACCATCACCATAGTAACAGGATCTATGTTCCTACCCTCACCATGGTAACAGGATCTATGTTCCTACCCTCACCATGGTAACCAGGATCTGCGTTCCTACCATCACCATGGCCAGCAGGTAGTCAGTCCCAGCTATAGATAAACTGATTCAGCTCGGTTTGAGGACAGGTGGAGGCGGTTCGTTCCAAACTTTGACGTCGACTCATTTTTTTTTTAGTTTTAGATTTTTTTTCTTTAGTTTTTAATAAAATCAGTTGTTTGTTTTTTTTCTCTCAGTGTTTTAACGAACGTGGGTCGTCTCGACGGTTTGTCTCCGCCCCTCTCTCACCTCATTGGCTCTTCTATTAACCTTTACCTCACGTGCCACCTGACCTTTCACCTACTGTTTGATCCTTTTTTTTCATCTTCACATAAAAAAACACAGAGGATTGTTTATTTTTAATTGTTTTTATTCCTTCTTTTTTCTTTGTTTGTGTTTCTCATTTTCTGTTTTTGTTTTTTCCGTCCTTCTTCTTGTTTGTCCGTCCGTCCGTCCTTTTGCCCGTTTGTCCGTCCTTCTTCCTGTATGCCCGCTCGTCCTGCTTTCCTCTCCTTGGCATCCTGCCCCCTCCTCAGCAGAGGATCACATGTTTCTGATGGTCCCTAAACCAGCGGAGGGTTTGAGCCCGCTCCGATTTAAAGGGAAAGGTCTCAAACAGAAGGTCTTTCATGCCAGCTGTGAGTGGTACGACCCGGTCTACTACAGACCGTTTTTTGGTCTATAGAGCGTACCTGAGTATAAGCCACACCCACTTCGTTCTTAAAGCCACAGGGTTGAAAAGCTAGGAGGAAACACATGGTAGTACCAACCGTAGATGAACTGATCAGGGTTTTAAAAGTCAGTCAGTCTCATTCTGAACCGTCTATTCCTTTTGGGGTACCGGGGGGTGCCGATGCCCATCCTGGCTGATACGAAGTGAGTGGCAAGGTACCCCCCAAACAGGTCGCCAGTCTGTCGCGATACCACACACACACACTCATTCCTAGCAGCCAATCAACATATGTATGTTTTTGGAGGAAACCAGTGAAAACTCACACATACACAGGGAGAACATGCAAACTACACACAGGAAGGAAAATGTTCCAAATCTCGTACCCTCTCTGGAACTTAAACCCCTGACCTTCTTGCTGTGAAGCCACCGTGCCACCCACTATGCCACGTCGATTTCAGTCGTTTATTATTCATAGAGTAAAACGGAGTGGGCGATGCCTCGGCAGAGATGCCATGACGACGACGCCATGATGACGACGTGCCATGGCAGAGATGCCATGATTCATCACTGTGGATGTCATTTTTCGTCTTCTGAGCCGGTTATTCCTAATGGGTCGTGGGGATGCCAGTTGGTACCGGTGGGTGCCGGCGTTCTGTCTAGATCTCCTGCTTCTATGCATGCCCGTCACGCCACCAAACGTCTACGTCCATCTCCGTGGCACATCATTTTATCTACACCCTTATTTAGCTAGAGGGTAGTGCCCTTCAGAGGTCCTTGGGGAAGACACCTAACCCCCCGTTTCTCCCACAATTGGCACCGTCATAGGTGGCAGCCTGCTGCGGTGTAATGCAGCACACATATCCCTGGTGAGGGATGAGTGAAGGGTACCGGAACCCCTCAAACTTCAATGCGGGCGGAGTTTGGACCCATCGTGGGCAGCCGCACGTCTCAACAGTCGCAGATGGTTTCAGACGAGAGGCAGGACACACCCAGAAAAGGTCGTCAGTGTGTCTCAGGGTCACACACACATTCCAAAGAGCCAATCAACCTAACATACACAGGGAGAACATGCAAACTACACACATAAAAGACAGTGTTTCAAGCCTTGTACCCTCTCTGGGAGTCAAACCCCTGACCTTCTTGCTGTGAGACCACCTTGCTACCCTCTCTGGGATGTCCGTCTGTGTGTGTGTGTGTGTGTGTGTTGAACCCTCCTTTCTAGCCAGTGATGTAATTATCATGTGGATCCTTCACCCGTTCTCTCTCTACCCCCTCACTCGTCCCTCCCCCTCTCTGTACCCGCTCTCTCCACCCTCCCCCCCTCCCTCCTCAGGCTCCTGCCTAGAGATTCTTCGGGGAGAAAGTGCGGTTCTCGGGGAGGCAGGGAGCGACTCGGCGTCCCCCATGTCGCCCCGGACTAGCAAGAGCCGCATGTCCATGAAGCTTCGACGCTCGTCTGGATCGGCCAATAAAACCTAACGCATGCTGCCCCGCCCCCTCAGCCTCTTAAGCTCCTCCCACTCACACAGGTCTGTCATCAAACAGCTGATCAAACGTTACAGTGTTACACACACACACACACACGCTCTGCATGCACGATGTAAACGAAGCATGAAGTAAAAACAAAAAAAAAAGCACTGATTTTCTTTGTTTTATTTGAACAAAATGTCGTTTTTTTGTCGTTAAAGTGAGAAAAAAATAGTTCTTTTTTGGATGAAAAAAACACACTTATGAATGCTGTATCTGATCGTGTGTGTGTCTGAGTGTGTGTGTGCGTGTGTGTGTGTGTGTGTGTGTGTGTGTGTGTGTGTGTGTGTGTGTGTGTGTGTGTGTATGTATGAATTATTTACCAAAGTCAAGCCGTTGTTTATAAATAATAATATTTTGGTCCAAAACACATTTTTTACACTCATTATTTTTTTTTGTTTATTTATCTTTTTTTTTTTTTATCAGTTTGAGATTAAAACGGCTTTAAAATTTTAATCTGATCAAAGTTCTTTTTTTTTCTCTTGAAATTAAAATCAGACAAAAAAAATATTGTTTTTTTTCTTCTTTGTTTAAAAAGCGTTAAAAATAATTTAAATAGTTTCAATTTAACAAAAATTTGATCAAACGAGAAAAAAATCTGATTTAATTTGTTGTAAAATCCAGTGAAATAAAAAAAAAAATTCAGTGAAATAAATAAAAAAATTGTGGAATTTGTTTTTAATTTTTTTGTTTGTTTTTTTAAAAAATCTAAAAAAAAAAAAAAATTCAAATAAAATTTTTTTTAATTTAATTATTTCTGTTAAAAAAAGCTTAGATTTTGATTAAAAAATGTTTTGAAAAAGAATTAAAACAAAATTAAAGTTTAAAAAATTGGATTCATTTTTTAAATATGTTAAAAAATAGATCAAATTTTTTAGAAATATTAATATTTTTTTTAAGTTTTGTATCTATTTTTAAACCAGATAATTAAAATTTGTAAAAAAAAAAAAAAAAATTAATTAATAAAATTTTATTGAAAAATTCAACAAAAAAAACAAAATCCCTTCAAAATTCTATTAAACCTGTTTTTTAAAACTGAATTTTTTTTTTCTAAATTTGAAGAATTTTTTTTCAAAATTTCTGAAAAAAAATTAACAGTCATTTTAAAAAATGATGAAATTTGTTGAAACAAAAAAATTGAAACAAAAAAAAGTAAATTCTGTCAAAAAAAATTAACATCTGTTAAAAAATCAAGAAAAATTTGTCAAAAATTCTATCAAATATTTAAAAAATCTTGTGACAAAAAACTAAAATAAACCAAATTGATTCTCAAATATTTGTTAAAATTTGACCAAAAATTGTTGAAATTCTGTAAGAAATTTTTATTTTGAAAAATTTTATGAAAAAAATAATTGAATGTGTTTAAATTCAATAAAAATGTCCTTAAAATTTTATAAAAATCACAAAGTCAATAAAAACTGAGTTTTCTTTTTTATTATTGATAATAAACATTTCACAAAATCACAAGTTTTTATACAATAGTTTTTTTAAAAAAAACATTTTAATTTTTTTATTTAATCATAAATAAGTTTCTTTAAATTCTGATTTTCTTTAAAAAAAAAAAACAAAACAACAAAATTAAATCATCCTGTAACCATAGTAACCGGGCCGGGGCACTGGGGGCAACAGCCTCAGACGAGATGCCCAGGCTTCTCTCACCCCGGCTGCATCCTCCAGCTCACCCAGAAGGATCCTGAGGTGTTCCCTGTCCAGCTGTGAGACATAGTCTCTCCAGCAGGTCCGGGGTCTGCCTCTTGGTCTCCTCTTGGTGGGACAGAACACCTCACCAGAGAGAGAGGCATCCTAACCAGATGCTTGGACCACCCAATCTGGAGGAGCAACGGCTCTACGCCAAGCTCGTCCTAGATGGCAGAGCTCCTCCCTCTATCTCTGAGTGAGAGCAGAGCCACCCTGCAGAGGAAGATCATTTCAGACGCTTGTATCGGTGAGCTGGTTCTTTCAGTGACCACCTACATTGGTTATCATGGTGAGGGTAGGAAGTAGATCCTGGTTACCATGGTGAGGGTAGGAACGTAGATCCTGGTTACCATGGTGAGGATAGGAACGTAGATCCTGGTTACCATGGTGAGGGTAGGAACGTAGATCCTGGTTACCATGGTGAGGATAGGAACGTAGATCCTGGTTACCATGGTGAGGATAGGAACGTAGATCCTGGTTACCACGGTGAGGATAGGAGGTAGATCCTGGTTACCATGGTGAGGATAGGAACGTAGATCCTGGTTACCATGGTGAGGGTAGGAACGTAGATCCTGGTTACCATGGTGAGGGTCGGAACGTAGATCCTGGTTACCATGGTGAGAGTAGGAACTTAGATCCTGGTTACCATGGTGAGGGTCGGAACGTAGATCCTGGTTACCATGGTGAGAGTAGGAACTTAGATCCTGGTTACCATGGTGAGGGTAGGAACGTAGATCCTGGTTACCATGGTGAGAGTAGGAACTTAGATCCTGGTTACCATGGTGAGGGTAGGAACGTAGATCCTGGTTACCATGGTGAGGGTAGGAACGTAGATCCTGGTTACCATGGTGAGGGTAGGAACGTAGATCCTGGTTACCATGGTGAGGGTAGGAACGTAGATCCTGGTTACCATGGTGAGGGTAGGAACGTAGATCCTGGTTACCATGGTGAGGGTAGGAATGTAGATCGACGTATAAAACCGAAGCATTACTTTTCGTCTTAGCTCTTTCTTCACCACGACAGATCGACGTATTATCCTAATTATTGCGGACGCCACACCGACCGTCAGTCCATCTCAAACAAAAACAAAACAAGATAAAATTTTACAATCAGTTAATGAGTCATTTTTTTTCCATAATTTTTTTCACAGAAATCACACGACGTTACGATTTAATATCGACGAATCTCAGCTCGAGCTCACGGACGTGCGCTGACGTGCATGAGCATGAGGTGCCCGGACGGGTGCGCCCTGGCAACATGTCCGCTCAAACCCGCCGAACTGAAAAACGTGGCGGAACAAAATTTACAGGAAAAAATCTGCTGTTCGTTTTTTTCTTCTCGGTGGGCGTGCGCCAGCAGCTCGTCACGCACGGCGTGCCACAGCACGTGCTTGTCCCGGATTTCCTGCGTGGGGAAGCGTGCGCCGCACAGGTGGCACAGGAACACCTGTGGAGGAGGTGGCGGTGGGTGTGGCGGTGGGTGTGGCGCTTCATGCGCGGCGACGTGCTTCCGCAGGTAGGCATGACGGCGGAATTTCTTCCCACAGAGCGCGCACGCGTACAGCTCGCCCGTTTCTTCTTCCTCCTGCTCGAAGCTGGGGCGTGTGCCCGGCGGTGTCCGGTAACAGGGAGGGGCGGAGAGTGGCGCGTCCGCTCGCAGCAGCTCGTTTTCCTTTCCTTCCATGTGCCCGTGTTTCTCCCCGCTCTGCGTACGAGGGCGATGCCATCGCCGGTGTGACGCCAAGTTCGCCGGACAGCTGAAGACTTTCCCGCATTCGGGGCACCGGTATTCCACCCGTACGATACGGGAGCAGCGGTGCTGGGCGAGCGCAAACGGGTCCGGGTACTCCTCCCTGCAGAGCTGGCAGGTGAAGCCTCCGAGCGGCGGGTTGGAGGGCGCGGGCGTCCCTTTCTTTATCCGGAGACCCAAAACCGGAGAGGTGGTGACGTCGTCCTCAAAGTTCAGCTTCCGGTTGGATTTGAGTTTTTTGGGCAGTGAAAGTTTTCTGCCCGGGTCCGGGTGAGGGGCACACTTCCTGTCCGCAGGAGGGAAGAACTGAGAGATGCTGTTTCCATGGTGACCGCCGGTGAGCAGCGACAGGTCCGGTAACGGAGGAGGAAACGGAGCAGGTGGAGGTGGCGACGGGCTGCGGGGCTCCGTCAGAGTGTCCGGTTTACGGCTTCGGTAAATCCTCCGGTTTCGTTTGACCAGGAATCCTCGTGGCATGACGGACGGAGGGAAGGAAGCGGTGGTGGAGCGGGTAAAAAAAAAAAAAAAAAAAAAAAAAAGAGAAGATTTAGAAAAAAAAAAAAAAAAAAAATTAAAAAAAAAAACAACAGAGAAGATTTAGAAAAAAATAAAAAAAAGATTAAAAAAAAAACAACAGAGAAGATTTAGAAAAAAATAAAAAAAAGATTAAAAAAAAAACAACAGAGAAGATTTAGAAAAAAAAGAGAAGATTTAAAAAAAAAAATTAATAAAAATAAAAAAGATTTTAAAAAAAAGAAATTTTTTTTTTAAAAAAGGAAAAGATTTAATAAAAAAAATTTATAAAAAAAAAAGATAAAAAAAAGATGATTTAATACAAAAAAAAATTTAAAAAAGATTTAATTAAAAAAAAAAGATTTAATAAAAATAAAAACCAAAGAAGATTTTTTCTAAAAAAGATTTGATAAAAATTCAAACCAGAGAAGAAGAAGCTTCAGGATGAAAAATCAGAATGAACAGGTTCACATGTTCCCGCTCTTTTTATCCATCACACACACACACACACCTCCCTCCATCACACACACACACTCCTCCTTCCATCCACACACACACCTCCCTCCATCCACACACACTCTGTTTTTCTTTACACACACACACACTCCCTCTCTCTCTTCCCTTCCGTACCCACACTCACTCTCCTCAATTACTCTCCCCCTCCAGACACACTATCTCACCTTACACACACAAACTCTCTGTCCCTCCACACACACACACTCTCCATACATTTACACACAGACTCTCTCTCTCCTTATACACACACACACACTCCTCACACACTCGCACACACTCTGTGTCTACCTACTGTACATTCACTCTCTCTCTCCCTCCACACACACACACACACTCTCTGTCTACCTACATACACTCTCTCCCTCTCTCTCTCTCTCCTTATACACACTCACACACACACTCTCTTCTCGTGTTTTATTTTGAAAAACAGCAAACTATCAAAAAAATAAAGATCAGAATTTTTTTTTTATAATTATTAATATTCATTTTTAAGTTTGTTTTTGTTTTTTTTTTTGAGAAAAAGTCAATTTTAGAAAAGTTTTTAAAAAATTAAACTGTTTGAAAACCTTTAACTATTTAATTTTTTTTTTAATGTTTTTAAATCATTCAATTTTCCGGGGTTTTTTTCGCACCGTGACGATTTTCTAACCCCTCGCTCATACCCCCCCCATCACCCGCTGGTAAAATCTGCTCCAGCTGATAAGAGGCAGAAACCCCTCCAGCCGCCAGCTTCTCACTGATGGCCGCAGGAGAAGAGGAAACAGTCTGACCTCGCAGCTCTACGGTGGGTGATTCCCTTCTGGTGGGAACCGGATGTGACGTATGTGATGATTAAAAACAAACTGAATAATGTTTATAAACACGGTCTTATGAGGAGGAGGCGGTGGCTCAGTGGGGTAGTGCCCGTTCTTGGACCAGAAGCAGGTTTCATGCCAACGTGTCCCTGGAGTTCCTCTCACCTCGCTGCCACACGAGCAGCAGCGCCACCAGGGATCCATTCACCAGCCTTCCTCCGGAACCCGCCGACGTGCTCCCCCCACCTTACGCAGCCATCCATCACCCATCCGTCACAGCACCCCGCAGACCTGGATGGACCACCACGACCAGGTACCCACACGACCGGCCAGCCTTCCTCTGGAACCCACCGACGCGCCTCTAGGTGCCCTTGAGGTGCCCTTTAGGTGCCAAGCAGCAACTGTTTAGTGTCGTTGGTAAGTTTTGGGACGTTAATCAGCATGTTCTTATTATGGGATGTCCTTCCTGCTCCTAGAACCAGTGGTGGATGAAGTACTCACTTTTTGTACTTAAGTAAAAGTAAAAGCGTGGAAGCGAGGAAAAGGGTGGAATGCCCCCTGGAGGTCAGGGAGGGGTCCTGCCCCAAGTGGAGGAGTTTAAGTATCTCGGGGTCTTGTTCACGAGTGGAGGAAGGATGGAGCGGGAGATCGACAGGCGGATCGGTGCGGCATCAGCAATAACTAGGACGCTGCATCGGTCCGTCGTGGTAAAGAGAGAGCTGAGCCGAAAAGCAAAGCTCTCGATTTACAAGTCGTTTTACATTCCTACCCTCACCATGGTAACCAGGATCTACGTTCCTACCCTCACCATGGTAACCAGGATCTACATTCCTACCCTCACCATGGTAACCAGGATCTACGTTCCTATCCTCACCATGGTAACCAGGATCTACGTTTCTACCCTTACCATGGTAACCAGGATCTACATTCCTACCCTCACCCTGGTAACCAGGATCTACGTTCCTACCCTCACCATGGTAACCAGGATCTACGTTCCTACCCTCACCATGGTAACCAGGATCTATGTTCCTACCCTCACCATGATAACCAGGATCTACGTTCCTACCCTCACCATGGTAACCAGGATCTATGTTCCTACCCTCACCATGATAACCAGGATCTACGTTCCTACCCTCACCATGGTAACCAGGATCTATGTTCCTACCCTCACCATGGTAACCAGGATCTACGTTCCTACCCTCACCATGGTAACCAGGATCTACGTTCCTACCCTCACCATGGTAACCAGGATCTATGTTCCTACCCTCACCATGATAACCTGCTGTGGGTGGTGACCAAAAGATTGAGATTGCGGGTACAAGCGGCCGAATTGAGCTTCCTCCACAAGGTGGCTGGGCTCTCACTCAGAGATTGGGTGAGGAGCTCTACCATCCGGGAGGAGCTCAATGTCGTGTGTCCCTTCCCACTACCGACCCCTCAGCGTCATCATGTCAAACAGGGATGGTTCTCTTCAAATGAAGAGAACCATCCCTGGTCAAAAGGAGCCAGATGGGGTTGTTCGGGCATCTGGTCAGGGTGCTTGCGAGGTGCTCGTACAAGTCCCCACCGGAAGGAGACCAAGAGGCAGACCTCAGACCTGCTGGAGAGACTATGTCTCACAGCTGGCCGGGGAAAGACTTGGGATCCTTCCAGGTGAGCTGGAGGATGCAGCCTGGGTGAGAGAGGCCTGGGCTGCCCGTTTGAGGCTGTTGCCCCCGCGACCCGACCCCGGAACAAGCGGAAGATGACGGAACGGATATTTAAATTAATGTGAGTTTTTTTATGGTTTTCTGTCGCCCTCTTGTGGTAAGATTTGGAACCGTATTAAATTTATTAAAATTAACATTGATTTTCTTTTTTTTTAAATTTTATCTAATGTATGTTTTTTATTCAATAAAAATTTCTGAAGAACAATTAAGTTAAAAAATTATCGGACAAATATTTACATTTTATTTAAAAATAAACTTTTTAAATTTTTTAAAGGTTAAAAAATAAAATTTTAAATAGTGGATTAAATATAATTTTTTAGAAGGTGGTGTTTTTTCGCCATCTGGTGGTCAAACTGAGAACGTTTTTCCCGGATTTTTTTTTCCGCTTTTTTTGTGTATTATTAACCTGCAGTAAATAAATTTCAGGAAATTATTTAAACAGATAACTATTCAACATATTTTGACATATTTGAAAATGTTAACTTTCTTCTTTTAATCATCAATATGGATAAATTAAAAATATGTCAAATTATTATTAAAAAAATCTGGAACAGTGATTTTGTCGCCGTCTGGTGGTAAAAAATAGAACTACATTAAAAAAAATTAATTTTGTTCAACTTTTAAAAATGGAGTCTCTATTCCCTACGTGTCAGGATTGTCCGAGAAGTTACAGAGAATCTTCAGACAACATGATATCCCGGTTTTCTTTAAACCGGTCAACACATTACGTCAAAAACTAGTACATCCTAAAGACAAGATGCCTACGGAAAAACAGAGCAATGTAGTTTATTCGATCCGGTGCAGTGAAGGGAGCTGCAAAGAAAACTATATTGGTGAAACGAAGCAACCACTCCACAAAAGACTTTACCAACACAGAAGAGAAGCCTCTAGTGGTCCACAGTCTGCTGTACATCTGCATCTTAAATCCACCAAACACTTTTGAGGACAGTGAGGTGAAGATCCTAAGCAGAGAGAAAGGATGGTTTGAAAGAGGGGTGAAAGAAGCCATCTTTGTGATGAAAGAAAATCCCTCACTGAATCGGAGTGGAGGCGTTAGATACGTTTTGCCCGGTATCTATAGCAGCCTTTTGAAGCCATGGACTAAAGATGACACCTCGTGACTCAGTTTCACGCCTCTCGTTAGCAGGTTTCTCTTTTCACTAGGCTTTTAGCATTTTTATAATAGGTTTGTTTACTGGTCTGTGGCTACAATAGGAGCCATTCACGGCCATCTTAAGAAACACAGGCTCATTGGTCGAGCCCTTCTTACTATTTTTCACCTTTTACTCAGGTTAGTATAAATGGATCCTTGTTTCAGTCCATTTCATTCAGATTGAAAATGATTTCCGGATGGAAGTCGAAACATCTCGTTGAAGAATCAAACTGTCCAGAAGACTTTTTTGAAACTTTTTCTACTATGGATCACTCCTGGATGAATGAGGGACTACACGGATTTCAACTTTTAAAATTAAACAAAACATTTTTTTAAGTAGTAAAAATTGTTTGATTTTGGCAGAAAATCATGTTTATAATTTTTGCTCATTAAATTAATCTTGTTTGTAGAAAAATAAAATAATTTTATTTGCTTAAATTTTTAGTCGAGTTTTGCTGCCCTCTGCGGGTCAAAAAATCTAACTGCAGCTGCTTTTCTTTTTTTGCATAAAATTAACATTAAATAATTATTTAATTTTTATGAGTCTTTAAAGCAACGCATTATAAATTTAACCTGTTTATTACAAAGTTTAATTATTTACATTAATTAATAAGCATTTATTTTACTTTTTAGTCCAATTTTATGCATTAAAAATGCAAAAAGTTTGACATAAAAACCTCAATTAGATCAAATATGTGACGTAATTAGCTTTATGTATTATTATAAAATATGTTTGATCAGGGCTTCTCAGCTAGAAGGTCAGGGATGAGTCTTGAAATACTGTCCTTTCTGTGTGTATACACACACTTGGAGTGGATCCTTTTGGTCCACAGAAGTGTTCTTACTCCTTTAATTATTATAAACTTTGGGCAAAATATGCACCAAAAAACAGAAAAATGACTTATTTCGTTTTGTCTATGACGTCACGCCCCCTCCGTCCCCCCCCTTTGGAAAATCCTGGATTCGCCCCTGCTTCGCAGCCATCAGTGCGCATGCGCCGTCCCGTATTGACCGTCAAGCTGCAGTGTGTTTTAAACCTGATGATGGACGTCGATCAGAGGATGGATGGAGTCAGTAAGTGTGTGGTGGTTTCTGATGAAAGACTGGATTCAGGTTTAGAGTCTCTGAAAGAAGAAGAATTTCAGAGTTTAACTTCAGAAACAAACCGACTTCATCTGGAAGACAAACCAGAGCAGCGCTGTGACGATCAGGACTGGAAACGACATGTTACTGAAGACGGAGATACGTAAGTTTAAATCTGTAATAACTCATTAAAAACAGACCTGAAACCTCAGCAGCTGGTCTCTACCTCTTCACGTTACCCGTAGGGTTCAATTAAAACCTTTTTATTTTATAAACAACTCTTATTTTTAATAGAAATCAGCTTTTATTCTCACACTGGGAAAGTCCCTGCTGCCTGCGCAGTAGAGATGCGCAGAAGGAAAAATCCTTATCACCATCAAAAGAGAAGAAAAAAGTCACAATTTTATCAAAAATCCAAAGTTTTCTCTGTGATTTTGAGTTAAATTAAATTTAGCATTAAATTAAAGTGAAATAATGTTTTTATTTCAAGTTTCTCCGTGTTTTTTAGATAAAATCCTTCCGCAGAGAAAAAGTAGTCCATGTTTCCCCTCCCCCGGTTTTTATTTTTTTAAAAAGTTTTTTACTGAAAAAAATGTTTGAAAATATGTCATTTTTAACCAAAAATGAACTAAAATATTTTTAGAATTTTTTTCTCCATGTTTTTGAAGCAAAACATAATTTTGCATAAAAATATTACCTAAAAAATACTTTAAAAGTCGGTTTTAATTTTTTTTTCTTAATAAAACTAGTTTAAAATTTCGAAAAAAAAACAATCAAATTTTTGGAAGTTTTCACTTTTTCTTAAACAATTTTTTTTCAAGTTTTTGAAGAAATACTTTGTTTTTTAAAACCTAAAAAAATTACGTTAAAAAAAGCCATTTTTTTAACAACTTAAAAGAATCTAAAATAAATAATTTTGAAGAAAAGAATTTTTTTTTTAATCTTAATTTGTTTTTAAAAAATTCAAATAAAATTCTCATTAAATCCAAAGCAAAAAAAAATTCTTTATAAGTTTTTATTTAAAAAAGTTTTCAAGAAAAAAATATATAAATAAATTCAGAAAAGAAGATATTTTGTATGTAAATTATATGTAAAAATTGTGATTTTAAGCCTTCACAGTAACTCAGTACCATCTATAGATGAACTGTTTTTTTTTCTCTCCAGGCTGCTGCACCTCGCCATCATCCATGAAGCCAAAGATCAGATCAAAATAATGACGAATTTTTCAAAGAACACAGATTTTCTGAACGTCCAGAACGACCTGCGGCAGGTAGTTAAACACACACACGAGGGGCGGAGTCTAAGTTTCACAGGGGGAGAAGGGAACCGGAGATCAACAGACGGGTTCGGTGCAGCGTGTGCAACAACTAGGACGTGGCATCGATCCGTCATGGTAAAGAAAGAGCTCAGACGAAAAGAAAAGCTCCCGATTTACAAGTCGATCTACGTTCCTACCCTCACAATGGTAACCAGGATCTACGTTCCTACCCTCACCGTGGTAACCAGGATCTACGTTCCTACCCTCACCATGGTAACCAGGATCCACGTTCCTACCCTCACCGTGGTAACCAGGATCTACGTTCCTACCCTCACCATGGTAACCAGGATCTATGTTCCTACCCTCACCGTGGTAACCAAGATCTACATTCCTACCCTCACCATGGTAACCAGGATCTACGTTCCTACCCTCACCATGGTAACCAGGATCTACGTTCCTACCCTCACCGTGGTAACCAGGATCTACATTCCTACCCTCACCATGGTAACCAGGATCTACGTTCCTACCCTCACCATGGTAACCAGGATCTACATTCCTACCCTCACCATGGTAACCAGGATCTACATTCCTACCCTCACCATGGTAACCAGGATCTACGTCCCTACCCTCACCATGGTAACCAGGATCCACGTTCCTACCCTCACCGTGGTAACCAGGATCTACGTTCCTACCCTCACCATGGTAACCAGGATCTATGTTCCTACCCTCACCGTGGTAACCAAGATCTACATTCCTACCCTCACCATGGTAACCAGGATCTACGTTCCTACCCTCACCGTGGTAACCAGGATCTACATTCCTACCCTCACCATGGTAACCAGGATCTACGTTCCTACCCTCACCATGGTAACCAGGATCTACATTCCTACCCTCACCATGGTAACCAGGATCTACATTCCTACCCTCACCATGGTAACCAGGATCTACGTCCCTACCCTCACCATGGTAACCAGGATCTACGTTCCTACCCTCACCGTGGTAACCAGGATCTATGTTCCTACCCTCACCGTGGTAACCAGGATCTACGTTCCTACCCTCACCGTGGTAACCAGGATCTACATTCCTACCCTCACCGTGGTAACCAGGATCTACATTCCTACCCTCACCGTGGTAACCAGGATCTACGTTCCTACCCTCACCATGGTAACCAGGATCTACGTTCCTACCCTCCCCATGGTAACCAGGATCTACGTCCCTACCCTCACCATGGTAACCAGGATCTACGTTCCTACCCTCACCATGGTAACCAGGATCTACGTTCCTACCCTCACCATGGTAACCAGGATCTACGTTCCTGCCCTCTACGGTCCTCCTCTGGTTGGCACGGTATAAAACCTCTCTTTTTTTTTTCAGACGCCTCTTCATTTAGCTGTAATAACAAACCAAGCGGACGTGTGCCTCGATCTGCTCCTCGCCGGTTGCGACCCAACGTTGGTGGACGTCAGCGGCGACACGCCTCTACACATCGCCTGTCGCCACGGTGACCTGGTTTGTTTCAGCGTGCTGACACAGAACTGCCGGGTGGAGCGTTTACACGCGGTGATGTCAGCGTGTAATTATAACGGTCAGTTTAAAATACTCACTTATTAACCATTCATTTTATAAACTGGTTAAAAGGGTTGGTAGGGTTATCCCTGCTGGTAACAGGAAAGAGGCAGGGTACACCCCGAATGGGTCGCCAGTCTGTTTCAGGGCAACACACACACACACTCATTCCTAACAGCCAATAAACCTAACATGTAGGAAGGAAACCAGAGAAAACCCACACATACACACGTAGAATATGCAAACTACACACAGAAAGACCAGTGTGCCAAACCTCCTTCTTACCCAGGACTTGAACCCACAACCTTCTTGCTGTGAGGCCACTGTGCTGCGTCGTGTGGTTAAGAGTAAACGGATACGGGCTCGTTCAGAGACAACGTGTGGGTTCTTTAAGAGTTTTTTTTAACATAGTTTTTAAGTTTAATCAATGAAATTAAATTTTTTTTAAGAAAAAGTTCAAACTGAAACAATTATTTTAAAAATATCTGACAAATTTTTTTCGGTATTTTCAACAACAATCTGTATAAATTTATATTTCAAAGGTCAGGGTTTGAGTACCGGAGCGGAGGCGTGGTCTTTCTGTGTGTAGTTTGCATGTTCTCCCCATGTATGTGTGGGTTTTCTCTGGTTTCCTCTAAAACATACATGTAAGAATGACTGGCTGCTAGGAATGAGTGTGTGTGACCCTGTGACAGACTAGCGACCTGCTCAGGGTGTACCCTCCCTCTCGTCCTGAATCATCCAGGATAGGCTCCGCCCCCCCAGTAAACCCCCTGAAAGTTCAGAAGATAAAACAAAGTTTTTTTCTGTAAAATGTCTTTGTTTTTAGACCAAAAAAAAACCGTTGATAAAAAATATTTGGTTCAAACTTTAAAAAAAAAAGTAATCTTTCAGAATTGTTTTTTTTTAAAATATTTTCAGTGACATAAATAATAAACATTAGTTTGTTTTGACTTTATTTCTGTGTGTAGTTTGCATGTTCTCCTCTTTATGGTGAACTCCCATGAATGAAGGTTTAAACACACACATTAAACTAAATGATTTCAATTATGTTCCAAACTGGGTTTTTTTTCTGCTTCGTTCCATCTTTAATATTTTCTTCCTGTTTTTAGAAACAAAATAAAAAACATTAGAATTCACTAAAAGTTTATCTGAAATTCTGATTCTTGTTTTTTTTTTAGGTCAAAATTGTCTCCACGTTGCTTCGGTTTCTGGTTTTCTCTCATTGGTTGAAAAGATGGTGGAACTGGGAGCCGACGTAAACTCAAAGGTAAACAAATACACTTTAAGTTTTAGGAGTAAACGTGTCTGTACGTTCCACTCCGCTCCGCCGTCTTCTGCTTATCCGGGTCGCCGGGGGTAACACTCTCAGACGGGAAACCCAAGCTTCTCTCACTCCTGGCTGCATCCTCCATCTCACCCAGAAGCATCCTGAGGTGTTCCCTGTCCAGATGTGAGACATAGTCTCTCCAGCAGGTCCAGGGATCTGCCTCAGGTTCTCCTCCTGGTGGGACAGAACACCTCACCAGAGAGGGAGGCATCCTAATCGGATGCCCTAACTACCCCATCTGGCTTCTCTTGACCTGGAGGAGGAGCGGCTTGACAACGAGCTCCTCCCTCCTCCCTGTGTTAGGGTGTATCTCTAATTCCCTGCGTCCCATCTCGTTTAGGAGCAGCACAACGGGCGCAGCTCGCTGCATCTGGCCGTCGACCAGCAGAACCTGAACCTGGTCAAACTGCTGCTGGAGAAAGGAGCCAACCCTAACCTGCTGAGCTCCAGCGGGCACACCCCGTACCATCTGACCTACGGTTTGACCAGCGATGGCATCAGAGACGTCCTGTACCCGCTCACACATCCTGAACTCAGAGAGCTTCCAGACAGCGACGAGGACAGCAGCGAGGAAGAAGAGCAGGACCTGGTGTCTGATGAAGAGGTGGGTGTAACTCCTAGTAGTGGTCTATAGAGGGTACCTGAGTATAAGCCACACCCACTACATTTATAAAGGATGTAAGGAGCCCAGATTGTAAGATGGTACACATAAGAGATGGGGTTCCGGGGCCATGCTCACCAGGGGTAACATCCTCTGACTGGAAGCCCAGGCTTTTCTCACCCCAGCTGTGAGACATAGTCTCTCCAGCAGCTCCAGGGTCTGCCTCTGGGTCTCGTCCTGGGGGGACGGAACACCTCACCAGAGAGGTACACATCCTGACCAGGTGCCCAAGCCAGCCCATCTGGTTTCAAAGGACATGGAGTAGTACCGGCTCTACTCTGAGATCTGTCACTTTCAAATTAAAAGCTGCATCGTTTCTTCTAGAATTTTCTATAATGAGTGTGTTTACGTTTTTATCTATGAGGCACATGAGTTGTATTTCCAGGTCTCTTATTTTGATAAGTCTAGAACAGGAAGTAGGAAGTGGTGGTCCTTGTTTTTCTTCTTACTTCCATCCATCGGTTTTAAAACAAACACCCGACCTGCCTGGCGAGGTGTTCCGTCCCACCAGGAGGAGGCCCAGAGGCAAACCCTGGACCTGCTGGAGAGACTATGTCTCACAGCTGGACGGAGAACACCTCAGGATCCTCCTGGGTGAGATGGAGGATGCAGCCAGGGTGAGAGAAGCCTGGGCTTCCCGTCTGAGGCTGTTGCCCCAGCAACCCAGCCCGGAGTAATACGATGTAACAGAACTAAAAACAGGATGTGATGTAATCTGTTCTCTACATTCCTGCAGGTGAGCTACGATGACATCCAGTGGAACGGACACTAACAGCTGTGAGGAGGGTCAAAGCCACGTCATGCCGGTGGGCAGTGAGACCACCACAGGACGGATCAGCTCTGATGTATGATACTGTAAATGCTGTAAAAAAAAAGATGTATTTTTTATGGAAGCTGTGAACGTGTACAGATGTTGGGTTCTAATGTCGGACAGGAAACGATTTCAGCTTCACTCGTTAAATTAAAACACTCATATTTAATAACAAACTGTGTTTTTTTAAACTTTTATTCTCTCGTTAGGGGTTTAGATCCTAGTTACCATGGTGAGGGTAGGAACGTAGATCCTGGTTACCATGGTGAGGGTAGGAACATAGATCCTGATTACCATGGTGAGGGTAGAAACGTAGATCCTGGTTACCATGGTGAGGGTAGAAACGTAGATCCTGGTTACCATGGTGAGGGTAGGAACGAAGATCCTGGTTACCATGGTGAGGGTAGAAACGTAGATCCTGGTTACCATGGTGAGGGTAGGAACGAAGATCCTGGTTACCATGGTGAGGGTAGGAACGTAGATCCTGGTTACCATGGTGAGGGTAGGAACGTAGATCCTGGTTACCATGGTGAGGGTAGAAACGTAGATCCTGGTTACCATGGTGAGGGTAGGAAGGTAGATCCTGGTTCCCATGGTGAGGGTAGGAAGGTAGATCCTGGTTCCCATGGTGAGGGTAGGAACGTAGATCCTGGTTACCACGGTGAGGGTAGAAACGTAGATCCTGGTTACCACGGTGAGGGTAGAAACGTAGATCCTGGTTACCACGGTGAGGGTAGGAACGTAGATCCTGGTTACCATGGTGAGGGTAGAAACGTAGATCCTGGTTACCATGGTGAGGGTAGGAACGTAGATCCTGGTTACCATGGTGAGGGGAGTTTTTCTTTCACGGGCACCGGTGAAAACAAGAAGCTCAGAAACTTTTCAATAGTTTCATTCTTTGTTTATTATTTATAAAACTTAATGTTTTGTTTGTTTTTTGAGACACAACCATTTCTGTGGCACCTCGTATGAGCTCCTGTCCTCTGAACCGTCATCATAAGGAATATGCCAGGAGTCTGCTGTGGTCTGGATGATGGTATCATAGCAGGGTATACTCTGTAAACACATGATTGGTTTAAAATGGTTTTCTTTCAAATTTAAAAAAACTCCTGTCTGTTTCACCTGGAATCTGACTCTCTTGCCCGCTGCGATGTACCCGCTGACTACTAGTTGGTGTCCCCTCTGCCACTTGAAGAAGAGGCGCCTGGTGGCACCGTCTGGCAGGCAGGCTTTATGGTCTCTCATCAGGTCTCTGCTCACAAACTGGCAATGATTCCCAGAATGCAGAGCGGCATAAAGGAGGAAAGGATCGTCTTCAGAACTGAAACGCAGAGAAAAAAAAAACGGTTACTATCACCATGGTAACCAGGATCTACAATCCTACCCTCACCATGGTAACCAGGATCTACGTTCCTATCCTCACCGTGGTAACCAGGATCTACAATCCTACCCTCACCATGGTAACCAGGATCTATGTTCCTACCCTCACCGTGGTAACCAGGATCTACGTTCCTATCCTCACCGTGGTAACCAGGATCTACAATCCTACCCTCACCATGGTAACCAGGATCTACGTTCCTACCCTCACCATGGTAACCAGGATCTACGTTCCTACCCTCATCGTGGTAACCAGGATCTACCCTCTCCCTGACCTAGTGGCTGTATAACCCTCCCCCGAACTCCCCCGTACGGTGGTCTTGTTCTCACATGTTGTCTGTAAAGAAGCAGTGCGCCTTCTGCTGGATGAGGTTCACATGGAGTCGGTCCCAGGACCTGGAGGGTCGCAGCATGTGTTTCCTCCCCAACACCAGAACCTCCAGACCCTGCCTCTGTAGCTCTGACACCACCGCCAGCAACTGAAACACACACATACACACACACAGCCACCTGAAGGAAGGACGCCAACTTTGACGTATTTTACATTTGATGTCATTCGAACCGACCTCGACAGAGTGTGTGTTTGAGTGAGAGACCGTGTGTGTGTGTGTGTGTGTGTGTGTGTGTGTTTACCGTCTCTGACTGCTTATTTTTGTCTTTGTTTACGTTGGCTACGTTCAGTCCGTCAACGATCACGTCAAACGATGGACCTTTTTTAACGAACACTTCAAACCGCTTCAACTCCTGAGGAAAAAAAAAAAAGGACTTCACAGCAACCAGGTCAGGGGTGGGGACACTCTCCTCTCTGTGTGTGGTTTGCATGTTCTCCCTGTGTGTGTGTGTACCTCCGGAGTGGTCTTCTTGAAAACATTTTCTCCCTGAATGACGTCGTCCATGACTCTGATTTTTAACTGCTGGTATTCGTCCTGCGTCAGCTGGATGGACTCCAGGTTAGACCCACAGCACCTGCACTCACCCCTACACACACACACACACACACACACACACATTATTACACTCACCCAGCAACAGAAGCAGCTTTAGAGCAGGACTCTTACTTTGAAGTGGCGCTGGTCCAGCTTCCTGTCCACGTTTGTCCTGAAAGACTGAAGAAAACAAGAATTTATCAGAAAACCATCACATCGTTTTTTTAGTCTGTCGTCTTCTGCTTATCCAGGGCCGGGTCGCCGGGGGCAACAGCCTCAGACTGGGAAGCCCAGGCTTCTCTCACCCTGGCTGCATCCTCCAGCTCACCCAGGAGGATCCTGAGGTGTTCCCTGTCCACCTGGGAGACATAGTCTCTCCAGCAGGTCCAGGGTCTGACTCTTGGTCTCCTCCTAGTGGGACGGAGCACATCCAGAATCCAAGATGGAGATGAGGTTGGCACAGCATGCCATCCATCTTCTAATGAGATCTACGACCACACGTTCTAGGCATGTGCAGAAGCACAAACTCGTAGATCTCGATAGAAACCGGCCCCTTTGACGAATGTTAGAGCTCGATGTGGCCAGCCAATCAAAACGTTTGCCCACCCCTGGTCCAACCAGTGAAGCAGATTTAAGACACCTTGGTAGATCTTTTCATACCAACTTATTTCTGAGGCTCTACCTTTCAAACCAGCTTTTGATTGTGTGTGCCAGCGGGTATGGAGGGTAGATCTGGTTGTTCCTCATGTAGAGCAGGATTCCCAGCATCCTCTCCTCGGTCTCACACACTTCCTCATTGTCCTTCTTGATCTTCGTTGCTGCCGTGAACAGCTGCTCCCAGGTGTCTGGATTTGGACTCAAACCCTTTCCGATCAGCTCGTCATAAAGAGACCAGGCGCTCGTCGTGTCTTCGTTTCGCAACGCCGCTGCAATCACGTCGCCATAGTTTCGTGGCGAAGGCGTAAAAGCCTACATCAGAAAATATAAAACAAAGCAGGAGAGAAGGTTAGATGGAGGAAACGGTTCCACCCTCACCATGGTAACCAGGATCTACGTTCCTACCCTCACCATGGTAACCAGGATCTACGTTCCTACCCTCACCATGGTAACCAGGATCTATGTTCCTACCCTCACCGTGGTAACCAGGATCTACGTTCCTACCCTCACCATGGTAACCAGGATCTACGTTCCTACCCTCACCATGGTAACCAGGATCTACGTTCCTACCCTCACCATGGTAACCAGGATCTATGTTCCTACCCTCACCGTGGTAACCAGGATCTACGTTCCTACCCTCACCATGGTAACCAGGATCTACGTTCCTACCCTCACCATGGTAACCAGGATCTACGTTCCTACCCTCACCATGGTAACCAGGATCTACGTTCCTACCCTCACCATGGTAACCATGATCTACGTTCCTACCCTCACCATGGTAACCAGGATCTACGTTCCTACCCTCACCATGGTAACCAGGTTCCTACCCTCACCATGGTAACCAGGATCTACGTTCCTACCCTCACCATGGTAACCAGGATCTACGTTCCTACCCTCACCATGGTAACCAGGATCTACGTTCCTACCCTCACCATGGTAACCAGGATCTACGTTCCTACTCTCACCGTGGTAACCAGGATCTACGTTCCTACCCTCACCGTGGTAACCAGGATCTACGTTCCTTTCCCCTCACCGTGGTAACCATGATCTACGTTCCTACCCTCACCATGGTAACCAGGATCTACGTTCCTACCCTCACCGTGGTAACCAGGATCTACGTTCCTACCCTCACCGTGGTAACCAGGATCTACGTTCATACCCTCACCGTGGTAACCAGGATCTACGTTCCTACCCTCACCGAGGTAACCAGGATCTACGTTCCTACCCTCACCATGGTAACCAGGATCTACATTCCTACCCTCACCATGGTAACCAGGTTCCCACCCTCACCATGACAGAACAGATCACTCTTCACCTTCTTGATTTCCTGCAGGATGGTGACGGCTTCTCTCCACTCTGACGTTCTGCTGAAGGACTTTATGAACAGACTGGAGGCTCCGGTGTCCAGCGTGGGAAAACTTCCTCTCATGAGTCCGTACAGATCCGCCACCTCCGCATCGTCTCCGACGCTCACACACAGCATCAAATAACGCAGCAACAACTCGTACGACAGCGTTCCCGTTTCCATGGACACCGACGTGAGCAAAGACCTGGCACACAAATGATTTCCTCAGTTTTTTTTTAATATAAATTGTTCAAATAAAGCATGAGAGTTAGTTTTACTTTGCTATATTTACGTCCGTCCCAGATTTAAACATCGCTTGCATCATCTGGACGTCGAAACGCTGCGGATTTCCTAAAGATTCCCTCAGATTTCTCCATTCAGAGGGATTCAGAGGCCGCGTCGGAGGTTTAAACTTTTCTGTAAAACATAAACAAAAAAAAAACATTGTTACTTTTAAAACCTCGGATGTTCAACATCTTCAATGGGTTTACTCATTCTTTAGAAAGTCTAGTGTGTTTATGTCCGTGGTTGCTCAGGAGTGTGGGAGGGGGAGACATTTATTTAACTGGATTTGTGAAAAAATCAACTTAAATATAAAAAGTATGAGTTTGATTTTTTCAAAAATTCTTGGGAAATTATGCGAATTTTTGCAAGATTTTTAAAAGTAGAAAATTTTTATTTTCTTTTAGTAAAAAACAGCAAAAGAATTTAAAGTTTTTGCGAAATTTGACAGAAATTTTATTTAAAAAAAAATTAATTAAAAAATATATTTATTTTTGTTTTTTATTAAGAATAAACAAGAAAATTAGAACATTTTAAAAGATAAATTTTGTGTTAATTTTTAATCAAATTGTTACTATTTTTTCTTCAAAATGTTAAAAAAAAATTGTAAAATTTCTCCATAATTTCTTAAACTTTCTGCATTTTTTTTATTTTGGTAAAAATATTTCTTATTAGTTAAAAAAAATGTTTCAAAATTGTGCAAAATAATATATAAAATAGAAAAAACCTAAACATTTGGGTTTGTTTACGTTTTTTTTTTTTAAATGTGGTAAATTTTTGTGAATTATTTAAAAAACAAAAAAATTCCAAAAATTTTTCCAAGCTCTTTTTATTCTAGTTTGTTTATATTTTAAGGATTTTAAAACGGTTTTCTTGTTTTTGATTAAATAAGTCTTAATTATCATTAAAACATGACCTGAAGTTAAAAGATTTTTACCTTCTTTTCTGATGAAATTTTCTTCATTTTCTTCTTCTTTAAAAAGTTTTGCTGTTTTTTTCTGTAAAAACTCTGCAGTTTTTTTTCTGGTTCCAGCAGAAAAAACTGATCCAGAAACAAAATTAAAGTCTCTTATTTTATTTTCCTGTTGATTTTTAGTCTTTAATTTAAATCTAGAATCTTTGCTGCAGAAAAATCTGACAGATTTCAAGAGATTGAAAGATTTTTCAGCCTGAAAAACAAACTTTAAAGGTTTTAATCTGAAAATAAATGAGAAATTCATGATAAAAAATAACACTAATATTTAATAAATGTGATTTTTTAAAAATTTTCTAACAGATAAAATCCATTGTTTTAAGTTGATTTTTTTTCTAACAAACAACTTGAATTAAAACAAATTTTTTGGAGTCTTTTTGTCCCAATTTACGGATTTTTAAAGACTTTTAAAACTAAAAACAAATAGAAAGCGCGTTTTCATGTCGCGTATTTATGACGTCATCAACTTGCCGTCCTAATGTTGCGTTAAGTGACTTCCAAATTGTAGGAACTTTGGCTTCTTGTCAGAATAATTTTAGAACTTTAAATGATTAAAAATAAAATATTTCTTTCGATTCATGTAAAAAAAAATTGTTTCAATCAATAAAAATAATTTAACTAATAGTTTTTTAATAATGTTTTTTTTCTAATTAGTCTGTGATTTATTTTCATTTCAATTAAAAATGATAAAGAATAAATTTTTTAATAGGTTATTATTTACATTAATTTTCAACAATTTTTTACACTTTTTCCTCATGTCTGATTTAACCCAACATAATGTTTTTTATTGTTTTCTTGTTTTTTCTTGTTTATAAAGTTAAAATAATTCATAAAAATAATTCAAATGTGACTGAAGACAATAAATATAAAATCATTCTGAATTTGAGGATTTTATGTACAATTTTAAACTATTTTTTTTTATTGTTATTATTATTTATTTATTTAAAACTAAGAAGTTACCTGCAGTTCAAATAAACTCCACAGAGAGGCAGTGTTTCCTTTCTTCTTCTTTTTTTTTTTTTTAGCCGTAAAAAAAAACACAGAAGAAGATTACTTCCGCATTTCAAGCCGTTGTAGTTTTTTTCTTTTTATCTTATTTTGTTTTTAATTAAAATTTCTTCTCATTTTTATTTAATGGCTGAAGATAAAAAAGCGGATTGGGTGGAAATTCTGAAAAGAAGACTTGAAAACAGTGAAAAAGGTAAAAAATAAAATCATAATTTAAACTAAAGGAGACGTTTGATTTGTTTTTCGTGGTTTTATATTCTGTTTTTTTTATTTAAATAAAGTAGTTTATTTAACTTTTTTTTACTTAAAAATATCAAAAATATGTTTTTAAAAAAAATCAAACCGATCGAAGTTTCTTTGAAAAAAATCAGTTAAAAAAACCTGTTAAACTGATAAAAAAAAAAAATTATATTTTCATTATTTAATAGTTTAATTTAATTCAATATAAACAAACAGAAAATTCATAAAAAAAAAAAAAGAAAAATTCACATTGATGTGAAAATATTTTACTTTTTCCAAAATTTCGAGCTGCTTTGGATGTTTGTAAAGCAGGGTACCAGAGAGGGAGTCTGGAGACCCCCTCCATCATGAAGACCCTCCTCATGATGGACCAATAGAACATGGGGACCGGTAGAACACGGAGACCCTCCTCTCCATCATGATGGAGACCCTCCTCTCCATCATGGACCAATAGAACGTTGAGACTAATTTGTCTTGTTTTTTTTTCCCTGAAAAGTTGTTAAAAATGATGAAGAGAAGAAAAAAGAAGAAACGGAACTTTTCTGTAAATATTATAAAGAATGGAAACGAGAAAAAAACCAGGACGAATCCTACAAAACCATCCCTCGATTTTACTACAAGGTGGGTCCCTTTAACCTGGTCATGGTTTCATGTCTGTGACGCTCTTAGTCTTACTTTTTATGATCGTTAAAAGAACGATTTAAACGTCTTGGTCTCGTTTGTCAGCTTCCAGCAGACGATGAAATCATCCTGCAGAAACTCCGAGAAGAATCCCGAGCCGTGTTCCTTCAGAGGAAGAGCCGAGAGCTGCTGGACAACGAGGAGCTCCAGGTAAAAAAAAAAAAAACTTCTGCTGTTTATAAAAACAAGTCTTTATTTGATCAAGTTTTCTTTTTTAGAATCTTTGGTTCCTCCTCGACAAACACCAAGTTCCTCCGGTCAGTGGAGACGAAGCCATGATCAACTATGAAGCCTACCTGCAGGTCGGGCACAACGCAGGACCCAAATGTAGGTAAGTAAACACTCACTGTGTGCCCATGCCACCCTGTGAACGACCGTCTGACCTCAGGGGATAAGCAGGCTGGTTCTGGGCTGTACCTGATGAGAGACTGCTAGAACCCCTGGTACTCCAGTGAGACGGTCGAACCCCTGGTACTCCAGTGAGACGGTCGAACCCCTGGTACTCCAGTGAGACGGTCGAACCCCTGGTACTCCAGTGAGACGGTCGAACCCCTGGTACTCCAGTGAGACGGTCGGACCCCTGGTACTCCAGTAGGACGGTCAGACCCCTGGTACTCCAGTAGGACGGTCAGACCCCTGGTACTCCAGTGAGACGGTCAGACCCCTGGTACTCCAGAGGGACGTTCGGACCCCTGGTACTCCAGTAGGACGGTCAGACCCCTGGTACTCCAGTAGGACGGTCAGACCCCTGGTACTCCAGTAGGACGGTCGGACCCCTGGTACTCCAGTGGGACGGTCGGACCCCTGGTACTTCAGCGGGACAGTCGGACCCCTGGTACTCCGGCGAGACGGTCGGACCCCTGGTACTCCGGCGGGACGGCCGGACCCCTGGTACTCCGGCGGGACGTTCGGACCCCTGGTACTTCTGGTACTCCTCCCTACCAGTCTGGATCTGGTGTTGGTGATTGGTTGGTAACCAATCACCCACCAGTTTAACCACAGTTCTTGAATTAAACGATGCCAGCAGCTCTAACGAACTCTATCCTGCTGTTTTAGGAAATTTTTTACAGCCAGAGTTTACGCCAAGCTGCTGCAGAGCGACCCCTACGGACGGATATCCATCATGCAGTTCTTCAACTACGTCATGAGGAAAGGTTGGTCTGTTTAAGAAACACTGATAACTGCAGAGCTCCGCCCCTTGGGGTCCGGATTACCAACCTGACGTTCATACTTGAACCTGTATATATCTGGGGTCCCCAACCAGTCAATCTCAATCTACGCATAGCCTGCGGACTGATTTCAAGCCGCAGAGACCCGGCCTCGGATAAGCGGAAGACGACGGAACAGAACACACACAGACTCACAGATAATAACAATTTCCTCTTCGTTTTTTTTTTTCCTCCAGTGTGGCTCCACCAGACGCGGATCGGCCTCAGTCTGTACGATGTGGCCGGACAGGGATTCCTCAAAGAGTCGGTAAGATGGATTCCATTCGTTTTAAACCAGACCAGTTTAGACCCACTTATCCACTCGTTGATCTTAAGAGGTTCTAAAATTCACCCAAAAAGTCGAATCATTGGAAGGTTTACTTCATTCATCGCCTGCTGGGGGAATCTGTGTGTCCGGTCGCTCCTAGCGGCTTTAGAACAGCTGCTCGATGGTGCATAGCTAGAACAGATGGATGTGGAACACACTACACCTAGATCTGCATTGGGCGGAATGTGGGTTACCATGGCAACGATGTTGGAACGCACAAAGCGCCCTAAAAAATACACATAAAATGATTGATTCGTCTAATTTTCTAAAGCTGTTTAAATTCGGTTCGTCTCATCGATAAAAATCCGTCCACGTCTTTTAACGAAAATAAAAGGTCACTGTTTCTTTAAATGTCTGCTTGAAGTTTCAAAATAAAATCATTCAGTTGTGAATGTTTTTTTTTTTTAGGATCTAGAGAATTACATCCTGGAGCTGATCCCCACGCTCCCTCAGCTGGACGGATTAGAGAAGTCCTTCTACTCCTTCTACGTCTGTACCGCCGTCAGGAAGTTCTTTTTCTTCCTCGACCCGCTACGAACTGGTGAGTCTCTCCCTGGGATCCAGCAACACACACACACACGATGTGGATTTCCGCTTATCCCGGGCTGGGTCGCCGGGGGCAACATTCTCAGACAGGTAACCCAGGCTTCTCTCACCCCAGCTGCATCCTCCAGCTCACCCAGGCTTGCACGGTGGTGTGGGGGTTGGCTCTGAAACACACTGGCGACCTGTTCGGGGTGTACCCCTCAGCCCACATAGTATACTGATAAACGGTTAATTCAGATGAATAAATCTATGACGTGACCTTTCAAAATAAAACAATTTCTCTGATTAGTTTTGTGTTAAAATAAATCAAAGAGCCTTTTTTTTTCAGGTAAAATAAAAATCCAGGACATCTTAGCCTGCAGTTTCCTGGACGACTTGTTGGAGGTACGAGTTTTATTCTCATGGATTTTTTTTCATGTTTAACTTTTTATTAACTGTTTTTTTTTTTTTTGTCTTTTTGTTTTTCCAGTTAAGAGACGAAGAACTGTCTAAAGAAAGTCAGGAGTTAAACTGGTTCTCAGCTCCTTCAGCTCTCAGAGTGTACGGTAAGAAAAACAACCAGGATCTACGTTCCTACCCTCACCATGGTAACCAGGATCTACCTTCCTACCCTCACCATGGTAACCAGGATCTACCTTCCTACCCTCACCATGGTAACCAGGATCTACCTTCCTACCCTCACCATGGTAACCAGGATCTACGTTCCTACCCTCACCATGGTAACCAGGATCTACGTTGCTACCCTCACCATGGTAACCAGGATCTACGTTGCTACCCTCACCATGGTAACCAGGATCTACGTTCCTACCCTCACCATGGTAACCAGGATCTACGTTCCTACCCTCACCATGGTAACCAGGATCTACGTTCCTACCCTCACCATGGTAACCAGGATCTACGTTCCTACCCTCACCATGGTAACCAGGATCTACATTCCTACCCTCACCATGGTAACCAGGATCTACGTTCCTACCCTCACCATGGTAACCAGGATCTACGTTCCTACCCTCACCATGGTAACAAGGATCTACGTTCCTACCCTCACCATGGTAACCAGGATCTACGTTCCTACCCTCACTATGGTAACCAGGATCTACGTCCCTACCCTCACCGTGGTAACCAGGATCTACGTCCCTACCCTCACCGTGGTAACCAGGATCTACGTCCCTACCCTCACCGTGGTAACCAGGATCTAAGTTCCTACCCTCACCGTGGTAACCAGGATCTACGTCCTTACCCTCACCATGGTAACCAGGATCTACGTTCCTACCCTCAACATGGTAACCAGGATCTACGTTCCTACCCTCACCATGGTAACCAGGATCTACATTCCTACCCTCACCATGGTAACCAGGATCTACGTTCCTACCCTCACCATGGTAACCAGGATCTACGTTGCTACCCTCACCATGGTAACCAGGATCTACATTCCTACCCTCACCATGGTAACCAGGATCTACGTTCCTACCCTCACCATGGTAACCAGGATCTACGTTCCTACCCTCACCATGGTAACCAGGATCTACGTTCCTACCCTCACCATGGTAACCAGGATCTACGTTCCTACCCTCACCATGGTAACCAGGATCTACATTCCTACCCTCACCATGGTAACCAGGATCTACGTTCCTACCCTCACCATGGTAACCAGGATCTACGTTCCTACCCTCACCATGGTAACCAGGATCTACGTTCCTACCCTCACCATGGTAACCAGGATCTACGTTCCTACCCTCACTATGGTAACCAGGATCTACGTCCCTACCCTCACCATGGTAACCAGGATCTACGTCCCTACCCTCACCGTGGTAACCAGGATCTACGTCCCTACCCTCACCGTGGTAACCAGGATCTAAGTTCCTACCCTCACCGTGGTAACCAGGATCTACGTCCCTACCCTCACCATGGTAACCAGGATCTACGTTCCTACCCTCAACATGGTAACCAGGATCTACGTTCCTACCCTCACCATGGTAACCAGGATCTACATTCCTACCCTCACCATGGTAACAAGGATCTACGTTCCTACCCTCACCATGGTAACCAGGATATATGTTCCTACCCTCATCATGGTAACCAGGATCTACGTTCCTACCCTCACCATGGTAACCAGGATCTACGTTCCTACCCTCACCATGGTAACCAGGATCTACGTTCCTACCCTCACCATGGTAACCAGGATACCTTCCAAATGCCTCACCAGAAGGAGTCACAGAGGCAGACCCCGGACCTGCTGAATAGACTTTGTCTCACAGCTGGACAGGGAACACCTCAGGATCCTCCTGGGTGAGATGGAGGATGTAGCCGGGGTGAGAGGAGCCTGGATTTCCTATCTGAGGCTGTTGCCTCCTAAACAGATGCCCGAACCACCCTGTATGGCTTCTCTCAAGCCAGGGGAGCAATGGCTCTGTTCTAAGCTTCTCCTAGATGGCAGAGCTCTATCTCTGAGAGAGAGTAAGTGCCTGGTGGCTGCGCTCAGCCTGAACATAGGACCCTGGGCTGCCCTTTCAGTGGACACACCACCTGCATAGTTCTCGGGTGAAAAAGGAGATGGGCGGCAGCCGATGGCGACTGCATAAGCTAGATCTTCTACTTAATTAAAGTTCAGTAACTAATTCTTAGGTTTGTTTACATTCACAGGTCAGTACCTGAACCTGGACAAAGACCACAACGGGATGCTGAGTAAAGAGGAGCTGGCACGTTACGGTACAGCAACGCTCACCTCCGCCTTCCTGGACAGGGTCTTCCAGGAGTGCCTCACCTACGATGGAGAGATGGTACGATGCCCCGTCTGTCTGTTTACACTTTTTGTTTCAGTTTCTCCTCCCGGGTTTAAACACCTCGATGCCCCCTCGCCCCTATCCACCGGTGTCCCAGTCCAGTCGTACTGTGTCCAACCTGGCAACCCAAAAGTTGGAGTCTGGAATGGATCCACAAAGCCAGGCCGCAGTGAAGAACATCAAACTGGTCTCTGTGTATTTCACTGGGTCTGAGTGAGCGCCTCCAGTTCCTCAAGCGAGCAACCGGACGTTTCCATGGAAACCATAAAACCACAGGAAGCACCTCCTCTAGACCGTCTCCTTCTTCTCACCTCCCTCAGGACTGAACCAACTCCTCCAGCCACGACGGATGTGGCTCCAAGAGCCAGCAGCTGGTCGCGCATGTCAACAGAAGAATGACTCCAGAACCAGTTAGCCGTCAGGAACTAGCCGTCGGGAGCTTGCAGTTGAAGGCCCAGCTTTAACATAATTTATCTTTTAAAAATAATAATAGATGTTTTTTAAATGATAAAAACATCTATAGTCTTTGAAGTCGTTAATTTCTTGTCTTTTTTTTCCAGGATTATAAAACCTACCTGGACTTTGTTCTGGCTCTAGAGAACAGGAAGGAACCGGCGGCGCTGCAGTACATGTTTAAACTCTTAGACATGCAGAACCTGGGACACCTCAATGTCTTCTCTCTCAACTACTTCTTCAGGGTATCGTCTTCATTTAAAATTAAAGTATAATTAAATCCTCTCCAAACAAATTCAACTTAAAGTCACCATCTTTAAAATTTTAAAGATACACTTTTATTTTGTTTTCTTATGTCGGTTCTTTTTTTTTTTTAGGCCATTCAGGAGCAGATGAAGCTTCACGGTCAGGAACCGGTCACCTTCCAGGACGTCAAGGTACCACACTATAAACTAGATTGTCTCGTTGTCTGAACTAGTTGTTCCTAAAGGAGGTGGGGGATAGTTTACACCCTGAACAGGTCACCAGTCTGTCGTGGGGGCACACACACACATACACACACTCATTCCTAGTGACCAATCAACCTAACATGTATGTTTTTAGAGGAAACCAGAGAAAACTCACACATACACAAGGAGAACATGCAAACTACACACAGAAAGAACAGTGTTTCAAGCCTCGCCGTTACTCTAGTACTCATACCCCTGACCTTCTTGCTGCGAGGCCACCGTGTTAACCTGTGGTTAATGTTTGGAAAATGAAAAAAAAGTATCATTTCAAAGTAAAACGACACCTTTTTCTGTTTGTTTTTGTTCAAAGAACGATGTAAAATTTTGATTTTTTTTTTCTGAGATCATTTTTATTGCAAGAAAATATCAGAAAGTGTGAAATAAAATCTTTAAAAAAAGGGTAAAGAGGGAGCAGGGACCCGGCCAGCGACCCAGCCCTGGATAAATGGTAATGCTGGGTGTCCAGTAGCTTCAAGAGAGAGCTCCAACCAGGTTCAGAACAGCTGCTAGGTGGTGCTGATTTGGGTTGGGTGGCGTTACAACAGCCGTTGGATGACAGTAAAGGGCAGAATGTGGGTTACCATGGCAATTTAGCTTTTGTTGTCATGGTTACCAGCCAGCATTTACAGCATTGCTAAAATATCTTTCAGAGATTATCTGTAAATAATGTCCGATGGAATGTTTTTGAATTCCATCTGATAGGAAGAACCTGAAGGAACTGGTTCTAAATAAACTAACCTGATTGGTCCAACCCCGAAGGAGGAGGAGCTAACACAATGAACCTGTAAACAGTAGTGTTTTTGGCAGGTTATGTAACTTGTTTACAAAGTTAGACAATCTGGTTTTCGCCCATTCCACAGCACAGAGACAGCTTTGATCAGAGTCACCAGTGACCTGCTGATGGTCTCTGATTCCGGTTCCACATCCCTCCTTATTCTCCTCGACCTCTCTGCTGCATTTGACACCATTGATCACATCATCCTTCTCCACCGTCTTCAGCACCACATTGGACTCTCAGGCACTGTCCTTCAATGGTTCCAGTCCTACCTCACTGATCGGACCGAGTGCGTGTCCCTGGGGGAAGCTAAATCCAGAACCCACACAGTCACCTGTGGGGTCCCCCAGGGCTCTGTGCTCGGTCCTACCCTCTTCACAATTTACATGCTCCCCCTTGGTAGTGTCATAAGCACACATGGCATTAATTTCCACTGCTATGCTGACGACACACAGCTCTACCTCAAAGTCACTCCCTCTGGGTCCCCCTCTGCCACTCTCAAACACCTCAGCTCCTGCCTGGAGGACATAAAGGCATGGATGAGCCAAAATTTTCTTCAGTTGAACGGCTCTAAAACCGAAGCCATTCAAATCGGTACCCCTCAACAACTTCGCTCCTCCCCCATAAACTCAATTTCCCTCTTTGGCCACAACATTCCCCTCTCTCCCTCTGTTACCAACCTCGGGGTTAAGTTCGACCCTCACCTTTGACAATCATGTCACCCACATTTGCAAAACTTCCTTCTTTCACCTCCGTAACATCTCAAAACTTGGTCCATCTCTCTCCCTCCCGGCTGCTGAGAAGCTCGTCCATGCCTTTGTCTCCTCCAGGCTGGATTACTGTAATGCGCTTCTCATCGGGATCCCTGGCAGGAGCACGCAAAAGCTCCAGAATGTTCAGAACAGCGCTGCCAGGGTCCTGATGAGGGTGCGGAAATACGAGCACATCACCCCCATCCTTCACAGCCTTCATTGGCTTCCCGTTCACCTCCGTGTTGAATATAAGGTCCACCTTCACACCCATCACTGTCTGCACGGTGAGGCCCCCACTTACCTCTCAGAACTACTCACACTCAATACCTCAACCAGGACCCGGTCAGGCCAACAGCATCGTCTGAACCCACCCAGGACACGGTTAAAAACAATGGGCGACAGGGCCTTCGAGGCTGCTGCTCCCCGCCTGTGGAATGCCCTCCCAGACTACCTCAGGGCCCCACAGACGGAGGATGCTTTTAAAAAAGGACTAAAAACCCACCTTTTTAAAAAAAGCTTATCATTTTTAAATTTGTTTGTTTTTATTGTGCTGTACTGTTTTAATTGTTTTAAGTTTTAATGTTTTAATCCATGTAGCACTCTGAGGCTTGATTTCAGGTGTAGAGTGCATTAGAAATAAAATACATTATTATTATTATTATAAAGTTAGAGGTGGGTCTTAGCTGACCTCAATGGTGGTGCCCAGTGGTACCACCTTAGAACCAGTTCCTTCAGGTTCCTTTGATCAGATTGAAGCTGATACATCTCGATCATCAAACACTCTGTCCTGAAGACACTTTGAAGCAGAGATTCCAAGTTTTTGGCTTCACAAAGATGGAGATTTTGAGGCTGGGCCTAAAGGAGGAGGAGCTATGACACAACAGGATGTCACATCCACAATGGACAACACCCGCCATGACAGTTGGCGTAAAACAAATCGGTCAAAACATGAGAAAGCAGCTGGTAAATTGTGCGTCTTCCGTGTGTTACCACCTAGCATTATGTATCAGTATGAAGAGGAGTTACCACCAGGAATACACCCCCATACTGATTGGTCACGCTTTGTTTTGAGGCTCACACACATAAGCTTTCACATGACCATAGTTCCCGAATGTCCGACTTCTTCCAAACGTTTACCAAAAACAATACACAGCTGCAGCAGCAGGAGATGCCATGTTCTTAGCCTCATTATACTTGATCATGTTCATGGAATGCACTCGAGTGTTCATCATGCAGGAGTCTTATCAGCCGTGGCGGGTGGGCGTGAGATAGGTCCTAAATGCAGGTATGACTTGACATGTCTGTTGAAGCCCTTACTCTGATGGACCCTGCTGGATGAAGAAGGGATTACACCCACTAATAACGTGAATGATTTCCTTCTCAGGATGAAATCTTTGACATGGTGAAGCCCAAAGACCCTTACAAGATTACACTCCAGGATTTGGTGAACAGCGGCCAGGGCGACACCGTGGTCAGCATCCTGATTGATCTCAATGGTTTCTGGACCTACGAGAACAGAGAGATGCTGGGTTCCAACGACAACGACAGCAGCAACGCCGCCGACCTCGAAGACGCTTAAAGTCTGAGATTAAATTATGTTTAAAATGTTATTTGGTGAAGGTTTTTTTTTTTTTTATCATATGTAAATAAACTTAAGTTATGAATAAAAAAATATATAGAATTTGTTCCTAGAATTTTTTGGACGTTTAATAAAATAAAACTGAATTAAATTAAAAGTTTTCTATACCGTTGTTTTCTGTTTATCCAGGGCCGGGTCTTCAGGGGCAACAACCTCAGACTTACCATGGTGAGGGTAGTAACGTAGATCCTGGTTACCATGGTGAGGGTAGGAACGTAGATCCTGGTTACCATGGTGAGGGTAGGAACGTAAATCCTGGTTACCATGGTGAGGATAGGAACGTAGATCCTGGTTACCACGGTGAGGGTAAGAACGTAGATCCTGGTTGCCACGGTGAGGGTAGGAACGTAGATCCTGGTTACCATGGTGAGGGTAGGAACGTAGATCCTGGTTACCATGGTGAGGGTAGGAACGTAGATCCTGGTTACCATGATGAGGGTAGGAACGTAGATCCTGGTTGCCACGGTGAGGGTAGGAACGTAGATCCTGGTTACCACGGTGAGGGTAGGAACGTAGATCCTGGTTACCATGGTGAGGGTAGGAACGTAGATCCTGGTTGCCACGGTGAGGGTAGGAACGTAGATCCTGGTTACCACGGTGAGGGTAGGAACGTAGATCCTGGTTGCCACGGTGAGGGTAGGAACGTAGATCCTGGTTACCATGGTGAGGGAAGGAACGTAGATCCTGGTTACCATGGTGAGGGTAGGAACGTAGATCTGGTTATCATGGTGAGGGTAGGAACATAGATCCTGGTTACCATGGTGAGAGTAGGAACGTAGATCCTGGTTACCACGGTGAGGGTAGGTACTTAGATCCTGGTTACCATGGTGAGGGTAGGAACGTAGATCTGGTTATTATGGTGAGGGTAGGAACGTAGATCCTGGTTACCATGGTGAGGGTAGGAACATAGATCCTGGTTACCATGGTGAGAGTAGGAACGTAGATCCTGGTTACCACGGTGAGGGTAGGTACTTAGATCCTGGTTACCATGGTGAGGGAAGACAGCAGTGATTAAACTGCTCAAAATTACTCAGCAGCATCTGTAGATGAACTAATTAGATGTTAAGAGTTACGACTTCTTTTAATAATTAACTAAAAAATCCGAAAAAAACTTATTTATTTCAAAGCTTAAAAATTTATTAAGAGAAAATAGACTTTTTACAAAAATCTAAAATATCCAATAATATCTTGTTCTTTGCTTACATTAAGCTTCATTTGCATAAAGAAGATATTTAATGAATATTAATGAACTAAATTAAATCGATTGAACGCCATAGAAAACTTTTAGAAAAGACACTTTAGATTAAAAATAAACCCCGTTTTTTGAGGTTTTTTTCAGTAACAAAATCCACTTAAAATTTAAACATTTTAAGTGATCGAATGTTTATTAAAGAAAATCAAACTTAGAATTTAAATCAAACTGTTTTCCTGTGAATTTTAAACCAGAAAAAGTCGCTACATTGACTTTTAATTTAATAGAAAACTAAAAAAATGTATGCATGACATCATCAGTTCCCTTCTTTAGTGTTAAATAAACGAACCCCCTAAACGAACATAAACAACCCGTGTTTGTTTCTAAACTATAAAACGTGTGAGTGTTTCAGGAAGGCAGAGGCGACGGGACGCGGTTGGTTTCTGAATTCTTGAGGGAAGAATCTTGATCCTGTTCGAAGCCGATGTTCACGAAGGACGCAGAGGCAGTTTCTGGTTGTTTGACGGACGCCGGTTCATCGTCTTGTTCCGTTCGTCGCTGAGAGGGAAACCGCCGCTCTGCTTCTTCAGCCAAACGGTGTTCCTCCTCTTCCTCTTCTTCCTGCAGGTAGAAGAAAAAAAAAGTTCGAGATGAAGCTCCGTTATGTTCAGTTATCTTCTGATTATCCAGGGCCGGGTCTTCGGGGGCACCAGCCTCAGACGGGAAGCCCAGGCTTCTCTCACCCCGTCTGCATCATCTATCTCAACCGGAAGGATCCCGAGGTCTTCCCAGTCCAGATGTGAGACATTGTTGGGGGTCTGCCTCTGGGTCACCTCCTGGTGGGAGGTGCCAAGGACACCTCAGCAGTGAGGGAGGCATCCAAACCAGATGCTTGAACCACCTCATCTGGCTTCTCTTAACCTGGAGATCCTGGTTACCACAGTGAGGGAAGGAATGTAGATCCTGGTTACCATGGTGAGGGAAGGAACGTAGATCCTGATTACCATGGTGAGGGAAGGAATGTAGATCCTGGTTACCATGGTGAGGGCAGGAACGTAGATCCTGGTTACCACAGTGAGGGAAGGAATGTAGATCCTGGTTACCATGGTGAGGGTAGGAACGTAGATCCTGGTTACCACAGTGAGGGAAGGAATGTAGATCCTGGTTACCATGGTGAGGGAAGGAATGTAGATCCTGGTTACCATGGTGAGGGAAGGAACGTAGATCCTGATTACCATGGTGAGGGAAGGAATGTAGATCCTGGTTACCATGGTGAGGGTAGGAACGTAGATCCTGGTTACCATGGTGAGGGTAGGAACGTAGATCCTGGTTACCATGGTGAGGGTAGGAACGTAGATCCTGATTACCATGGTGAGGGTAGGAACGTAGATCCTGGTTACCATGGTGAGAGTAGGTACATAGATCCTGGTTACCATGGTGAAGGTAGGAATGTAGATCCTGGTTACCATGGTGATGGTAGGAATGTAGATCCTGGTTACCATGGTGAAGGTAGGAATGTAGATCCTGGTTACCATGGTGAGAATAGGAACGTACATCCTGGTTACCATGGTGACCATACCACTCCATCCTTTCTCCACTGTGAACAGACCCTGAGGTACTTAAACTCCCTCCCTTGGAACAGGACCAGAGGAAAGAATCATCTTTTTTAACTGAAATGAGTCGGGATGTTAATGAATTGAGTTTTTACCCTCCGCGGAGGTGGTGTCACGTACCTCTTTCTTTATCCGGTAGTACTCGTCTATGGCGTACTGGTATTTAGGCGCGGTGATGCCGAACAGAGAAGCCAGTTTCTCACCCATGTAGTCACACACTGGAAGAAAACAAGGAAAAAATAACCTAAACTTATTCCTCTTTGACGGCTTTTCAGAAACTGTCCGGCAGGGTCCTAACGGCCCAACGGCTA
This sequence comes from Neostethus bicornis, assembly GCA_902685375.1. Lineage (NCBI taxonomy): Eukaryota > Metazoa > Chordata > Actinopteri > Atheriniformes > Phallostethidae > Neostethus > Neostethus bicornis. The sequence goes on along the minus strand of LR738552.1, from coordinate 1,116,745 downwards.
GCTCTCAATGGCTAGCTCCTAACGGCTAGTCACCAACAGCTAGCTCCTAACGGCTCACTTCCCACGGCTAGCTCCTGACAGCTAGCTGGTTATGGAGTCATTCTGTTGACATGCTCGACCAGCTGCTGGCTCTCGGAGCCACATCTGTCGTGGCTGGAGGAGTTGGTTCAGTCCTGAGGGAGCTGAGGAGAAGGAGACGGTCTAGAGGAGGTGCTTCCTGTGTTTTTACAGTTTCCATGGAAACGTCCGGTTGCTCGCTTGAGGAACTGGAGGCGCTCACTCGGACCCAGTGAAATACAAAGAGACAAGTTTGGTGTTCTTCAATGAGGCCTGGTTTTGTGGACCCATTCCGGACTCCAGCTTTTGGGTTGCCAGGTTGGACACAGTGTGACCGGACTGGTGTCCGGTGGCTCCAAACAGCTGCTAGGTGGTGCTGAGTTAGGTGAAGGTGGAACAGCCGTTGGTCAAACAACGTACAGGATGGCTCAGTGGGTAGGACCACCGTCCTGTTACTAGAAGGTTGCCCGTTTGATCCCCCTGCCCGGGGTTCATGCCAAGGTGTCTCGAAGCAAGACATCGAACAAACACATCATCAACAAACTGACTTCCCGTTCGGCATGTGATACGAAGTTATAAATCAAAGCGTGTTTAAAGAGCGTCTTACCAGAAATGGTCGAGGTGGCCATTCTCCACATGTGGAACCAGACGTACGGACCCCAGGTCAGTTTGGACTGAAATAGAAAGACATACAACAACAGTCAGACTTTAATATCAAGAGATTTAAGATGTGCTGGTTTATTTCTACAAACGTCACGCATCGGGAGGACTGGTAGGGACAGAGATGAAGACTGCTGGGGCGCAACGAGGGCTTTAAAGAAGCCCACCCTCACCATGGTAACCAGGATCTACATTCCTACCCTCACCATGGTAACCAGGATCCACGTTCCTACCCTCACCATGGTAACCAGAATCTACGTTCCTACCCTCACCATGGTAACCAGGATCTACGGTCCTACCCTCACCATGGTAACCACGATCTATGTTCCTACCCTCACCATGGTAACCAGGATCTACGTTCCTACCCTCACCATGGTAACCAGGATCTACGTTCCTACCCTCACCATGATAACCAGGATCTACGTTCCTACCCTCACCATGGTAACCAGGATCTACGTTCCTACCCTCACCATGGTAACCAGGATCTACGTTTCTACCCTCACCATGGTAACCAGGATCTACGTTCCTACCTCACCACGGTAACCAAAAAACAAGATCACAGAAAGAAACACCTGAAATGAGCTTTCTCTGCAGCAAGGCTAGACTCTTGCTCAGAGACAGAGAGGGGGAGCTCTGGCATCTGGTCAGGATGCCTCCCTCTCTGGTGAGGTGTTCCGTCCCATCAGGAGGAGACCCAGAGGCAGACCCCGGACCTGCTGGAGAGACTGTGTCTCACAGCTGGACAGGGAACACCTCAGGATCCTCCTGGGTGAGCTGGAGGATGCAGCCAGGGTGAGAGAAGCCTGGGCTTCCACCTGAGGCTGTTGCCCCCGGCGACCCGGCCTCGGATAAACGAAAGATGATAGAATGGATTTTTTAAAATGATTTTTTTTTAACATGTTTGGACACACATGTTCTTTCAGTAGCCCCTCACCCCTACCCTCAGGCACCACCCTGTGATCGTTTACTCACCGGATCAACTGGAAGAACGTGTTGTTTCTCTGACTCCTCCTCTTCTTCATCAGTGCTGAACTCCTCCATGGTTTCACCGCTGGCAAAGTAAATGGTTCTCCTGGGAATTTTAATCTTTTTAGGACGTTCCGTCATTTCAACCGTTTGAAAATCGGACGATTTCTGAAAAACAAACAATCTCATGTTTACTTTTTCATTTTCCCCCAAAAAGGAATCAACAAAGTCTTCTGAATCTTTGGAAGCCTGCTTATCGGGGCGAGGGCAACAACCTCAGACGGGGGAAGCTCAGGCTTCTTTCACCCCGGCTGAATCCTCCATCCCACCAGGAGGTTCCTGAGGTGTTCCCTGTCCAGCTGTGAGACATAGTCTCTCCAGCAGGTCAGGGGTCTGCCTCTGGGTCTCCTCCTGGAGGGACGGAACACCTCGCCAGAGAGGGAGGCATCCTAACTAGATGACCGATCCACCCCATCTGGCTTCTCTCTGCCATCCGGGAGGAACAATGGCTCTACTCAGAGCTCCTCCTGGATGGCAGAGCTTGTCCCTCAATCTTTGAGAGAGAGCCAAGCCACCCTGCGGACGAAGATCATTTCAGCCGCTTGTATGCGTGAGCTCGTTCTTTCGGTCACCACCCACACTGGTTAGGGTAGGAACGTAGATCATGGTTACCATGGTGAGGGTAGGAACGTAGATCATGGTTACCATGGCGAGGGTAGGAACGTAGATCATGGTTACCATGGTGAGGGTAGGAACGTAGATCCTGGTTACCATGGTGAGGGTAGGAACGTAGATCCTGGTTACCATGGTGAGGGTAGGAACGTAGATCCCGATTACCGTGGTGAGGGTAGGAACGTAGATCCTGGTTACCATGGTGAGGGTAGGAACGTAGATCCTGGTTACCATAGAGAGGGTAGGAACGTAGATCCTGGTTACCATGGTGAGGGTAGGATCAAAGATCCTGGTTACCATGGTGAGGGTAGGAACGTAGATCCCGGTTACCATGGTGAGGGTAGGAACGTAGATCCTTGTTACCATGGTGAGGGTATGAACGTTGATCCTGGTTACCATGGTGAGGGTAGGAACGTAGATCCTTGTTACCATGGTGAGGGTAGGAACGTAGATCCTGGTTACCATGGTGAGGGTAGGAACGTAGATCCTGGTTACCATGTTGAGGGTAGGAACGTAGATCCTGGTTACCATGGTGAGGGTAGGAACGTAAATCTTGGTTACCATGGGGAAGGTAGGAACGTTGATCCTGGTTACCATGGTGAGGGTAGGAACGTAGATCCTGGTTACCATGGTGAGGGTAGGAACGTAGATCCTGGTTACCATGGTGAGGGTAGGAAGGTAGATCTTGGTTACCATGGTGACGTAGGAACGTAGATCTTGGTTACCATGGTGACGTAGGAATGTAGATCTTGGTTACCATGGTGAGGCTCTTTTGTCTTGAAGCAAAACTAAAGATGGTGGACTGGTAGTGTTGTTCCACCACAGTTTTCAAGATGTGGAGCTTTTAGTGACAGTTTAACGTCTTTAACATCTTATTATGATTTAACACACTTTTAAACATCGTTACCATGGTAACCCACATTCACACTAACTGTCCTGTGTTCCACTAACGGCTGTTCTAGCTCTGTTCCACCAAGCAGCTGTCCACATTCAGAATCCACTCCAACACAAACTAATCATCTCTAACTAGTTTTAGGATTTAACGTCAAACACAAACAGATTTTCTAAATAAAAGAATTAAAACTAAAAAAAACACATGTTTGTTTGTTTTGTTTAGTTTTAGTGAATTAGCTTCTATGCTAATGAAGGAAGTGGATAAAAAAGAACAAATAAATGTATAAGTTTGACTCTAAATTTAAGCTAGAGAAGAAAAATTTAGGATAAAAGTGAGTAAAATACGTCACCATTTCTGTTTCCATCGTTTGTCTCGAAAAAACGTTGATTTTTGTTCAAAATAGAGTTAATTCTAACTTTTCAAGTTAGCCGTTACAATAATAAATGTTACTTCCGAATTCCTCTTTCAATATAAAAGCACCCATTTGGTATTTTTTTCATTACTTTTTATAAAATGTTTTAAAAAATGTTTGTTTCCATGACAGCTGACTTTTCAGTATTATTTATTAATAATTTGTATACTTTAAAAGGTTTTTAAGTCAAACATGATTTGAAAATTTATTTTAAAATGATTTTATTTTATTGTTCCACCTAAAAACCGGAAGTTATTGATGTTAACAGTCAAACCGGAAAAACAAGGTGATTTCTTTCGGATTTTTCGACCTTAGTTCGTAAAAATAAAGTAAAAAAATGGCCACAAAAAAATCCGGTAGCCGTTTGGAGAATGAGATTGAACGGTGCCGTTCAGAAGGACAGTGGGAAAAAATACCAGAGATTCTACGACAATTTTCATCGAAATTAATCGCCAACGGTAAGCGGTTAAAATTCCGATTTGTAGCCGGGATTGGAGGCCTGAAGTCGGCCTGAGTCTGTGAAGGTATCCCCTCTGAGAACCAGGCCTGGAGGTTTTATTTAAACACGATATTTAATAAAAATATCTGTTTAAATTCATGTAAAAATTTAATAAAAACAGTTTCAGTAAAAATAACTTTATTGATCATTTTTTAGAATTTTTTTGTTTTGACAGTTTCGTAATTTTCTTTTAATTATGAACATTTAACGTAAAAAATAATTCAAATAAAATCAAGAAAAACAATGACATAAAATTATGATTTATTATTGATTTTTAATTTAAATTAAAAATTACTCATTTCTGCTTTTTAACCTTTAATTGACCAAATTATCTTTAATTTACAGCCAGAAAATAATTTTTAATGAGTTATATTTGTTTAATTTTATTAATAAAAAGTTGTTTTTTCAGGTTATTTTTTAACTGCTTCACAATTTTTTTTTCAAGCAGTTTAAAATCTGAATGTTTTTATTTTTTTAATCAGTTCAGATTTTAGAAAAAATCTTGAATCTGAGTGAAAAAAAAAACTTGTTTTAGACCAAAAACAAACACAATAAAGACAAGATTGAAACTTAATAAAATCTGAAAAATTTAACAAATAGTCCCTGATGTTCCAGAAACCATGGTAACCAAGATCTATGGTCCTACCATCACCATGGTAACCATGATCTACGTTCCTACCCTCACCATGGTAACCAGGATCTACGTTCCTATCCTCACCATGGTAACCAGGATCTACGTTCCTACCCTCACCATGGTAACCAGGATCTACGTTCCTACCCTCACCATGGTAACCAGGATCTACGTTCCTACCCTCACCATGGTAACCAGGATCTACGTTCCTATCCTCACCATGGTAACCAGGATCTACGTTCCTATCCTCACCATGGTAACCAGGATCTACGTTCCTACCCTCACCATGGTAACCAGGATCTACGTTCCTACCCTCACCATGGTAACCAGGATCTACGTTCCTACCCTCACCATGGTAACCAGGATCTACATTCGTATCCTCACCATGGTAACCAGGATCTACGTTCCAACCCTCACCGTGGTAACCAGGATCTACGTTCCTACCCTCACCGTGGTAACCAGGATCTACGTTCCTACCCTCACCATGGTAACCAGTATCTACGTTCCTACCCTCACCATGGTAACCAGGATCTACGTTCCTACCCTCACCATGGTAACCAGGATCTACGTTCCTACCCTCACCATGGTAACCAGGATCTACGTTCCTACCCTCACCATGGTAACCAAGATCTATGTTCCTACCCTCACCATGGTAACCAGGATCTACGTTCCTACCCTCACCATGGTAACCAGGATCTACGTTCCTACCCTCACCATGGTAACCAGGATCTACGTTCCTACCCTCACCATGGTAACCAAGATCTATGTTCCTACCCTCACCATGGTAACCAGGATCTACGTTCCTACCCTCACCATGGTAACCAATGTGGGTGGTGAGGGTAACTTTCTCTGTCTCATGATCTCCGTCTCGGCTGATTTGTGTATCTTTAATTAGTGTTTCATGTGTCTCCTGTGCCCGGCCAGGCCCCATGGATAAAAGCCACCAGGCACTCGCTCTTGTGCCCCACCCTCGGGGCTAGCTCCAACGGTGGACCCCATTGACCTGCGTCCGGGCAAGGGCAACTTGGCCCTGCTTGATCTCTTCATCTGGTCCCTCATGTAGGACCTGTTTGCCTTCGAGCATTAAGCCCAGGACAACATGGCTCCTCGGATAATTAGGGTACGCAAACCCCTCCTCCACGATATGGTGACGGCTCCAGGAGGAGGTGTTTAAACGTTTTAGAATGAACTTGTACAAACACAGATTGTTCTCACTCAGAGGAAAACATACAGACGTTAGAGCTCGTTACTTAAAGAGTTCAGAAAGCCGATTAAAGCTCATTTCTAGGATTATTATCTGGTTTCAAACAAGGTTTCTTTGTGTAAAAGTTCTTCTCTTTTTGCGTTGGTTCCCTTTGATTTTCGTTTTTTCTGTCCACTTCTGTTTATCCGCGGCCGGGTCGTCGGGGGCAACAGCCTCAGACATGGAACCCAGGCTTGTCTCACCCCGGCTGCATCCTCCATCTCACCCAGAAGGATCCTGAGGTGTTCCCTGTCCAGCTGTGAGACATAGTCCCTCCAGCTGGTCCAGGGTCTGCCTCTGGGTCTCCTCTCGTGGGATGAAATCCTAACCTCTAGTCAATCTGATTTTAAAAAAATAATATCTTTCACAATAAAAGTCATCAGTGGTGCTTTTATTTTTTAAATGGAGAAAGAATAAAAGTTTTTTTAATAAAATGTTTAAAACCAGAAAATAATATAAATATAAAAACAATATGATTTTAATAACATTATTATTTAAGTAATAATTCTTAGAGAAAGTTGGTGCTAAAATGTGTGTGTTTGTGTGTGTGTGTGTCTGTGTGTGTTTGTGTGTGTGTGTGTCCACACCTCCAGACGACGTGGTGGAGATGCTCCTCGGGGAGAGTAAACTCCAGATGTTCCTTAAAGAGAACCCCATCAAACCCAACGTGACGTTGATCGGTCCGAGGAACAAACTGAACGAGATCAGGAGACACCTGACGGCTGCTCTGGAGAAGGGAACCCTGAAGGTAACAAAAAAAAACCCCGAAACACGCCCCGTTGGTAAAAACCTTAGGCTGATAATCTGATTCTCTTCCAGCCGGAATACCTCCAGGAAGCCTGCCTGCTGATGGGGAAGCTCTGCTTCGTGGAGGGAGAGTACCGAGACTCCCTACGTACGCTCTCTTTTTCACTCTGATCTCTGATTGGTCCGCTTCAACTGACTCAAACTCTCTCATTTGTTGGCAGAGAACTACAACAAGGTGAACCTGGAGGACATTCACCTGTTGGGAATGCCCGCCTACCGCTTGTGCATGATAGCTGAAGCCTTCGCCATAAAAGGTACCCACGCTCGTTCAAGCCACACCTGCTGGAGTGGCACCTCCCTCAATGACCCCTCTGAGTTACCGTGCGCCTCGGCGGGCGTTACGTCTTACATCAGCCTGCTCCTTTTGGGATTTCCATCCAGGGGGCGCCACAGCAAGTCCTGTCTCCTGTACCCTCTTGGGTTCATGCCCTCCTTCACTGCAGGGCACTGCAGGGTCTAGAAGAGGTCTAGAACCCCTTCTAGTACCCCTGCCTGGCAGTACCTATCTGCTCTGTCAGTCAGTGACCTTCTTAACCGTTCCTTTAGGGTTACCTAACCCTAACGTATCCCTAATCAGCCCATCCTGGCTGATTCAAGGCGAGTCGAATAGGTCGCCAGTCTATCGTGGGGCCACACACACACACACACTCATTCCTGGGGGCAATCATGTAGCGGCCAATCAACCTAGCATGCCCGTTTTTGGAGGGTCGGAGGAAACCCACACATACACATGGAGAACATGCAAACTCCACACAGAAAGGACAGTGTTCCAAGCCTCGTCCCTACCCAGGACTCAAACCCACGACCTTCTTGCTGTGAGGCCACTGTGCCACCCACTGCACCACTGTGCCGCCCCTCTCTACTAGATCTCTCTGGGAGTGACCAGGATGGACAGGATCAGAGGAACAGCACATGTTAGAGGTTTTAAAGTCAGAGAGGTCAGACTGAGATGGTTTGGACATGTGCAGAGGAGAGAGAGAGAGTACATCAGAAGAAGGATGCTGGGTTTGGAACCACCAGGAAAGAGGACTAGAGGAAGACCAAAGAGGAGGTTCATGGATACAGTGAAGGAGGACATGAATCGAAGAGGATGCAGGAGATAGGGTTAGATGGAAGAAACTGAGTTGATGTTGCGCCCCCTGGAGGAAAATGATGGAAGGGGAAGAAGATAGAAGGAAAAAAAAAGAATTCCTCACTGTGCTGCACTCCTTACACCGCAGCAGGCTGCCCTTCGACGGCGCCAATGGTGGGAGAAGCGGGGTCTAGACGTGCTCTTTGTGGGACGCAAACCCGCGAACTTCCGGTTCGCGCGGGAATGCTCTAACCACTGAGCTGCCGTCTCCACCTTAAAAAATAGATAGACCCAGATTTTTATTTGTTTTCCGTCACTGGATTTTTTTTTTTTTCAGGACTGTGTTTGGAGAAACTTCCGGCCTTCTCTTCAACTGTTTTAAGCATGAGCTCAGGTTCTCTGGGGTCGATGTACGCCGACACGGACGATCGGGAAAAGGATATAATCTCCTGCTACGAAAAATCCGGAGACATCGCGCTGCTGTACCTGCAGGAAGTAGAAAAGGTGTGTTTCTGAGGGACAGAAAGAGTTACTCCTCCAGATTCTGTCCATGTGAGTGTCTCTCTCTCTCTGTGTTTGTTTTCCAGGCGTTAACAGTAGGAATTCAGAACCGTAGTCCCAAAAACGCACCGGTGGTCCACGAAGCAGAGCTGGGCTACTTCTTGGAAACCGGCCTACAGAGGGCGCACATCCTTCATTTTAAAAGCGGGTGAGAAAAATCACAAAGAAGAGTTTAAAAAAAAAAAAAACGAGTTTAAACAGTTTTGTTTTCGGTGGTGTTAGACACACACGTCGGCATTGCGATCCAATAGACGAATCAGTGCGGCGTCTGCAGTAATTAGGGCGGACTCTGGATCATGGGGAAAAAAGAGCTGAGCCGAAAAGCAAAGCTCTGAGTTTACTGAGAGCTTTGATTTACGTTCCTACCCTCACCATGGTAACTAGGATCTACATTCCTACCCTCACCATGGTAACTAGGATCTACGTTCCTACCCTCACCATGGTAACCAAGATCTACGTTCCTACCCTCACCATGGTAACTAGGATCTACGTTCCTACCCTCACCATGGTAACTAGGATCTACGTTCCTGCCCTCACCATGGTAACCAGGATCTACGTTCCTACCCTCACCATGGTAACCAGGATCTACGTTCTATCCTCACCATGGTAACCAGGATCTACGTTCCTGCCCTCACCATGGTAACCAGGATCTACGTTCCTACATTCACCATGGTAACCAGGATCTACGCTCCAACCCTCACCATGGTAACCAGGATCTATGTTCCTACCCTCACCATGGTAACCAGGATCTACGTTCCTACCCTCACCATGGTAACCAGGATCTACGCTCCAACCCTCACCATGGTAACCAGGATCTATGTTCCTACCTTCACCATGGTAACCAGGATCTATGTTCCTACCCTCAGCATGGTAACCAGGATCTATGTTCCTACCTTCACCATGGTAACCAGGATCTACGTTCCCATCCTCACCATGGTAACCAGGATCTACGTTCCTACCCTCACCATGGTAACCAGGATCTACGTTCCTACCCTCACCATGGTAACCAGGATCTACGTTCCTACCCTCACCATGGTAACCAGGATCTACGTTCCTACCCTCACCATGGTAACCAGGATCTACGTTCTATCCTCACCGTGGTAACCAGAATCTACGTTCCTACCCTCACAACAGATCCATCTGGGTCTCAGTTCTCTGACACAAACGACACCTGTGTGTCTTCGTGGGGTTACTGAGATTGCCAGAATATAACAGAAAACACAATTCATAAATATTCATTAATGAGAACATCCTTTTTTTGTTTCCATTGGTTGTTCGTTCTCCGTCCTCCCAACTTCTCTTCTTGTAAAGGAGACTCTTCCCTTATCTCCTGAAAAACAGACACGGACAACCCCCCTTCTTCCTGACACACACAGTGATACACACACAGTGATACACACACTGTCTAAACTGGATACATCTGGTTTTTCTTTGTGACCTTGGGAACTTTTTTTCACTCAGACAACCTCCTAGAACTCTGTTAAACACAACAATAAGCATTTATTATCAAAGCACAGCAAATCTTTATTGAATAAAAAGTCAAATGTTAAGTCTTAAAATGTAAAGAGTAAAATATCAACTTTCAGTCATCTGGTCAGGATGCCTCCCTCACTGGTGGGGCTTCCATCTCACCAGCAGGAGACCCAGAGACAGACCCCGGATCCGCTGGAGAGACGTCCTCATGCAGTCGCTGTGATGAAACTTACTTTGGAGAAACACTGAACCATTTTTAAGAGACTTTTTTTTCTGCTTCCCGTTTGTCGTCATAGCAACGTGACTAAAGGCGTGAGCAGGTTTCGGGAGATCCTCCGAGCGGTGGAGACCAGGACCACCCAGAACCTGCGGATGGTGAGGAAAATAACTATACACCTGTAGTCACGTGTATGGAGTATTGACCTTGACCATCTAAGTCTGTAACGGTGTGTGTGTGTGTGTGTGTGTGTGTGTGTGCAGACCATAGCCAGGCAGCTTGCAGAAATCCTCCTCAGAGGAATGTGTGAACACAGCTACTGGTCTCCTCTGGAAGACCCTCCCAGAGACTCCCCGCTGGACGACAACATCTCAAAAAAACAAAGAGCGATGAAGCGGCCGAGCCTCAGCCGAATGCCACGGTGCTACACGGGAGACAGGTAGGCCACCGGCAGGGTGTGGCACCTTTAAATCACCACGGGGTTTTCTTCTAACCTGGTCCTGCTGGCTGGTCCAGTCTGTTCTGTCCTCAGGAGAACACGGAGGAGGCGCTGCTGCTGCTGCTCATCAGTGAATCCATGGTAACCACTCTAACACGTCACGGTTTTTATTGAGTCATTAATGTTAGCCTACAAACTGTCCCAATCTGGATATTTTGAGTTTGATCCCCATGATTTAAACCGGGGCTGCCCAACCAGTCGATCGCGGTCTAACGGTAGCTTAGACTGATTTCATGTCGACCACCAGGTGTGTAAGGAGTCTGTGTTTTTAACTCGGAGACTTTAATGCACATTTAGCGAGTATTCAGACCCTCGAGACGCTAGAGTCGCTAAAATCTAGCTGCTTTTTCTCGTGTTTTAGAAGATTTTCAGTCTGTGACGTGAAAGCACGTTGTTAGGCCTGTTATGCTGTGGCCCCTCCCCCTCGCAAAGCGATGTCAGAGAAAATGTCTGTGTGTTTGTGTTAGAAAAAGAAGAGACAGGGAGGAACATTTGTATGTGTATTTGAGAGAGAGAGAGAGTGAGAGTGTGTGTGTGTGTGTATGTGTAATTACTGTATGTGAGTGTTTGTTTGTGTGTGTGTGTTTGTGTTAGAAAGAGAAGAAGAGACGGGGAGGAACATTTGTATGTGTATTTGAGAGAGAGAGAGTATGTGTGTGTATGTGTATTTATGTGAGTGTGAGTTTGTGTGTGTGTGTGTTTGATCTCAGAATCTTTGCTCCTTGAAAAGTAGATCTTGGGTCCAAAAATGTTGGTCACTCCTGATTTAAACGATCAACGTTATTGTAACAGATTCTCTTAGAAACTCAGAAATAAGACGCTGGGTTCAATCAGCAGGAGTCGATACCATTAAACTAGGAATGAATTTAACTGGTCACTAGATGTTGTAAAGATCCGGTGTTCTGATGAGATCTGTGACTGGTCGCAAAACCTAAAAATTATACACATTAAAACGAATAAAAACACTTTCAAATTATGGATTTTTAGTCAAAAAATGCAGATGAGGGGCAAAAAAACGCTAATTCCAGTAGAAGTTAGCGTCATACCAGGGAGCAGATCCTGATGTTTAAATTATCTGGAAGGGAGTGAGGGAGGAGAATGACCCGTTCTGGGCATGCGCAGAGGCGCAAAGTCGCAGATCTAGTCAGGTCGCAGATGTCGTCAGGACACCGGAGCTTCTTTTTAAAAAACATGGAAGAGCGAAGCTCTACATTAATGATGAACAGGTTATCATTTATGTAACCTATTGCATCATCGTCGTAGCAGGCAGTACTTCAAAACGCTGAGTCACAAGTTAAAGGGAAACATACCCCTTGTGACAAAGCCCGGAAGTCGGCCATCACGGAGATGGTGGATAGGGGTGAGGGGGCATGGAGCACTCAAATTTATCTTCAGGGGTTATTAAAGTTCATTTAGTTTAATATTTCTTTCAAAGCTCTAAAAGCTCCTCCTATTGGTTCTAAACTGTAGTTCTTTAAACAGTAAATCAATACGATGCCAATGAGACGGGTGGAGCGATGGTACGGCTCTGTGCCACAGAAACCTTCTGAACATCTGTTTCTCTCTAGGCCAACAGAGACGCCGTGCTGAGCAGGATCCCGGAACACGAGCAGGACCGGATCCTCAGCCTCCAGTCTGCCTCGGTGGTGTACGACCTCCTGACCATCGCTCTGGGCCGAAGGGGGCAGTATGAGATGCTCTCAGAGGTGAACGACATCTCAGTTTTTATGGTTGTTTCCTGTGGGCGTACCCTGGAAAAATCTTTCTAAGCTGGTTTTGTTGGTAGACCAAAATACACACAAATATTTAAAATCTCTGGAATTCCTCCCTCATCTCACCAACAAGGGAGGCATCTTAACCACATGCCCACACCAACCCATCTTACTCCTATCGATCTGGAGGAGCAATGGCTCTGATGAGAGTAGGAACGTAGATCCTGGTTAACGTGGTGAGGGTAGGAACATAGATCCTGGTTACCATGGTGAGGGTAGGAACGTAGATCCTGGTTACCATGGTGAGGGTACGAACGTAGATCCTGGTTACCATGGTGAGGGTAGGAACGTAGATCCTGGTTACCATGGTGAGGGTAGGAACATAGATCCTGGTTACCATGGTGAGGGTAGGAACGTAGATCCTGGTTACCATGGTGAGGGTAGGAATGTAGATCCTGGTTACCATGGTGAGGGTAGAAACGTAGATCCTGGTTACCATGGTGAGGGTAGGAATGTAGATCCTGGTTACCATGGTGAGGATAGGAATGTAGATCCTGGTTACTATGGTGAGGGTAGGAACGTAGATCCTGGTTACCATGGTGAGGGTAGGAACGTAGATCCTGGTTACCATGGTGAGGGTAGGAACGTACGTAGATCCTGGTTACCATGGTGATGGTAGGAACGTAGATCCTGGTTACCATGGTGAGGGTAGGAACGTAGATCCTGGTTACCATGGTGAGGGTAGGAACATAGATCCTGGTTACCATGGTGAGGGTAGGAACGTAGATCCTGGTTACCATGGTGAGGGTAGGAACGTAGATCCTGGTTACCATGGTGAGGGTAGGAACGTAGATCCTGGTTACCATGGTGAGGGTAGGAACATAGATCCTGGTTACCATGGTGAGGGTAGGAACTTAGATCCTGGTTACCATGGTGAGGGTAGGAACATAGATCCTGGTTACCATGGTGAGGGTAGGAACATAGATCCTGGTTACCATGGTGAAGGTAGGAATGATTCCTGACTGCCTAAATTGGTTTTAGCATCAAACATCATTAATGATCATTTTAACGGGTGAATGTTACGTCTGCAGTGTTTGGAGAGAGCCATGAAGTTCGCCTACGAGGAATTCCACCTGTGGTACCAGCTGGCTCTGTCGCTGATAGCCTCCGGTAGATCCGCCCTGGCGGTTAAAGTCCTGAAGGAGTGTATGCGTCTGAAACCCAACGAGCCGACCATCCCACTGCTGGCCATCAAACTCTGCATCGGACCACTGCACTTGGTGAGAACCACACGCCGTCTGACGGAGGGGTGAATACCGTAGTGACTGTATCTTTATTTGCCCCTCCTAATCCAGCTGGATGAAGGCGAGAAGTTTGGGAAGCATGCGATCAAGGTCGCAGAGAAAGCAACCGAGTTCAGAGCTAAAGCCCAAATGGCGATGGGCCTGGTTTACAGCCTCAAAGCTACCGAAGGTGAGTTCTGTCACGTGGACGAGGTGTCTGTGCACCTGTGCTTGTGTAACACTATAGTGACGTCTCTCGAATAAAAACGCACATTATTACTATTCCTAAGTTTAGCCACGCCCACTTAAAGGAGAACACACGTCCTGTTTCTCTGTTGTTTGTTGTGATTCTTAATGTTTTTCTTTGTTTCTCTGAATCTTTTCAGCGTCTCTGCGAAGCGAACAAGAGGAGTATCAGAGAAAAGCTTTGAAATCTTTTCAGAAGTTTGTTTATTTTCTTACTTTAATATTAAAATATTTTAGATCAGGGGTGCCCAACCTTTTTTTTACCCAAGATCTACTTTTCAAGAAGCAACCCCTCCTAAGATCCACCCGTCCAGCGTTAACACCGCAAACCCTAACAGACGGTGTCCAGCCTGGTGTAAAACACACAACACGTTTCATTGTTACACGCTAAGATACTAAGCGGTATGTTAGTTACACGCTTAGTAACCAAGGTATCTTGGAACGCACCCGTACACACATGGAACACACCCGTACACACATGGAACACACCCGCACACACATGGAACACACCCGCACACACATGGAACACACCCGCACACACATGGAACACACCCGCACACACATGGAACACACCCGCACACACATGGAACACACCCGCACACACGTGGAACGCACACGTACACGTGGACAACCTCCTCTCTCTCTCTTACTCTCTTTTTCTCTCTCTAACACAGACAGATATTTTCTGCATGCAGCGCTTCGCGAGGGGGAGGGGCCACAGCAGCACAGGCTTAACAACGTGCTTTCACGTCACAGACTCCGAAAATCTCCTAAAAGAAAAAGACGCTAGATTTGTGCTTTTTTGAAAAAAAATAAGTTGCTAAATTTTAGCGACTCTAGCAGCTCAACGTTCTGAATACTCGTTCATAACAGCGTTAAAGTTGCTTAAGTTGGCGACACTGACTCGATTTATTATTCTTCCTCTTAAACGCCAGGCGGTCGACTGGTTGGGCACCCCTGGTTGAGCTTGTCTTTGTTTCCTCTGACTGTCAGACATTTTTTTTTTCTTAGAGCTCAGAGTATCTGTCCGAACGATCATCTGACAGCTTTCTACTTGGCGCTGCAGCTGGCGGTTTGCAGACAGGTGATGCAAACATTTTCACAGACAAAGTTTCAGACGTGAAAAAACTCACCGAAGAAAAACAAGAGGCCTCGTTTATTAAGACTTAAGTTGAGCCCTAAATCAGTTTTTAAAAAAACCTCCGTTACTCACCAGCTTATACAGCCAAGGGTATGACTGCCAGGGTCCCCGTCGTCAGCTCCCGCCCATGTCCCGTCACCCAGCTACCATTGTCGGTCGTCAACCAACTCCTCTGGGCAGGTGGTGAGCCTGATGGAAGGTCAGCCCATGTCCCCGGTTCAGGCTGAGCCCAGCCAGGCTTCATGGGTAAAAGTTAAGCCACCAAGCGCTCGCTCTCATGCCCCACCCTTTAGCCTAGCTCCAAGCGGGGGCCCGGTGAACCACGTCCGGGCAAGGGCAATGTGGCCATGGTTGATCTCTTCATAGAGCTTTTCGATGGCACATCCCACCAGGAGGATACCAAGAGGCAGACCCCGGCCCTGCTGGAGAGACTATGTCTCACATCTGGACTGGAAACACCTCAGGATCCTCCTGGGTGAGATGGAGGATTCAGCTGGGGTGAGAGAAGCCTGGGCTTCCCGTCTGAGGCTGTTGCCCCCGGCAACCCGGTCCCGGATAAGCGGAAAATGGCGGAACGAAACTCCCCAGAATCAACCTAACATGTATGTTTTTTAGAGGAAACCAGAGAAAACCCACACATACACAGGGAGAACATGCAAACTACACACAGAAAGACCAGTATTTCAAGCTCTGTCCTCACCCGGGACTCAAACCCACAACCCTCTTGTCATGATGCCACTGTGCTACCCACTGCTCCACCGTGCCGCCTCCTCTCCAGAACGTTACTAACTTTCTTCCCTCTGTCGTTGTTTGGTGTTAACCTGTAGTGTGTGTGTTCGTGCGTAGATCCCAGAGGCTTTAGGCTACGTCCGTCAGGCTCTGCAGCTCCAAGGAGACGACGTCCACTCCCTGCACCTGCTGGCGCTGCTCCTCTCGGCTCAGAAACACTACCACGATGCCCTCAACATCATCGAGATGGCTCTGGCAGAGTACCCGGAGAACTTCAAGTGAGCCCGCCTCGCTTCGTCTGGTTGGTTCAATCAGCTGTTACCATAACATCCTCTGTGTGTGTGTGTGTGTGTGTGTGTGTGTATAGTCTGCTGTACACCAAAGTAAAGCTGGAGTCCATGTGCAAAGAACCAGAGGACGCTTTGCTCACCTGCAAACACATGCTGCAGATCTGGAAGAGTTTTTACAACCTTACGAACCCCAGGTACGCACACACACACGGAACGTACCCCTACACACGTGGAACGCATCCAAACACACCTGAAACGAATCCGTACGCACGTGGAACGAATCCGTACGCACGTGGAACGTATCCGTACACACGTGGAACGTACCCGTACACACGTGGAACGTATCCGTACAGACATTGAACGCACCCACACACGCGTGGAACACACACGTATACACACTTGGCGGTCAACTTGGAACCAGTCCACGGGTTACCAGTAGACCGCGATCGACTGGTTGGGCACGCCCAGTTTACATGGTTCGGTCTGTGTGGGATTATATGTGTGTGTGTGTGTTTCAGCGATTCTGGGCGTGGCAGCAGCTTGTTGGACAGAGGCACCACCGACAGACGCCAGCTCAACGCCATGACGCTGCCAGATTTAAGCGACCCTGACACTGGTAAACACACACACATCTTCAGACACACACACTTCCTCCGCCAGGTGGCTGGACTCTCACTCAGAGATGAAGGAAGGAGCTTGGAGTAGAGCCGCTCCTCCGGGTTGGTAGAACCCAGATGGGGTGGTTCAAGCATCTGGTTAGGATTCAGGAGAATGACCCTCCAGCTGGACAGGGAACACCAGCTGGGGGATGCAGCCTGGGTGAGAGAAGCCTGGGGTTCCTGACGCCCCCGCGACCCGGTCACAGAGAACCACAGCCTTGCTGGTGAGGTCTTCCATCGCACCAGGAGGAGACCCAGAGTCTGTCTGGACCTGCTGGAGAGACTATGTCTCACAGCTGGACAGGGAACACCTCAGGATCCTCCTGGGCGAGATGGAGGATGCAGCTGGGGTGAGAGAATCCCGGCTGTTGCCCTGGTGACCCAGCCCCGGATAGGCGGAAGACAACGTAACGGTGAGAGTGTGTCATGATCCTGGTGAAGTTTTCGACACACACACTGAATCATTTCCATATTTTTTCTTCTTTCTGTGTTTAATTTCCTGTTTTTTTCTTTTAGTTTCTGGTTCTTCTTCTTCTTCTCTCTCTGGGTTCGAACCGGTCTCACCCACCTCCACCACGCCCACCTCACCCACACTCTCTTCCCCTTCTTCTCCTCAAGTTTCCTTCCAGTTTGTTCTCCCTCCAAACAGAAACCCCTCCTTTCCCCCTCCTCCCGCCCCCTCTAGCCCTTACGTTACTCTGCGGCAGCTCTCCTCTCCCTGTAAACCACCCGCTCGCCCGCCATGTCCGCAGCTCGGTGTGGACGCATGAGGAGCTAACGCACGTAACCGCAAACCTGAGAGATTTAAGCCATGATCTAAACACACGATGCATCCGTGTGATTGGTTGGTGATGGTCAGTCTGGATCTGGTGTGTGATTGGTTGGTGATGATCAGTCTGGATCTGGTCTGTGATTGGTTGGTGGTGGTCAGTCTGGATCTGGTCTGTGATTGGTTGGTGGTGGTCAGTCTGGATCTGGTCTGTGATTGGTTGGTGATGGTCAGTCTGGATCTGGTGTGTGTGTGTGTGATTGGTTGGTGATGATCAGTCTGGATCTGGTGTGTGTGTGATTGGTTGGTGATGGTCAGTCTGGATCTGGTGTGTGTGTGATTGGTTGGTGATGATCAGTCTGGATCTGGTCTGTGATTGGTTGGTGGTGGTCAGTCTGGATCTGGTCTGTGATTGGTTGGTGGTGGTCAGTCTGGATCTGGTCTGTGATTGGTTGGTGATGATCAGTCTGGATCTGGTGTGTTATTGGTTGGTGATGATCAGTCTGGATCTGGTGTGTGTGTGTGATTGGTTCACATCAACCTAACAGCATGTTTTTAAAACCCAAACACACACCGCCTGACAAAAGGCCTCGTTAAGCAAACGAGAAACCCGCCGAAGAACGGCACGAAGAGACGTAACCGTTTCGTTTGGCGCTAGCGTCACTAACTCGACTTCACACCAGGAATGTGCTTGACGTGAAAACGTGCACGAGAGCTGTGTTTTTCCGCAGCAGACGCAGGTGTGTGTTTGTGTCTGACGGCGTATGTGTGTGTGTGCTTCCAGGTTCGGTCCATGCCACCTCCCTGGCAGCCAGCAGAGCGGAGCAGGCTCTGTCTGAGATAGCGTCCTCACTGCAGAGCACCATTCCTAAAAATGGACCTTCTCATCCCTGGATGACCCTGGCCCAGATCTGGCTGCATGCAGGTAAACACACACACACACAGGTGCCCCGCCCACATGAGCTTCTACAACCGGATTCCAAAAAAGTTGGGACACTTTAGAAATTGTGAATAAAAACTGAATGCAATGATGTGGAGGTGCCAACTTCTAATATTTTATTCAGAATACAACATAAATCACAGGTCAATAGTTTAAACTGAGAAATTGTATGATATTAAGGAAAAATATACTCATTCAAAATTTCATGGTGTCAACAAATCCCAAAAAAGTTGGGACAAGAACCTATTAGAGGCTGGAAAAAGTCATTTGAGCATACAACAAACACCTGGAAGACCAATCAGCACTAATCAGGTCAATTGGCAATATGATGGGTATAAAAAGTGCTTCTCAGATTGGCAGTGTCTCTCAGAAGCCAAGATGGGTAGAGGATCACCAACTCCCACAATGTTGCGTAAAAAGATAGTGGAACAGTATCAGAGAGGTGTTACCCAGCGAAAAATTGCAAAGAGTTTGCAGTTGTCATCATCAACTGTGAATAATATCATCAGAAGATTCAGAGAATCTGGAAAAATCTCTGTGCGTAAAGGTCAAGGCCGGAGAACCATACTGAATGCCCGTGATCTCCGGGCCCTTAAACGACACTGCATCAAAAACAGGAGTGCTACTGTGAAGGAAATCACAGCATGGGCTCAGGAGTACTTCCAGAAACCATTGTCAGTGAACACAATCCACCGTGCCATCCGCCGTTGCCAGCTGAAACTCTATTCTGCAAAGAAGAAGCCATTTCTAACAAAGATCCACAAGCGAAGACGTTTTCACTGGGCCAGGAGTCATTTAAAATGGAGTGTGGCAAAATGGAAGACTGTTCTGTGGTCAGACGAATCACGTTTTGAGGTTCTTTTTGGAAATCTGGGGCGCCATGTCATCAGGACCAAAGAGGACAGTGACAACCCAAGTTGCTATCAACGCTCTGTTCAGAAGCCTGCATCTCTGATGGTATGGGGTTGCATGAATGCGTGTGGCATGGGCAGCTTGCACATCTGGAAAGGCACCATCAATGCAGAAAAATATATTCAGGTTCTAGAGCAACATATGCTCCCATCCAAACGTCGTCTCTTTCATGGAAGACCCTGCATTTTTCAACAAGATAATGCCAGACCACATTCTGCATCAATCACAACATCATGGCTGCGTGGGAGAAGGATTCGGGTCCTGACCTGGCCAGCCAACAGTCCAGATCTTTCACCTATAGAAAACATTTGGCGCATCATTAAGAGGAAGGTCAGACAAAGAAGACCCAAGACGATTGAACACTTAGAGGCCTGTATTAGACAAGAATGGGAGAACATTCCTATGTCTACACTTGAGAAGCTGGTCTCCTCAATGCCCAGACGTCTGTTGAGTGTTCTAAGAAGAAGGGGGGGTGTCACACAGTGGTGAAAATGGCCTTGTCCCAACTTTTTTGGGATTTGTTGACACCATGAAATTTTGAATGAGTATATTTTTCCTTAATATCATACAATTTCTCAGTTTAAACTATTGACCTGTGATTTATGTTGTATTCTGAATAAAATATTAGAAGTTGGCACCTCCACATCATTGCATTCAGTTTTTATTCACAATTTCTAAAGTGTCCCAACTTTTTCGGAATCCGGTTTGTATGACTGGTAAACAAAGATGGCCGTCTCCTGAAAACGAACCAATCAGGATTTAATAAATCCTGAAAATCTGAGATCTTCATGAAAAAAATGTCGTCTTCTGAACCGTTTATTTCTAATGGAGTCCCACAGGGTGTCGGAGCCTATCCTGGCTGATTGGGGTACACCCCGAACAGGTCGCCAGTCTGTCATGGACCCACACACACACACACACACACACACACTCATTCCTAGCAGCCAATCAACCTAGCATGTGTGTTTTTGGAGGAAACCAGAGAAAACCCACACATACGCAGGTAGAACATGCAAACTACACACAGAAAGACCAGTGTTTCAAGCCTCGCCCCGACCTGAGACTGAAACCCAATACCCTCTTGCTGCGAGCCCCCTGTGCTAACCATTATACCACCCAGAATTGCTTTTTTATTTAGGTGTTGTTAATGTTTGGCATGCGTTGCATGTGTGTGTGTCTGTGTGTGTGTGCGTGTGTGTGTGTGCACCCACAGCGGAGGTGTACATCGGGATGTTAAAACCAGCCGAGGCGGCGGCGTGCACCCAGGAAGCAGCCAATCTGTTCCCGACGTCCCACAACGTTCTGAACATGAAGGGCCAGGTGGCGGAGCTGAGGGGACACTACAGGGACGCCAAGCGCTTCTACGAGGAGGCGCTGGCCATCAACCCCACGCACGTCAAGACCTTACAGAGGATGGTAAGAAGCTCGCGTCGTCATAGTTACCAGACAGCGTAACGTTTTTTTCAGCCGCCATGTTTTCTAATCTTGTACGTTTTGATTTTTAAGGGTGTGCTTTTGCACAAACTTCAGAGGTTCTCTCTGTCCGAGAAATACCTGAGAGACGCCGTGCAGGTCAACAGGTACGTTTAACCCTTTCTTATCCAGGGCCGGGTCGCCGAGGGCAACAGCCTCAGACGGGAAGCTTCTCTCACCCGACTGCATCCTCCAGCTCACCCAGGAGGATCCTGAGGTGTTCCCTGTCCAGATGTGAGACATAGTCTCTCCAGCAGGTCTGTGGTCTGCCTCTTGGTCTCCTCCTGGTGGGACGGAACACCTCACCAGAGAGGGAGGCATCCTAACCAGATCTCAGAGATAGAGGGAGGAGCTCAGAGGAGGTTCAAGCATCTGGTTAGGATGCCTCCCTCACTGGTGAGGTGTTCCTGGCACGTCCCACAGGGTGGAGACCCAGAGGCAGACCTGCTGGAGAGACTATGTCCCACATCTGGACAGGGAACACCTCAGGATCCTCCTGGGTGAGATGGAGGATGCATCCGGGGTGAGAGAAGCCTGGGGTTCCCGTTTGAGGCTGTTGCCCTCGGCGACCTGGCTGTGGACGACCCGTAGACGACGGAGCAGAACAGAATGATTGTTGACACCTGTCCTCTCCCTCGCAGCACGGCTCATGACGTGTGGAACAGCCTCGGTATGGTGCAGCAGGCTCAAGGAAACCACACCGTCGCCACCGACTGTTTTCTGACCGCTTTGGAGCTGGAGGCGAGCAGCCCCATCCTCCCGTTCACCATCATCCCCCGCGCTCTATGAAACACACACACACACACTGCACGCACTGCATGCAACCCCATCCCTGTCATGTTTGTGTGTTTTGTTTACACGTCATAAAGGAGCGGACGTTACCGTAGAAACACGAATCAATCAGTCAAATGCTGGATGCATTCAAACACACACGCGATCTGATTGGCTGCTGTTTTTACAGCTTTTTAAACTGCTTTTATTTTATTTTGAAAGGGCGCGCCAGTTGCAGCCCCGCCTCCAAGTGCCACAAAACTCGAAGCCCGACGTTACTGATAGCCATGTTCCCGCCGGCCGGCCGCCATGATCTGTGCCAACGCACCCGCACTCATCGTTGTCATAGTTGTTTGTTTTTTTTTATTTGATTCTAAAATGAAAAGTTAAATGTTGTAAAAGTCGTTCCTCGTCTTTTATTTTTTAGAGATTAAATTATAATTATATTTTCCAGTCATTGTAAAAAATAAAAGTGGAGACAAAGAAATGGCTTGGCTGTCTTATTTTTATGTGTGTGTGTGTGTGTCTCACTGATCCCATGTTTAGGTCTCCTTGGAGAAGACACCTTACCCCCCGTTTCTCCCACCATCGGCAGCCTGCTGCGGTGTAATGCAGCACAGTATTCTTCTGGTGAGGGATGAATAGTGTATAGATTATTATTATCCTTAACAAGGGGTGCCCGAATCTATCCGGCTAGGCTGGGTACACCCTGACCACGTCACCAGTCTGTCACAGGGCAGTAGTTTGTTTTTTTTGTCGGTTTTGTTTTAAAAATAATTTGTTTGTTTTTTTCTAAGTTCCGGCTGCATCGGTCCGTCGTGGTAAAGAGAGAGCTGAGCCGAAAAGCAAAGCTTTTGATTTACAAGTCGATCTACGTTCCTACCCTCACCATGGTAACCAGGATCTACGTTCCTACCCTCACCATGGTAACCAGGATCTACGTTCCTACCCTCACCATGGTAACCAGGATCTATGTTCCTACCATCACCGTGGTAACCAGGATCTATGTTCCTACCCTCACCGTGGTAACCAGTATCTACGTTCCTACCCTCACCATGGTAACCAGGATCTACGCTCCTACCCTCACCATGGTAACCAGGATCTACGCTCCTACCATCACCATGGTAACCAGGATCTATGTTCCTACCCTCACCACGGTAACCAGGATCTACGTTCCGACCCTCACCACGGTAACCAGGATCTACGTTCCGACCCTCACCACGGTAACCAGGATCTACGTTTCGACCCTCACCATGGTAACCAGCTGTGGGTGGTGACCGAAAGAATGAGATCGCGGGTACTAGCGGCCGAAATGAGCTTCCTCCGCAGGGTGGCTGTGCTCTCACTCAGAGATTGGGTGAGGAGCTCTGCCATCCGGGAGGAGCTCGGTGTCGAGCCGCTCCTCCTCCAGGTCGAGAGGAGCCAGATGGGGTGGTTCCCCCAGCGACTCGCGGGCGGGGTGTTTCGGGCATGTCCCACCGGGAGGAGACCAAGGGGCAGACCCCGGACCCGCTGGAGAGACTATGTCTCACAGCTGGCAGGGGAACGACTTGGGATCCTTCCAGGTGAGATAGAGGATGCAGCTGGGGTGAGAGAGGCCTGGGCTGCCCGTTTCAGGCTGTTGCCCCCGCGACCCGACCCCGGAACAAGCGGAAGATGACGGAACGGAAGTTCCGGGTGTGGCGTGACTTGTTTTTACGTCTAAAACTTAAAGAAACACGAACAGAGACTAAAATAACATGCAAAAAAAAAAAAAAAACTTAGCCAATTTATGTTAGTTTGATTTTTTTTCTTATTTCTGAAATAATGACACTCAGCACCAAAACAAAAGTTAATAAAAACACACATTAACTTTTATTCTAACGGTTAAGGCTAAATAAAATTTCCATAAATTACAGAAACAGACTCTGATTTTAAAAGTATTTTATATCATGTTTTATATTGTTTTCATTTATTGGTCGTGTTGCTCAAGTTGGAAATTAGAAATAGTTCTAATTGGTTAAATAAATAAATAAAATCCTCTGATTTCCTCTTGTTTGTTGTTACACTCTCACCTGTCTCCTTGAGGTGCAGGATTTTAAAGGGGTGTCCTATTTCAAATAGGACACCCCTTTAAATAGGCTATTTAAATTTATTTAAATATTTATTTAAATAGGCTGTTTCTATTGAAATCAACTGGATCCCCTGAAGCCCCTCCCACATGTGACGTCTTTAAGTCTTTAAGGGCTCAGGGATCAAGAACACGAGGGATCAAGTGGTCCATTTGGGATTGGTCCAAAAAGTTTTTGTTCCAAAAAAAGACCACTTGATCCCTCGTGTGCTTGATCCCTTAAGCACTTTCAGAAAGGGGACACCACTGAACCCCTAGCTGATCACGTAAAGAGATCAAGTGATCGATTTGGGATCAGGCCATTCCATTTCTTTTATTAATCCAGTTTAACTTTATATTTAAATTTTCTTTATTTGGTCCAGATATAAATAATATTTTCCTTGTTTATTTAAATCAAATCATATTATAAGTCGCATCACTTTTTATTTACAGTATAAATATTTGCTGTATATATATTTTTTAAGAGGGGGTGCTTCACAGGAGTGGATCAGCTTCTGTTAAAAATTCAATTAGGGATTGTTTTTAGTTTAAAATGTAGATCTCTTTTGTTTTGTTTGTGAAACTTTTTTTCAAACTTTATTAATTACTTATTGACATAAAACAAATTTCTCTGAAAACTTAAAAATTTTCATTTATTTTTTAAATTATTTTTGCTTTTTTTTCAATACAGAATATTTTTTAAAAAATTATTAATAAAAATAAAGAAACAAAACAATTTTGGTTGAAATTTTATTGGAAAAAAAAAAAAAAACAAACTGTAAAGGATTTTACAAGTTGGAATGAAAGACATCTGGAGAGGGCGGGGCTTAAGATACACACACACACACTCCTACATAAAAACACCTGGAGAGGGCGGGGCTTCAGATACACACACACACACACATAAAAACACCTGGAGAGGGCAGGGCTTCAGACACACACACACACACTCCTACATAAAAACATCTGGAGAGGGCGGGGCTTCAGATACACACACACACACATAAAAACACCTGGAGAGGGCGGGGCTTCAGATACACACACACACACTCCTACATAAAAACACCTGGAGAGGGCGGGGCTTCAGATACACACACACACACACATAAAAACACCTGGAGAAGGTAGGGCTTCAGATACACACACACACACACACACACACACACACACTCCTACATAAAAACACCTGGAGAGGGCGGGGCTTAAGATACACACATATAATCACTCACTCATACACACACACTGAAGCATACATACCAATAAACACAAACATACTGTATAAACACACCGTGGCATACGCTCTCTCACTGTGACACACACTCATAATGTCACACACACAGCTGGGTGTGTGTGTGTGTGCCCCGTCCTGACTCTCAAACAGAACATTTTTTTAATTGGTCGCCATGGTTACAGACCTTGCCTTAATTACTGTATTACGTCAGATTTAGACCCCGCCCCTGGGCATTCCCTGCTCTTCTCGCAGCCCCCAAGAGGAAAACACACGACGAATTAAAACTAAAACTCTAAAGTCAATTAATTTTAAAGATTATTTTTATAGAAAATTTTCGGACATCTTTAATCTACCCCCCAACATGGCGCCCGTCCCCCTCACCCCCATGCATGACAACAGGAGGGACAGAAAAAAAAAAAAAAAACATGGCCGCCTCCATTGTCCAATCAAAAGGGGCGGAGCCAAACATGCAAATTAATTCATTTATGTAGATTTTTTTTTTTTAAATGTCAATATAAACAAATTTGAAACATTCAGCCATTTTTGTTTTTTTTTTACAGAAAAAGAATGAAATGAGTTCATTTTGCCGTCATCATCTGGACGAATTCTGGAAGAAAAAAAAACACGTTAGGAAACGAGTTTGTGTGTGTGTGTGTGTATGTACTGAATATGTGCATGTACAGTATATGTGTGTTTAAATGTCTGTGTGTATGTATTTGTTTGTGTGTTTATGTGTGTGTACATAAGTGTGTGAGTGTGTATATATTTGTTTATTTATTTGTTTATTTTGAATTACTCTATTCATCCCTCACCGGGGAAATTTGTTTGCTGCACTCCTTACACCGCAGCAGGCTGCCCTTCAACGGCGCCATATATATGTGTGTATATGTGTTTGTTTGTGTATATTTATGTGTATATGTGTGTGTGTATGTGTTTGTTTGTGTGTATTTATGTGTGTATATTAGTGAATGTGTATGTGTGTTCATATATATACATAAGTGTATGCATGTATGTGTATACTGTGTACAAACCGGATTCCGAAAAAGTTGGGACACTTTAGAAATTGTGAATAAAAACTGAATGCAATGATGTGGAGGTGCCAACTTCTAATATTTTATTCAGAATACAACATAAATCACAGGTCAATAGTTTAAACTGAGAAATTGTATGATATTAAGGAAAAATATACTCATTCAAAATTTCATGGTGTCAACAAATCCCAAAAAAGTTGGGACAAGGCCATTTTCACCACTGTGTGACACCCCCCCTTCTTCTTAGAACACTCAACAGACGTCTGGGCATTGAGGAGACCAGCTTCTCAAGTGTAGACATAGGAATGTTCTCCCATTCTTGTCTAATACAGGCCTCTAAGTGTTCAATCGTCTTGGGTCTTCTTTGTCTGACCTTCCTCTTAATGATGCGCCAAATGTTTTCTATAGGTGAAAGATCTGGACTGTTGGCTGGCCAGGTCAGTACCCGAATCCTTCTCCCACGCAGCCATGATGTTGTGATTGATGCAGAATGTGGTCTGGCATTATCTTGTTGAAAAATGCAGGGTCTTCCATGAAAGAGACGACGTTTGGATGGGAGCATATGTTGCTCTAGAACCTGAATATATTTTTCTGCATTGATGGTGCCTTTCCAGATGTGCAAGCTGCCCATGCCACACGCATTCATGCAACCCCATACCATCAGAGATGCAGGCTTCTGAACAGAGCGTTGATAGCAACTTGGGTTGTCACTGTCCTCTTTGGTCCTGATGACATGGCGCCCCAGATTTCCAAAAAGAACCTCAAAACGTGATTCGTCTGACCACAGAACAGTCTTCCATTTTGCCACACTCCATTTTAAATGACTCCTGGCCCAGTGAAAACGTCTTCGCTTGTGGATCTTTGTTAGAAATGGCTTCTTCTTTGCAGAATAGAGTTTCAGCTGGCAACGGCGGATGGCACGGTGGATTGTGTTCACTGACAATGGTTTCTGGAAGTACTCCTGAGCCCATGCTGTGATTTCCTTCACAGTAGCACTCCTGTTTTTGATGCAGTGTCGTTTAAGGGCCCGGAGATCACGGGCATTCAGTATGGTTCTCCGGCCTTGACCTTTACGCACAGAGATTTTTCCAGATTCTCTGAATCTTCTGATGATATTATTCACAGTTGATGATGACAACTGCAAACTCTTTGCAATTTTTCGCTGGGTAACACCTCTCTGATACTGTTCCACTATCTTTTTACGCAACATTGTGGGAGTTGGTGATCCTCTACCCATCTTGGCTTCTGAGAGACACTGCCAATCTGAGAAGCACTTTTTATACCCATCATATTGCCAATTGACCTGATTAGTGCTGATTGGTCTTCCAGGTGTTTGTTGTATGCTCAAATGACTTTTTCCAGCCTCTAATAGGTTCTTGTCCCAACTTTTTTGGGATTTGTTGACACCATGAAATTTTGAATGAGTATATTTTTCCTTAATATCATACAATTTCTCAGTTTAAACTATTGACCTGTGATTTATGTTGTATTCTGAATAAAATATTAGAAGTTGGCACCTCCACATCATTGCATTCAGTTTTTATTCACAATTTCTAAAGTGTCCCAACTTTTTTGGAATCCGGTTGTATATGTGTGTATCTGTGTATATGTATGTATCTGTGTGTACGTGTGTATGTATGTATATGTGTGTGTACAGTACATGTGTATATAAGTGTGTGTATCTGTGTAAAAGTGTGTGTGTATATATAAAAGTATATGCATGTATGTGTGTGTATATATGTTTATCTGTGTGTGTGTGTGTGTGTGTATATATGTATATAAGTGTGTGTATGTATCTATAGTGTATACATGTATGTGTGTGTGTATATATCTATAGTGTGTGTGTGTGTGTGTGTGTGTGTGTGTGTGTGTGTGTGTGTGTGTGTAAACGTGTAATCGTCAGTGCTCTCACACACACCTTCATAGTTAACCTGACCGTCTCCGTCGATGTCCGCCTCTCTGATCATTTCGTCCACTTCTTCGTCCGTTAGTTTTTCACCGAGATTCGTCATCACGTGACGCAGCTCCGCCGCACTGATGTAGCCGTTTCCGTCCTGGAAACACACACACACACACACACACACAGAGAAAGGGGCGGGGTTTGTTTACATCACGGGCATGCTCAGAAGCGTCACGTCTCAGAACCCAGATTAAAGGACTCTATGTG
This sequence comes from Neostethus bicornis, assembly GCA_902685375.1. NCBI lineage: Eukaryota > Metazoa > Chordata > Actinopteri > Atheriniformes > Phallostethidae > Neostethus > Neostethus bicornis. Next base: position 1,088,638 of record LR738552.1, on the reverse strand, counting down.
GCCCCGGATCCGTCTCTCGTTTTTACGAACCTTATCAAAGACCCTGAAGGCCTCTCTGATCTCCTCCTCGCTGTCCGTGTCTTTCATCTTCCTCGCCATCATGGTCAAAAACTCCGGGAAGTCGATGGTTCCGTTTCCTGCGTGATTAACAGGTTACCAACGTTTCAATAACAACAACAACAACGAATCCTCGCTCACCATCGGCGTCCACTTCGTTGATCATGTCCTGCAGCTCGGCTTCGGTCGGGTTCTGACCCAACGACCTCATGACGGTGCCGAGCTCTTTGGTGGTGATGGTTCCGTCGCCGTCTTTATCGAAGAGGGAGAACGCCTCCTTGAATTCTGCACGACGAGATCAAACTCAAACATCACGGAGGAGACGTTAGAAAGAAACGAGCGGGTGAGAAACTTTACCTGCGATCTGTTCTTCTGTTAGCTGGTCGGCCTGGAAACACACACACACACACACACTGGTAAGCTGGAGGGTGTGTACCCCGCCTCCTCAAGCTTTACAATCACTGTTCTGTTCATTCTAAGTTTATAAGTTTACAGCACCCTCTACTGGTCCAGTTGTGTTATTGTTTTTTCGTAAGGTAAACAGATGAATCCAAGATGGTGGAGCGTGAAGAAACAAGTGGTTTTGTTGACTTGTTTACTTTTGTAACAATCGTTAGCCTTTGATAATATTTGTCCTTTTACGGGCCGGTCTAAAAGGACAGTGGTGGACGCCATTTTTTAATAAAACAGCTGTTTTTTGGAACGTCGTTAACTAGCTGCCTAACCTGTCAAGAACTTGGGACGAGGGCAGCGTAGTCACAGAAACTCTTAACAAGTTCATGAAAGTTGTTAAAAACTTGTTTGTTGTTGCCATGGTGATGGGGACAGACGAGGTCAGACAGTAACCTCCACGGACATTCCTCCATGATGTTTATAGATGACGTTGTGATCTGTAGTGAGAGGTGGAGGAAAAGATGAAGACTAGAAAGAAGAGGAATGAACCATGCTGATTGGTCTAGAGACAGTGTGGTGAGAGCGGCCATGCTGATTGGCCTAGAGACAGTGTGGTGAGAGCAGCCATGCTGATAGGTCTAGAGACAGTGTGGTGAGAGCGGCATGCTGATTGGTCTAGAGACAGTGTGGTGAGAGCAGCCATGCTGATTGGTCGAGAGACACTGATTCAAAGACAGGAAACAGAGATGAAGATGCTGAGGATCTCTCTGGGAGTGACCAGGATGGACAGGATCAGAGGAACAGCACATGTTAGAGGTTTTAAAGTCAGAGAGGTCAGACTGAGATGGTTTGGACATGTGCAGAGGAGAGAGAGGAACTGCCACACAGGAGGCCTAGAAGAATACCAACGAGGAGATTTATGTGATGGCGGGGTCAAACCTTAAAATTCTCAAAGCGGATGTCGGTGAGATCCGCCACCAGTTTGGCTGCTTTAGGTTCGGGTTTGATGCCCACTCTGCCCGCGTGCCTTCCGTCCAGCGCTCCTGGTTCTTTCCGCTGTTTCAAATCAGCGGGTGGTTTGGTACCGAGTCCGTCCAGCGTCGTTCGGACCGCCAGCAGACCCTCAGCCAGACACTCTGCCAGCTTGCTGCTTTGAACGCTTTGCTTTTTCAGCTGAACCAGCTCGCTTTTTGTTTCCCGTAACGAACCGCGAAGCTCGTGGATCTCAGCGAGCAGCCGGTCCGTACGTCCGGACGCCGTGTCCATCAGAACCTGCAGGAAGGATCGGTAGCTCTGCTCCTGCTGCTCCATCAGCTCTCTGAAGAAAAACTGCTGCTCGTCTAGCAGCTCATAGAGCACCGACAGGCTGACCAGCTCGTCCTCGGCGTGAGTCAGAGCGGGCACGGGGAACCGGCATGCGGGGCAGGAGATGTGGGCGGGAGGGTAGAAATAAAAACCAGCCATGGATGGACGGAGCTGTCCTGGTTACTCCTCCATCGTTCCTGCTCTCCGTCTGTCCTTCCAGACCTGCTGGAGGTCTCTGAATCCTCCTCAGAGGATCAAACAGAGGCCAGCAGGTGAGACAGGTGTGTGTGTACAGGTGTGTGTGTGTGTGTGTGTGTGTGTGTGTGTGTGTGTGTGTGTGTGTGTGTGTGTGCTGTCAGCCGCTGGCTAATGTTCCATCTCCTGTGGAGGATCAGGTCTCTGATCATCAGCATGGATTATACCTCCTGTTATCGACGTTTAGTTCAGGGGTGCGCCCCTGGTGTGATGCCAGGGGGGTGTGTGTGACCCCGGGGAACCAACCTGACCGTGCACATCCACTCCAGCAGTGTCAGGATGAAGTTTTCTTTCATCGCTAAAGCGGTGTTTACGCTTCGTAAAGTCGAACCTCTCGTTACACAACGTAAACTTTATAAATCACACCTGTAACAAATCTCAGCTGTAAAAAAAAACAACCTCAAGAGATCACTCATAAACATGGCAGCCGTGGCATCCTCACCCACAGGCAGAAGAGAGTGGAACCCGATCACCATGGCAACTCTATGATTGACGCATCAATCTGAACACTTTATTAACCCCCTGCTGGGGAAATTAGTGTGTGATGTAGCGCCGAGCAGTTCAGGAGAGAGATCCAAACAGCTTCTGAAAAGGTGCCAAGTTGGATGGAGCTGGAACAGCCAGGAGGGTACTGAGGTGTTACCTGTCTGGCAGGTCCTGGGTCTACATCTCGGTCTCCTCCCGGTGAGACGGAACATTTTTCACCAGTGAGGGAGGCATCCTAACCGGATGCCCAAACCCCCCACCGCCCATTAGCTTCTCTCGACCCAGAGGAGCAACGGCTCTGATTTATTTATTTGACCTTTATTTAACCAGGTTTAGGCTCATTGAGATTAACAATCTCTTTTACAAGAGTGACCTGGCCAAGAGGCACCGGCCTCCAGGACCAAACAAACATTTCAAATTAAAATACATTAAAAATATTCAATCAAAACATTTACAACCACATCGACTATTCTCCAAGTCTATCAGTTGAGATTTAAAAGAGGTTAGAGAGACCAGCTCTCGCAGACACAGATGGTTCCAGTCATTTGAAAGGCTTTCTTCTCCATCTCAGTTCAAACTCTGGGCACTGACAAAAGATAGTGGTCCTGAGATCGTAGCCTGTAGCTGGCATTCTGTTTAAGTGTAATATGGGTCTGTAAATAAATTGGTCTGATACGAGCTCCTCCCGGATTCATGGACCCTCCATGACGGACCAATGCGGCGTCCTAATTATTGCGGACGCTGCACTGATCCCTGTGTTTATCTCCCACTCCATCCTCCCCCCACTGTGAACAAGACCCTGGGATACTTAAAGCTCCTCCAGTTGGAGCAGGACCCCCTCCTGACCTGCAGGGGGGCTATTTTATATTTATTTATTTCATTGTATGAATGATTTATTTTATTTTGTTTCGTTACAAAAAATAAACTAATATTTTTAAAAAAACATAAAAAATGTTTCTGAATGAAAACATATTTTTTACTAAACGTAGAAAAAAATTATAAATATAGTTATAATTTGTTTATTAGCATGTTAGCACTAGCTGCTACATGATGTCACATTTAAAATAAGAAATGTTGTTTTCTTTAATAATTTACATTAAAAAACATGCCAAACAATAAAAATATTCTGTAAAAAGTTCTATTTCACAGAAAAAGATTCAATTTAGTTGCTAAATCCTTAAAATCAGCCATGCTAAGCTAATGCTAAGTGGCTAAGCTAATGCTAAAACGCCTTAAAAACTCGCCAAATTATTTACAGAAAACATCGCTTTTTGGATTAAAATGTAATTTGTGATGAAGATGTTTTTGTGCATGAATTAGACTCACCATAGTTTGGAGATTAAGGTAAAAAAAAGAAGGTAAAGATGTGAATCAAGTAAAATAAAATCCCGCTGCTGGATCAGTCCGGGCTGCGCATGCGCGAAATACACGTTTAATACGGTATTGCAGCGTTTTCAACCTGTGCTCCGCGGGCCACTACTGTACCGTATGAAATTGTGAAGTTTGAACTCCAAATCAGATTTTCAGACATTACAAAGGTTCAAAAAATGAATAAATTCAATTTTACCCCCATTTTTTTCATAAAATAAACATTTTATGTAACAAAAAGCGTAAAAAAACTAAATTCATTTTTAAGTCATAAAGCGCCAGAGGTTGTCTCAGCTCTATCCTGCCAGTGGCAACGGGCAGTACACACCCCGAAAAGGTCATCAGTCTGTTAAAGACCCACACACACTCATTTCTAGCAGCCAATCAACCTATCATGTATGTTTTTGGAGGAAACCAGAGAAAACCCACACATACACAAGGAGAACATGCAAACTCTACACAGATAGACTAGTGTTTATAAGCCTCGTCCCTACCCTGACCTTGTGGCTGTGACTCCACTGTGCAGCCGTCTGTGTAACTAATCTTCACATTTATCCTTCATGTAAAAAAAAAATAAATGCTGGAATTTTTTTAAAGAGTTTTTGATTTGTTTGCTTTTTAAATGTATTCATGTTTTATACGGCGCATGCGTGCATGGGTTAGGGTGACCACTTGTCCAACTTTTGGTCGTATCGACCTGCTTGTGTCCCGCGTTACGGCCGAGATAAGCAGGACGGTACAACCAAAGCAGCACAGGTGGTCACCCTAGCGTGCGTACATAATGTTGCCACTTGACCGGTAGATCCCAGGAGGTTTGAAACTTGAAAAGTATATCTTGGGATAAAAAGTTTGGACAATCCTGCGGCCCCTGCTGGATTGAACCATCCACTTGGTTGCTGCTACAAGCCAGCACCTGGTTCCTGGTTCTTTTAGGATCAGCCAGCAGCTGCTCAGCGCAGATGGCGCATCCATGAAGAGGAGTAATGTCACGTTTCTCCTCTCATTTGGAACTTTTCCTCCCTCCAAATCCTTCCTTGATTCTGCACACCTGTTACCACTCATCTCTCCATGATGTCTCCAGCAATGTCTCGTCTTCCTCCACCCGGGTTTATCCGCCCTTCATTGTCAGATTATCTTCTGTTGCTCTGCGATGCTGCTGTCATGCAGCTATGATGGTTCCCTCCATTCCTCCATGTCTGATCTCTCACCCTGTCCGTGATGGACCTTGTCATCCCGATGAGCTCCTATCGTCTGGTCCCTCATCCCGATGAGCTCCTATCGTCTGGTCCCTCATCCCGATGAGCTCCTATCGTCTGGTCCCTCATCCCGATGAGCTCCTATCGTCTGGTTCCTCATCCCGATGAGCTCCTATCGTCTGGTTCCTCATCCCGATGAGCTCCTACCGTCTGGTTCCTCATCCCGATGAGCTCCTACCGTCTGGTTCCTCATCCCGATGAGCTCCTATCGTCTGGTCCCTCATCCCGATGAGCTCCTATCGTCTGGTTCCTCATCCCGATGAGCTCCTATCGTCTGGTTCCTCATCCCGATGAGCTCCTATCGTCTGGTTCCTCATCCCGATGAGCTCAAAACTGGCTATTCATCCAGGTCCTCCTTCACCACCATCATGTCAAGTAAGAGTAACAATAAACAGAAGAAAAACAAAAAGAGTCTTTTATTGTCTTTCATGAGATCAACAAATGGTGATCTCCTTTTTATTAAGCTCACAAACACACGTGATCTGTAATTAAAAAAGTAAGACCTGGGAATCCTCCCATTGAATCTGTGTAGGCCTCAGAATTGCGGGAAGTACTCTGGGCGGGCTTTGCGATTCTTGCGTTTCTTCTTGGGCTTCCTTTGCGGTCCTATAAAGTGTTGTTGATTCAAGTTGCCTTCAACAAATTGTTGCTCAAGGAGAAGGGGCTTGGTGTAGTTCTCTGGCCATAGACTAGAATGGGCGAATTTGGTTATAGAGAAATGCCTTTGCCAAGCTTTTGGGTTTACCCAAGAGATGAAGGGAACCGACATCTGTTGACCCGTGGTCACAGATTCGATCCAATACAGAGGCACAGCTGAAGGAGGAAGAGCAAGCTTCCAGAGATAATTGACCACTCTATGTGGATCAGGAGTTTTAGACAGATGGTCAGGTGGGACTCTCACCACCTCCAAATTCGCCTCCTGCTTCAGCCTGGTCAACCCGTCGTAGCTGGGCTGGGACACCAGCTGAACTCCCTTCTCTAAATAGAAACAGTTGACTAAATCAATTGGATTGAGATCTCGTTCAAAATCTTTGATGATCTTAGCCTGGGTTTTTGGATCATAGGTGAACAGATATGCTTTTGATGGAGAGGATTTGGTTTCGACCGATTCCGCCTCAAACGAGCTGGATGTTCTAGCAGTTGGGGTTTGGGTTCCCGCCTGAGGACGTTCATCTACCTCCAACGAGCTGGATGTTCCAGCGATTGCGGTTCCTGATCCTGCCCGAGGACGTTTCTCCATCGGAGGAAACTCCCTCATTGGGAGAGGTTCCATGATCGGTGGTAGAAAAACATGTCCTCTTAAGTACAGGGTTATGGCTGACATGAACTGCTCTAGAGATGAAACTGACACCAGATACAGTTCTTTATAAAAGCCATGCTGAGGGAGGAGAGAACAATACGTCTCCTTCCATTGGAGATCCCCAATCATAACAATGTCATGTCCATTTTGGGGACCGACATAGCAGTAGTATAATATTATTATTTGGTCACTAACCACCTTAGCCATACCAGGAAGAAAAACAGAAGTAGGTTGGAGCAGGATGATTGGATCTCCTGGTTTTATTTCTACCTGATTTATTCCAGTGGCTACAGGTGTGGTTTTAATTGGTTCATTTTGGATGTCATTCACAACCATCAGAGAGGATGAGGATTGCCCCACCCGTTCTCCAGATGAGTTTGAAGACTTCCAATTTCTTTCTTGTTCCATGGTGGTTCAAGGCTCCAGTCGTGGGAAATCTGTAAAGAAAAAAAAATACAATTAGGATTTAATCTGAATATTTTTTGGCTAATGGACAAGAACGTGTAATAAAGAACTACAATCATGGAAGGTGAACTCGCTCTGAGAGCCAGCATCCCTAAGTGTCATGATCCCCCTCTCATCTGGAACACTCCTTACCTCCTATCCTGCCCAAAGCTCTAATTTGGCACACTTGAGTTCCTACCCTCACCATGGTAACTAGGATCTACGTTCCTACCCTCACCATGGTAACCAGGATCTACGTTCCTACCCTCACCACGGTAACCAGGATCTACGTTCCTACCCTCACCATGGTAACCAGGATCTATGTTCCTACCCTCACCATGGTAACCAGGATCTACGTTCTTACCCTCACCATGGTAACCAGGATCTACGTTCCTACCCTCACCATGGTAACCAGGATCTATGTTCCTACCCTCACCATGGTAACCAGGATCTACGTTCTTACCCTCACCATGGTAACCAGGATCTACGTTCCTACCCTCACCATGGTAACCAGGATCTACGTTCCTACCCTCCCATGGTAACCAGGATCTACGTTCTTACCCTCACCATGGTAACCAGGATCTACGTTCCTACCCTCCCATGGTAACCAGGATCTACGTTCCTACCCTCACCATGGTAACCAGGATCTACGTTCCTACCCTCACCATGGTAACCAGGATCTACGTTCCTACCCTCCCATGGTAACCAGGATCTACGTTCCTACCCTCACCATGGTAACCAGGATCTACATTCCTACCCTCACCATGGTAACCAGGATCTACGTTCTTACCCTCACCATGGTAACCAGGATCTACGTTCCTACCCTCACCATGGTAACCAGGATCTACGTTCCTACCCTCCCATGGTAACCAGGATCTACGTTCCTACCCTCACCATAAAAACCAGGATCTATGTTCCTACCCTCACCACGGTAACCAGGATCTACGTTCCTACCCTCACCATGGTAACCAGGATCTACATTCTTACCCTCACCATGGTAACCAGGATCTACGTTCCTACCCTCCCATGGTAACCAGGAACTACGTTCCTACTCTCACCATGGTAACCAGGATCTACGTTCCTACCCTCACCATAGAAACCAGGATCTATGTTCCTACCCTCACCATGGTAACCAGGATCTAAGTTCCTACCCTCACCATGGTAACCAGGATCTAAGTTCCTACCCTCACCATGGTAACCAGGATCTACGTTCCTACCCTCACCATGGTAACCAGGATCTACGTTCCTACCCTCACCATGGTGACCAGCATCTACGTTCCTACCCTCACCATGGTGACCAGCATCTACGTTCCTACCCTCACCGTGGTAACCAGGATCTATGTTCCTATCCTCACCATGGTAACCAGGATCTACGTTCCTACCCTCACCATGATAACCAGGATCTACGTTCCTACCCTCACCATGGTAACCAGCATCTACGTTCCTACCCTCACCATGGTAACCAGGATCTACGTTCCTACCCTCCCATGGTAACCAGGAACTACGTTCCTACTCTCACCATGGTAACCAGGATCTACGTTCCTACCCTCACCATAGAAACCAGGATCTATGTTCCTACCCTCACCATGGTAACCAGGATCTAAGTTCCTACCCTCACCATGGTAACCAGGATCTAAGTTCCTACCCTCACCATGGTAACCAGGATCTACGTTCCTACCCTCACCATGGTAACCAGGATCTACGTTCCTACCCTCACCATGGTGACCAGCATCTACGTTCCTACCCTCACCGTGGTAACCAGGATCTACGTTCCTACCCTCACCATGGTAACCAGGATCTACGTTCCTACCCTCACCATGGTAACCAGGATCTACGTTCCTACCCTCACCATGGTGACCAGCATCTACGTTCCTACCCTCACCATGGTAACCAGGATCTACGTTCCTACCCTCACCATGGTAACCAGGATCTACGTTCCTACCCTCACCATGGTAACCAGGATCTACGTTCCTACCCTCACCATGGTAACCAGGATCTACGTTCATGGAGTTAGGGAGTTCATGGATCTCCCTAAACAGGGGTTACATCTGTCAGGACACTTAGAATTCTAAAATTTGGTGGTGACCAAAAGAACGAGACCGTGAAAGCAGCTTCCTCTTCAGGGTGGCCGGCCTCTCTCTCACAGATTGGGTGAGGAGTTCTGCCATTTGGGAGGAGTGAAGGGGTAGAGCCGTTTCTCCTGCTGGTTGAGAGAAGCCAGTCACCCTGCAGAGCACCCTGAACAGGTCACCAGTCTGATGTGGGACACACACACACACACAGACACACACACACACACACACACACACACACACACACACACACACACACACACACACACACACACACACACACACACTTATTCATAGCAGCCAATCAACCTAACATGTTTTTATGGTGATTCAAGACGAGACTGTAACTGTTTGAAACTCTAACTTTTTTTTGCACAAGAAATGTTTCATTTTCATGTAACTTTGAACTTGAATAGAATAAAAGCTGCAGTTTTTCTGCTTTAATGAGGATTCCAGAAATAACCAAACTTCTTAGACGTCCAGAAACAGGGTGAAGAATAAGAAATAAATCTATAATAAAGAAAAACAAGAAACTAAACCAAGCTGCTCTTAAATCAGGACCTCTAAGTCACCGTGCTCTACGGAGAAGATGATTGGCTGCAGCCTTCCATCTCCCCCTAGAGCAGCGTTTTTCAACCAGTGGTCCGCGGCACACTAATGTACCGTGAGGGATCGTCAGGCGGGCCGTATGAGCTCCTCTCACACGGTGGTCGGGACCTACCGGTAGCTCCATAAGATTGTTTTGGTTGATCTCATGGTGTTTATGTAAAAAATATTTTATTTTTGTTTAATCGGTATGAAATCCTGTCAGGATTGTTCTGTAACCATAGCAACGCACACCTCTGATATCTATCCCTCCCAAACCACCCCGGCTAGTGGATCGAACTTTTTACATGTTTTTGAAACATTATGTTTAGCGCGGTCATTTTAACACGTTAACGTGGGAGACGGTGGATCAGCGCTGGACCGCTTGCTCGCGGACCGGAAGGTCGCAGGTTCGATTCCCATTGAGACCACGTCTAGGGTCCTTGGAGAAGACACCTAACCCCCGCTTCTCCCACCATTGGCACCGTCGAAGGGAAGCCTGCTGCGGTGTAAGGAGTGCAGCACACAAATTTCCCCGGTGAGGGATGAGTAGAGTCATTTTTTTTTTTTAAATCCGACTAATTAATTATGCAGCAAATTAACACAACTAATTATGACGTAATAACGATAACGAGCCAATGCTTCTGCATTTGAATTTTGACCCATTCAAAGACCCGTAGAATTTTTTAATATCCTAGAATTTTTTATCAGGAAATCTTTTTTTTGCAGATATGACGTTAAAATGTGATTCATTTGATTAAATAATTACAAAATTCTGTAATTAATTTGATTTTTTTTGATCGACTGACACTACTACTACTACTACTACTACTACTACTACTACCCCCTTCTGCCGTTAGTCTAATTAACACTTTATAACCTGTACCCCACATCTCTTAGTCACATCCCTCTTGTCATTTTACTATCTTTATTATTTTTTATTATTTTCTATGACATGGCACTACTTTTCTTTTTCTTTATGAGCACTCTGTTTTGTTAAAATTATTTTTATTTATTTTATTTTTTATTATTTTTATCTTATATTATTGCACACCTGTACCAAAACAAGTTCCTAGTCTCTGATATTCTTCATTGACATGGCAATAAAAGCATTCTGATTCTGATTCTGATACTAATTATGATACATTTTGGGTTACGTTTTAAAGCACCCCCCCCTCTCCCCCCACCCCCCCACCCCCAAAAAAATATATATATATATATATCGCGGATTCTAATTAAATCTCACATTTTCTGCAAGATGTTAAAGAGGAAACATTTTCTGTTTCACTCTGGGTAAATTCTCTGAAGGGCTCGTTATTAAACTGGGAGGCCATAGAGATTTGTTTTAACAGTTTTGGTCGGTTCGCCTCAAAAATGTAGCTTTGCTTTAAAAAGGTTGAAAAACACTGACTTAGAGCATGTTCAAATAACTACAGACCCAGATCTGGTGTACCCTGCTTTTAAAAGTTGGATCTAAAAGGTTCTTTTTTCATAGTTTCTGTAAACATCACAGTCCTTATACGGCTTCGTTTGATTTTAATGTCGAGGTTTTATGAACTTTATCAGAACGTCTGTCTCATATAATCACTGTTTAAGGAAATATCCTCTCCCTCAGACCTAGAGGACTCGTTGAGATTCACAAAGAGAGGATCCTATTCTTTCTGGTATAAAACAGTTTCCACTCTACTCCCCCCTCGTTCAAAGAATCATCCCGTTAACAGAGAGAGTACTCACCCTTCAATGGATGATCCTTTAGGGTCGAGTCGATGGGTGCCGGGTCTCAGGACAGCTGGGATTCAACAGGTTTTCTCTCTCTATTCGATTCACTACAACTTAAAAGAGTAAATTATTAGTCAAATTAAAAAGAGAGATGACAGAGACATAAAAAGAGTCAGGGGTTAGTACACAGACAGAATTTATTAATCAAGCAGCAGGTTTACACAATTCAAATTCGGTTTTACAACCGTTTGTGTATCATTATTTTAAGATATCAAGACTCCGATGTTTGGTTCTTGATAACTGCAAACAGAAATAAACAAATAGAGAGAAAAGCAGACAGAGAGCGAGAGGAGAGGTCTGTCTTCACTTCTGCTTTCCAGTCCCTCTTTCTTCCTTCAAACCGTGGGCCTCACTGGCCCTGCTGACATCTGTTTCCTGAAAAACTGAAGGTTGCTAAACTGATTGTGGTTTGACCCCCCTTTTACCCTGGTTTCATCTTAAAGCATTAACGTTTACATGGGAGTCTAATTCATCACATCGAATAAACGTTCCTCCATTACAGCTGGAGGGATCAAGAATGAACCTCCTGGTTACCATGGTGAGGGTAGGAATGTAGATCCTGGTTACAATGGAGAGGGTATGAACGAAGATCCTGGTTACCATGGTGAGGGTAGGAATGTAGATCCTGGTTACAATGGAGAGGGTATGAACGAAGATCCTGGTTACCATGGTGAGGGTAGGAACGTAGATCCTGGTTACCACGGTGAGGGTAGGAACGTTGATCCTGGTTACCATGGTGAGGGTAGGAATGTAGATCCTGGTTACCATGGTGAGGGTAGGAACGTAAATCCTGGTTACCATGGTGAGGGTAGGAACGTTGATCCTGGTTACCATGGTGAGGGTAGGAACGTAGATCCTGGTTACCATGGTGAGGGTAGGAATGTAGATCCTGGTTACCATGGTGAGGGTAGGAACGTAAATCCTGGTTACCACGGTGAGGGTAGGAACGTAGATCCTGGTTACCACGGTGAGGGTAGGAACGTAGATTCTGGTTACTATGGGTGAGAGTGGGAACTGATGAATACCCGCCCTTTAAGAGGTATTGCCAAAAAACGCTTCAAGCTAAGATCAATGATGACTAAAGACCGAGGACCCACCTTTGCTGGATCTACTCATCCACACTTCCTCACGCATGCACTCTCTTCACTTACTTTGAATCAGGTGTCAGCGAGGAAGAAGTAAAAATGAATGGGTAAAAATTGAGTAAAAAATAATAGAAAAAAAATGATAGAGGATACTGGGTGACTTTTTAAGGGATTTTATTACATAACACGGAGCATAACAAGAAAATAACTCTTTATTAATGTATTATCTGGGTGCCTGATGCCAGATAAGTACCACCAAAAAACCCTGGTTACTCGGACTCAGTGAGAAACGTAAAAGGTTTTATCAATGCATTATCCAGGTGCCTGTTGCCAGATAAGTAACATCAAAAAACCCCGGTTACCCGGACTGAGTGAGAACGAAGGAGGATTTAGCTGCAACACTGCACCAGCGATAAAGTTCTCTATGGAGTTTCTCGGAGTGGTGCAGCAGAAACACAGCAAAGAGTCAAAGTCTTGTGCCCCGGGGTGGATGACTGTATCTAGACCAAACAGGTTAGATACCTATCCCTGTCACCACCGAGGAGCACTGAATTTTAGACTCATATTTATACTTAAATTTGTACGGAGAATCTGCACCTGTGAGCATGAAACCACAAACACTCAAACACTCATCTTGTGATGTACAATAGCTGGCTCAAAGCCAGGATCACAGAGCTGAAAATCTAATCTTTTGATGTTGAATAGCTGGCTCAAAGCCAGGATCACAGAGCTGAAGGTAGACATTCACAGCATATACAACCATATAAGGTATTTCCTTACTTCAACTTAGCTTTCTCAAAATCAAAGGCAGACATTTGAAGTAGATCACACCATTTTGTTCTAAATCAGTTTAACTTTTTTCACATGCAGTTTTAATAGTTTACAACCATATTTGGGCATTACTTTCTGGTTTTACACAATCATAGCTGTTTTCACCTTTTAATTACCCCAATCCCTCAACAGTTTCCTGTCTTTTCCTCAGTGGCACTGTCTCTAGACCAATCGGCATGGCCGCTCTCACCACACTGTCTCTAGACCAATCAGCATGGCCGCTCTCACCACACTGTCTCTAGACCAATCAGCATGGCCGCTCTCACCACGGTTTTGTACACTTTCTCTTTCATTTTATCTGAAACTCTTCTATCACACATCACACCTGATACTTTTCTCCACCCGTTCCAGCCTGCCTGCACACACTTCTTCACCTCTTTTCCACACTCTCCATTGCTCTGGGCTGTTGATCCTAGATACTTAAAATCATCCACCTTCTTTATCTCTTCTCCCTGTAACCTCACTTTTCCATTTGGATCCCTCTCATTCACACACATGTACTCTGTTTTACTCTGACTAATCTTCAAACCTCCACCTCTCCAGCTTTTCCTCCACCTCTTCCCTCCTCTCACTACAGATCACAATGTCATCTGCAAACATGTCCATTGTCCAAAAAAAATCAGATCACATTAAGAAGTAAAAATATTTTTTTTACTATTTTTGTTACAAAAATGTTTATTTTATGAATGAAAATGGGTGTAAAATTTTTATTCATTCAACTTTTGAACAGTTTATCCGTAATAGGATCGAGGCAGGGGGCGGAGCCTATCCTGGCTGCCGAGAGGCAGGATACACCCGGAACAGGTCGCCAGTCGGTCGAGTGTGGGCAGCACACACACTTATTCCTTGGGGCTGTTTTCAGAGCAGCCAATGGGTGAGAGGAAAACAGAAAAAATCCACACATACAGAGGGAGAACATGTAAACTACACACAGAAAGGACTGTGTTTCAAGCCTCCAAAACCCCTGACCTTCTTGCTGTGAGGCCAACGTGCACCCTTGATTCACAAAAAGAAAATCCACTGTTAATAATTTACAAATGAGACACAAAATTAACTGTAAAAAAATCAACTTTATTAACAGAAAAAGTCTGGGTTTCAAAACAAAACCAACACAAATTTAAATGATTCAAAGTGTTTTCGTGCCTCTTTTTTTATTCTTCTAATAAAATCTCCAACTCCTCCAATGGGAGCCTGAGGCGTAGCTCCTTCTCCATCATCAGGTCGATGAACTCCTGGATGTGGTCGGGGAACAGCTGCACGGCGTCCATGTACACGCCCTGATCCAAAGAAAAGACATTTAAAAATTAAGTGTCTTATAAAAAAAAAAAAAAAAAATGATTTTAAGATGTCTCACCTTGACCCACGGGATGTTCTGAAGAGCTTTATAAAAAATACTTCGCGCTTTTTCTGGTTTTCTTTCGGAAATCTAAAAAAAATGAATCAAACAATTAGTTTTAGTTCAGAGGTTCTGATTCGTTGTCTTCAGTTAATCCAGGGCCGGGTCGCCGGGGGCAACAGCCACAGAAGAGAAACCTAGGCTTCTCTCACCCGCAGCTGCATCCTCCATCTCACCCAGAAGGATCCTGAGGTGTTCCCTGTCCAGCTGTGACACAGTCTCTCCAGCGGGTCCAGGGTCTGTCTCTGAGTCTCCTGAACCATCCCATCTGGATTCTCTCGACCCGGAGGCGCATTTGGAGGAGATCCTGGTTACCATGGTGAGGGTAGGAACGTAGATCCTGGTTATCATGGTGAGGGTAGAAATGTAGATCCTGGTTACCATAGTGAGGGTAGGAACGTAGATCCTGGTTACCATGGTGAGGGTAGGAACGTAGATCCTGGTTACCATGGTGAGGGTAGAAATGTAGATCCTGGTTACCATGGTGAGGGTAGGAACGTAGATCCTGGTTACCATGGTGAGGGTAGGAACGTAGATCCTGGTTACCATGGTGAGGGTAGGAACGTAGATCCTGGTTACCATGGTGAGGGTAGGAACGTAGATCCTGGTTACCATGGTGAGGGTAGGAACGTAGATCCTGTTTACCATGGTGAGGGTAGTAACGTAGATCCTGGTTACCATGGTGAGGGTAGGAACGTAGATCCTAGCTACCATGGTGAGGGTAGGAATGTAGATCCTGGTTACCATGGTGAGGGTAGGAACGTAGATCCTGGTTACCATAGTGAGGGTAGGAATGTAGATCCTGGTTACCATGGTGAGGGTAGGAATGTAGATCCTGTTTACCATAGTGAGGGTAGGAATGTAGATCCTGGTTACCATGGTGAGGGTAGGAATGTAGATCCTGGTTACCATGGTGAGGGTAGGAATGTAGATCCTGGTTACCATAGTGAGGGTAGGAATGTAGATCCTGGTTACCATGGTGAGGGTAGGAACGTAGATCCTGGTTACCATGGTGAGGGTAGGAACGTAGATCCTGGTTACCATGGTGAGGGTAGGAACGTAGATCCTGGTTACCACGGTGAGGGTAGGAACGTAGATTGACTTGTAAATCCCGAGCTTTGCTTTTCGGCTCAGCTCTTTCTTCCCCACAACCATCAATGCAGCATCTTGATTATTGTGGACGCTGCACCGGTCTATCTGTCGATCGATACCAGATGTTCTTCCTTTAAAAATGAAGTGGGTGTGGCTGCAACAGATGTTCGGCGTCTCACCAGGAAGTGCATGTACATTCGCCAGAGTAATGGGCAGTGAATGCCCATCCCCGTTTCTACGGCGGTTTCGTAGAGTCTACAGATGTGGTTGCCAAGGCCGGTCTCCAGCAGGACAGGCAGACTTTCACCAACACCACACGACCTACAGACGAAACCGAAAGAAAGATTAATGAAGAACTATGACGTCATCATTTTTAAAATGATTTTTTTTTACTCTTGAGCAGCTTCTAGGATCTTTTTTCTTTTTTGCTCGGCAACGACAGCGAAGAGGCTCGGAATGACGCTGTCCGTGCTCCTGGTTATCGAGTGGACAAAGCGCCGAGCCCGACCCGCGAAATGGTGACGGTTCTCCAGCTGGAATAAAAAGTAAACACAGTATAGAAGATTCACTCTGGTGTTTGATGGATCCACATCCCCTTTAGCTGGTTCCTGGATCTCCTGCCTTGTGTCTAACCCACCCTCGCCCCCCAACAGACCCCTCATTTCCATCAGCTCCTCCATCAGCGGCCAATAATGTGCTACTTGTGATGGCAGCAGGTCCAGATTCCCGTTTTCCGTTCCGTTGTCTTCCGCTTATCCGGGGCTGGGTCACCGGGGGTAACATCTTGAGACGGGAAACCCAGGCTTCTTTCACCCCGGCTGCATCCTCCATCTCACCCAGAAGGATCCTGAGGTGTTCCCTGTCCAGCTGTGAGACATAGTCTCTCCAGCGGGTCCGGGGTCTGAATCTTGGTCTCCTCCCGGTGGGATGGAACGCCTCACCAGGCGCTCAGGAGGCATCCTGACCAGATGTCCCCTTTTCTACGAACGAGGGATTACACGGACATGACCACTACCATTATTTATCCCTCAACCCCCATCCTAAACAGAAGCTCAGTTCGACACGGGCCCGGTTCTAGGCATGGGCAAGGGTGGGCAATGCCCACCCAAACTGATGGCTTGCCCACCCAATCAAAAAGTCACAGAGAATGAGCAGCATCCTATTGGGTGTTTTTAAACACAAATAAATGTTGTGTTACATACATAGGCCTATAGCACTGTTTGGTCACGCCCCCTTGCCTTTTTGACATAAATACACAAGTTGTTAATTTTCCCACACTCTGCTGCTCAAAAGCACACGTTAACTTCTGACTGCAGAACTCTGATTCCCTGGTTTTCCTCTTAGCGTTTAGGTAACTTGATATTTCTTCAAGCCTGTAGTCAAGCCCACGCCCAGCGGCTCTGCAGCTCGCTCGGACACTAGTGGTGTGACAGACAGCCGTCAATCGGGCCGTTGCACCTCTACCTCCGCCGCCCCGGACACGGCTCGCGCCTCCGCCGCCATAGACACGGCTGGCTCGGTGGGCCTCAAGGAGGGTGTATTTAGTCACACAAGCACCACAAACATCAGCCCCTCTGTCAACTGTCCACAAGTGCAACCTCAACAGGCCGTTCCACCCCCGGACTATGCCGGTACGGGTCTTTCCCTTACCGCCCCGACGCCGCCCATGTTAGCTAGCTACCCAAAACGCGCATTTGGCGGTACATTTCGTTGGTTTAACCCGGCCTGGTACCGCACTAGACCCTGGCTGGAGTATTCTCTGGCTATGCTTCACAATAAAAAAATAAATCTGGTGATTTTGGCCCACGAAAAGACCATCACAAATAAATTAGACATGGATGAATTTGTGACAATCTTTGCAAAAAAAAGTAGGCGACTGATGCTGTAGTAGTTTTCCTGTTATCTTATATATGCATCAAAAACAATACAAAGACAAAAAAAACAAAAACAAAAAAAACAATACACACATACACACACACATACATATAACTCAGCTTCAGAGAGATGCAAGTGCACCTTCTGTGATGGTCCCAAACCCACAAATTGAAGAGGGTATATATGTGTTTTTTGTTCGCCCACCTTCAAATGTATTCTGCCCACCCAAATTTTGAGAGCTAGAACCGGGCCTGGTTCGACAGGGACCGTGTTATGGGGCGGAGTTTGGTACGTGCAGATTAGCCAAGCATCTCATCTCGACGGGCCTCACAACTCGACAGACCACCGGCTAACACCACAACCCGTTCAGAAGACGAAGCAAGACATGTAAACAAGTATCTTCAACCAGGACTTACATGTATGAAAATGCTCCACAGCGGGGCGCTGCTGGGCCAGGCGGTGAGTCCTGATGTCACTGCTTCTCTCAGAGCTCCTAAAGGAAACACGTTGGTGTACGTGTGGAATTTTAGCAGCGCTGCGAGCTGCACGGCTAGCTCCTCACACTGCGAGGCTAGCAGCTTAGCAGCCGGACCGAGAGCGCCGGGCATCTTCTGGTTTTCCACCACCAGACGGCGATGGAGCTCCTCCATCTGGTTTCTGGCCTGGCTGTAGACGGCGGAGGCTTCTTCGATGCCCACAGTGAGGTACTGGAAGAGAGCGTAGCAGCCGACCAGACCGCTGACATGAAGCTTCTCCTCCAGTTGGTCTCCTAACGAGGAGAAACATGTCGTTACTTCAGTTGTTTAACTTCGTTGATTGTAAGACACTGTTATTTAAAGAAATACAGCCATCTTTTTACCATCATCACCACGGTAACCAGAATCTACGTTTCTACTCTCACCATGGTAACCAGGATCTACGTTCCTACCCTCACCATGGTAACCAGGATCTACGTTCCTACCCTCACCGTGGTAACCAGGATCTACGTTCCTACCCTCACCATGGTAACCAGGATCTACGTTCCTACCCTCACCATGGTAACCAGGATCTACGTTCCTACCCTCACCATGGTAACCAGGATCTACGTTCCTACCCTCACCATGGTAACCAGGATCTACGTTGCTACCCTCACCATGGTAACCAGGATCTACGTTCCCACCATCACCATGGTAACCAGGATCTACGTTCCTACCCTCACCATGGTAACCAGGATCTACATTCCCACCCTCTCCATGGTAACTAGGATCTACGTTCCCACCCTCACCATGGTAACCAGGATCTACGTTCCCACCCTCACCATGGTAACCAGGATCTACGTTCCCACCCTCACCATGGTAAGCAAGATCTACGTTCCTACCCTCACCATGGTAACCAGGATCTACGTTCCTACCCTCACCATGGTAACCAGGATCTACGTTCCTACGCTTACCATGGTAACCAGGATCTATGTTCCTACCCTCACCATGGTAACCGGTGTAGGTGTTGAAGAACATGCCTGTGGGTAACTTACAGTATGTATTCGTTGGCAGCATCTTTGATGACGCCTGTTTTCTTTACCTTTGCCATCAGGCTTCCAGATGTTTTGTTCCAGCGCTGCCAGGCTGCTGCTCAGAGCCTGTTCGTAGGACCTCCGAGCTTTCAAGATGGAGACGGGTGAGCACGGAGAGGAGCTTTCCTCCGCCAGGCGGCTCAGCACATCGATGGGTTGGTGCTCCGCCTCCACTTCCAGCCTGGCCCACAGCAGGCACATTTCACACAGGGCCGGGTTACTCAAACCCTTCGTGCCAGCCATCGTGGTAGCCATGGAGAAAACTTTCCGGGCTTCGTCCTGGTTTCCTAGCAACCACTCCAGGTGAGCGTATTCCCTCCATAGCAACAGGGCCGAACGGTTTTCCGGTAATTTTAGGAGTCGTTTCACGATGGCTTTACTGATTTTGCCCTGAGTGCGAAGTCGTTTTTTGGCGCCACTTTGTAGACATCTCCACACCTGGAAAACATTCAGAAATACATCAGCGGTTCAGTGATTTTTTTTTTATCGTTACACTCGTACCTTCAGCTTCTCATACTGGATCAGGCAGAGTGTGACGGAGAGTCTGTGGTGAGGAGGGAGGAGCGGTTGGATCATCTTCAACACGTTATTGAGGAACGTCTTCCCTTGTTTTCCCAATCCCACCGACTTTCTGTTTCCCTGCAAAGTGCTGGTGTGACCCACGGCGTTCATCCCAACGTCCCGCAGCTCGTAAGACGTCAAAGGATGCTGAGGTTCGTTACCTGTAAACAGAAGGAGACGGAACATATTAAGAGTACTTCAGATAACTGAACCGTGGTGAGAGCGGCCATGCTGATTGGTCTAGAGACAGCGTGGTGAGAGCGGCCATGCTGATTGGTCTAGAGACAGTGTGGTGAGAGCTGCCATGCTGATTGGTCTAGAGACAGTGTGGTGAGAGCTGCCATGCTGATTGGTCTAGAGACAGTGTGGTGAAAGCGGCCATGCTGATTGGTCTAGAGACTGTGTGGTGAGAGCGGCCATGCTGATTGGTCTAGAGACAGTGTGGTGAGAGCGGCCATGCTGATTGGTCTAGAGACTGTGTGGTGAAAGCGGCCATGCTGATTGGTCTAGAGACTGTGTGGTGAGAGCGGCCATGCTGATTGGTCTAGAGACTGTGTGGTGAGAGCGGCCATGCTGATTGGTCTAGAGACAGTGTGGTGAGAGCGGCCATGCTGATTGGTCTAGAGACAGTGGCACTGAATTCAAAGACAGGAAACAGAGATGTTTGTATCAGAGATGAAGATGCTGAGGATCTCTCTGGGAGTGACCAGGATGGACAGGATCAGAGGAACAGCACATGTTAGAGGTTTTAAAGTCAGAGAGGTCAGACTGAGATGGTTTGGACATGTACAGAGGAGAGAGAGAGAGTACATCAGAAGAAGGATGCTGGGTTTGGAACCACCAGGAAAGAGGACTAGAGGAAGACCAAAGAGGAGGTTCATGGATACAGGGAAGGAAGACAGGGAAGAAGGGAGATAACTAGAGAATAAAAAACATTCTAACATGTTTATTAAACCATCAGTTTCACTTTTAAACTCCTCCTACTCGGCAGGTAGACGATGAAGCGCTTCCTCAGACTCATCGCTCTAATCATTCCAGCCTTTCTGAATCCCGACAGGATGGTTCCGGTTTTCCCTGAAGCCCACCTAGCTTTTAACCCGTGATTATCTTTTCTGTTTTCGTCATTATCGTTAAAGTAACGTCTGCTTTTACTCAGTCTCTTTAAAGTTTCTCTCTAACTCCAAACGTTCTTTCTGCTGCTTGGAAACCGTTTTCAGCTGCATGTTCAACTTTTTTCCAGCTTGAAATCTGCAGAATAGGATTTTCTTATGGTTGTTTTTATAAGAGCGTCCTCTTGTGTTTTAAAGTGAAAATAACAAGTTAAATAATGAAAAAAATTACTTTTAACTTAAAAACTGCTTAATTTCTTCTAGAATTTTTCACAATGAGGGTGTGTTTACGTCTTAACAATAAAGTTCTAACTTGTTTTATTCGACCATGTTGCCTTCGTTTTGATCCTAAGCTTGTTTTTCGGGGCGCGCTCCCGGTCGGTCGGGTGTGTGTTTTTACCCTGAGTCAGCAGAGAGATGTTTTCCAGGAGCAAACCGGGCTGCTGAGGAGCAGGAAGTTTAACGGGGTCTACAGGCAGACCCAGGAAGGACAGGAAGTGGAGCAGAAACTGGAGCTGAAGCTCCGCTGATGAAAGACGGATCAAAGAGGAACTGATGTCATCAAACAAAACCTGAAAGAAGAAAACAACAGATTATTTAACGTCAGAAAAGGATTCATTTTAACCAAAAAAAACACAAGATAATCTGGGGTTTTTCTCTATGTTTTAATGATCAAACATCAGATTCTCCTCATGGGACTCAGGCTGTTTCATCATCTGAACCGTTTATCCCTAACGAGGTCATGGGAGGTGCCGCAGCCTATCCTGGCTGATTTACCCTACGACCCGGATGAGGTCACCAGTCTGAAAACCACACACATACACACACACGCATTCCTAGGAGCCGATCAACCTGTCGTTATTAATGCTAAATCAATCATGAAGAGTTTTTTTTGTCCCGTCGTCTTCCGTTTATCCAGGGCCGGATTGTCCGAGGCAACCACCTCAGATGGGAACCCCAGGCCTCTCTCCCCCCGGCTGCATCCTCCATCTCACCCAGGAGGATCCTGAGGTGTTCCCTATCCAGATGTGAGACATAGTCTCTCCAGCAGGGTCTACATCTTAGTAACCAGAGCCTAGAGCGCCCTCCTGCAGCTCTCTGTGAATTTACATTCATGTTTCCAGCCAAAGAACCAAATAAATGTTGGAAATAAAGTCTGTTAAATACAGTTGTTTAAGAGAGCGCCATCTAGTGATGCTTTTAAAATTTAAAGATAAGGGTACGGATAAAAACAGCAAGTCAAAATGAGTCAAATCTGACTGATTTCCATCCTCCAGGTGTGATTAGAACGAGTACCTGTCTGTCAGGATCCTCACAGTCTTCTTCTGATTGGCCTTTGTTTTTATCTGGTCTCCATGGCAACCAGTGTTGAGCTTCACGAGAGGACTCCACGTCGAGCCAGACCTGCCATCTGGGCTGGTTCTTATCCTTCACTTCCTCGGCATCCTCCTCCTCTTCCTGTTCTTCTTCCTCCTCTGCAGAAAGACACAGGTTCAAGGATATGAGAGACCGATATAAACAGCTGCAGGTGTGTGTGTGTGTGTGTGTGTGTTACCCGGACCTGGTTGGACCCAGCCTCCTCGTTCATGCTGAAGCATCCAGGCTTTCCAGCCTCGGGCCCCTGCCTCACCCACCCTGGCTTCACCACTGTCCCAGAACGGCTCAAAGAACTCCACCTGCACGCACAGAGAATTCAGAGCATAATTAAATCATCCGTCGACTGATTGAATCGGTCGATATTTCACTCAAGAGCCGACGATGGATTTCTGTTTAAAATCATCTGTTTGAAAACTCAGATTTAAAAAGTCTCTATAAATACACCTCCATGTGACATCACACACTACAGTACAGAGGAGGAAAGCAGAAACAGACCTTCTGCCATCTTCTTCGTTACTCTATGTGTGAATTAAAAAAAAAAAAAAAGTAAGTAACTTATGGAAAATTTCATTCTTTCGGTCACCAACCCCACTGGTTACCACGGTGAAAGTAGGAAAGTAAATCCTGGTTACCACGGTGAAAGTAGGAAGGTAAATCCTGGTTACCATGGTGAGGGTAGGAACGTAGATCCTGGTTACCATGGTGAGGGTAGGAACGTAGATCCTTGTTACCATGGTGAGGGTAGGAACGTAGATCCTAGTTACCATGGTGAGGGTAGGAACATGGATCCTGGTTACCATGGTGAGGGTAAAAACGTAGATCCTGGTTACCGTGGTGAGGGTAGGAACGTAGATCCTGGTTACCATGGTGAGGGTAGGAACGTAGATCCTGGTTACCATGGTGAGGGTAGGAATGTAGATCCTGGTTACCATGGTGAGGGTAGGAACGTAGATCCTGGTTACCACGGTGAAGCTAGGAACGTAGATCCTGGTTACCATGGTGAGGGTAGGAACGTACTGTATATTCTGGTTACCATGGTGAGGGTAGGAACGTAGATCCTGGTTACAATGGAGAGGGCATGAAAGAAGATCCTGGTTACCATGGTGAGGGTAGGAATGTAGATCCTGGTTACCATGGTGAGGGTAGGAACGTAGATCCTGGTTACCATGGTGAGGGTAGGAACGTAGATCCTGGTTACCACAGTGAGGGTAGGAACGTAGATCCTTGTTACCATGGTGAGGGTAGGAACGTAGATCCAAGTTACCATGGTGAGGGTAGGAACATGGATCCTGGTTACCATGGTGAGGGTAAAAACGTAGATCCAAGTTACCATGGTGAGGGTAGGAACATAGATCCTGGTTACCATGGTGAGGGTAAAAACGTAGATCCTGGTTACCGTGGTGAGGATAGGAACGTAGATCCTGGTTACCATGGTGAGGGTAAAAACGTAGATCCTGGTTACCGTGGTGAGGATAGGAACGTAGATCCTGGTTAACATGGTGAAGGTAATAATGTAGATCGACATGTAAATCCATAGCTTTGCTTTTCTGCTCAGCTCTTTCTTCACCACGACGGATCGATGCAGCATCCTAATTATTCCAGACGTTGCACCGATCCGTCTGTCGATGTCCCGCTCCATTCTTCCCCCACTGTGAACAAGACCCAGAGTTACTTAAACTATTCCACTTGGAGCAGGACCCTGTCTCTGTCCCATAGCGGCATTCCATCCTTGTCCAGCTGAGGCAGACGGTCAGTATGATCCCATCATTTTCCAACACCTAACTTTTCAAAAGGGTCATGTTTTTTTTTTTTTTTTTAAAGATGTGGGTTGATCAACCTGCGTACCTGCTGCTTGGTGGGAAGTTTGGAAACACTTTCCGGTTTGAAGAAAGTGAAATCCATCATGGCCTGGAAGAGAGAAACGGCTTTCTCTGAGTGGCCTGTCTGACGCAGGAAGTGGCACAGCTGGACAAAAATATCTGAAAAGGATGAAAAACATCATGAAAATATCAGAGATCTTACTTAAAAAGACGTGTAGATTTTAAGCCCAACGTCAGGTAACTCAATCTAGGGTTCATAAATCATCAAACCTGGAAAAAATCTCAGACGTAAACCCACTTGATCTCCATCCCGCCCCAACCACGCCTCAAGAACTCCATATACAGATCATGCAAATTATGTGAAGCATATGTAATGACCTAAATCCAAAGACCAACCGAAGAACAGCCCTAGCAGCTTTACGGTTCGGCAGATTCTGACTTAGAGTTAACTCCACACACTCACACTCTGCTTGCGTAGAAGTTGGTGTAAACACGTTTTATAAACGAGACCCCCGGAACAAAATAAATCTGACGTACCGAGCATGTCTTCCTCTGTTCCTGGAAGCACTGGATGGGAGAGCATGCTGCCATCTTGTACGGCACTGAGCGTGCTCAGACACTTGCCGTATGCAGAGTGGACTTTATTCACAGTGAAGTTACTGAAGTAACTCTGAGTGAAGAGTAGGTACTGCCTCCACAAGGGGGCGCTGTTTGGATGTAAAAAGACCTGGAGGGTAAGAATGGAGGGTTAGAGGTAGAGGGTAAAGGTTAGAGGTTAAAAGTTAGAGGTGCCCAAAACATGCGCAGCTGATTAATTCAAATTCGAAATTCAAAACAATAATTTGTCTATAACAATTTGTACCAAACAAAGTTGTTCTGGTAAAATTTACTCACCATGGTAACCATCATCACAAATTTCCCAAGTGTGGGATCAATAAAGTAAATCTAATCTAACCAGGATCTACGTTCCTACCCTCACCATGGTGACCAGGATCTACGTTGCTACCCTCACCATGGTAACCAGGATCTACGTTCTTACCCTCACCATGGTAACCAGGATCTACGTTCCTACCCTCACCATGGTAACCAGGATCTACGTTCCTACAATCACCATGGTAACCAGGATCTACGTTCCTACCCTTGCCATGGTAACCAGGATCTACGTTCCTACCCTCACCATGGTAACCAGGATCTACGTTCCTACCCTTGCCATGGTAACCAGGATCTACGTTCCTACCCTCACCATGGTAACCAGGATCTACGTTCCTACCCTCACCATGGTAACCAGGATCTACGTTCCTACCCTCACCATGGTTACCAGGATCTACGTTCCTACCCTCACCATGGTAACCAGGATCTACGTTCCTACCCTCACCATGGTAACCAGGATCTACGTTCCTACCCTCACCATGGTAACCAGGATCTACGTTCCTACCCTCACCATGGTTACCAGGATCTACGTTCCTACCCTCACCATGGTAACCAGGATCTATGTTCCTACCCTCACCATGGTAACCAGGATCTACGTTCCTACCCTCACCATGGTTACCAGGATCTACGTTCCTACCCTCACCATGGTAACCAGGATCTATGTTCCTACGCTCACCATGGTAACCAGGATCTACGTTCCTACCCTCGCCATGGTAACCAGGATCTACGTTCCTACCCTCACCATGGTAACCAGGATCTACGTTCCTACCCTCACCATGGTAACCAGGATCTACGTTCCTACCATCATCATTGTAACCAGTGTGGGTCGTGAACAAAAGAACGAGATCACGGATACCATCGTCTGAAATGAGCTTCCTCTGCAGGGTGGCTGGGCTCTCCCTTAGATAGAGGGAGGAGCTCGAGGTAGAGCCGTAGCTGTACTTAGTATAGCAGGGTAATTTTAATCACAGGGCACAAACAGTCATAAAAAGTTTTACCAGTGTCTTCCATTCTTTAGCCAAGGCCGAGGGCTCCCAGAGTTCTTTGCAGATGTTCAGCCTCTCCAGCTGCAGAGCGATGCAGGTGGGGTTGGTGGCGAGGCCTCGCTCGGCGATGCTCAGCTTCTTCTCCAGTAAAGCTCTGTAGGAGGACTTACGGTGCTCTGATGAATCTCCACCGTTAGGCTGCATCTCGCCATCGAAAGCATCGGCAATCAGATCATCCTGAAGGAAAATTTAAGAAAATCTTTTTTAAAAAAAAGTCTCAAATATACTTTTAAACAGATTTAGTTTAACTTTTCTTTTTGAACAGCCCTGCACCGATCTCACCATGGTAACCAGGATCTACGTTCCTACCCTCACCATGGTAACCATGATCTACGTTCCTACCCTCACCATGGTAACCAGGATCTATGTTCCTACCCTCACCATGGTAACCAGGATCTACGATCCTACCCTCACCATGGTAACCAGGATCTATGTTCCTACCCTCACCATGGTAACCAGGATCTACGATCCTACCCCCACCATGGTAACCAGGATCTACGATCCTACCCCCACCATGGTAACCAGGATCTACGATCCTACCCCCACCATGGCAACCAGGATCTATGTTCCTACCCTCACCATGGTAACCAGGATCTACGTTCCTACCCTCACCATGGTAACCAGGATCTATGTTCCTACCCTCACCATGGCAACAAGGATCTACGTTCCAACCACCACCATGGTAACCAGGATCTACGATCCTACCCCCACCATGGTAACCAGGATCTATGTTCATACTCTTACCATGGTAACCAGGATCTACGTTCCTACCCTCACCATGGTAACCAGGATCTATGATGCTACCCCCATCATGGTAACCAGGATCTATGTTCATACTCTCACCATGGTAACCAGGATCTATGTTCATACTCTCACCATGGTAACCAGGATCTACGTTCCTACCCTCACCATGGTAACCAGGATCTATGATCCTACCCCCATCATGGTAACCAGGATCTATGTTCATACTCTCACCATGGTAACCAGGATCTATGTTCATACTCTCACCATGGTAACCAGGATCTACGTTCCTACCCTCACCATGGTAACCAGGATCTATGATCCTACCCCCATCATGGTAACCAGGATCTACGTTTCTACCCTCACCATGTTTACCAGTGTGGGTGGTGACCAAAAGAACAAGATCATGGATACAAGCGGCTGAAATGAGCTTCCTCATAGATAGAGGGAGGAGTTCTGCGAACCAGGAGGAGCTCGGAGTAGAGTGAGAGAAGCCAAATGGGGTACTTTGGGCATCTGGTTAGGATGCTGGCTTGTGAGATGTTTTGTTTCACTTGGATGAGACCCACAAACAGACAGTTGGAGCTACCGTACATGTGACTTTCCCCAGCAGGGCATTAATATCTGATGTATGTGGATGAAAACATTCTTTGTGTCTGATTCAGAGCCCACAGTGTGCCATGCTTATGAAGACTTGATGTGGGAGGATTCTGACTGCTGAAATAATCTGGAACTGCATGTGTTTATAAGTCTTTTTTTTGTAGGATACCATGTGAGATTAAGCTCCTCCTTACTTGGTATTTTATGAACTCGATCCACAGCTGGACATCTGATGGCTGCTCTCTGAGTCGCCGGTTAAATTCCTCTGTCTTCTTAGTGAGAGGGTTAACCTTCACGGCAGTGTGTTTCTGTTGATTTTCGTCCTGCTGTCCCTTACCCTGCAGCCAGAGGGACGTGGACGAGTCGTAAACACCGAGTGGATTTACATCCGATGTCTGCCAAGCAACACCTGAAAGTTAAAAAGTAAAGCTTTGAGATTTAGGATCAAATAAAAGATCCACCGTCCCTCCTACCGTCCGCCGTCCCTCCTACCGTCCGCCGTCCCTCCTACCGACCACTACCCCTCCTACCAACCACCGTCCCTCCTACCGTCCGCCGTCCCTCCTACCGTCCGCCGTCCCTCCTACCGTCCGCCGACCCTCCTACCGTCCACCGTACCTCCTACCGTCCACCGTCCCTCCTACCGTCCGCCGTCCCTCTTACAGTCCGCCGTCCCTCTTACAGTCCGCCGTCCCTCTTACAGTCCGCCGTCCCTCTTACAGTCCGCCGTCCCTCTTACAGTCCGCCGTCCCTCCTACCGTCCACCGTCCCTCTTACAGTCCGCCGTCCCTCCTACCGTCCACCGTACCTCCTACCGTCCACCGTCCCTCCTACCGTCCACCGTCCCTCCTACCGTCTGCCACCCCTTCTGCCGTCCCCCCTTTCTTTAGCTCCTGTTCTCTCTCACACTGCGACTCTGAGCAGCCAACTGATCAGTCAGGCTGTTAGCAGGGAAGACGTTTATTTACACTCACCGGTTTTCTGTTTCTTATCCTCGGTGGGGTCTAGGGACAGATAGGACAATGAGGTGGTGACCTCCAGTTCGCCGGGCAGGACGGGCGTCACGGCAATAGGCGTCTTGCACCGAGCAATCCGCTGACTGGTAGAAGAAAAATATCTGTCTGATCTGAAATATTCCTTCCTTTTTGTTTTTTTATGTTTCTTGTCCGTGTCTGAGTCGTCCCAGGACACGTCTTCCTCGAAGGAGTTCAAACCGAACGTAGACTTCTTCTGTCTTTTGTAACTGAAAAAAAACAAGAAGTTGAATCTTAAACCTTTTTTTTTCTCAGAATCATTAAGATATTTTAATCACTGTATTTTTCAGATTAAAAGTTAGAGTTTTTTTTTTTTTTTATAGACCGTACCGGGGTTAGACTTAAACCTGTTATTATCAAGTTATTTTCCCGCTACGCCGTGATTGGACGCTCTAGGTACATGTTGATAACTGACAATAAGTCCGACGTAGAAGAGGAGGCGGAGCATCGTCCACCTCCAGAGTGGGAGGAGTCATTTAATACATTTGGATTTGATTGGATTCAGTGATTTGGAAACAAATTTGAAATATACAGCATCTCCAATGGGATCCCCGGTGCGACCGGCATGGGTCGCAGGCAGTGCCGGAGCCCATCCCAGCAGGATACACCCCGAACAGGTCACTGGTCTCTTGCGGGGTCACACACACAGAGAAACAACCACACACACACTTGTTCCTGGCAGCTAATCAACCTAAGATGTATGTTTTTGGAGGAAACCAGAGAAAACCCACACATACACAGGTAGAACATGCAAACTCCACACAGAAAGGACAGTGTTTAAAGCCTTGCTCCCGCTCCGGGACTCAAACCCCAACCTCCTTGCTGTGAGGTCACCATGGTAACCACTAATCCACCGTGCAGCCATTTTATTTATTTATTTATTCATCAGGTAAAAAAAATCTTCTTAAAACTCTATCTTTCACCATCTTTTTTTTAATAAATTTTTTATGTTAGAATGTGGGGCTCCTGCGGCTTATACTCAGGTACCCTCTATAGACCGGAGATCAGGTTTAAGAATAAGCTGCTGTATCTTTAAAAGATGTGTTTGTGTCTGAACGTTTCCATCAGTGCTGCTTTAACTTGGATGACGTACCTAGTCACATGTTCTCTGTACATAGACTTGTAGATCCAGTTGGCGGTGTCTGCTTTAGTATCCACACAGAACAGCTGGGCTGTGGGGGTTTGAATGTCGTCCAACCAGGTGAAACAGGCAGAGAGAGGAGGAACCGACGACCTGTGAGGAAACACGACCAGCTTAGAAACTAAACCCACCATCATGAATGAATAATGAGGTTCTTCTTACCCTCCCTCCTCTTCCTCTCTCTGTAGATCACTGGGGAACACCGTGTCAGATCCGGATCCACTGCCGCTGGAGAGCCTCTCACGCATCTTTTTGTGTTTCTTTTTCTTCTTAGTTTTCTTTCTGCTCTTACTCGGTGGGCAATCGACATCTTCCTGCCCTTGCTCCTCAGAGACGCAGATGTGCTTACGGACACTGAAATATTCAATTGAAACTTAAGCCCTGCTCACATAGAATGAGAAGCATTGGTGTCTAAGAAGATGGCGGGGGTTTTCTGTGTGTGTGTGATGAAAGGGTTGTGACAGGTGTTGTTAACGTTAAAGCCACTCGTTGGCGTCACGTCTCTGTTTGATGTTCTCCCGACATGCGGTCGATTTTAATCACGTCATCTCCCGATTTAAACGACGATGTCTTGCCTGTACGGTGATGATCGACCGTAAAGCGCTCGATGAAAGACTCCAGCAGACCGTGAGGTGCTGGCCGGGCAAACATAATGCTGAAATATTGGTGACGTATCGCCTATGTGTTCGTGATGGAAACGTCTACGTGCAATACAGTGCTGTGCTGTGTGTGGAGGCGGCCGAGCTGGTGGCGTCCTGACCTTCACAGCACAGCAGATCTTTGGGTTTTCATTCATGAAAACTTTTTACAGGCACTTGAAATGAGGTCGATTGTCGGGAGACAATCGTGTGACTATCGTACCTACTGTATCTGGAAGATAAGACTAGAGGATGGCCTGTCTCTGATCAATCAAAACCGATCGAATGACGACACGTTTCCTACCAAACATCTAAAGATAACTGCATGATGTTAGTTTGATAAACGCCAACACATACCTGATGTTCGAGGAAAGATGGCGACAGATAATTCTAGCGATGGTCACAAAATTTTAAAGTCAAAATAATAATGATATTATCTGTGGCAAACTAAGAAAAATTTCGGTGAAGGATGCTCGATGATGGAGATGGACGCCCAAACTGTGCTCAAATTTGTCAATTTTTCTTCAATCACCGTCAATCGCTTTTTAATGTGAGCAATACTTTATTATGTTTTATTTATGATCATGTTTATTGTCGTTGGGTTTGAACAAAGTACATTATTATCATTTTGAAATGGAACTTCAAACCAAACAGAACTTTTATTTTCACAAGTTCAAACTAATAGTTGCTGCATATAAAAACAAACAAACAACATTTTGTTCAAGAAACGATCAAACTATGATGTTTTTGTTGAAGTCAGATCATTAAAAAACTACCAAAACATGAGGATTTTTTTTTTACCTTTTCTCCTGTGTGTTCTGTTCCAGAAAACGGTTGTGAAGATCCACTGCATCTCCAGTCTGGAAGCTCTTATTACTCAACCAATCTAATTCTGAAACAAACAGACATCATGTGAAACTAAGGACTGAGGGATCATTCATTCTGTACCCCTCTCTACAGCAGGGGTGTCCAACTAGTCCACCCTCAGGAGTGTAGGGGAAAAAAATTACTTGTCAAGTAGCCAGTGTGTGTGTCTGTGTGTGTGTGTGTGTGTGTGTGTGTGTGTGTGTGTGTGTGTGTGTGTGTGTGTGTATGTGTGGTAGATCTGAAGAAGTTTGATACATAAAAAGTACATCGTAGAACAAAAACGATGGACAACCCTGATCCACAACTCCAAAGACACAGTCCAGCTTCCTCTGAACTTTCTGTACTTCTCTATCACAATATTCAAAACAAAAACTACATATGACATAGAAAACTCTCATATTAAAGATAAAATTAGTAAATATATTCTACAGACAGGAAAAAAACATTTAATAAAAACTAAATGACTACGTGTAAAAACAGTGTGTTAAAAGTATTGATAAATACGGTAGTTTTTAATAAAAAAAAACCAAACAGAGCAGCTTGTTTTGCTAATGATGCTAACATTAGCTTCTTATCTCCTGTCAGATGTTTGTTTTCTAAAAAAAAAAAAAAAAAAGATAATTATAGAGACTTTAAATGAAATCATGCAAAATATTAAAACTGAAAATCGAAAAAAAAAATGTACCTTTTTGAGATTTTTCAACTTTATCAGTCTCTATTTCTGAGAAAGCTGGAAACAGCGCCATGATGACAGCTGAAGTAGTCGCATGAATATGACGTCAGGTCAGAAAGGAAGGGTGAAATATCTTTATAAAGTTTTTGTAAAATTAATAATGTTATTTAGTTGACGAATAAAAAACAGTATTTTATTAATTTTATTTTATGAAAAAAAAGCGAAAAATATTTAACATATTTTAGTTAAATTTAGTTATTTTAAAAATACCTTTATTTAGAATGATATAATAATGGATTGAATGTGAAAGTAATATTAATAAAAAAAAAGTGACCATTATAAAAATAAATAAGGTGAAATTAAAAATACTCATTTATTTAATAGTTTTTATTTAAAAAGAAGTAAAAACTTAACGGTTTCTATGGATACTCTTGTTGTGCGTTGAAACTTACTTTTGTCACCACGGCAACGACTTCAAACAACCCCTTGTAATTCAAACTTACTTCTAACCAATCAGAATCATGATTCTCTCTGAGTGACAGGTGTACTATCTAATCAGAAGTAAGGATCAGGAAGTATAAGACCAGCTGTTTCCGCCTCCCGCTCAGACCGTTTTAGAGCAGCTTAACAGCAAAGATCCACGTTCCTTAATTTAACAAAAATTACTTTAAATTTAAACTTTCAAGATGAGGGAAATTGTTCATCTTCAAGCGGGACAGTGTGGAAACCAGATTGGAGCCAAGGTTAGTAAAAAAGAAAAAAAAAATCGGTTTAAATAGAAAATATGATTTAAAACTAAATTTAAAAAAAAAAGGCGGCTGTTTTTTCCCCGCGTGGATTCTGTTAGTTTTTAACGCTGTTTTGGTTTGTTTTTGTCGTGTTTTTTCTTGTAGTTTTGGGAAGTTATAAGTGATGAACACGGTATTGATCCAACCGGGACTTACCATGGAGACAGCGACCTGCAGTTGGAGAGAATTAACGTGTATTACAACGAGGCCACCGGTAAAAAAAAAAACAAACAGAGGAGAACCGGGGCTAAAGGCTATGCTAATGGATACATGCTAAGCTAAATTCTAACGACTAAGCTAACCATGTGCCAAGCTTTCAAAGCTAAAGGCTACATGCTAACGGCTAAGCTAACGTACCCACATGCTAATCCCTTCATGCTAAATGCTAAGCTACATAATAACTTGTAAAGCTAGGTACATGCTAACGGCTAAGTAAGCAACGTGTAAATCGCTTCATGGAAACGGCTAAGTTCCCAAGGCTACATGCTAATGGCTAACGTAGCCACGTGCTAATCGCTTCGTGCTAAATGCTAAGCTACATAAAAACTTGTAAAGCTAGGTACATGCTAACGGCTACGTTCCCAAGGCTACATGCTAATGGCTAACGCAGCCACGTGCTTATCTTTCCATGCTAACGACTAGCTAAATGCTAAACTACATGTTAACTGGAACAGCTGGCTACATGCTAAGAGAGCCACGTGCTTATCGCTTCATGCCTTCAGGCTAAATGCTAAGCTTTATGCTAACGGGATAAGCTAGCTACATGCTAACAGCTAAGCTATCAACGTGCTAATCACGCCATGGTAACTGCTAACAGCTAGCTAATTGCTAAGCTACGTGCTAACGGCTAACTATTAAGCTCGAAAAAATGCTAAGCTAGCAAAATGCTTTGAAATGCTAAAGGCTAACGCATGGCTCAAGGCCTGCGTCCGCCTTGCTCTCGCGAGATTCTCGTTACCGGTGACAGTACCTCTTATAAAAAAAAGACTAACATATTTTGATAATTATTTTGTAATTAATTATGACATATTTTTTTAGGTTTTTTTTTTTTTTTTTTTTTTTTAGTAAAAATTGTATCAGAATGAAGCTTTGCCTTTTTTAAATTTTAAAATAATAAAAAGTATTTTAAAAGTTTCAAAAGATTGTTTCTGAAGGAAAAAATTTAGTTTTTTGGGGAGATTTAAAATTTTGTAAAAACCTTCAATAAATAGACATAATTAAAAAATAACCTATAATAATTTCAAGATTACAAGACTTCATTTTTTCAAAGACTTAAAAAGAATAAAATTACTTAATTTTAATAAATTTCTTCAATTTTATTTTAAACATAATTTTTCCCAAAGAAACTCTGCTAAAAACAATGTTTACTTGTTTCTTTATTAATTTTCTTAATTAAATAAAATATTTTATTATTATTTTGAAAAAGTTTTAAAATTCTTAATAAATTCCTCTTTTATTCATTTTGTTTGAAAAAAAAAACATTAAAACCTAAACAAACCTAAATTTTTCCCAATTTTTTTTTTTTTAACATCTTGAAACTTCTTTAAAATCCTCATAAAAACATCTAAATAGAAAAAATAATGCAATATTAACATTTTTTTGCAGTAAAAATAATTAAATTCAAATAAAACTTGTGTGATTTAATAATTTTAAAAAGGAATCCTGTCCAATCAGACGTCTCCGTTTTTTTCAGGTGGGAAGTACGTCCCCCGCGCGGTTCTGGTCGACCTGGAACCCGGGACGATGGACTCGGTCAGATCCGGAGCCTTCGGCGCCGTTTTTAGACCCGATAACTTCGTCTTTGGTGAGTTTTAATAAACCCTCGATCTGCTGCCAGCTGCCCACCGCTGGCATACACCAAACCAATCAGACTGTCTGTTCCAGGCCAGAGCGGAGCAGGGAACAACTGGGCCAAAGGTCACTACACGGAGGGGGCGGAGCTGGTAGACTCGGTCCTGGACGTGGTGAGAAAGGAGGCGGAGAGCTGCGACTGCCTGCAGGGCTTCCAGCTCACACACTCTCTGGGAGGGGGCACGGGCTCCGGTATGGGCACCCTCCTCATCAGTAAAATCAGAGAGGAGTACCCGGACCGTATCATGAACACCTTCAGCGTGGTGCCGTCGCCCAAGGTGGGTTTCATACCGCTGGGGTCGGGTGGTTGGAACAGAAAGGAGAGGTAACCCGACACCCCACGCCCTCCCTCCTTCTCCCTCTGCTCTGCAGGTGTCTGACACGGTGGTGGAGCCCTACAACGCCACGCTCTCCGTCCACCAGCTGGTGGAGAACACCGACGAGACGTACTGCATCGACAACGAGGCGCTGTACGACATCTGCTTCCGCACGCTCAAGCTGGTCACGCCCACCTACGGAGACCTCAACCACCTGGTCTCCGCCACCATGAGCGGCGTCACCACCTGCCTGCGGTTCCCCGGCCAGCTCAACGCCGACCTGAGGAAGCTCGCCGTCAACATGGTGCCCTTCCCCCGCCTGCACTTCTTCATGCCCGGGTTCGCCCCTCTCACCAGCAGGGGCAGCCAGCAGTACAGGTAAGGTTAATCCCAGAATTAAGCAGATGGTAAAGTCTACCAGGGCAGAGGGAGCTCAGAGGGTAGTATGCCACCCTCCCTGGTGAGGCGTTCCGTCTCACACCTCTTCCGTGTGTCCCATACCCCTTCTGCTTACCCGGGTCAGGGAGGAAATAAGCCTCTGATTGGTCGTTGGCTGCCGTTCATCTCCTCATTTACCCAATCCCTTTGCCCTTCCTGCTGGTGGTGAGCCCACTGGAAGGGCGGCCCATGTCCTCATATGTAAAAGCTTGGCTAACAGGCGGTCGTTCTCGGCCCCGGTGACTTGCGTCATGATGCCATGCCTTCTCCATAATGGGTTTTGAGACGTGTTTTTTTCGGCCCCTCACTCAGGACCTGGCAGAGTACCAGGGGCATTAAGCCCAGGACAACATGGCTCCTAGCAGAGCACGCTACGTCCATCAGCTTCTAACGTCTTTACCATGTCTCTGACCGCAGGGCGCTCACCGTGCCCGAGCTGACTCAGCAGATGTTCGATGCCAAGAACATGATGGCGGCATGCGACCCTCGCCACGGCCGCTACCTGACAGTGGCGGCCATCTTCCGGGGCCGCATGTCGATGAAGGAGGTGGACGAGCAGATGCTGAACGTCCAGAACAAGAACAGCAGCTACTTCGTGGAGTGGATCCCGAACAACGTCAAGACGGCCGTCTGCGACATCCCGCCGCGCGGCCTCAAGATGGCCGCCACTTTCATCGGGAACAGCACGGCCATCCAGGAGCTGTTCAAACGCATCTCCGAGCAGTTCACCGCCATGTTCCGCCGCAAGGCCTTCCTTCACTGGTGAGTGAGGTTCCCGTGGCGACGGCGGGTTGTTTATAAACGTCTTTTATTAACGTCTGGATGCCCGCAGGTACACCGGAGAGGGCATGGATGAGATGGAGTTCACCGAGGCCGAGAGCAACATGAATGACCTGGTGTCTGAGTACCAGCAGTACCAGGAGGCCACGGCAGAGGAGGAAGGCGAGTTCGAGGAGGAAGGAGAAGAAGACATGGCCTAAGCCCCGCCCCTTTCTCTCCCAAGCCCCTCCCCCTCTGTTTTAGTAAACTTAGAAAAGTAAAGCTGCTCATTTTCTTCGTTTAGAATCAAACTTGTCGTTTTCGTGATGTTTTTTTTTTTTTCTTTCTGTTTTTGGCACTGAAACCAAAAAAGTTGTAGCGTAGTGTCGCCGTGGCGACTGGAAAAACAAAAGGTGCTGCTTGTTATTTAATAACTTGTTCTGAGATTTTTAAAGAGTTTCAAAATAAAAGTTTGACTCGATTAAAGAAGTATTCAAAACTGGGGAAAGAATGCCCCCTGCTGGTCAGGGATGGGTCTTGCACTAAGTGGGGTTTTTAAGTATCTCAGTCTTGTTCACGGCGGGGGAGGGGTTGAGAGAGCGGGAGAGCAACAGACAGATCGGTGCGGCGTCTGCAATAAATACGACGCTGCAAAGATCCGTCATGGGGAAGAAAGAGTCGAGCCCTCTCCATGGTAACCAGGATCTACGTTCCTACCCTCACCGTGGTAACCAGGATCTACGTTCCTACCCCCACCGTGGTAACCAGGATCTACGTTCCTACCCCCACCAGGTAAGGTTAATCCCAGAATGAAGCAGATGGTGCTTCATTCTACGTTCCTACCGTAGATCCTGGTAGGAACGTAGAACCAGGATCTACGTTCCTATGTAGAAGTGGTGTCCGGACTCACTCTGAGATAGAGGGAGGAGCTAGGAGGAGAGCCATTGCTTCTCTGGATCAGAG
The DNA here is from genome assembly GCA_902685375.1 of Neostethus bicornis. Taxonomy (NCBI): domain Eukaryota; kingdom Metazoa; phylum Chordata; class Actinopteri; order Atheriniformes; family Phallostethidae; genus Neostethus; species Neostethus bicornis. Next base: position 1,051,857 of record LR738552.1, on the reverse strand, counting down.
AGAAGTTAGATAAGTTGGATCCCGGACCTGCTGGAGAGGGAACACCTCAGGATCCTCCTGGGTAAGATGGAGGATGCTCCTCTGTAAGAGGAACCTGGGTTTTATGGAAAACCATTGGAGTCACAACTTTAACGTAAACAAATGTGCTTGTTTTAACATCTAACGCAATTTTTATGTGCGTGTTGTGGCCCTAATGGCTTCCGATAGATTCTTGCTGAGTCTGTTTCTCTAAACACAGGAAGTCAACGTCAGGGATCCCCGCTGGATGAGTTACTCAAACCAGAGGAGGAAACTTTGACCTCTTGTATTACAAAAGAAATTTTGTCAAAATCATTTTGCTGATTTTTTTGTTGTATTTTTTAAAGTACATTTATTGAATAAAATGATTAAGATTGCAGTATAAAAATTTACTTTACATTTTTAAACGTTAAATTCACAAGGAAAATTTTTCACTATAATGCAGTAGCCAGACTTGACCACAAGAAGCCGCCAAAAAATTTAGTTAAAAAAATCATTTACTATTTTTTTAATTTAAAACAAATTTTATTAATAAATTTAGAAGTATTTAAAAAAGACGAAAATTTAATTTTATAAAACCAGTTTATTTAAAAAGTATTTTTTAAAAATGTGTGACAACATAAAATGTCCGCAAGACGTCGCTAATCTACAAAAAACGCAGCATAATAATTTTAACTAACATCTTAAAATGCGAAAAAAAAAAAAAGAGTTTAAATTTTTTTGTATTTCTTAAAGATGAAAAATATATTTGAAAATTAACTTGAGTTTATGGCTTATTTTAAATTTTGTTATGATTTTATAAAAATGTAAAATATTCATTTTTTTTAGTGCAGTAGCAAAATTTGACCACGAGATGTGAACAAATTTAATTTATTTTTATACATAAAAAAAAAATTATATTTAAAAAATTTAAAGTTTGACTTTACACAACTCATTTTAATTTGAAAATTTTATCAAATAAAAAAAGTTGAATAATTTAAAAATTTCAAATAAGAGTTAAAATATTTATTTCCGGTTAATTGCGACACTTGAACAGAAGACGGCGCCAAATTTTTTAAAAAGTTAATTTTTTTTTTTAATTATACAAAATTGAAATAACTTAGACAATGTAATTATAAATTTTACTTTAGATAATAGATTAACATTTTGACAACTTTATTAAAAAAAAACAATCTAAATAAAAACAATTTAAAATATTTAATTTCAAGTGTAAATACGACTTCTGACCAGCAGATGACGCCAAATATACTTTTCCTTTTTTCTTTAAAATAATTAAAAATTTTATCTTATTTTATTTTATCTTATTAAATTTTATCTCTCTGGGAGTGACCAGGATGGACAGGATCAGAAATGAGTATATCAGAGGAACAGCACATGTTAGAGGTTTTGGAGATAAAGTCAGGGAGGCCAGACTGAGATGGTTTGGACATGTACAGAGGAGAGAGACCAAGTACATCGGCAGAAAGATGCTGGATTTGGAACCACCAGGAAAGAGGGCTAGAGGAAGACCAAAGAGGAGGTTCATGGATACAGTGAAGGAAGACATGAAGATAGTTGGCGTGACTGAAGAGGATGCAGCAGATAGGGTTAGATGGAAGAAACTGACTTGCTGTGGCGACCCCTGAAGGGAAATGCCGAAAGGAGAAGAAGAAGATATTTTTTGTTTTGATGAGATATGTAATATTGATAAATAATTCCTGATGTAGTACCAAATATTTCCGCCAGATGGTGCAAAAAAAATCATTCTAAAATAAAACAAACAAATTCTTTTTTAAGTTTTATTTCCAAAAAAAATTAATTATTTACATTTAAATCAGACATATTTTTTTTATTTTGAAGTTACTAAAAAAGAACATTTGTTTTTCCAGGTTTTTTTCTCAAATAATTTGAACAAGAAAAAACAGATAAAAAATTATGTAATTTTTTTTTCAAACATTTAAAAAAAAAAAAAAAGCTTAAAGCACTCCCAAAAACTTTAGTTTCATTTTGAATTTCATTTTATTTTGAAAATCAAATTTAAATCAAAACTTAAACAAAAAAATAAATGTTTTTAGTTTAAATCCAAAAAATTGACTGAAAATTAATGCTTTTTTTGTCAAAAATTGGATTTTTTTTTCAAACCTGGAAAATCGGAAAAAAAAAGAGTTCTTAAACTGGCGTAAATTTCAAGTCGTGATCTCGACCAATCAGGAAGCTGCAAAGAAAAAAAAAAACGAGTTATCAATAAGCTGTTTATAAATAAACAAAATCAGGTTAAAAAAAAAGTCTAAGTAACAGTTTTTTAAAGAAAAAAACTTGGTAGAAAATAAAAAACGATCTTTCTCTGCAGGACGGCCGGGCTCCTTCAGAGATGGAGGGAGGAGCTCCGAGAAGAACCGCTCCTCCTCCGGGTTGAGATAAGCCAGATGAGGTGGTCCGGGCATCTGGTTAGGATGCCTCCCTCTCTGCTGAGGTGTTCCGTCCCACCAGGAGGAGACCCAGAGGCAGACCCCGGACCTGCTGGAGAGACTATGTCTCACAGCTGGACGGAGAACACCTCAGGATCCTTCCGGGTGAGCTGGAGGATGCAGCCGGGGTGAGAGAAGCCTGGGCTTCCTGTCTGAGGCTGTTGCCCTCGACGACCCAGCCGCGGCCACACTGTCCTGAAGATAGTAATAATGTGGATGCAGTCCACCCTGTGTGTGTGTGTGTTGCTTTAAGGTGGACCTAGTAGGGAAACCATGAGAACGTAAACGGGCGCCTTAAGTTGCGTGATGGCCGCGAATCTCTCCACAGACCAGAGTTTGAGACCCTGAAATAAACCAATATTAAAATTTGTTTTGTTTTTTTAACTTGTAATCTCACCTTGTGTGGGCGTGGGGGCACCGTAGAGCAGCTGGGTGTGGTAGAGCTCGAAGCATGGCACCGGGCACATACTGGGCGCTCCCTCACACGTCTTACAGTAAAATCCCGTCCTCTCAGGATCCTTCGCTTTAACCTCGTCTTCATTCTCTTCGGTTAAACTTCCACCATCTTGTTTTTTTTCTTCTTCAGTTTTCCGTTTCTTCGCCTCCTTTTCTTCTTCTTCCTCCTCCTTCTCCTTGTTTTCTTCTTCTCTCGGTCTCTTGCGTTTTGAGCAGACGGTGCAGAACGACAGCGCCTCACTCTGGGCGAGGAAGTGGCGCCCAGTTAGCCTGGCTGGGAGGTCGTTTTCTGGCAGCGGCGGGTCGGTCTGCGTGGCGGTTTCTAACGAAACTACGGAAAAAAATAATCTAGTCATTTTAAACAGTGAAAAATATTAAAGTTTGAATTTAAAACTGGGAAATAAATCGATATCGTGATGTTGACACCACCGCTATGGGAGAGTCCCGTGGCATTGCCAGGCGATCACCAGGATCTACATTCCTACCCTCACCATGGTAACCATGATCTACGTTCCTACTCTCACCATGGTAACCAGGATCTACATTCCTACCCTCACCATGGTAACCAGGATCTATGTTCCTACCCTCACCATGGTAACCAGGATCTATGTTCCTACCCTCACCATGGTAACCAGGAACTACGTTCCTACCCTCACCATGGTAACCAGGATCTACGTTTCTACCCTCACCATGGTAACCAGGATCGACGTTTCTACCCTCACCATGGTAACCAGGATCTACGTTTCTAGTCTCACCATGGTAACCAGGATCTATGTTCCTTCCCTCACCATGGTAACCAGGATCTACGTTTCTAGTCTCACCATGGTAACCAGGATCTATGTTCCTTCCCTCACCATGGTAACCAGGAACTACGTTCCTACCCTCACCATGGTAACCAGGATCTACGTTTCTACCTTCACCATGGTAACCAGGATCTACGTTTCTACCCTCACCATGGTAACCCGGATCTACGTTCCAACCCTCACCATGGTAACCAGGATCTACGTTCCTACCCTCACCATGGTAACCAGGATCTACGTTCCTACCCTCACCATGGTAACCAGGATCTATGTTCCTACCCTCACCATGGTAACCAGGATCTATGTTCCTACCCTCACCATGGTAACCAGGATCTACGTTCCTACCCTCACCATGGTAACCAGGATCTATGTTCCTACCCTCACCATGGTAACCAGGATCTATGTTCCTACCCTCACCATGGTAACCAGGATCTATGTTCCTACCCTCACCATGGTAACCAGGATCTATGTTTCTACCCTCACCATGGCTCCACGGGTGGGCCACATTAACCAGGTGGTGCGTGGTTAACTTGGCCATTCTTGAACTCTTCATAGGGGAACTTTTAGCAGCGCTTTGTCTGGCCACTTAACTAGAACCTGTTTGCCTGGCAGAGTACCAGGGGCATTAAGCCCGGAAAACATACTGTAGCTCCTAGAATCAAAGGGGCACTGTGTTTTGTTTTCACCGAGTCGCCCCGGACCAAAAGCTGGCGCCACGTCAGTAAGACATCCTTCTTGATGGATGGAAAGGTGTAGGGTTGCCACGGTTACCTGAAGGTGGGTGGGACTCGGACATGGTTTCCTGCTCCACGGTGATAGGTCGGCATAGAACAGACTTGTTCTTCATCTGCAGCCGGCGAGGCATCGGTACCCGCATGGCGTCGGTCTGAGTGCTGGCCTAAACAGAAAACAACAGACTTTATCAGTTTGTTTACTTTGATATTTATTGTCGTATAAACGTGATTAGAAACCAGTTCGAGAGCGGCCATGCTGATTGGTCTAGAGACAGTGTGGTGAGAGCGGCCGTGCTGATTGGTCTAGAGACAGTGTGGTGAGAGCGGCCATGCTGATTGGTCTAGAGACAGTGTGGTGAGAGCGGCCATGCTGATTGGTCTAGAGACAGTGTGGTGAGAGCGGCCATGCTGATTGGTCTAGAGACAGTGTGGTGAGAGCGGCCATGCTGATTGGTCTAGAGACAGTGTGGTGAGAGCGGCCATGCTGATTGGTCTAGAGACAGTGTGGTGAGAGCGGCCATGCTGATTGGTCTAGAGACAGTGTGGTGACAGCGGCCATGCTGATTGGTCTAGAGACAGTGTGGTGAGAGCGGCCATTCTGATTGGTCTAGAGACAGTGTGGTGAGAGCGGCCATGCTGATTGGTCTAGAGACAGTGTGGTGAGAGCGGCCATGCTGATTGGTCTAGAGACAGTGTGGTGAGAGCGGCCATGCTGATTGGTCTAGAGACAGTGTGGTGAGAGCGTCCATGCTGATTGGTCTAGAGACAGTGTGGTGAGAGCGGCCATGCTGATTGGTCTAGAGACAGTGTGGTGAGAGCGTCCATGCTGATTGGTCTAGAGACAGTGTGGTGGGAGCGGCCATGCTGATTGGTCTAGAGACAGTGTGGTGAGAGCGGCCATGCTGATTGGTCTAGAGACAGTGTCACTGATTCAAAGACAGGAAACAGAGATGTTTGTATCAGAGATGAAGATGCTCTGGATCTCTCTGGGAGTGACCAGGATGGACAGGATCAGAGGAACAGCACATGTTAGAGGTTTTAAAGTCAGAGAGGTCAGACTGAGATGGTTTGGACATGTGCAGAGGAGAGAGAGTACATCAGAAGAAGGATGCTGGGTTTGGAACCACCAGGAAAGAGGACTAGAGGAAGACCAAAGAGGAGGTTCATGGATACAGTGAAGGAAGACATGAAGATAGTTGGTGTGACCGAAGAGGATGCAGGAGATAGGGTTAGATGAAAGAAACTGACTTGCTGTAGCGCCCCCTGGAGGGAGATGATGGAAGAAGAAGAATGATTACGTACGTGGTCCTGGTTCTTTGCGTCTGCGTCGGAGCTCAGAAGCTCACCTTAAAACGAGAAGAAAAAAGTAAACTCATCAAATTTTTATGAATGAAAAAAACTTAAGTTTTAACCTTTAAATGAATAAAATAGTCATTCTGAACTAATTAAAAAAAAATTAATTTTTGGTCCAAATTTCAGAATAAAATGTTAATGTATACATTTTACATTAAAATAAAATGTATAGATTTTACATTAGAAAAAAAATTCAGAATAAAACGTAAAACAGATTTTTTTTTTTTTTATGGGACTATTTCGTTTCATCCTCTGAACAGTTTATCTCTACCGAGATGCCGGGATGTGCCGGAGTCTATCCCAGCTGATTTCAGGTGAGAGGCAAGGTACACCTGAACAGGCCACCAGTCTGTTGCGGAGCCAAACACACACACTCATTCCTACCAACCAATCAACCTAGCATGTATGTTTGTGGAGGAAAACCAGAGAAAACCCACACATACACAGGGAAAACATGCAAACTACACACAGAAAGATCAGTGTTTCAAGCTTTGTCCCCACTCTGGGACTGAAACCCTGACCTTCTTGCTGTAAAGCCACTGTGCAGTCCCAACTAATTCTTTTAAAATGATACAAAATAGGTCAGAGTAGAGCCGTTGCTCCTCTGGGTTGAGAGAAGCCAGATGGAGTGGTTCAGGCACCTCCCTCCCTGATGAGGTGTTCCGTCCCACCAGGAGGAGACCCAGAGGCAGATCCTGGACCTGAGGAGAGACTATGTCTCACAGCTGGACAGGGAACACCTCAGGATCCTCCTGGGTGAGATAGAGGATGCAGCCGGGGTGAGAGAATCCCGGCTGTTACCCCCGGTGACCCGGCCCCGGATAAACAGAAGATAACAGAATGCGTATCGCTCCTCGTGTCGGTGACGTTTACCAGTAAGGGTGGTGTCTCCTGAAACAGCGGGCTGAGCAGCCGATCCGTTCGCCAGCGACACCACGTCCGCTATGACAGGGTTCATCTTTGCCGAGTGGTGCGGTTGTGTTGGAGCTGTAAAGAGCGGGAAACGGTCAGTCTCACGTATCGACACGGATCAGAATGAAGACGGTTTTAATCTGAAACGGAAACACTTTACCACACGGTTCCTGGGAAGCGGCTCCGTTACTGCTGCCGTTGTGATACGTCTCAAAGTTGAGCGAGCAGTACTTGAGCAGGCAGGTGATCTTACAGAAGACCCGGACTGAACCCGAACACTGCAGCTTCTCGCTCATGTAGCCCTGTTTCCCACAGCTGTCACACCGGCTCATCTGTTTGGAACACACACAGTTCAGGTTGCTACGTCCGAGTCCGAGCAGAGGATCCCTACGTCCTTACCCCGTAGAAGAGCACTGTAAACTGAGACATGCAGTGAGGCCGACAGAACTCCTCCACTTTCCCTCCGTAGTGACTGCTCAACGGCTTCGGAGTGTAACCCGAGCAGTAGCTGCAGGGAAGCCAGCAGTGGTCTTTGTGAATCGAAGACTTTTCATTTTTGAATTGTGTTTTACAATCTGTGAAAAAAACAAAGAGGAAGAAATGTAAAAAAAGGAAAATATCATCTTGATTAAAACGTCCGTCACACTCGCAAGTAAACAACGTGTGTCGTTAAAATGAACGCTGCACTGAAAATGAAACTAGTTCCAGAGTTTTTGCACATCAACGAGTTAGATGTGGCTAATTAAGCTAAACTTTAGCAACTAGATCAGGCGTGGGAAAACTACGGCCCGTAGGCCACATGCGGCTCATTAAACATTTTAATCCGGCCCATCGGGACTTAAAAAAAATTAAATAAATAAACCTTGTTAATGTTTTTTTTCTCCTGTAAGTCTGACATTTCATCACTAGATGGTGCCAAAGATACAACAACACTGCTCCCATTAAAATGTGTGTGTCTCCGTGATGCCCACGCTGTCAAAAGAAACAGTGTGCACATTTATGGAAAGCCATCGGGGCCAATACACGCATGTAAACAAACGTGTTAGATGTTAAAACAAACAAAATGTTACATCAAGTGCTTAGAATTTAAATCTAGCGCTGCTAGGTTTGAAATAAACACCTGCCGGTGTACTTGGAATCAGTCCGCAGGCTACCGATAGAATGCGCTCGACCGGTTGGGCGTCCCCGACGTAAACAAAGTGGCTAGAGGAGGAAGTGACGTCACGAGTGTGGAACCGCTCGTTTGTTTTTACTTTAAAAGAATCAGAAAAACAAATAAAAACTATTCTAAAAACAACTTTGATAAAAAATACAAAACCCACACATCGTTGTTAGAAACTCGGAGCAGAAACGTTGGGACCTTTAACGTGTTAACGACGGATCCAAACCGTGTCGTCGACTGACTATGACCGGCAGCATTTCGCTGGTCGGTTTTACACTAGACCACTACTACATTTTCATGGCTGAAATGAGCTTCCTCCGCAGGGTGGCTGGGCTCTGACTCAAAGATCGGGTGAGGGGCTCTGCCATCTGGGAGGAGCTAGGTGTGTCCTCCCTCCAGGAGAAGCCAGATGGGGTGATTCCCAAGCAACTCGCTGGTGAGGTGTTTTGGGTATGTCCCGTCTAGGAGGAGACCGAGAGGCAGATGCCAGACCCTCGGGATCCTCCCGGGTGAGCTGGAGGAGGCAGCCGGGGTGAGAAAAGCCTCGACTTCCCATCTGAGGCTGTTGCCCCTGACGACCCGGCCCCGGATGAACACAAGACGACGGCACAGAACGGTTTTACTCTAAACTCTTTGACTCACTCTCACTGCAGAAGGTCAGCTCCTGCTGTTTGTAGGTGATGGTTTCATAGTGCAGCTTCTCCTGCTTGCACTGCTCGCACAACGCCAGCACGTTGTTCTGCTTTTTCGACTGATCCAAACACGTTTTACTGCAGAATAAAGACACGTGTCCCTGGAAAAGAAACAGACGTGTTGGAGTGGGACGACGTGCCGGTGGGTTGATGATGTTTCCTACCTGGTGATTGAAGAGCAGCGGCTTAGTGGTGATCGGTTTACGGCAGTGATTACAGCCCAGTTGACCGTCGGCTAGTTTGAGGATCTGGTTAGATGGAGATCGGGTGAAAGTCTGTACTGGGACAGCGGGGGAGGAGACGGCAGAGTGGGGAGGCATTACAGGGGGCACTGAGGACTGACTGGTATGATGGCCTTGGTACGGGGCAGACGATGGGTAATCTTGAGGTACGGGAGGGACTGAACCGGATCCTGTAGAAGCTCCAAACTTTGTAGGATCTCTGCTGGAGGGGGCTCCGTTAGTGAGCGCCAGCTGCTCTGGGAAGTCCGATTTTTGCTGAAAAAGAAAGTTTAGATGTTTTACATCCATCATATAAAATCACCACATCACCACGGTAACCAGGATCTACGTTCCTACCCTCACCATGGTAACCAGGATCTACGTTCCTATCCTCACCATGGTAACCAGGATCTACGTTCCTACCCTCACCATGGTAACCAGGATCTACGTTCCTACCCTCACCATGGTAACCAGGATCTACGTTCCTACCCTCACCATGGTAACCAGGATCTACGTTCCTACCCTCACCATGGTAACCAGGATCTACGTTCCTACCCTCACCATGGAAACCAGGATCTACGTTCCTACCCTCACCGTGGTAACCAGGATCTACGTTCCTACCCTCACCATGGTAACCAGGATCTACGTTCCTACCCTCACCATGGTAACCAGGATCTACGTTCCTACCCTCACCATGGTAACCAGGATCTACGTTCCTACCCTCACCATGGTAACCAGGATCTACGTTCCTACCCTCACCATGGTAACAAGGATCTACATTCCTACCTTCACCATGGTAACCAGGATCTAGGTTCCCACCCTCACCGTGGTAACCAGGATCTAAGTTCCTACCCTCACCGTAGTAACCAGGATCTACGTTCCTACCCTTACCGTGGTGACCAGGATTTACGTTCCTACTCTCACCATGGTAACCAGGATCTACGTTCCTACTCTCACCATGGTAACCAGGATCTACGTTCCTACTCTCACCATGGTAACCAGGACCTATGTTCCTACCCTCACCATGGTAACCAGGACCTACGTTCCTACCCTCACCATGGTAACCAGGATCTATGTTCCTACCCTCACCATGGTAACTAGGATCTACGTTCCTACCCTCACCGTGGTAACCAAGATCTATGTTCCTAACCTCACCATGGTAACCAGGATCTACGTTCCTACCCTCACCATGGTAACCAGCATCTATGTTCCTACCCTCACCATGGTAACCAGGATCTACGTTCCTACCCTCACCATGGTAACCAGGATCTATGTTCCTACCCTCACCATGGTAACCAGGATCTACGTTCCTACCCTCACCATGGTAACCAGGATCTATGTTCCTACCCTTACCATGGTAACCAGCATCTACGTTCCTAACTTCACCATGGTAATCCTGAGGCCAATAAAGTCAAGGCCAATCAACCTAACACCCATGTTTTTGGAGGAAACCAGAGAAAACCCACAAATACACAAGCAGAACATGTAAACTACACACAGAAAGCATAGTGTTCCAAGCCTCGCCCCCACCCGGGATTCAAACCCACGACCTTCTTGCTGTGAGGACACTGTGCTACCCACTGTGCCGCCCTGGCATCTTACAATATGAATCATTTTCTGAAATCTTTCTTTGATACTTTACCCTGAACGTAGAGACACAGGAGTAGGAACAGAAGTTTCGGATGGTCCCGTCCACCAACGCCAGGTGATACTGAGGAACGGCTGTGACTTTGCAGAGCGAGCAAGGGAATGAAGTTCCTACACAAACAACGACATCACAGCTGAATGCCTGGCATCGTTAGGAGGATAAAATCAGTATCTGTGTGTGTACGTACCGGTCAGATTGTGGTTAGGTGGTCGACTCTGATCCACACAAGAAGCCGAGCAGTAAAGCTGGACTTTCCCTTTCTGGTCCCGTTCCATGATGGAGGACATCACCAGGCAGATCTTACGACAGTTTGGACATTCTGTCGTTTTTTTGGAGTTCTGTGAAGAGGTTTAAGGTTAGTGAATAAAAATGTAGACAGATGTGGAGCAGCTGGAGATGTTACTGGGTTCATAGAGAAATATCTCGGGGTCTTGTTCACAGTGAGGGAATGATGGAGGGGGAGATCGATAGACGGATCGGGGCAACGTCTAGAACGCTGCATCGGTCAGTCATGGTGAAGATATACGTACCTACCCTCACCATGGTAACCAGGATCTACGTTCCTATCCTCACCATAGTAACTAGGATCTACGTTCCTACCCTCACCATGGTAACTAGGATCTACGTTCCTACCCTCACCGTGGTAACCAGGATCTACGTTCCTACCCTCACCATGGTAACCAGCATCTACGTTCCTACCCTCACCATGGTAACTAGGATCTACGTTCCGACCCTCACCATAGTAACCAGGAACTACGTTCCTACCCTCACCATGGTAACCAGCATCTACGTTCCTACCCTCACCATCGTAACTAGGATCTACGTTCCGACCCTCACCATGGTAACCAGGGTCTACGTTCCTACCCTCACCATGGTAACCAGGAACTATGTTCCTACTCTCACCATGGTAACCAGGATCTACGTTCCTACCCTCACCATGGTAACCAGGATTTACATTCCTACCCTCACCATGGTAACCAGGGTCTACGTTCATACCCTCACCATGGTAACCCGGAACTATGTTCCTACTCTCACCATGGTAACCAAGATGTACGTTCCTACCCTCACCATGGTAACCAGGGTCTACGTTCATACCCTCACCATGGTAACCCGGAACTATGTTCCTACTCTCACCATGGTAACCAGGATCTACGTTCCTACCCTCACCATGGTAACCAGGATTTACATTCCTACCCTCACCATGGTAACCAGGGTCTACGTTCATAGCCTCACCATGGTAACCAACATGCCAGACTGTGACGTAGCCAATGTTTCCTACCTGTTTGTAGGTGTTGATGCAGGTGGGGCTGCAGAAATTCAGAGGAGATCTGTCGATGGAGATGGTCTGACAGGAACCAGACTTGCTGCTACAGTAAAGGCCGCAGCCTTCGCAGCAGTTCATGGCCAGCTGGCGGAGGCGACGCCAGGTCACGAAGCAGGCGTCGCTGCAGAGGGAGTGTAAACGGCCCTGGTGGTTGACCTCGTGCTCCATTTGCTGGAAAAAAACAAACATAACATTTTAAACTACTGGGTAGCAATCTAGTCTCAGGATTACACAGCAAACCTGATGACATCATCGAAAGGGATTTTCTACACTTTTAAGTTTTTAAATTTTAAGATTCTTGAAGATTTTGAAAACAGGATTTTATTTTGAAGGTTTTCAAATGAATGAGTTTGAAATTGACTGAACCGAGAACCAGATCATTTCATCTTCTTGAGACGCCAATAATCTAATTCCAAAAGGACCGTCCCGTCATCTCCGGAGTATAAATTGCGATATTTTTCATGCACTTTCAACCCTGCGGCTTATTTATGAATTTTTCTAATGGCCGCCGGCATAGCCGGGTGTTTGTGTTTACACTGATGGATGGAAGTAGGAAGAACAACATGGAATATTCTACCACTTCCTGTTCTAAACTTATCACAATAAAAGAACAGGAAATACAACTCATCGTGTTCCTCGTAGATGAAAACGTAAACACACTCTCTTCATGGAAAATTCTAATAGAAATTATGCAGCTGTTATTTTGAAAGTAACGGAGCTGCTGCACGTAAACAAAGTGTCAATAGTGAGACGTTTAGAACGTGAGGCGTTGCCACGGTGACGCTGTGTTACTGCAGCGTTACAGAAAGAAATGTTATGTTATTAAAACTTTGTAAAAATCTCATGTTACAACGTGGACTCCTGCGGCTTAAAAACAGGTGTGGTTTCCTTTAAAAGTGTAGTGGGTGTGGCTTATAGTCAGGTATCCTCTATAAACTGGTAAATAACATATCGGACGTTGCTGTGTCCAGCTAATAAAAGTTCTCATAATAACTTTGTTATGAGTGAGAATCAGGAGCCAATAAGATCGATTCGTTCTGCTTTAGAAACATTTTTAATCACATTTGTGGGAAATTTAACTTTGGAGTTTCAGAGTTTCCACCGCCTTTTTTTCCCTTCGATCTCTTGTCATGATTCTTCTGGTAGCCCCGGGGACTGCTTGAGCCCAGTGGGAATCGAACCAGGTTTTCCCAGTCGGATGGGGGAAATTCTACCACTAGGCCACCGCCTCTTGGGACCAAGTTTCCACCGAGTTCAAACCGGTTTGCACCCTGAGAAATAACGTTTTTTACCACCGTATTTACTGTCAGCTAACGTCTAATTGGTGAGGGGTTTGGGACACCTGGTAAATGGACTCTACCTATAAAGCGCTTTGGCACCTGTGTTGGCACTCAAAGCGCTTACAGTGTAGCTTCCATTCATACATTCATACCTGATGATGATGCTGCCATGCAAGCTGGAAACCACCATCAGGAGACATTAGGGGCTCAGTGTCTTTCGCAAGCACACCGCGGCATAAACTGCTGATGGGGGATTGAACCAGCAACCATCCGTCACTCTACCCACTGAGCCACCCTTCTCCCTCACATTACACCGAGAGGAGACCCAGAGGCAGACCCCGAACCCGCTGGAGAGACTATGGACTGCTGGACAGATGTTACCCCGGCGACCCGGCCTCGGTATGTAATGATACAGAACTTCATCTGTGACTCAAAGTCTCTTACCCTTCCAGCGGCTCTACAAACGCTACAGACAGGTTTATCAAGCGGTCGTTCGGCTGGTTTCTCCAGGAGCTTCTCCGGCTTCTTAACAAGGACTCTCTCAGGAACTTTATCAACCACCTTCTTCTTGTGTCTGTAGACCGACAGACAGAACTGACCACAGAAATACAGCATGGAGTTTGTATCGTCTGCAGGGATGGTGACCGTATCTCTGGGCTGAACGATTTCCCTGGAGAGTGGAAACACAAGCGAGGTTAATGTGGTGCAGCGACAGTCCAAGAAACACCTGACACTAATGTCCTCAGCAGGGGGCGGGGCTACATTTATCAAGTATTCAGACCCTCTAGTTGCTAAAGTCGCTCAAATTGAGCGACTATGTCACGGCTTTTTCTAGTGTTATTGACAAATTTATGAGTCTGTGACGTGAGATCAATGAGCAGCGCCTGTTGCTGTTGTGGCCCCTCTCTCTTCTAAAGCACGTGGAAATGTCTGAGTCTGTGTTAGAGACAGAAAAGAGAGAGAGGGATTTGTCTGTGTGTGTGTGTGATTGAGAGATTGATAGTGAGGCTTGGGCCCTGCTGGTGTACGGTACATTGGTCACCCCTGGTGTACGGTAGGTTGGGTTCCCCTGGTGTACGGTAGGTTAGGCACCCCTGCTGTGCGGTAGGTTGGGCACCCCTGGTGTACGGTAGGTTGGGTTCCCCTGGTGTACGGTAGGTTAGGCACCCCTGCTGTGCGGTAGGTTGGGCACCCCTGGTGTACGGTAGGTTGGGCACCCCTGGTGTACGGTAGGTTGGGCCCCCCTGGTGTACGGTAGGTTGGTCACCCCTGCTGTACTGTAGGTTGGGCACCCCTGCTTTGCGGTAGGTTGGTCACCCCTGGTGTACAGTAGGTTGGGCCCCCCAGGTGTACGGTACGTTGGTCACCCCTGGTGTACGGTAGGTTGGTCACCCCTGGTGTACGGTAGGTTGGTCACCCCTGGTGTACAGTGTGAGTTGGATGTTTGTTTTCTTGACTTCACCTGTTGCACTGGACACAGTTCCGGTACTTGCTGACCGGAGGAAGGTGTCCAGTCAGACACACCGTGGAGCAGAAAAGCTGCGTCGATCCTTTTCTTTGAAAAGCAGTTTGACCTTTCAACAAAACCTGGAGCAAAAAAAAAAATTTAAGACGTCAACAATAAAGTTTTCTTAAAGTCAGAAAGCAGCAAAACCTTTTGGACCAATCAAATACCTGGTTTCAGTAGGAAAGACTTTTCATCTTCCACACACAGTCAAGCAAACAGCGGCCCTCCAACATGGGATTATATAAACCTTTTTAAAGATGGCCGACACGGTAACAGATGCTGAGAAGCATTTCAGGAATTCTGAACTCGGTCCACCTCATACAAGGATTAATCGTACGCACTGGACTTTATTATTAGGGATGCTTATCGATACCAACTTGGTGATACTAGTACTCTCAAGGCACCAGTATTCCTGTAGATACCAGTATTCTTGTAGAAACCAGTACTCTTATCAATACCGCTTACCGATACCAGTACTCCTATAGATACCAATACTCTTAGAGATACCGCTTACCGATCCGGTATCTCATCAATACTCTTATCTTACCAATAAGTGGAAGACCAATTACCAGTTGATTCAATGGTGAAAATCTAATTGTATTTTGTGAGGAAGTGACTTTTAAGTGTTGGACCTCAGGAATATTCGTTGGCTCACAGGGAAGCAACTGATGGGCATCCATTTCTACTCAATATGTGGTATCAGGTGAGATGCCCGATCCTTAAGAAGCGGCTAACCCCATCAAACCTGCTTACAAACCAGATCCTCCTCAAGGGTTGGACACTTTGAAGCATGATGTTTCATTTACCAAAACACATCCACATGATCATACGTTAGGAGCCCCAGCGGCTTACAAATGAAAAGGTTCGTCCCGCCCTGCTCTCGACCAATAAGACCATAAATGATATGTATATATCGTGATATTCTTAAGAGCTGTAGTGTGAGGCTGCAAGAGTGATATGGTGTTGTGGTAGTCAGACGTACTTTGGAGCAGCCGCTGCAGCGAACGCTCCCAGGTACAGGAGGCGGTGGTTGTGGACGCTGCGGTATTGCAGTCAGAGTTGGAATGGTTCCTGGTGGTCTGATTGAAAGGGCTTGCAGGACCGTTCCTCTACCGGGGATGAAGAATGCGGTCGGTGTCGGAGCTGGAACAGCTTGAGGGACTTTAAGACAGAAAATAAGACAATTAAAACCAAAACTCATTAAAGATCAAAGGCTTGGAAACTCAGGTTGTCTTCTGTTTATTCAGGGCCTGGTCGCCGGGGGCAACAGTCTCAGAGGAAAGCCTAGCCTTAACTCACCCCAGCTGTATCCTCCATCTCGCCCAGGAGGATCCTGAGGTGTTCCCTGTCCAGCTGTGAGACATAGTCTCTCCAGCAGGTCCGGGGTCTGCCTCTTAGTCTCCGCCCAGTAGGACATGCCTGAAACAACTCACAATCTTAACCGGGATCTACGTTCATACCCTAAAGAGCGTAGGAGCTGAAACCCTCACCAGGCGGTTGCACCTACCCTGGTGAGGGTAGTAATGTAGATCCTGGTTACCATGGTGAGGGTAGTAATGTAGATCCTGGTTACCATGGTGAGGGTAGGAACGTAGATCCTGGTTACCACGGTGAGGGTAGTAATGTAGATCCTGGTTACCATGGTGAGGGTAGGAACGTAGATCCTGGTTACCACGGTGAGGGTAGGAACGTAGATCCTGGTTACCATGGTGAGGGTAGGAACGTAGATCCTGGTTACCATGGTGAGGGTAGTAATGTAGATCCTGGTTACCATGGTGAGGGTAGGAACGTAGATCCTGGTTACCATGGTGAGGGTAGGAACGTAGATCCTGGTTACCATGGTGAGGGTAGGAACTACCCCATCTGGCTTCTCTCGACTCGGAGGAGGAGCGGCTCTACTCCTTGTCTTGACTGGTGAAATGATTTTTACCAGCCTGATCCATCAGAATGAAAACAGTCTGACCTCTCAGCATTAGGGTTCACTGTGAGGCTTCAACCTCACACAGACCTCAAACATTCGTAATTTTTTTTACTTATTTGACTGATGTTTTCTTCGTAGCTCGATGAATCTTTATTTCAGTGTGAAGTTGTTTTGATGTTTAAATAAGTGAGCTTACGTGAAGTCGGAGCTGGGAAGGGGTTCCCTCCTACGGAGTAGACCGAGCTGATCCTCAGTTCTTCCTGGAAAAATAATACACATAAAAAATCAATACACAGAAACGGGAAAGGAAACGTTTGCCACGATGTTTCTCTTCATTCGGGTTTGGTTTTTTTTTTTTAAGGCGTGCTTTGTCAGGCCCCTCACCTCGGATCTGTTTGCGTTGGGAAGTTTAGCCCCTGATAACGCAGCTCCTAAGATTATGAGGACACACAAACGCCTCCACCGCGATATGGCGGCGACTCAATGAGGGGCAAAAGTTGGGATGCCTCCCTCACTGGTGAGGTGTTTCAGGCACATCCCGATGGGAGAAGACTAAGAGGCAGACCCCGGATGTCTCACAGCTGGACAGGGAATACCTCAGGAGCTTTCCAGGCGAGCTGGAGGATTCAGCCAGGGTGAGAGAAACCTCGGCTTCTCGTCCGAGGGAGTTGCCCCCGACGACCCGGCCCCAGATAAGCGGAAGACGACGGAACGGAAGACTGAAGTGTATTGACAGTGATATTTTACTCGTCAGTGTGTGGAGGGAGTTTATAGAGTCTGAGATTTATTTGTTAGAATTTTTGGGGTAAAACACGGCTCAGACTTTAGCGGGGTTCACCGTCAGACAGGATGCTCACTCTGGGGACATTCGGACCAGCCTGTCTGAAGTCCACAAACTGATCCGCAAACATGGGGCCGTCTTGGAGAAGATGGCCGCTCGACTGGACGGGAAATAAAATTTAGTTTTGTTCATTTTTATTATAGTTTTTATCTCATATTTTTATTACTATGTTTATTTTTTTGCTTGTTTCCTCGTCTCTGAATCTTTTTCTCTGACCTTCAAAATAAAAGTCTTTCATATTCTTGCTGCTAAGTTTTTTTTTTCTCATTTAACCTCTTAACACCCACCTATTTTCGGGCTGTGCACAATAGTTGGACATACCCAAATGCCATTGCTTATTACAGCAGCATCTTTCAAGTCACATGCTTGTACTATACATCAAAATAAAGCTTAGACCTTCTAGTTTCTGTAGATATGTACATGGAGAGTGTCAGAATTTCAGAGCCTATCCTACAGTAGTTCAAACATAAAAAAAATTGTAGAATTTTAGCCTCGCCTAATTTTTTTCATTTTCCAATGTCCCTAGCCAAGACATACTTCTTAGTAGGCATAATTCCTTCCATTTGTATGACAAAAATCTTGTTGACAACAACTGTGTAAAGTTTCAGATCTCTAGGTACAAGTGTTTTTGACCTATTGACCTTTTACTATAAAAAGTGTCCATTCGGCACAAGCTGTCCAAATCTGTGCCAAAATGTGCCAAAATGTGCCAAAGTGAATTTTTGCCATTCTATCACTTTTTTAGTCATAAAAAATGCATATTAGTGTTTCTGTGACTTTGAATGCCTCCCACAGATATTTTTTTTTTCATAATTTTTTAAATGTATATTTTAATATTTTTTACTGTAATTATAAATTTTTCCATAAAAATTATGCACAAGAAATGAAATATACAACTGGATAAATGATATGTTGTGTATGACAACAACTGTGTAAAGTTTCAGATCTCTAGGTACAAAACTTTTTGATTTATTGACCTTTTAGTATAAAAATGTCTAATCTGAACAAGCAACAAATTGAATTTTTGCCATTTTATCACCTTTTTAGTCATAAAAAATGCATATTAGTGTTTCTGTGACTTTAAAAACATCCCACAGATCTTTTTTTTTCCTTTTTTTTTTTTTTTTATTATTTTTTTTTTATTTACATAATTTTTGCTGTAATTATATTTTTTTTTCATAAAAATCATGCACAATAAAAATTTTTCGGATAAAAAATATGTTCCAAAACCCCAGAAATATAGTTTGCTAAAAAAAAGTTGAAAATAAACTAAAAAATCTTTCTATCTGTGATCACCTCACTCACTCAGTGTCTGCTCCTCATTCGCGTCATGACGCACAAAATGGCGCCGTTTGTTTTGATAAAATTTCCCGTTACGCAGTTGAATAACACGCGATTCTATTGGTCCGGTTTTGAACCAATCCCCTCGTTTTGAAGGTGGAAGTATCAGCTTTCTTTATAGGCTAATCATATATTTGTAAGTGACGTCGTTAGCCCGCTAGAAGCTAACATGCTAGCAGTGCTGTTAGCTGAAGGAGAAGCGCTTGCTTCTTTCAAAGCCTTGTAAAAACCAAACTCTTTATCGGAATATTTTGCGAACCGTCTCAGTTTGTAGATAACTTCGTAAAGAAAAGAAACATACCCAGGATGAACTTAAAAACACAGCTAGGCAGTTATTATGGAGATTGGAACGCGACCGCTACTATTTCTCGCAGAAAACAAAATCACGTTTTCTGGAGTTTTTCTCCAAACTGGTTTACTTTTGAGAAAATACAATTTTATATAGTTATTCTGTGGATTGTTACGGACAAAATGAGACCAATCAGATGAAGATTGAACCTGTCTGAGCCCATTACGACTGGATCATAGGTGAGAAATGCGCTCCAAACAGTTTGATTTTATTTGCGAATAGTTTGCTATTTCTTCTTGAAACTAGTGAAAACATAAGAATGGATGCTATGATCGTTTTCTTGAAAGTCTAAGCTTTAAAACGAGGTATAACTTAGTGGAGTTGAACAAAGAATAAGTGTCTTTATGAGTGAAGAAAAAACAAAAACCCACAAACGTACCGTGGGCGGGTCAGTGGAAGTTAAGAGGTTAAAAGTTTCTTTGAAGTAGTAGAAAAAGTTTCAAAAAAGTCTTCTGGACAGTTTAATTCTTGATCGAGACGTTTCGACTTCCATCCGGAAATCATTTTCAATCTGAATGAAATGGACTGAAAACTGGATCTATTTATACTAACCTGAGTAACAGGTAAAAAAAAATAGTAAGACCTAAAATAGGTCTTACTAGTGTGGACCTCAAGTGGTCCACAGTCTGCTGTACATCTGCATCTTAAATCCACCAAACACACTTTTGAGGACAGCGAGGTGAAGATTCTAAGCAGAGAGAAAGGATGGTTTGAAAGAGGGGTGAAGGAAGCCATCTTTGTGATGAAAGAGAATCCCTCACTGAATCGGAGTGGAGGCGTTAGATACATTCTGCCCGGGATTTACAGCAGCCTTTTGAAGCCATGGACTAAAGATGACACCTCGTGACCCAGTTGCACGCCTCGCGTTAGTAGGAATTTCTATTCACTAGGCTTTTAGCATTTTTATAATAGGGTCCGTTTACTGGTCTGTGGCTACAATAGGAGCCATTCACGGCCATCATAGGTAACACAGGCTCATTGGTCGAGCCCTTCTTACTATTTTTTACCTTTTACTCAGGTTAGTATGAATAGATCCAGTTTTCTGTCCATTTCATTCAGATTGAAAATGATTTCCTGATGAAAGTTGAAACGTCTCGAGTAAGAATTAAACTGTCCAGAAGATTTTTTTAAAACTTTTTCTACTATGGATCACTTCTGGATGAATGAAGGACTACACAGACTTTCTTTGAAGTACTTTTTTTTACATGTTTTTATCCACAAATCAAATTTCTTCATCCGATTAAAAACCCGTAGCTGCAGCCTTAAATGTTCCAACGATAAAGCGATTAAAAACACAGGTAGATCAATATGTTTACCTGTTGATCCAGCTCCTCTTTAATGTCCTTCACAGAGCTCTGAGGAAGCAGAGCAGCGTCGTATCCCTCATCGACTGGCTCGTCTTTAATGTTAGTGATAGGTGGCGTTTGGAGGCCCTTGTCTTTTCTTCGGGATTTCCCCGGTGGCGTCTGAAATAAAAAAACATCTTAATAAATACTGAATAGAAATCAAACAGCTGGTGATGGAGGTTCTGTTGAATCTCTCACCTCTTCCTGTTGGCTGTCTTCGGTCTCCGTCTGGTTTAGAACGCCGTCATCTGATGTTTACGAGAAAGAAACGGTTTCAATTTAGAAGAAAATCCACTTTGTTTACAAGGAATGAAACCCGATGAAGCAAACAATGAAGTTGTGAGGAAGAGGAGTCGAAGCTAGACTGAAGACAGAAGTACAGGGAAGGGTCAGAGAGAGCTGCGTTGAGATCTGAGAGAGAGAGCCTCCTGTATAGAGGTATCTGGTCAGGATGCCTCCAGAACGCAAGGCAAGGCTGGTAAGGTATCCCCGGCGCGTCCCACCCAGGAGACCAAGAGGCAGATCCCTGACCTGCTGGAGAGACTCAAGATCCTCAGGATCCTCCTGGGTGAGCTGGAGGATGCAGCCGGGGTGAGAGAAGCCTGGGTTTCCCGTCTGAGGCTGTTGCCCCCGACAACCCGGCCTCGGATAAACGGAAGACGACGGAACGGTACTATATTCACCCCTCAATGGGGAAATTACTTTTCATCATTGCACCGCAGCAGGCAGCCACAACGGCGCCAAATGTGGGATGAACTAGGGGGCTGGGTGTCTGCTTCAAGCAGGCTCAGAGGGAATCGAACCGGCTTCTCCCGGTCCAAGGGCAGACACTCAACCACGTCTTCCTACATTTTTGGAGTCTGTGACAAGAAAGAACGTTGTTATGTCTGTTCTAAATGCGTGAAAAAAATGTCTGTATGTGTGTGTGTGTGTGTGTACTGGACTGGTAGATCTCAAGAGGTTTGATATTTGATAGGTAAATCTCGGGCCAAAAAATCGGACACCCCTGGCTATAGGATGACTCCTGACCGCCTCGCTGGTGAGGTGTTCCGTCTCACCAGGAGGAGACCCAGAGGCAGATCCCGGACCTGCTGGAGAGACTATGTCTCACAGCTGGACAGGGAACACCTCAGGATCCTCCTGGGTGAGATGGAGGATGCAGCCGGGGTGAGAGAAGCCTGGGCTTCCCGTCTGAGGATGTTACCCCCGCAACTGGGGGTAACAAATGTAGTGGGTGTGTTTATACTCAGATTTGTTACCTCTGCTGTCTTCAGGTGTGTTGTCCTGTGAGGAGTGGGAGGTGTTAGCAGACCCACTTCCTTCCCCGTCGTGCTCTTCCTCCTCTTCTCCTGCTTTCTGAGTTTCACCTTCTGACGTGGGTTTTTCTTGGGCAGCTTGGTCCTTTTTGGCGTTAGCCTTGGCCACGTCCACATCCTCCAAAGAGCCCATCGGCAGGGCAAAGTGCCAGTCTTCATCCTCTTCTTCCTGCCCGAACGTAGGCAGACCATCCAGAGCATCGTCAAACGCTGCTCCTCCACGACCTTCACCGGCTCGTAGGTTAAACTCGGAGTGTTGCTTAGAGGGTGAGGAGGGGGGAGGCGGGGCGTCTCCGACACTCTCCTCCATCTTTTCCTCTTCTTTGCTGCAGGAGCTCTCTTCTTCTACGGCGTGGCTTTCCTCTTGTCCAGACGTCTCATCTAAAGCCTTGGTGTCAGTCTGACCGCCGCTCTTGGAGGAGGAAACGGAGCCTATCGAGGAGTCGGCGAAATCCCCCAGACCCATCACCTCGTCAAATACTCTGGACATGTGCTCGTCGTGCTGTCGGTGGGAGAAAGACATGTTAAAACGAGTTCGTACCAAAGTGTTTGTGAGAATTATTTGGGTCAGGGATCGTTAACTGGGCCACATCTTAAAGTGTATGCGACGGAATCGACCAGGACGTCGTTAGAGTCAAGGCCCGGTTCGTTTACGTCTAAGCTGTTACTGTCCCGGTGCCAGACGCTTCTAGGTTACCTAGTGTGTTTGATCGTGGAGACAATCAAGAATAGAAGAGATAGTATTGAAGTGACGTGTCCGAGCCAATCGATGGAGCTTGCCCTCTGTTTGTTTAAGCTCCAAGCGGTGCTTCATCGAGCTCAAACGAAGACCTGCCCACACCACACGGGATGATTGGTAAACTACTGCTGTGTGAAGAAACCCTAAGAAATTTAACAGGTTTGAAATCTCAAAGTTCGCCCGGCTGTTCATCCGATTGGCCGTTACTGACGCCAGCTAGGAATGCGTTCCAGTCACGGACGCAGTAAACAGGTAACAAAGATATTTATTTAGAATGCTTACCCCGCCAGGTCTTGGAGTGTCCGTGTTAGTGCCAGGCTGGCTCGACACGTCACAAGTCGGTTGGAATATAGTGGGGACAGCGTCTGGGATCAGTTGTCTTTTGTAGCGGACGTCTATTCCCATTTGCTTCATGAGGGACGGGGTGGGAAGGAAACAGTCCTGGGTGAAATGTTCACTACACAGGGCCGACGTAGGAGTGGGCTCCCAGTGGGCCTTGGTTTGTTGGACCTGCTTCGTCCACTCTTTCCTCAGCTTCTCGTCTTTCGGGAACAGGAATACAGAGATGTCTCCTGCTGGGGCGTTGGAGCAGCCCGCCGCCACGCATCGGCGAGGCATTGTGACTAAACTACACCTGGATTGACTCGCTTGGTCAAGCTACACACATCCAGACATTAACCTGGTTACGTCACGCCTGATTAGTCTTTCTGTGGGATTATAAACGTGGTGGGAAACTATTTATTTCTCTCCTTGTTTGACGTGTTTTTATTGGATTGTGTCGCATACACTTTAAGGCCAGTCAGAGTTCCGAGTGAGACCGATTAAGTGGTGCACGTGTGTGAGGTCTCCTAAAAAAAAAAAAAAAAAAACATTGATTACAATTAAAATCCTTCACAACGCTGAAGGATTTCACCACGTCGTGGTAAAAAAGAGCTGAGCCGAAAAGAAAAGCTCTCGATTTACAAGTTAATCTATGTTCCTACTCTCACCGTGGCAACCAGGATCTACGATCCTACCCTCACCATGGTAACCAGGATCTACGTCCTACTCACACCATGGTAACCAGGATCTACGTTCCTACCCTCACCATGGTAACCAGGATCTACGTCCTACTCACACCATGGTAACCAGGATCTACGTTCCTACCCTCACCATGGTAACCACGATCTATTTTCCTACCCTCACCATGGTAACCAGGATCTACGTTCCTACCCTCACCATGGTAACCACGATCTATGTTCCTACCCTCACCATGGTAACCAGGATCTACGTTCCTACCCTCACCATGGTAACCAGGATCTACGTTCCTACCCCTCCCCATGGTAACCAGGATCTACGTTCCTACCTTCACCATGGTAACCAGGATCTACGTTCCTACCCTCACCATGGTAACCAGGATCTACGTTCCTACCTTCACCATGGTAACAAGGATCCACGTTCCTACCCTCACCATGGTAACCAGGATCCGCGTTCCTACCCTCACCATGGTAACCAGGATCTATGTTCCTACCCTCACCATGGTAACCAGGATCTACGTTCCTACCCTCACCATGGTAACCAGGATCTACGTTCCTATCCTTAACATGGTAACCAGGATCTACGTTCCTACCCTCACCATGGTAACCAGGATCTACGTTCCTACCCTCACCGTGGTAACCAGGTTCTACGTTCCTACCCTCACCATGGTAACCAGGATCCACGTTCCTACTCTCACCATGGTAACCAGGATCTACGTTCCTATCCTTAACATGGTAACCAGGATCTACGTACCTACCCTCACCATGGTAACCAGGATCTACGTTCCTACACTCACCATGGTAACCAGGAGCTATGTTCCTACCCTCACCATGGTAACCAGGATCTACGTTCCTACCCTCACCATGGTAACCAGGATCTACGTTCCTACCCTCACCATGGTAACCAGGATCTACGTTCCTACCCTCACCATGGTAACCAGGATCTACGTTCCTACCCTCACCATGGTAACCAGGATCTGCGTTCCTACCCTCACAGTGGTAACCAGGATCTGTGTTCCTACCCTCACCATGGTAACAAGGATCCACGTTCCTACCCTCCCCATGGTAACCAGGATCTACGTTCCTACCTTCACCATGGTAACCAGGATCTACGTTCCTACCCTCACCATGGTAACCAGGATCTACGTTCCTACCTTCACCATGGTAACCAGGATCCACATTCCTACCCTCACCATGGTAACAAGGATCCACGTTCCTACCCTCACCATGGTAACCAGGATCCGCGTTCCTACCCTCACCATGGTAACCAGGATCTACGTTCCTACCCTCACCGTGGTAACCAGGTTCTACGTTCCTACCCTCACCATGGTAACCAGGATCCACGTTCCTACTCTCACCATGGTAACCAGGATCTACGTTCCTATCCTTAACATGGTAACCAGGATCTACGTACCTACCCTCACCATGGTAACCAGGATCCACGTTCCTACTCTCACCATGGTAACCAGGATCTACGTTCCTATCCTTAACATGGTAACCAGGATCTACGTACCTACCCTCACCATGGTAACCAGGATCTACGTTCCTACCCTCACCATGGTAACCAGGATCTACGTTCCTACCCTCACCATAGTAACCAATGTGGGTAGTGACTGAAAGAACGATACAAGCGTCTGAAATGATCTTCCTCTACAGGGTGGCTGGCTTTCTCTCAGACATAGTGAGGAGCTCTGCCAAGACTAAGAGGCAAGACCCTGGACCTGCTGGACAGGGAACACCTCAGGATCCTCCTGGGTGAGATGGAGGATGCAGCCGGGGTGAGAGAAGTCTGGGCTTCCCGTCCGAGGCTGTTGCCCCTGGCAACGCAGACCCAGATAAGCGGAATGGAATGGAACAAATAAAATGAATTATTATGAAGTTATTAAATGTAATCAAATGAGATTTTTAAGTATTTTCTAGGCCTCATGGTTTCAAACAGATGTGAGAAAATCTGCTGCAAAAAAACTCCATTTAGAAAAAAAAAAAAAAACCGGCAAAATTCTACTTTTGATTCGTTTTCATCCCAAAAATAAATATTAAAAAACAAAATTGAAGACTTTTATTTTGATGAAAAATGACATTTTAACACATTTAATGTATTTGTAGTTTATTTTTAGGAATAAAAACGATCAAATAAAGTGCTTACACGTTAAAAGAGACGTTTTAATCGTTTTTAAAGTGAAATAAAAGAGTTTAAAGTATTATTTTTACTAAAAATAAAAGCAGAAAAACGTGCTAACATGCTAAGCTAATGTTAGCATCACCGAAATAAATCAAATAAAAACAATTCGGTTCAATAAAAACTCACTTAAATGTGTTTATTTGTTTGTTTTGAATCTAAACAAAGCATCAAATGTTTATCTTTAATGCTTTTTTCTTACCTTTAATCGTTTAATTCTACTTTCTTTCGATTCCGCCATCTTTTATTAACGCAGGAAACAACGCGCATTCACACGATTTTTATCATTAAAAACCTTCCTCCTGATTTTTTACAAACAAATTCAAGCATTTAAGCAGATATTAAAACAAACAACAGAAATACGGGTTTTTATTTGTTATAAAAAGTTAAACTTAAGTGAATTAATGGAAAGAATGAGGCGCAGCATTACCGTAAAAAACTAATAGAATTTCTCTTTATTTAAAAGTAAAACTGTAAATAATGATTTATTTACCTTTTCTTTGTGTGAAGAAGGCTGAAAGCTGAAAGAGAGTTTGATGCTGTGAAAACTAATAATTTTACTCAATATGGTTCCAAATGGACTTATTTTTCTTCCAGATTAGAAGAAATCTAATCTTAGATGTAAAGAATGTTTGCTGCTGAGTTTTTTTGTTGAGTTATTACGGTAAACCTGTGATGTGTTCATGGACCAGAAAAAAATGATTTTTTTTTTTTTAGCCCGGCAGAAAATGTATTTAGCTTTCTATTCAAATTTTAGCATTTTTTAAAAAAATGGATAATAATTACAATCAAGCCTAAAAAATAGTCAATTAATTTTTGTTACAGTATTTTATTTCTTTTTTCATTTTAAATAAAAAAATTCTGGTCTCGGTTTGTCTTTGAATGCAGTTATTCCTTACATCCAGTGTCCGCCATTTTTGTAGTTCTATAGCTGAAAAATGTAGGTAAACCATTATATTTTAAAGAAAGTGTTTAGAAAGTTTATTCAGAGAAAAGACTTTGTGTGCGTGTGTGTACCGTCCATG
Organism: Neostethus bicornis; assembly: GCA_902685375.1. Taxonomy (NCBI): domain Eukaryota; kingdom Metazoa; phylum Chordata; class Actinopteri; order Atheriniformes; family Phallostethidae; genus Neostethus; species Neostethus bicornis. The sequence continues at coordinate 1,025,230 of LR738552.1, read as the reverse complement.
TAAACAATATGAACCGGTATCTTAACACTTACATGGCTCAGAAAGAATCGATGGAAAGTATTTTCTTGGAAACTTGACTGTAGTTTTTTGGACTTGTTTGTTTTGGGTTTGTTTAACAGATGATTTCGTTCCATGAATCGGTAACACCACGAAGGTCCTCCCGCGAAATCCTTCAGATTCATCTCTTGAGCCACTAGCTTGGCGTGAAGTCTGAACTGCATGGTTGTTAATCTGTTCCCAGCAGCACGTTGTTGAATCGCCCAGGTAAGAAGTCGTTCTTCTAAATCTGGCCATCGAGCTTTTAAACCACGATTAGCTTTTTTACTTTGCTTCATTTCACGAAGTGACTCTTCAATTTTTCTCCAGTCTCTTACGAGTTTTTCATTCACTCCGAACAGTCTCTCTGCGGCTCTGTTTCCGTTTTCATTTGCGTATTTTACTACGTGGAGTTTAAAATCTGCAGGATAGGATCTTCTTTTAGTAGCCATTTTTGTTTTGATTGTAAACCGGCAAATTTTAAATACACGCCTACAGCACCCTCTTCTGGTTTAAAATGAAAATATCAAAGACGGTAGAAAGTGTGCGTGTGACCGTGCGTGTGTGAAATAGTGCGTGTGTGTATGAGTGTGTGTTTTAAATGGATCCTGTCCTATCAATTATTTCTGTAGAGCGCTAGGTTTACCACTAGACGGCGATAAATCACCCTAGATCCTACTGTCTCAAAAGCCAAAGAAGAAGAGTTATGTGACGCATGCGCAAAAAGACAGAATGTTACCACTAGATGGCGATAAATCACCCTGGATCCTACTGTCTCAAAAGCCAAAGAAGAAGAGTTAAGTGACGCATGCGCAGAAAGACAGAAAACAATAACAGTTAAATCCTGTTGATCTGATTTCCTCTGATTTCCTCTTATTTTTTTTCTTGTTTTCTCTGGTTTCCTGTCGGGCCTGCATGGCAGTGAGGGCTTTGGGGGGTCCAGCCTCTTTGTCCCGCTTTAGGGGAGCCCTGGTCGGGGGTGTTTTGGGGGACTGCATAGGAGGAGAGTTTGAAGGAGCAGAGGAGGTTCCTCTGGAGAATGTTCTGCAGCATCTCAGCAGCCTGCAGGATGAAAGTAAAGGAGCAGGTAGGTTTAAATCAAACACAGCATTATGTACTCTAATGAACTATCAAAATAAGAGCTTTAAATCAACCAAACAGATGACGTCACGTCTGATTCACTGAAATAAAACCAAGAGAATATTTGTAATTATTCATCTTTTTACGTGTAACCTGGTTACCACGGTGAGGGTAGGATCCTGAGGATGTTCCCTGTCCAGCTGTGAGACATAGTCTCTCCAGCAGGTCCCCAGGATGATTACCATGGTGAGGGTAGGAACGTAGATCCTGGTTACCATGGTGAGGGTAGGAATGTAGATCCTGGTTACCATGGTGAGGGTAGGAACGTAGATCCTGGTTACCATGATGAGGGTAGGAACGTATATCCTGGTTACCATGGTGAGGGTAGGAACGTAGATCCTGGTTACCATGGTGAGGGTAGGAACGTAGATCCTGGTTACCATGGTGAGGGTAGGAACCTAGATCCTGGTTACCACGGTGAGGGTAGGAACGTAGATCCTGGTTACCACGGTGAGGGTAGGAACGTAGATCCTCGTTACCACGGTGAGGGTAGAAACGTAGATCCTGGTTACCACGGTGAGGGTAGGAACGTAGATCGTGGTTACCATGGTGAGGGTAGGAACGTAGATCCTGGTTACCACGGTGAGGGTAGGAACGTAGATCCTGGTTACCATTGTGAGGGTAGGAAGGTAGATCCTGGTTAGCATGGGACAGGGTGGGGATTCTGTGTCTGACCTGCTACCTTCACATTTTAATCTAGTGTGAAATGTTTTTTTTTTTTTTAGGTATCCTTGAATACAGTGATGACACGGCCATGGCTCGCTGTGTGGTCCAGTCTCTCCTCACCAGGACCGGCTTTGACGAGCAGGACATGGCTCGCCGGTACACACTCACTCTCTCCTGACTTTTTATTTCCCTCTAAATGTTTCACCAGCTCTTCAAATCCTCCCATTTCATCCTCACAGCTTTGCAAAGGAGTACAGTTCCTCACCGGGTCGTGGTTACGGAGCCGGAGTGATCCAGGTCTTAAAGAAACTGTCTTCTCCTCAGCTTAGTGACGTTTTCCAACCGGCTAGAGATCAGTTTAACGGGCGGGGTTCCTTTGGAAATGGAGGTGCAATGAGAGCGGCGCCCTTCGCTCTGGCTTTTCCGGATCTACTGGACGTGAAACGGGTAAAAAAAAACTTTTGTATTGTCATTCCCAGACGAGCGGGGCGGGACAGAGCAGGGAGCGAATGAGAGGGAAATCTAGTGTAAAAAAAACAGAAGTTCTCTTCAGTCGTCTTATCCAGGGTTGGGTCGCAGGTTCAACAGCTTCAGATGGGAAACCCAGGCTTCCTCACCCCGGCAGTATCCTCCATCTCACCCAGGAGGATCCTGAGGTGTTCCCTGTCCAGCTGGGAGACAGCAGGTCCGGGGTCTGCCTCTTGGTCTCCTCCTGGTGGGATGAGGAAGGCGGATACGCAGAACCAAGCATGACGCACGCACGGATCTGAGCGGACACGTTATCACTGGCTGATCAACCATCAAACAGGAACCTGTTTACCAAAATAAAATATTAAAAAAGAGTTTAAACCCCAGGAATTCAAAATAAAAGTCTGAAGTAAACTTTTCATTCCCAGTTTGCTCGTCTCGGTGCCATGTTGACCCACTCCTGTTCTCTGGGTTATAATGGCGCCATCCTCCAGGCGCTCGCCGTCCATTTCTCCCTGCAGGGGGCGCTGGAGATGCCCCAGCAGTTTATTGGTCGCCTCATCTCAGAGATGGAGGAGGTGGAGAGCAACGAGGCGGCGCTCCAGGATGCCAGGATGTATGTTTTTTTTTTTTATTTCGTTTGGTGATGATTTAAAGTAAGAAGGTTTTTAAAGGTTTGTGATGTTTTTTTTTTTAGCCTTAAAGAAGCGGAGAAGCCGTTTTGTGAGCGTCTGCATCGAGTCAAAGATCTGATGGACAGGAGTAAAGTCAGCATGGAGGAGGTCATCTCTGAACTCGGTCAGTGTTTCTTCATCTTTACTTCCTAGTTTTTAAATGTTTATATCTTTATTATTCCGTTCCATCGTCTCCCGCTTATCCGGGGCCGGGTCGTCGGGGGCAACAGCCTCAGACAGGATGCCCAGGATTCTCTCACCCCGGCTGTGCCTTCCATCTCACCCTGGAGGATCTTGAGGTGTTCCCTGTCCAGCTGTGAGACATAGTCTCTCCAGCAGGTTTGGGGTCTGCCTCTGGGTCTCCTCCTCACCTCACCAGCTAGGCGCTCGGGAGGCATCCTGACCAGATGCCCGAACCACCACATTTGGCTTCTCTCATCCTGGAGGAGGAGCTAACAGGACCAACCCTGTAGACCAGGTGTCTCCAACCTCTAAGGAGGAGGAGCTAACACCAACAAACCTGTAGACCAGGTGTGTCCAACCTCTAAGTAGGAGGAGCCAACACCAACCTCTAAGGAGGAGGAGCTAACACCAACAAACCTGTAGACCAGGTGTGTCCAACCTCTAAGGAGGAGGAGCTAACCCCAACAAACCTGTAGACCAGGTGTGTCCAACCCCTAAGGAGGAGGAGCTAACACCAACAAACCTGTAGACCAGGTGTGTCCAACCTCTAAGGAGGAGGAGCTAACACCAACAAACCTGTAGACCAGGGGTGTCCAACCTCTAAGGGGGAGGAGCTAACACCAACAAACTTGTAGACCAGGGATGTCCAACCTCTAAGGGGGAGGAGCCAACAACAACCTCTAAGGAGGAGGAGCTACCACCGACAAACCTGTAGACCAGGTGTGTCCAACCTCTAAGGAGGAGCTACCACCGACAAACCTGTAGACCAGGTGTGTCCAACCTCTAAGGAGGAGGAGCTAACACCAACAAACCTGTAGACCAGAGGTGTCCAATCTCTAAGGAGGAGGAGCTAACACCAACCTCTAAGGAGGAGGAGCTACCACCGACATACCTGTAGACCAGGTGTGTCCAACCTCTAAGGAGGAGGAGCTAACACCAACAAACCTGTAGACCAGGTGTGTCCTACCTCCAAGGAGGAGGAGCTAACACCAACAAACCTGTAGACCAGGTGTGTCCAACCCCTAATTCTGGGTTAAGAACCCTCCTCTTTAGACCTGGAAGTGAGAATGTTACTCCAGGTAAGCTGTATCTAAACCTCCACTCTTGTGCAAACATGGCTTCTTTTCCTGCTGCAGTGTGGAGGAAGGTTGAAGGGGCTGCTCACACTTTCACTCTGATTTACCGTGGTGACAGAGCAGCTGTTTCCATGTTAACGTTTAATCTTTCTCTTCCAGGTAACGGCATCGCTGCCCTTCACTCGGTTCCCACCGCCATCTTTTGCGTCCTCCACTGCCTACAGCCTCGGGATTTCCTTCCAGAGAGCTACGGCGGCCTGGAGAGGACAATAGCATACAGCTTAGCCCTGGGCGGAGACACAGACACCATCGCGTGCATGGCGGGGGCCATCGCGGGCGCTCACTACGGCATCCAAGCCGTTCCACCGGCGTGGATCCGCTGCTGCGAAGGAGCGGAAGATGCAGACGTGAACGCGGAGCGGCTGCACATGTTGTACCATCAGTCACAGCAAGGAGGCAGTGAGGAGACCCCGAACGGGACGAAAAAAAACCCTGCAGACTGACGGAAAAACTTTTACAGACTTTCTCAATTTAAAAAAAAAGATTCATTTAGATTCAGTTTTTGTTCCAAAATGAAAAACAAAAATCACACAGAAAGTCTTTTTGTTCCTTTTTTTGTGTAAAAAAACCATCACAACATAAATTTCCGCCATGTTGGTTTTAATTTTTCTGGTCATTAAACTTGTCTTTTTATTAAAAAACTTTGTTGTTTTGGTTTGATTTTGTTAAAATTTATTCCAAAAACAAATATTCATCTATTAAACCGTCCATCCCTAACGGGGTGGCGGGGAGCGCCGGAGCCTATCCTGGGTGAGAAGCAGGGTACACCCCGAACAGGTTATAAGATTTTAGTGCTCATGCTCAATTTAATTTCCCTCCAGCATCTGGGTCAGGGATTACAGGCATTATCTTATTATTACAACGATAGGAAAACATCCTACCCAATCAGAGAACAGAGATGATGGTGTATTTCATGAACGCAAGCGTCCGTCTGCCATGTTTGTAGTTCTGGTGGGGGAAGGATGGCTCAATGGGTAGGGTGACCATCCCGTAACTGAAGGGTCACCAGTTCGATTCCTCATCTGGAGATCATATCGAGGTGTCCCTGAGCAAGACACCAAACCCACCGTTACTCCTGATACACATACAGATACTTTATTGATCACCTATGAGGAATTTTGAGTGTCCGGTAGCGCTTCGGACTCCAAGAGAGAGCTCCAAAAGAGCCTTAGAACAGCTACTAGGTGGTGCCAAGTTGGGCTACCATGTAAAGCACTTTGAGAACCAACACAGGTAGAAAAGAGCAGGAGAAGTGGATCATTTAAGATTTATGAATGCAGCTATTGGAAAACTTTCTACCCAATCAGAGAACAGAGATGACAGCTTTCGTCCGCCATGTTTGTAGTTCTTTAACCGCTATACAGTCCGTGTTGGGAACGATTCCCCAGACTGACAATCTAAAGACAGTGTTTAGAAATTAGCTGCACGGTGGTCTCACAGCAAGAAGGCTGAGCTCGAATCCCAAGTTGTGAATCACTGTTCTTTCTGTGTGTAGTTTACATGTTCTACCTGTGTGTATGTGTGGGTTTTCTCTGGTTTCCTCCAAAAACATACATGTTAATCTGATTTGCAGCTAGGAAACTGTCACTAGGTGTGTTTGTGTGTGCTCTCGTCTTAAACCAGCTGCGATAGGCTTCGGCACCCCGATGACCCTCTCCGTAAGCCCCAACGCAGAGAAGTTAGAGGTCAGACTGTTTCCATGGAGACAGGATGAGGGTATCAGACGAGTGTTCCTGTCAGAGACCTGTTCCTAGTGTTGATTCGGTTTGATGTAAAGTTGTTCCGCTCTGCTCTGGTCTCTCTGGTCTCCTCTAACAGGTTGTTTACAGACGGTCGGATGGGTTTCCTTCCAGAAGGAGACGGAACTCCTTTAGGTTTCCTGGATCCCACCGGAGGTTTAGATGACACCTTGTTTTTTATCCTGGGAGGGCGCGACAGTCTGCTGATCCCCATCACTTTCAGTTTGATGGGAGCCTCGGACGTTCCCGCCATGTTGCGAGCCTGGCAGCGGTACTCGCCGGAGTCTTCGTAGGATAGACCGTTCAAACTGATGATGGACCAGCTCACGCCCACACGAGGAGATTCCTGCATGACTGAAAAGGAAAAAAAAAAACATTCACATTAAAAATCCTCGAGTTTTTTTAAGGAGACTGAACTCACAGCTCTGCAGGATTCGAGGGAGTTGTTCTGAAGTCTGTAAAACGTCTTGACGGCAACAATCTGTAAACAAAGAACATACTTTATGAAACTTTACCTGCAAAAAAAACAAAAACAAAAATAAGGAAGTCCTGACTTCTTCAACCCTCACCATGGTAACCAGGATCTTCATTCCTACCCTCACCATGGTACCCAGGATTTACATTCCTACCCTCACCATGGTAACCAGGATCTACGTTCTTACCCTCACCGTGGTAACCAGGATCTACGTTCCTACCCTCACCATGGTAACCAGGATCTATGTTCCTACCCTCACCATGGTAACCAGGATCTATGTTCCTATCCACACCATGGTAACCAGGATCAATGTTCCTACCCTAACCATGGTAACCAGGATCAATGTTCCTATCCTCACCATGGTAACCAGGATCTATGTTCCTACCCTCACCATGGTAACCAGGATCTACGTTCCTACCCTCACCTTGGTAACCAGGATCTACATTCCTACCCTCACCATGGTAACCAGGATCTACGTTCCTACCCTCACCATGGTAACCAGGATCTACATTCCTACCCTCACCATGGTAACCAGGATCTATGTTCCTACCCTCACCATGGTAACCAGGATCTACGTTCCTACCCTCACCTTGGTAACCAGGATCTACATTCCTACCCTCACCATGGTAACCAGGATCTACGTTCCTACCCTCACCATGGTAACCAGGATCTACATTCCTACCCTCACCATGGTAACCAGGATCTACGCTTGCCTCACAGGTGAGGCGTTTCAGGTACGTTTCACTAGGAGGAGACCCAGCTTACCAGTGTTTGTCGAGGTTTTTATCCAAGTCAGGGTTGGTGTAGGATAACCGCTGGCATCACAGCGAAGGATGACGTTGCTGCCCAGTGGGGAGATGACCCGGGTGGCGGCCGGCTGGACGGAAGGCCTCATACAGCGGGACAGCTCGGCTTGGGTCAGCAGCATCCCAGACTGACCCAACGACCTGCTGCACATCAGCAGCTGGTCCATCAGAACCACAGAGCTCCCCACGGACATGGACAGCGAGGTCAGCATGGAGATCTGGCAGTCACACAGCCAGGGGTTGTCATGGAGACCTGAGGGGTAGAGTGGCAAGTTTAATCAATGGTGGAATCTGTTTAATAGAATTTTATAGGTGTTGCTTTTTTATATCAAGGCTCCCTTCATGATGCCCGCATTCCATGTAGCTCCACACTTTTGTTCCGTTCCATCGTCCGCTTATTTGGAGCCTGGTCGCTAGGGAAACAGCCTCTGACGGGAAGCCCAGGCTTCTCTCACCCCAGCTGCATCCTCCATCTCACCCAGGAGGATCCAGAGGTGTTCCCTGTCCAGCTGGGAGACATAGTTTCTCCAGCAGGTCCGGAGTCTGTGTCTCGGTCTCCTCCTGTTGGGATGGAACATCTCACAAGTAAGGCAAACGTAGATCCTGGTTACCATGGTGAGGGTAGGAATGTAGATCCTGGTTACCAAGGTGAGGGTAGGAACGTAGATCCTGGTTACCATGGTGAGGGTAGGAACGTAGATCCTGGTTACCATGGTGAGGGTAGGAACGTAGATCCTGGTTTCCATGGTGAGGGTAGGAACGTAGATCCTGGTTACCACGGTGAGGTTAGGAATGTAGATCCTGGTTACCATAGTGAGGGTAGGAACGTAGATCCTGGTTACCATGGTGAGAGTAGGAACGTAGATCCTGGTTACCACGGTGAGGTTAGGAATGTAGATCCTGGTTACCATAGTGAGGGTAGGAATGTAGATCCTGGTTACCATGGTGAGGGTAGGAACGTAGATCCTGGTTACCATGGTGAGGGTAGGAACGTAGATCCTGGTTACCATGGTGAGGGTAGGAAAGTAGATCTTGGTTACCATGGTGAGGGTAGGAACGTAGATCCTGGTTACCATGGTGAGGGTAGGAACGTAGATCCTGGTTACCACGGTGAGGGTAGGAAAGTAGATCTTGGTTACCATGGTGAGGGTAGGAACGTAGATCCTGGTTACCATGGTGAGGGTAGGTACGTAGATCCTGGTTACAATAGTGAGGGTAGGAACATAAATCCTGGTTACCACGGCGAGGGTAAGAACGTAGATCCTGGTTACCATGGTGAGGGTAGGAACATAAATCCTGGTTACCATGGTGAAGGTAGCTACGTAGATCCTGGTTACCATGGTGAGGGTAGGAACGTAGATCATGGTTACCACGGTGAGGGTAGGAAAGTAGATCCTGGTTACCATGGTGAGGGTAGGAACGTAGATCCTGGTTACCACGGTGAGGGCAGGAACGTAGATCCTGGTTACCATGGTGAGGGTAGGAACGTAGATCCTGGTTACCATGGTGAGGGTAGGAAAGTAGATCCTGGTTACCATGGTGAGGGTAGGAACGTAGATCCTGGTTACCATGGTGAGGGTAGGAAAGTAGATCCTGGTTACCATAGTGAGGGTAGGAACGTAGATCCTGGTTACCATGGTGAAGGTAGCTACGTAGATCCTGGTTACCATGGTGAAGGTAGGAACGTAGATCCTGGTTACCATGGTGAGGGTAGGAACATAGATCCTGGTTACCATGGTGAGGGTAGGAACGTAGATCCTGGTTACCATGGTGAAGGTAGCTACGTAGATCCTGGTTACCATGGTGAAGGTAGGAACGTAGATCCTGGTTACCACGGTGAGGGTAGGAAAATAGATCCTGGTTACCATGGTGAGGGTAGGAACGTAGATCCTGGTTACCATGGTGAGGGTAGGAACGTAGATCCTGGTTACCATGGTGAAGGTAGCTACGTAGATCCTGGTTACCGCGGTGAGGGATCTGTCTGAAACTGAAATTAATTTCTAAAAACTTGTGCTTTAATGAATAAGGTTTTTTTTTACCCAGAATTCTTCTTTGTAGCGGTCCGTCTTCTCCTGGAAGAGGAAACCATAGATCCAGAAGTTCGGCCGGTAGGATGGTCAGTCTGTGAACGAGAACCAGATGTTTCTGATGAAACACCAGCAGTTTCATACGTTCACCAGCTCACCTGTTACTGGACAGGTCCAGGTAGGTGATGTTCTGCAGGAAGAGAGCAGCGTGAGCCGGCAGGCTGGACAGACGGTTGTTATGGAGACCCAGAGTCTGAAGACGAGGTGTGTCCCTTAAGCCCTCCCAGGGAAAGGAGCTCAGCAGGTTCCCATCCAGACGAAGTTCCCGTAGAGCTTTCAGATTAACAAAGCTGCTGGGATGGACGCTGGTGATGGTGTTGTAGGTCAGCCACAGGAAGCGCAGCTCCGACAGGTTATAGAAGGCTGCTCGGGGAAGCCTGGAGATGGAGGTCTTCTCTAGGCGGAGCTTCTCTGTCTCAGAAGGAACGTTCGGAGGAACCGAAGACATTTCGGGATCCCTGCACTGAACGAACCTGAAGAACAGAAAGTTTAAATCATAAGAACTCAGACAGACTGGAGACCTGTTCTTGTGAAAATCTGTTCTAGTTTAGTGTGAACAAAAGTGGTTCACAACTGCCGGAGAACGACTCGAGATCCTTCCAGGTGAGCTGGAGGATGTAGCTGGAGTGAGAGGAGCTTGGGCTTCCTGTCTGAGGCTGTTGCCCCAGCGATCCGGCCCTAGCTCACAGAGGCAAGAGGATTTTAAGGCCTTAGTAGGGCCTTAGTAGTTCCTAAAAATCTGAGAGATGATTTTACTGACCAAGCATCATCCCCGCCCGAACAGGATGAAATCCATCTACTCATCCTTGTCCTGGACATCTCCGGGCTGAGGAGTCCCCGTGTTTCCATCAGGATGAAGAACATCTACTCATCCCCGTCCTGGACATCTCCGGGCTGAGGAGTCCCCCGTGTTTCCATCAGGATGAAGAACCTCTACTCATCCCCGTACTGGACATCTCCGGGCTGAGGAGTCCCCCGTGTTTCCATCAGGATGAAGAACATCTACTCATCCCCGTCCTGGACATCTCCGGGCTGAGGAGTCCCCGTGTTTCCATCAGGATGAAGAACATCTACTCATCCCCGTCCTGGACATCTCCGGGCTGAGGAGTCCCCCGTGTTTCCATCAGGATGAAGATAGTCTTGTTTAGTTAGCATTTGTTAGTTATTTTTCTTGCTGTGTATTTGTGTTTATACATTCCTCATTGACACAGGAATTCTGTGAATTTGTGCTATACAAATAAAATTTAATTGGATAAGCGGAAGAGTTGATTAAACCAATGAAATTGCTTTTCGACCAGTGTCTACTATTATTTGGCGTGCAAGGACCAAGCTCGCAGTAACTGGCTGATGTTACCATGGAGATAACGAGATCTCCATCTCCGCAGAGGTTCTACCTGATAGGTTAACGTTCCGCAGCTGCAAGAACAAGACACAGAAACATGGAGATAAAAAGTCTGACTCCACCTGAGTTCTTGCAGTCCGTATGTGCACATACAGGAAGTGGGACACGTCTGGACCTCCATCAGTACCAGCTGTAGAATCTGCAGAACCAACAGGAACATCTCAGATCAGCGCCGTGATTCTGCAGACTTGTGTTTCTCCACTCGTGCCGAGGAGTGAAACTGAATCCAGATTAGCTGGGATTATTCTGCTTAGAGGTGTAATCCTCTCCGTCACATCGTAGTTTCTGATGGGGGGTTCCCCCTGAAACCCTGGCCAGGGTTTGTTTACTTGATTCAATTTTATTTATATGGCCCAAAATCACAGAATTTCTGTCTCAATGAGGAATGTATGAACACAAAAGCACAGCAAGAAATATAACTAACAAATGCTAACTAAACAAGACTAGTACATTTATGCACTTAGACTCTCCTTAACGGTGAGGAAAAACTCCTAAAAAAAACCATCAGTGGGGAAAAAATAAGAAACCTTGTGGGGATCCACACAAAAGAGAGATCTCTCCCCCGGACGAGCATCCAATGTGTCAAAGATTATTGTTTAAATATTAAACAATAACACGGGGAGCTCCTCACCGCGGAGATGTCCATGACGGGGATGAGTGGATGTTCTTCATCCTGATGGAAACACGGGGGACTCCTCAGCCTGGCGATGCCCTGGACGGGGATGAGTAGATGGATTTCATCCTGATGGAGCGGGATGATGAAGTGCAGAGGTCTCCTCGGTGTGGCCGTGCCCAGAATTGGAACGCAGAGTATCCATCAGGAATCCAAAAAGGGGATATCTCCCAGAGAGGAGGGAGAGAGGTGGACAGCATGTGAAGTGTATTTTACCAACTAGCAGTGTAATTCTAAATAAACAGACAATAGAGAACAATGAATGAGATAGAAAGCCAAGGGCTAGGAAGGGTAAAGGAGATACAGACCCTAGTTAGGATTGGGCGTAAGTGGGAAAGATGGATACTTGGATGACTGGTCATTAGTGTCGAGTTCCTGCTTCAGAGAAACAAAAAAAATGTCTGACCAGGGAAGAATATTTGATTATTTCTCTGTGAAAATCATCTGATGTTCGGACAGTTTTAAGGGTCACCATCTGACACAAAGACACACAATCAACCATGGTAACCAGGATCTATGATCCTACCCTCACCATGGTAACCAGGATCCATGATCCTACCCTCACCATGGTAACCAGGATCTACGTTCCTATCCTCACCATGGTAACCAGGATCTACGTTCCTACCCTCACCATGGTAACCAGGATCTACGTTCCTATCCTCACCATGGTAACCAGGATCTACGTTCCTACCCTCACCATGGTAACCAGGATCTACGTTCCTACCCTCACCATGGTAACCAGGATCCATGATCCTACCCTCACCATGGTAACCAGGATCTACGTTCCTATCCTCACCATGGTAACCAGGATCTACGTTCCTACCCTCACCATGGTAACCAGGATCTACGTTCCTATCCTCACCATGGTAACCAGGATCTACGTTCCTACCCTCACCATGGTAACCAGGATCTACATTCCTACCCTCACCATGGTAACCAGAATCTATGTTCCTACCCTCACCATGGTAACCAGGATCCATGATCCTACCCTCAGCCTGGTAACCAGGATCTATGTTCCTACCCTCAACATGGTAACCAGGATCTACGTTTCTACCCTCACCATGATAACCAGGATCTATGTTCCTACCCTCAGCCTGGTAACCCTCAGCCTGGTAACCAGGATCTTGGGAAGGTTCAAACCGGAACCTTCCCAAGTGCCTTTAAAACTGCGGTCATCAAGCCACTGTTAAAGAAGAGTAGTCTTGATGCTACAGTACTTAAAAACTATCGGCCTATTTCAAACTTACTGTTTACAGGAAAAATTCTTGAGAAAGTTGTTTACCAACAACTGACAAAATTTATTTTAATGAACAACTCATTTGATGTCTTCCAGTCAGGTTTTAGACCTCATCACAGTACAGAGACAGCTCTGATCAAGGTAACAAATGACATTCATATGAACACTGACGCTGGCAAAGTCTCTGTTTTAATCCTGTTGGACCTGAGTGCTGCGTTTGACACTGTGGATCATGGGATCCTTCTACAGAGGCTAGAGAACTGGGTTGGTGTTTCTGGTACTGCGCTTAGTTGGTTTAAATCTTATTTAGAAGGACGCAAGTATTTTGTAGAAATTGGAAATTGTGTGTCATATCACATGCCTTTGACCTGTGGGGTTCCCCAGGGGTCAATTCTTGGACCCCTGCTGTTTAACTTCTACATGCTGCCGTTAGGGCAATTGATAGCCAGTAATAACGTGTCCTATCACAATTACGCAGATGATACTCAGATTTATGTGTCACTGACAGCAGGTGAACTTGGACCTGTGGATTCACTCTGTCGCTGTGTTCAGCAAATCAGAGTCTGGATGTAAAACAACTTTCTCCAGCTAAACTCAGACAAAACTGAAATCATTGTCTTTGGCCCACAGAAACAAAGAGAAAGTGTCATCAGTTACCTTCAATCGCTCTCTCTGGAACCGACAAATCAAGTTAGAAATCTGGGAGTAATAATGGACTCAGACTTTAACTTCAACAGTCACATCAAATCAATTACATCAGCAGCCTTTTACCACCTGAAAAACAGCCAAAATCAGAGGTTTGGTTTCTAAAACAGACTTAGAGGTTCTTATCCATGCATTTGTTTCCAGTAGGTTAGATTATTGCAACGGTCTACTCACTGGTCTGAACAAAAAGGCTTTAAAACAGCTGCAGTTTATTCAAAATGCTGCGGCTCGAGTCCTAACAAGAACTAGAAAATACGATCACATTAGTCCTGTGCTAAAGTCTCTGCACTGGCTTCCTGTGGCTCAGAGAATAGACTTTAAAGCTGCTCTGCTTGTGTTTAAGTCTCTCCATGGTCTAGCACCAAAGTACATCTGTGATATGTTAGTACCTTATGAACCATCTAGAACTCTGACGACCTCCGGGACTGACCTCCTGCTGGTGTCTAGAGTCAGGACTAAACATGGAGAAGCTGCATTTCAATTTTATGCTGCAAAAGTCTGGAACAAGCTTCCTGAAGCCGTGAGACAGGCCTCTACTGTGACAATGTTTAAATCTAGGCTGAAAACAGTTCTGTTTAACTGTGCTTTTTATTAATTGCTCTTTTTTTTAAATCTGTTTTAATGATTTTATTTATTTAATTTTTAAACTTTTTGATTCTACGTTTTGTGATTTTAATGCATTCTTTTTCTTTTCTTTCTTGTGAAGCACTTTGAATTACACTTTGTATGAATTGTGCTATACAAATAAACTTGCCTTGCCTTGCCTATGTTCCTACCCTCAACATGGTAACCAGGATCTACGTTCCTACCCTCACCATGGTAACCAGGATCTACGTTCCTACCCTCACCATGGTAACCAGGATCTACGTTCCTACCCTCACCATGGTAACCAGGATCTACGTTCCTACCCTCACCATGGTAACCAGGATCTACGTTCCTACCCTCACCATGGTAACCAGGATCTACGTTCCTACCCTCACCACGGTAACCAGCTGTGGGTCAGGACCGATAGAACAAGATCATGTATACATGAAACAATCTTCCTCTGCAGGGTGGCTGGGCTCTCTCAGAGATAGAGGGAGGAGCTCAGCCATCTGGGATGAGTGGACTAGAGCCATTGCACCTCTGTATCTAGAGAAGCCAGATGGGGTAGTTCGGGCTTCTGATCAACATGCCTCCCTCACTGCTGAGGTGTTCCGTCCCACCAGGAGGAGACCAAGAGTCAGACCCCGGACCTGCTGGAGAGACTATGTCTCACTGCTGGACAGGGAACACCTCAGGATCCTCCTGGGTGAGATGGAGGATGCAGCCGGGGTGAGAGAAGCCTGGGTTTCCCATCTGAGGCCTGGGGTCACCGGGCCAGGATAAGTGGGAGACCATCTTAAGTCCACCGGCTTCATACACTGTTACACACCAGTGTGTGTGTGTGTGTGTGTGACTTAATTTTTTTTGGGATTTTAATTACAAACAAAAACATTTAAAAGTTTACTTAATGAAAAAATATTTTTTAGTATCCGTAGTTCTCCTCCAGGCCGTCAGAGGACAGTATGATGTAAACAATGGGATTTTAAAGAGTGTAACTCTCTGCAGTTCCTCCAACAGCCTGATGGGCGGCGCTCCTGCTCCTTTACTCCCTCTTTCCGTTTTACCGGACACTTCGTGATCTCCGTGATTTTTTTGGGCGTCCACGCTCATCATGTCCGCCGCTACGGACCGTTCTGAGCTGCAGCAGCGACTTTCGGTAGAATCAACGGAGCGCCGCGCGTTGAGGGTAAAAAAAACAACCCAATTTAAAAAAGCAATTTTAAATGTATTATGATTTATTTTAATTTAATTTTTCATAAAAATATTTAAAACTATTTAATTTGTTTGATTAAAACTTTCTGTTTTGATTTGAAGAAAAAAAAAATCTGGATTAAAGTTAGATAAACAAACAAACTTCAGGTTCACTTCCGGGTTGTACCGATTAATATACATATATTTTATTACCGATTAAAGTCCAGTTAAAAATTGAAACTCATTAAAAAAAAAATTTAAAACATTACATATTATTTTATTTGAGAAGTTAGTTCAAAATTAAAAAAAAAAAATCAGAATTTAGAAACAAAAAAACATAAAAGTTTCTGAAACTTTGCTAAAATAAAATCTAAAATTTTTAATAAATTAAAACTCTAAAACTGACACGTGGTCTGGTCACATGACAGGAAGCATTACTAATATAAACATCATGTTGTTTTGTTGTTATTGTGTTATTAGATGATGTCTGTTGCCATGGTTATTCTCCTATATGTCCTCATCCCTGTCACCATGGTTACCTTCTTACATTCTGTTTAATACCTCGTTCATCCAGCAGTGATCCATCCTAGAATAGTCTGCAAGGGGTTTTCTGGACAGTGTGTTTGATGATCGAGACCTTTTGGATTCTAGATAGAAGTCAAGACGCTGCATCGATCTACCTTCCCTCCCACACCATGGTAACCAGGATCTACGTTCCTACCCTCACCATGGTAACCAGGATCTATGTTCCTACCCTCACCATGGTAACCAGGATCTATGTTCCTATCCTCACCATGGTAACCAGGATCTACGTGCCTACCCTCACTATGGTAACCAGGATCTACGTTTCTACCCTCACCATGGTAACCGAGATCTATGTTCCTACACTCACCGTGGTAAACAGGATCTACGTTCCTATCCTCACCATGGTAACCAGGATCTACGTTCCTACCCTCACCATGGTAACCAGGATCTACGTTCCTACCCTCACCATGGTAACCAGGATCTACGTTCCTACCCTCACCATGGTAACCAGGATCTACGTTCCTACCCTCACCATGGTAACCAGGATCTACGTTTCTATCCTCACCATGGTAACCAGGATCTATGTTCCTTCCCTCACCATGGTAACCAGGATCTACGTTCCTACCCTCACCATGGTAACAAGGATCTACTACGTTCCTACCCTCACCATGGTAACCAGGATCTACGTTCCTACCCTCACCATGGTAACCAGGATCTACATTCCTACCCTCACCATGGTAACCAGGATATACGTTCCTACCCTCACCATGGTAACCAGGACCTATGTTTCCCTCTGCCTTTTGGTCTCCTTCTGATTCGACGTGCCTGAAACACCTTACCAGCGAGGCTCTCGGGAGGCATCCTGACCACTTGATGTTTTAGTGAAAGTTTCCTTCTTGTCCCGCAGGATGGCGGTCTGGCACACGCGTGGCCCCCCGACAGCCAGCCCAGCGTCCCCGAGGCACAGC
The DNA here is from genome assembly GCA_902685375.1 of Neostethus bicornis. Taxonomy (NCBI): domain Eukaryota; kingdom Metazoa; phylum Chordata; class Actinopteri; order Atheriniformes; family Phallostethidae; genus Neostethus; species Neostethus bicornis. Next base: position 1,008,534 of record LR738552.1, on the reverse strand, counting down.
TGGATGACTGCGAGCGAATGGGAAACCTCTTCGGAATGACCAACAAGTGTCTTCGCCAAATGGGCTTCAGCCAGATGTACTTCGGGGATTGCATCGTAGAGCCGGTGGTGATCTTGGTTTTCTGGATGCTGCTGTGGTTTTTGGGGTTGGAGGCGGTGGGTTTGGTGGGAACGCTCTGCATCATCATCATCTACATCCAGAAGTGAACGTCACTCCTTTTACCGGTTCTGTCTGGTTAAACTGGCATCAGCGACTGATCCTGGAGTCTAGACGCTCTGATTGGTCGGAGCCGATAGAGATGGACACAGATTTCAGAGGCTGTTTTGTTTTTAAATGCAAATTATGCAGAATTTTAAATAAAAGAGTGGTTACTATGGCGACGAATGATGCACGAAAACAAGCTCAGGTTCTTAAAAAAAAAAAAAGAAACCCAAAGAAAGTTTTTAAACGATCGACATAGAAAGAAATTTCTTTTTACTTCAGCATTACTTTTTCTTTTTTTTTAAAATCATGGTTACCGTAGCAACAAAGAAATGTGATCAGATTCATTTCTTAAAACTTTGATATCTTTTTAATATTTTATTTTGGGGAGATTTTTTTCATATTTATTTAAAAAATTCTAACAAAAACATATCATTTTATTTATTTTGAAGTGAATCAAAAAATTAATAAAAGATGTAATTTTTTTTTGCTGCTGTGAATAAACTCCAACGTCACCTGCTTTTATTTTGAAAATGAGAATTTTTACTTTTATTCTGATTAAAAATGTCTTTTTTTTGTCATAGATAACTCTTTGTTTTCTGAACAGTTTGTTTTATGATCGAGACGCTTCGACTTCCAACCGGAAAGGATCTTCAATCAGAAGAGACCTGAGAAATGTTTCGTCCCTCTCCGCTTATTTAGGCCGGTGTTCTGTCGAGATCTGCTGCCTTGTTGAAATCTCAAACCGGTTGATAGATCAGTGTTCAGAAAAGAATGGAAAAAAACTTTGTTTAAACTTTATTCCACTAAAAAAATGATTAGATTAAATAAGTTTAATTAAAACTTTATTGGGAGAGTGCGGGGGAGCATCATAGGGGCGGTGTTTGGTTACGTCTTGCTGGTAAAAGTTTGGGCTAAAACGGCCCGACCCGACAAGACCATTTTGACAGCCCGAACCTGTTTGGAGCCCGACATTATTCACATGCGGACGCAGCTTTTTACCAAGAATAATATTTAATACAATTTTTGACACCTTATTGAACAAAGAAATCTAAATCTAAAAGAAAAAACTTACAAGTAATGTGTTTTAGAAGCGCGTCACGTGCGAACCCAACTCAACCCGGGTAAAAATGTCAGGAATTTAGCTAGTATCCAACAGTCGGGCTCGGAGTTCTACTCTCAGTTATTCCGCCTTAAGGGTTGGACCAATCAGGTTAGTTTATCTAGAATCAGTTCTCTGGTTCCTTCTGAGGATGGATCAGGTGGTTCCTCTGAGTTGGACCAATCAGGTTAGTTTATTTAGAACCAGTTCTCAGGTTCCTTCAGAGGATGGATCTGGTGGTCCCTCTGGGTTGGACCAATCAGGTTCCTCCTGAGGATGGATCAGGTGGTCCCTCTGAGTTGGACCAATCAGGTTAGTTTATTTAGAACCAGTTGTCAGGTTCCTCCTGAGGATGGATCTGGTGGTCCCTCTGAGTTGGACCAATCAGGTTCCTCCTGAGGATGGATCAGGTGGTCCCTCTGAGTTGGACCAATCAGGTTAGTTTATTTAGAACCAGTTCTCAGGTTCCTTCTGAGGATGGATCAGGTGGTCCCTCTGGGTTGGACCAATCAGGTTAGTTTATTTAGAACCAGTTCTCAGGTTCCTTCTATCAGATGAAAATGATTTCTGATTGAAATCCAAACGTCTCGATCATCAAACACACGTCAGCAGGTGAATGGTTTTCTATGATATGTCACTCCTGGATGAACGAGGGATTACACTGACTTTTTTTTTTTTCTTCACTGGACTTAAAAAGAAATAAAACTAATCTGAACAAGTTATACTTTAGTTCTTTTTTTTATTTTAATATGAACCTGCAATCTGTTGAGTCGTATTCCGCTTATCCGGAGCCAGATCGTCTGAGGGCACAGCCTCACATGGGAAGCCCAGGTTTCTCTCACGCCAGCTGCATCCTCCACCTCACCCAAGAGGATCCTGAGGTGTTCCCTGTCCAGCTGGGAGACATAGTCTCTCCAGCAGGTCCGGGGTCTGCCTCTGGGTCTCCTCCTGGTGAGACGGAACACCTCACCAGCAAGGGAGGCATCCTAACTAGATGACCGAGCCACTACACCTGGCTTCTCTCGACCTGGAGGAGCAATGGTTCCACTTGGAGCTCCTCCCTCTGTCTCTGAGAGCACAGCCACACTGCGGAGGGAGATGATTTAAAACGATTGTATGCCCGATCTCGTCCTTTCGGTCACCGCCTACACTGGTTTCCATGGTGAGGGTAGGAACGTAGATCCTGGTTACCATGGTGAGGGTAGGAACGTAGATCCTGGTTACCATGTGAGGGTAGGAACGTAGATCCTGGTTACCATGGTGAGGGTAGGAACGTAGATCCTGGTTACCATGGTGAGGGTAGGAACGTAGATCCTGGTTACCATGGTGAGGGTAGGAACGTAGATCCCGGTTACCATGGTAAGGATAGGAACGTAGATCCCGGTTACCATGGTGAGGGTAGGAACGTAGATTCCGGTTCCCCCACGGTGAACAAAACTCCAAGACACTTAAACTCCTCCACTTGGGGCAGAACCATGTCCTCACCCGCAGTGGGCATTCCACCCTTTTCCAGGCAAGGACCATACGCTCTGATTTGGTGGCACTGACTCCCAACCCGACCGCTTCACACTTGGCAGTATATCGTTCCACTTACAATGAGCGCCTGGTGGCCGCCGAGCTTTACTCGTTGGGTGTGTGGTAGGACGTGGGGCAACCTTCAAGTGAACTCACCACCTGCAGGGTCATAGTGGTCGGGTGAAGGAAGAGATGGGCGGCTGCCAAAGGCGAAGACGCTGGCGGTCAGACCCTGGCAACTTATGATTCTGTTCTAAATAAAAAAAAATCAAAACGTGGTGAAACATGTTTATTTCTCACAAACAAATATTTACAAATATATTTAAAAACAGCAGCTTAAAATGTGTTTAAATTAAACGTTTACGTCGAAGCACACGAGACATGATGAGGACCAGGGTTGCCATGGTGATTGTTGGTTCGATGATGTGGACTCAGTGTCCGTTACCGCCCTCGGCCAAGATGCGGCTGGGCTCGGTGAATTTGGCAGTGGCGATGTAGAAGAGTGTCGGGGCGGGGACCAAAGCCAGAAGCGGCAGCGCCACCTCCAGTTTGTCCAATGGAGAGATGGAGATGATGCCGTAAGCGTGAAGCAGCCAATGGCTGAGCAGAACCATCAGACGCTTCTTCTTCACAAACAGGGTCTTAAAAGACTGAGAAAAAAAGAGAGAAAGGTAAACCATCGATGCCACATTCCTCTATCCACCATCCACACTGGTAACCATGGTGAGGGTAGAAACGTAGATCCTGGTTACCATGGTGAGGGTAGGAACATAGATCCTGGTTACCACGGTGAGGGTAGGAACGTAGATCCTGGTTACCACGGTGAGGGTAGGAACGTAGATCCTGGTTACCATGGTGAGGGTAGGAACGTAGATCCTGGTTACCACGGTGAGGGTAGGAACGTAGATCCTGGTTACCACGGTGAGGGTAGGAACGTAGATCCTGGTTACCACGGTGAGGGTAGGAACGTAGATCCTGGTTACCACGGTGAGGGTAGGAATGTAGATCCTGGTTACCATGGTGAGGGTAGGAACGTAGATCCTGGTTACTACGGTGAGGGTAGGAACGTATCGTGGTTACCATAGTGAGGGTAGGAACGTAGATCCTGGTTACCACGGTGAGGGTAGGAATGTAGATCCTGGTTACCATGGTGAGGGTAGGAACGTAGATCCTGGTTACCACGGTGAGGGTAGGAACGTAGATCCTGGTTACCACGGTGAGGGTAGGAATGTAGATCCTGGTTACCACGGTGAGGGTAGGAACGTAGATCCTGGTTACTACGGTGAGGGTAGGAACGTAGATCCTGGATACCATGGTGAGGGTAGGAACCTAGATCCTGGTTACCATGGTGAGGGTAGGAACGTAGATCCTGGTTACCATGGTGAGGGTAGGAACGTAGATCCTGGTTACCATGGTGAGGGTAGGAACGTAGATCCTGGTTACCATGGTGAGGGTAGGAACCTAGATCCTGGTTACCATGGTGAGGGTAGGAACGTAGATCCTGGTTACCATGGTGAGGGTAGGAACGTAGATCCTGGTTACCACGGTGAGCTGACGATATTTAAATATGGATCAGTATTGGTTAATAATGGCCACCGTCGTTAGGAGGCGTCGCCGAAGTAACAACAGCTCCAGAGACCATAACGACATAAACGATCTCATGCATCTAATTTGCATATTTAAAGCTGCAGGTGAGTTTTTCTTTTACCTGAATCTCAGAGGCGGACATGTAGATGGCGAGGGTAACCAGGGAGAGGACCAGCATGATGTAGGGGAAGGCGTAGTCTGTAACACAGAGTGAGGTTGGCATGTGTTAGTGTCTCTGTGTTTAGGACCCGGTCTCACCACCTGAATTTAGCCGGAGTCTTCCTTGAACGGCAGGAAGAGGTGCCAATGTTTGACAACGATCGTCACCGGGCAAAATTAGAAATGCAGGTATTGGCTTAGCGGCGCACCACTGAAGCTGGCATTACTTTGGCATTAGATTAGCGGTAGCAATCGGTTTAATTAGTTAGTTCATCACCCCAATGAATCGCTGCTTCAACGCCCGACACCGTTCCAACAACGCCATGCCCGCCCGTAAAACGCTTACACCCACTCCATCCAAGTTTGAGGAACGAATAGTCGCCGCCGCAAAGCAGCGGTAGTCCAGCGTTGGCCTAGCACAGGGGAGGGCAAACTTTTTGATTCGCAGGCCTCATTGAGTTCTGACATTTGACAAGCGAGCCGGAACCACTTGATGTAACATTTTGTTTGTTTTAACTTCTAACACGTTTGTTTACGTGTGTGTATTGGTCCCAATGGCTTCCCATACCTCTGCACACTATTTATTTTGACAGCGTGGGCATCACAGAGACACACACATTTTAATGGGAGCAGTGTTATGTTTGGCGGCCAGAGTAAAGCATTTAACAGGCCGCATGTGGCCCACAGACCGTAGTTTGCCCATGCGTAGCCTAGCATGACCCAAGAGTCCACGTACTTGCATCTGGCAGTGCCAAACTTTGAGCGAACGTTGGTGGAGCGGGTATGAACTCAAAACTTTGGGAGCGGTATCGAGAACCATCAGCAGTGTCCGAGCGTACGCCTGGACTTTGCAGGGCATACGCTCGGACACTCGGACCCAGCAAGGTCCGGGCGATTTGATCGGGAACGTAAAGCCCGCCCGTGTTTCACTCACAGAGAAGCCCTCCTCCGATGGCCTGCAGGACGGTCAGGATCGGGAAGAAGTAGAGCGCTGCGTAGATGCTGCGGAAGCGGTCCGACTTGCCCAAACCGCAGGCCAGTTTCTTCACCAGCAGGGGGCGCAGCAGCATCATCATCACCAGGCAGAAAGCGTAGTAGATCAGGACCATGGTGTAGCTGAAGAGGAGTGGGAGTGTATTAGACGTTAGTGTGTGTGGGTCAGCGCGTCCCGGGTGTTTACTTACAGCGGGTAGACAGCCTCCTGCGTGCAGTGCAGCGTGTTGACGTAATCCGGACTGGGATTATACAGCATGGTGTACCAGTCTGACAGCATCTGGACCCTGCAGGACCGGATGCTGAACTGACCCACCGGGTCGCTGAGGAGGACCGTAAGCAGGGCAGACACACCGCATTCCAACATGGCCGTCACGTGCTGGAGGACAGCACTGGAGCTACACACACACACACACACACACACACACACACACACACACACACGGAGGGGTTGAGGATCCATGTTTGATACCACCTTACACGCTTCATATACGAGGCCCATAGCTGCCACCTTACACCCCGCCTCATGGCAGCTGCCAGGTTCACCACACGGAGAGATGAGTAGAGGATGTGAGGGTAATGATGGGTACGTACAGGAGCATCCTGTCTCTAAATATGACTGTGTGGTACGGCAACCGCACCACACAGGACCAAAAGAACTTGGCTCAGATGGTGAAGACTGCACAGGGGATCGTAGGCTGCCAGATCTGGATCGGTCTACAGCTCCCGAGTTCAGCAGAAGGCAAGACGTAAAGCGATGGACCCCACCCACCCAGGATACGGTCTGTTTGTAACTCTGCCATCGGGGAAACGGTACTACCACCTCACGCCTCGGAGCTGTGAAAGCAATCATCCCTCCATCCTCTTGGACACTCATCTGAGTAGTACTAAGGACAATTTACAACTGAGACTAAGAGTCAGACCCTGGACCTGCTGGAGAGACTATGTCTCACAGCTGGACAGGGAACACCTCAGGATCCTCCTGGGTGAGATGGAGGATGCAGCCGGGTGAGAGAAGCCTGGGCTTCCCGTCTGAGGCTGTTAACCTCAGCCCCGGATAAGAGGAAGACGACGGATCGGACCAGTTCTGGATCCGGACTCACCTCTTCTTTCCAGAGTACCACTCGATGAAAAACCAGTGCAGGACCAGCGGCAGCATGGCCATGAAGCCCAGGTAGAGCCAGTCGTAGAGCTGCGGAGTTTCACTGCACCGGACACAGACCTTAGACATGTTGGCCCGCTCCCCTCGAGGGCACACCTAGGAGAACCAGGTCATTAGAACCAGACAGGGGGCACACCTAGGAGAACCAGGTCATTAGAACCAGACAGTCTCATATATTCAGATCAGGATGGCACGCAAAGTGTCCTCACAGCAAGAAGGTCAGGGGTTTGAGTCCCAGGTGCGGACAAGACTTGAAACACTGCCCTTTCTGTGTGGAGTTTGCATGTTCTCCCTGTGTATGTGTAGGTTTTCTCTGGTTTCCTCCAAAAATAAACATGTTAGGTTGATTGGCTGCTAGGAATGAGTGTGTGTGGATGGTTGTGTGTGTGGCCCCGCGACAGAGTGGCGACCCGTTCGGGATGTACCCTGCCACTTGTTTTGAATCATCCAGGATAGGCTCCAGATCCCCGGGAGGAATCTACGGCTCAGAAGATGAATGAATAAATTAGTGACCTAAGAGCAACGTAGCAGCCAATCAGAACACAGATTGAGGAATGATGTCACTCAGAAGATCCTGTCTTCGTTCCTTCTGAACTTCTCCACACGTCCACGAAGACTCCACATGAAGGAGCTCAGCTCCACACGTCCATGAAGACTCCACATGAAGGAGCTCAGCTCCACACGTCCATGAAGACTCCACGTGAAGGAGCTCAGCTCCACACGTCCATGAAGACTCCACATGAAGGAGCTGATGGAGGAGTTCAGCTCTAACATTTAGAAAGGTTCCCTTCTTCTTCTCCTTCCTCCATTTCCCTTTAGGGGGCGCCACATCAGGTCAATTTCTTCCATCTAACCCTATCTCCTGCATCCTCTTCGGTCACACCAACTATCTTCATGTCTTCCTTCACTGTATCCATGAACCTCCTCTTTGGTCTTCCTCTAGTCCTCTTTCCTGGTGGTTCCAAACCCAGCATCCTTCTTCTGATGTACTCTCTCTCTCTCCTCTGCACATGTCCAAACCATCTCAGTCTGACCTCTCTGACTTTAAAACCTCTAACATGTGCTGTTCCTCTGATCCTGTCCATCCTGGTCACTCCCAGAGAGATCCTCAGCATCTTCATCTCTGATACAAACATCTCTGTTTCCTGTCTCTTCCTCAGTGACACTGTCTTTAGACCAATCAGCATGGCCGCTCTCACCACACTGTCTCTAGACCAATCAGCATGGCCACTCTCACCACACTGTCTCTAGACCAATCAGCATGGCCACTCTCACCACACTGTCTCTAGACCAATCAGCATGGCCGCTCTCACCACACTGTCTCTAGACCAATCAGCATGGCCGCTCTCACCACGGTTTTGACTGAAACTCTTCTATCACACATCACACCTGGTACTTTTCTCCACCCAGCCTGCCTGCACACGCTTCTTCACCTCTTTTCCACACTCGCCATTGTTCTGGACTGTTGATCCTAGATATTAAGATCCTATCGTACTCACCCCACATTCTCCTTCCACAGAACCGTTGAGCAGGATCCGTCCACAGTAGAGACCTGGACAGGTGGAGCTCATGGCCACAGCTGGAGGAACATCACAACCTCATGTTAGAACACAACGTTAAATATTACCCCCACCCCAACGGTGAACATGTAGTAAGATTAAAGCAGGACCAGCGCCAACTAGTGACTCGGTTCATTTTACATTTCATCCAGCAAGTAGGTCAGGGAATGCAGTGATGGGAAAACGTCCTACCCAATCAGAGAACAGAGATGACATTTAAAGACGTATGAACCAGATAGAGTGGTTCAGGCATCTGGTTAGGATGCCTCCCTCGCTGGTGAGGTGTTCCGTCCCACCAGGAGGAGACCTAGAGACAGACCCTGGACCTGCTGGAGAGACTATGTCTCACAGCTGCACAGGGAACACCTCAGGATCCTCCTGGGTGAGATGGAGGATGCAGCCGGGGTGAGAGAAGCCTGGGTTTCCCGTCTGAGGTTGTTGCCCCCAGCGACCCGGCTCAGATAACCGGAAGAAAACGTGCTCTTTGAAAGCATTCCTCCTGCTTTCACACAATAAACATCGATCATTAAGGAACCAGTCAAGCTCTGACTGCGCTGGAAAAATGGCCGCCTGGAATGAAACATAATCGGCTTAGAAACGAGTCATTTTGTGGGCGTTTTTATAACAAAAACATTGTTTTTTGGGTCCGTATAGAAATAAAAAAAAAAAACTTTATTTGCATAAATCACATTTTTTTCACAATAAAATCCGGCGTAATCTTATAATTTGAAATGTATGTAAAAAAAAAAAAGATCTTTGACTAAAAATTACAGTAAAATGATCTCAATTTCAATCATTTTTGGTGTTTTTTGCTTTGTTTTCAGCACAAAATAAACACATGATTAAAAATATTAATTATAAACTAAATTAATTCAAGATTAATAGTATTTTTTCTGATTCAACATAAATTATTCTTATTTTGTGTGAAATCTGGTTGAATTTTATTTTCTAAAATGTCTCAAAACTTGGACCAAAATCAAAATAATTGATTTTCCTAATTTTTTTCATATAATATTTTCCATTTTATTCCAAATCCAGAAAAACATTTGTTACTGTTTTTTCTCTAAATTGTATTTTTAAAGCTTTAAAAACATTCATTTTTATTTAATTTGATGTAAAAATGAGAAAAATCTTAGTATTTTTACATCAAAACATGCTCATTTATCGGGTTTTTATTGATTTTCTTGCGGAATTGCAGCCAGCGGCTCAAAAACAGAGGAGTTCAGGATTAAAATGACGTCATAAGATATAAATAAAGATGAATCAGTTTGTAATTAATGTGAAAATAAAGAAAAACTCACCCATTTTTAAAAAGATTCATTAAACTCTTTCTTTTCCGGTTTTTCTTCTTCTGGTGTTTTGATTAGAAATCAGCTTCAACGCCTCCTGCTGGTCAAAAGGGGGAAAAACAGCGGATTTTTTTATCTTTTTTAAATAATATAAAATCTATTTATTTTAACTCTATTCAGTTGAATGCCTCTAAGGCATTCAACTATAGTGATCCTGTTTTGCTTTATCAGTATTGAGATCCTGTTTTGCTTTCTAGATATCCGAATCATTCTTCCGTCCCTTTTTTGACACGTAAAATCTCAAGATCCGTTTGCCCGAGCGCAGCCGTTCAGGGCTCAAAACGACCGCCTCGGAAATGAGATCTATGCTTCTATTCAACTTTTTGAAATTTCGATCGGTTTTCGATTTATTCACAAAAAACACGAAAAAAATGGGCCTTCATTGGAAATAATGGGATTTTGGCCCATTTTGGCCCAAAAACCACATGCTCTTCAAAGCTTTCTAGCTCTGGCATAGTTTTAGCTAGAAACACCATTTAAAGTTTAAACGGGTCACAAGGATTTGACCTTTATACCATGCAGCGTTGCCAAGTGTACGATAATTATCGTATTTGTACGATTTTTTTGCCCTCCGTACGATGTACGATCAATAATTGTAAAAAATGCTCAAAATACGATAATTTGAACGTATCTTGTCTGTGTAATTGTGTTAGTTGTTTTCATCAAAGGCGCCTGATTGTCGGAGTTATTTTTTTTAATGAACCCTGAATGCATCAAACAAAGGAACAGATGAATGATTGGCTGATAGGTCCAGTCAATCATTCTGGCTAGCGATTGCTTACTTTGGGGCGAGTAGCCCCGCCCACAAAATTATAAAGAGCAGGGACGTCAATTTGCGTGTTTGAGACTTGTTGGGGCTCGGAAATCAAAGCGTTCTTCTGATGCTGCAACACTGAACTTTTGATTGAATTATCAGTTTAAAAAAAACAACAAAGAAAAAAAAAATCTTTTTATTATTTTCGGTCTGCAGTTATTGTTTAAGTCGTTGCTGAAAATGTTGTAGATAGTATTTTTATAAAAATAATTCGATCTTTGATGCACTATTTTATCTTTAGAAAAAAAGCTAATTGAACTGATTAATCCATAAATAGTAGTGGATGAAGTATTTGTGCTTAAAAGCATCCAAAATGTTATTGATTAGTTTATAAAGACTGACTGAGGAGATTAAAACTACATAGCGCTTAGATTTTGTATAATGCAGATGTTTGGGTTAACGTTAAACAAAACCTGATATGTATTTATAAATTTATATATACCGTCTCCTAAGTCCCGCCCCGACTGAATTCTTTCTGGGTTTCTTAAACTCTTATTTCCCTGGTTATTTTTTGCCTCCTGTGTGTTTCCTTCACTCCCACTGCCTTACGAGTGCATGTAAAGGGGTTAAAAAGGGTGTTATTTTGTTAATGGGCGTGGTTTTACTGGGTGTACGATAATTTTTTGTAAAATACGATAATTTTACGTCATTAGTACGATAATCCAGCACCTCCCACCTGGCAACGCTGATACCATGTGAGTGGCATTTACACACCTTCTACGGTTTTACAGCAATCACTGTGTAAAAAAAGTCAAAAAATTGAAAAATCACAAAAAAATGATTTTCTGTTTCGCCCTCTAGAAATAGAGTGTGGAGACAAACCAGACTCTTTGTGTTCAAAAGGCTCTAGCTCCCACAATTTTTGGCGCACCGGAAATTTTTTTATATCAAAACGAAGGAAATTTTGTCAGGACAATTTAGTCTCTAGAAAGCATTTTTGCGTCAGAGCGACGGTTTAGCCGCTACGGGCTCTCGAAGGTCGAGAAGTCAGCTTTTTTTGTGACCTCCTGACCACACACTAAAATTTCCACCTTCCAAACAAATTGCTATAACTCTTTGAGTTTTTATCCCACAAACATAAATTTTACATCAAAACGAAGGAAATCTTGTCCTCTTTCATTTAAGGTGACTCTTGAATCAGTCAGACCAACAGATTGTCCTCCATGCTCCTCAGAAGCCAATAACTGACATTTTTTGACACAAAAATGGCTGCCAAAAAAGTTCTGTTTGAGATACAGAAATAAAATTACATCCCCAGGTAGATATTTTCAATGCGCTTCTAAAACTGAAAGAATTTTTTTTCTATCTGTTACGGTTCTCCCGCAAGAAGCATTTGTTTGAGGATTTAGGTTTCCTGTCAATCTCCTGTTTCAGTTGGGCTGTTGGCCAATCACAGCTCTGCATCACAGCTCTGCATGACGTCATGACACAGAGGGCTGCATTCCAAACATCTTTTTTTTCAATTTTCTACTGATTTCATTGTATGTATGTGGATTTTTTTTAGGTGGTTTTCTAATTAAATTTTAAAGGATCCGTAGCCACTTTTAACTGCATTGTAGCTTTAAAATTATTAAATAATTTAAAAATTACGTCTTTTAAAAACTTGTTTTCTTTTTTTGGCATTATTATTATTATTATTATATTGTTGCATATTATTATTATTATTTATTTATTTTATTTTTTTTATTTATTTTTATTTATTTATTTTATTTATTTATTTATTTATTTATTTATTTATATTTATTTTATTTTTATTATTTTTATTTTATATGTTTGCACACCAGTACCAGAACAAGTTCCTAGTCTCTGATGTTTTTCACTGACATGGCAATAAAAGCATTCTGATTCTGATTCTGATTAAATAAATCTTTAAAGGTTTTTTTAGCCAGCTTTCAGGTCATTTTCAGCATCAGAGGATGAAAAACGGGCTTCGGTGTCCAGGCAAGCAGGCATTCAACTGCGCTGTTTCTCTGAAACAGCATACTCTAGTTATTTTAAATGTTTATCAATAAATTCTTCATTTTTATTTTTTACATATTACTTTTTTACTATTGATTTTTAAATTTATTTTTAGTCTCTTAGTAAAAATAGTCTAAATTTTTAAATTCTTTTAATGTTATTTTTTCAAATAATTATTTTTAAAAACATTTTTTTTTTTTTTTTTTTTTTTTTTATTCTTTAATTTTTTTTTATTTACTGACATTTTTTTTTTTTAATGTCAGACCGCTCTCAGAAGCGCATTTATCCGGATTCGCATGGATGCGATCATTTTGAAAACAGTTACGTGTGCACGTAAGAGTTTTCCTTAGACGTAGAACAGCAGTTATACGTTTTTAATATACCCGCCTCCATGTGGACATGACCTTAGTCTGTCCAGCGGGTCTGCTCCTGATTGGACGTGTCTGGAACACCTCATCACCATTGAGGTCACCGTTTAATTCCAGTGTAGATTTTAAACCAGATGAATCACACGTGTATAATTCCGTCCCCTCCCTGTGTCTCGGTCTGGAACACTAGCTTTCCTTCATGCTGGAATGTGGCCAGGCTTCATAGCGAACACCTGCAATGAAATTACTCATGAAGAAACTATCTGGATGGGTTTTTCTGGGTGAATAATTGGGGACGATGGTCAGAGTGGGAATTTATTCAAGCCCGGGCTTCTCTCACCCCGGTTGCATCCTCCATCTCTCACTCAGAGATTGGGTGAGGAGCTCTACCATCCGGGAGGAGCTCGGTGTCGAGCCGCTCCTCCTCCAAATTGAGAGAAGCCAGATGGGGTGGTTCAGACATCTGGTCAGGATGCCCCCCAAGCACCTGGCTGGTGAGGTGTTCCGAGCACGTCCCACCGGGAGGAGACCAAGAGGCAGACCCTGGACCTGCTGGACAGACTATGTCTCACAGCTGGCCGGGGAACGACTCAGGATCCTCCTAGGTGAGAATGGGGGATGCAGCCAGGGTGAGAGAAGCCTGGGCTTCCCGTCTGAGGATGTTGCCCCCGACGACCGGTCCCGGATAAGCAGAGGACGATGAAATGGAATGAACGGTTTTCCAACGAACCTCATCATCTGCAAAGAGAGCCCGACAAAAAACAAAATGCAGAAGGGTATGAGCGGAAGATGATGGGTTGACAGTGTGATGAGGGTACGGTTTCAGGACTGGTCACGCCATCCCTGGGGTTATGGTATAGTAGAGTTGTGTGTCTTGTCCAGGGACACCTCGGCACGAACACCTGGCAGTGGATCGAACCGGTGACTGGTGTTTATCGAGATCTGCGACCGGTGGCTGATCTCGATAGATCAGAGTTCTGAAACAAACCCTACACTAATTCCATTAGAAGTACGCCAGGTCGCAGATCTCATGGTTAGATCATCTGGAAGGGAGAGCGGAGCGTTCTGGGCATGTGCAGAGGTCCAACTCTACGCCACACTGGTGCCCTGAAGAGATCTGCAACCATCGAGATCTGCGACTTTGGGCCATTAGGCATACCCAGAACGCTCCCCCTCCCTTCCAGATGATAATAATACATAGTATTTATACAGCATTATTTCAGGAGTCTCAAAGATGCTTCACATATGCATTATTCATTCATCCATACCAGGTACTGGTAAGCTACTGTTGTACCCACAGCTGGCCTGGGGCAAACTGACAGTAACCATCGACCACTCTGACCATCACCAACCAATCACAGACCAGATCCAGACTGATCATCACCAACCAATCACACACAGCATTCAGACTAGGGAACCTGGGTGAAGTATCTGGCCCAGGGACACAACGGCAATTTAATCTTGATAGTCGTCCCACCGTGGTACCTGGGGTTCCAACGGTCTCCCATCCAGGTACTGCCCAGACCCAGCATGCTTAGCTTCTGAGGTCTGACGGGATCGGGCACTGATAGGCTGGTATGGCCACGATCTAACCATCGAGATCTGTGATCTGCCATACTGCTATTGGCATTAGTGTTCTTCACTGTGGCCTGGTTTTGTGGTCCATTCAGAAGTCCAGCTTTCGGGTTGCCAGGTTGGACACCGTGCCACCGGACTGGGACGCCGGTGGATAGGGGCGAGAGGGCATCGGGTTGTTTACACTGAGGCACATTTTTTTCAATGTCAACAGAAGTGAGCTCTGCTTTTTTTATAACACGAACCTTCCTGATGACATCATCTAATTCCAATGTCAGTTTTAATTTATTGCCGTTTGTGTTTCAAAGTGAAAAATAAAAGTGAGAAGAACTCATAAAAAACAGAAAAAAATAAACATAAAACACATAAAAAAAAACACTTTTAAATTAAGAAGGAACTTTATTTTGGAAATTATAAATCAGTTTGAATTGATTTTTGTAAAGTTTGTCAAAACCAGATTTTGTGTAATTTTTTTTTTCACAAATATTGTACATTTTTGTGAATTACTTTTAAAATTTGATAAATTTTGTAAACAATTGTAAAAAAAAAAAAAAAAAAAATTTTTGCAACATTTGCTTTGATTTCTTACATTTTTTTTTTTGCCAAATTTGGACATTTTTAAAAAGTTTTTTAAAAAAAACGTTTCCTGTTTGGAAGAAAAAATATTTTATTTGCAAAATTTGGCTGAATTTTTAAAAGTTTTGTGGAAAAAAAATTAGAATTTATGAAAAGTTTTGATTAAAAATAACTTTAAAAACATGCAGCATAATTTTTTAATGAGGTTCTTTTGTTCCTGCAGTGTTTCCACCCTGTGGACGGTATTGGACGGATGAGGTTAAGGCGGGTGTGTCTGCACCTGCAGGAATGCTGCTCCGTGTGTTTTCCTGGGGTGGTGTTATTATTTTCTCACACCCGTGTGCTGAACGTGTGAGAGAACACGCAGGTCTGACGACCGGTTTCTGACAAACAGGCCGGGCAGAGTGTTGAAGAATCTGGAAGACGTCCACCTTCTGGTGCATCTTCAGGTCCTTAGAAGGGGTCGTTGGTGAGGACGTGACGGTCTGCAAGGTCACAGAGAGATGACGTCTTAACCTGGAAGGTATGAGAACTCACACACACACTCTGTCCTGGTGTGTGCTGAGGTTCTACTGGACTTTGTCTTTGTTTGCTGTTCCTGATCAGTGTCCATGTTTGTTTACATTTGGTAAACTTTGTTTGGGATGGCCGAGGACACGTCAGATACGACACCACGTCCTCCACAGTTTGGATAAACTGTTGTTTATGTCATTGTATTTATAATGCTTTACCTACACATTATTCATTCATCCATACCAGGTACTGGTAAGCTACTGTTGTACCCACAGCTCGCCTGGGGCAAACTGACAGAAGCTATCGACCCCTCTGACCATCACCAACCAATCACACACACACCATTCAGACTAGGCAACATGGGTGAAGCGTCTTGCCCAGGGACACACCGACAATTTAATCTCAACAGCCGTCCCACTGGAGTACCAGGGGTTCGACCGTCCCACTGGAGTACCAGGGGTCCGACCGTCCCGCTGGAGTACCAGGGGTCCGACCGTCCCTCTGAAGTACCAGGGGTCCGACGTCCCACTGGAGTACCAGGGGTTCCGGCAGTCTCCCATGCAAGTACAGCCCAGGCCCAGCATGCTTAGCTTCTGAGGTCTGACGGGATCAGGCATTGATAGGCTGGTATGGGCACAAAACGAGCTTGAATCGTTTAATCTATGAGATTATTCCTCGTTTGTTTTTCAGTAAACATCTAAAAATTATTGGAAAAACAAGAATAAATGTTTGACACGCTCTGTTTCTCATTTTGGTGTTCGTTTTTTAGTCACAGTCACCCACCTTCTTAACCGTCTATCCCTTACATGGTTGCCGAGGGTGTCAGGCCTCAGGCGAGGGGCATGGTACACCCCGAACAGGTCAGTAGTCTGTCACAGGGCCACACACACACAACTGCAGGGGCAAAATGTCACCGGCCAATCAACCTAACATGTATGTTTTTGGACGGTGAGATGAAAAACAGAGTACCCGGAGAAAGCCCACACATACATAGGAAGAACATGCAAACTCCACACAGAAAGACCAGTGTTCCAAGCCTTGTCCCCACCCAGGACTCAAACCAATGACCTCCTTGCTGTGAGGCCACTGAGGTACCCACTGCGCCACCGTGCCACCTGTTTGTTTTTGTTTTCAGTTTCTTTAATTAGTCTCAGCTGCTGAACTTTGGTGGCTGCTGATTGGAGGACTGGCTTGTTGATGTCATCTATTTGTCCTCAGTATTTAAGACCAAGGCTCACCTCAAGACTGTCGGTTGTCATGCCGCTCTTGTTGAGGCGGAAGCACCTAGCGGTGAATTTATGGGTTAATTTGAGTGGGGATGGGGATGTGAATGTCTGGACTTTGTCTGGACTTCGTTATAATGTGTAGACACTTAGTTAGACCGATGCAGCGTCCTGATTGTTGCGGACGCCGCACTAATCCATCTGTCGATATCCCGCTCCATCCTTCCTCCACCCAGATACTTAAACTCTTTTACTCGAGTGTTTGTCCGAGTTGATGGCGATGTGTGATTAGGACCCAAATCCGATGCCAGTTTTTTGGAGGAAGTGAAGAACCAATCAGAGCTGACGTGGGGCGCATTGATGGCGTCAGGGTCCAGAATTCCACGTAGCAGAATCCACTGCTGCGCGATTCTCCTGGATAAGTCCATTGAGCTCTCCTCGGGAGACGACGGAAGCCACCTTCACTTCATCAGAGGGGAAGGAGGCTGGATGGACCTGCAAAAACGAGTCACGATGAATGAACGGAAGGAGACCCCGGCTGGACGTCGAGGGGACCAGAGGGATGGAGCTCGACCGGAAGGAGACCCCGGCTGGACGTCGAGGGGACCACAGGGATGGAGCTCAACCAGAAGGAGACCCCGGCTGGACGTCGAGGGGACCACAGGGATGGAGCTCAACCAGAAGGAGACCCCGGCTGGACGTCGAGGGGACCACAGGGATGGAGCTCAACCAGAAGGAGACCCCGGCAGCCCCCGGGACCTTCCCTTCATTAGTCTAATTTCTGACACCTGAAGGACTTTTTGCTCTCTTCAGGTATCTGGTTATACCTTCCACTCCAGCCAGGTCTTCCTGGCTGCCTGATCCTTAACAATAACTGGAAACCATCCATTGCTCCTTGTTTACTTTTATTTACAGCTTCACTGGACTACCTTTCAAAATAACTAATGTCTGTTGTCCTGTATTTGGGTCCTCCTCCTTCCACCTGCACCTCACGTCATCACAGTTAGTAAACTGCTGTTGTGGCCACAGCTGCCCTGAAGCTGACTGACCGCAGCGAGGCAGCCCTCTGATCACCAACCAATCACACACCATCCAGACGAAGCAATGTGGGTGAAGTGTCTGGCCCCGGGACAGAGCGACAATTTTTCTCACACTAGCTCCTGGGGTTCGAGCGCCCAGCGATCTACCATCCAAATACAACCAGGCCCAAGTCTGATCGGAGCAGGCATTGACAGGCGGATATGGCCACGTTACAGGGTCTGAATCAGGACTAGGAAGAAGCCTAGACAGCAGGGATTGTAAACGGAGCTCCTCTGTGGTTCTGAGATGAGGTAGAACTCTATTCTCTGTGGTTTAGGATCCGTCGGGCGTTCCTGCTTCTTTTAGGAGTGGCCTAATCGCTGCTATTTTTAGAGGTTGATGGTGGAAACCATCTGACTTTCTTTCAGGTCCAACATGATGTAACAGTGAAATTATTTCTTCTGGATTCTGAAACATGTTGAAATGAGGGAATTAAATTCCTGGTTCCTTCAGCTGGTTTTTTCACATCCAAACTTTATATAAAGCAGAATTCCCCCGGGCTGAAACCAGAACAGGTTTTACTGACCTGAAAACTCAGAAACCCAAACCAGACGAATGGAATCAGTTTTATTTTCTTATAATAATAAATTTTATTTTTATAAAATCTCAAAATGCAACAAAATAAACAAGATTTAAAATAAAAATAAATAAAATAGCACTGTTACTTAAGATGGCGGCACGGTGGCCTCACAGCAAGAAGGTCGTGGGTTTGAGTCCCGGGTGGGGACGAGGCTCCGAACACTGTCCTTTCTGTGTGGAGTTTGCATGTTCTCCTCATGTTTGCGTGGGTTTCCTCCCACCCTCCAAAAACAAGCATGCTAGGTTGATTGGCCGGATGCCAAATTGACCCTAGGAATGAGTGTGTGTGTGGATAGTCTCTCAAGCAGGTCCGGGGTGTGCGTCTGGGTCTCCTCTTGTTGGGACGGAACACCTCACCAGTGAGGAAGGCATTTTAACCAGATGCCCGAACCACCTCATCTGGTTTCTCTCAACCTAGAGGAGCAACAGCTCGACCCCGAGCTCCCCCCAGATGGCAGAGCTCCTCCCTCTATCTCTGAGAGCCCAACCACCGTGCAGAGGAGGATCATTTCGGCCACTTCGGTCACCACCCACCTCACTGACAAATCAGTTTGTGCTACTTGAAGCCCTTTGAGACGGACATTCTGTGATTTTGGGCTATACAAATAAAATTGAATTGAATTGAATTGAATTACTTTGATTTGCAATGGTGACATGTCTCTCACCACATTCAAACCTATTGTGAAACCGTGTGCTGACATGCGCCCGCCCATTTAATAACAACAGCTAGCACGAGTCATGACAGGCGGCACCATTCATTAGGAAATCATTTTTTTCTTGGTTTTTTTTTTTGTCTCATCAGCTCGCCGCTGTTACCATGGCATTCATGGGAAAGCAGCCATGGAGGCGTGGCCTCCGCACCTGGTTCCCATGCTTCTTCAAAGAAGACGACCAACCAGAAACCAGCTGTCACCTTAGCAATGCTGCTATGACCTCAATGGAGCCTCCTCTTCCTCTCCATGAACTGAACCCTAAGTTCACTGAGCTGGTGGTGCGTTCAAGTGTCCTCGTGAGTGTGGGTTGAATAAACAGGAATGTGGTTTGATGTTTGTTTTTTTTCTTTAGGATGAGTTGGAGCTGACTGGGGAGCACCGGGCGGCCATGTTTGCTCTCCCTCCTGAGAAGAAATGGCAGATTTACTGCAGCAGGAACCTGGTGAGTACTTGTATGGTCATGAGAAGTAAGACCGAGTTTCCTCCTGGTGGGACGGAACGCCTCACCAGAGCGAGAGGCATCCTAACCCGATGCCTGAACCACCCCATCTCGCTTCTCTCAACCCAGAGGAGCAACAGTTCTACTCTGAGCCCCTCCTTCTATCTCTGGGAGAGAGCCCAGCCACCCTGCAGAGGAAGATCATTTTAGCCGCTTGTATCCGTGATCTCATTCTTTTGGTCATGACCCACAGCTACTTACCATGGTGAGGGTAGGAACATAGATCCTGGTTACCACAGTGAGGGTAGGAACGTAGATCCTGGTTATCAGGGTGAGGGTAGGAACGTAGATCCTGGTTACCATGGTGAGGGTAGGAACGTAGATCCTGGTTACCATGGTGAGGGTGGGAACGTAGATCCTGGTTTTACCATGGTGAGGGTAGGAACATAGATCTTGGTTACCATGGTGAGGGTGGGAACGTAGATCCTGGTTTTACCATGGTGAGGGTAGGAACATAGATCTTGGTTACAATGGTGAGGGTAGGAACGTAGATCCTGGTTACCATGGTGAATTCTCAATCTGGGGAATCGTTTCTAAGACGGGCTGTAAAGCAGCTAAAGAACTACAAACATGGCGGACGAATGCTTGTCACATCGTTATTTCTATTCTCTGATTGGGTAGGATGTTTTTCTTTCACTGCTATCATAAGCTAATGCCTGCAATCCCTGAACTAGTTGCTGAATGAAAATTAAATTGAGGTGAAGCCCTAGTTGGCGCCGGAGTACCAACTCTAAAAAGCCAAAGCAGACCAACCAAATCACTTCCAGTTTTTTCTAGTCCGACACACAAAAAACCTGAAGGATAAAAATCTCAGAATCATTCTGATTTATTCTGATTTCAGAAAACTGAAGAAAACCAACTGGCGACAAGATGGCCGGAGTTTTATATCGATCAGATTAGAGGCATGGCAGCGGTAAGGGCACACGTACCAGCACATGACGTTCATACCCACACAGACAGTATGCTGGAATGTCTGATGTTTTTTCTCCTGAAGAGGAAGACTCTGGTGACGCTTCAGAATGAAGAGAGTCAGGACCGGCAGAAGTCTGTGGAGGGACTGAAGACGGCGCTGCGCACTCAGCCAATCGGGTGAGTTCTTACCTGGTTGGTCCACACCCTGAGGGCCATGGCTCAGTGGGTGTTCTGATGGCTGGCAGCTGCTGTCAGCTCACCCTGGAGGACCCTGAGGTGTACCCTCCCCAGCCGTGAGACAGTCTCTCCAGCAGGTACGGGGTCTGCTTCTGGGTCTCCTCTCAGTGAGACATGCCCAAAACAAACCACCCCATCTGGCTTATCTATACTTAAAGGAGCAACAGCTCTACTCCGAGCTCCTCCTAGATGGCAGGTCTCTTCCCTCTGTGTGAGTCCTGCCACCCTGCAGAGGAAGATCATTTCAACCGCTTGTACCTTCGGGCACTTTGAGAACCAACGCAGGAAGAGCAGTAGAAGTAGAGTTTGTTTACATTTACTGTTCCTGGCACCCTGCAGGTTTGTCGCCCGCTTCATCGAGCTAGACGGCCTCTCCTGCATCCTGAACTTCCTCAAGTCCATGGACGAAGAGACGGCTGAGTCACCGGTGCACCCTGCTCTGATTGGCTGCCTCCAAGCTTTAATGAACAGCTCTCTGGGCCGGGCGCACGTCCTGGGTCACTGCGAGAGCATCAACGTCATCACCCAGAGTCTGGCTACTGAAAACCTGAAGGCCAAGGTGAGCCGGAGACACCCGTACCCGCGAGGTCCTTCCAGATCACAGTGATTAAGCAAGTTGTTTACATCTAGGTGGCAGTGTTGGAGATCCTGGGCGCCGTCTGTCTGGTACCAGGAGGGCACAAGAAAGTTCTGGGAGCCATGACGTACTTCCAGAAGTTTTCCTCGGAGAGAACTCGCTTCCAGGTCGGTGAAAACAACTCCCAACGACTAGCTCCCAATGACTAGCTCCTAACGGTTAGCTCCTGATGGCTAGCTCCCAACGGCTAGCTCCTAACGGCTAGCTCCCAATGACTAGCTCCTAATGACTAGCTCCCAACGACTAGCTCCCAATGACTAGCTCCCAATGACTAGCTCCCAATGACTAGCTCCCAACGACTAGCTCCTAACGGCTAGCTCCCAATGACTAGCTCCTAATGACTAGCTCCTAATGACTAGCTCCTAATGGCTAGCTCCCAACGACTAGCTCCCAATGACTAGCTCCTAATGACTAGCTCCCAATGACTAGCTCCTAATGGCTAGCTCCCAACGACTAGCTCCCAATGACTAGCTCCTAATGACTAGCTCCCAACGACTAGCTCCCAATGACTAGCTCCCAACGGCTAGCTCCTGATGGCTGGCTCCCAACGGCTAGCTCCTGATGACTAGCTCCCAACGGCTAGCTCCCAATGACTAGCTCCCAATGACTAGCTCCCAACGGCTAGCTCCCAACGGCTAGCTCCTGATGACTAGCTCCCAACGGCTAGCTCCCAACGACTAGCTCCTAACGACTAGCTCCCAATGACTAGCTCCTAACGGCTAGCTCCTGATGGCTAGCTCCCAACGGCTAGCTCCTAACGACTAGCTCCCAATGACTAGCTCCTGATGACTAGCTCCCAATGACTAGCTCCCAATGACTAGCTCCCAATGACTAGCTCCTAACGGCTAGCTCCTGATGGCTAGCTCCCAACGGCTAGCTCCCAACGACTAGCTCCCAATGACTAGCTCCCAATGACTAGCTCCTAACGGCTAGCCCCTGATGACTAGCTCCCAACGGCTAGCTCCCAACGGCTAGCTCCCAACGACTAGCTCCCAATGACTAGCTCCTAACGGCTAGCTCCCAACGACTAGCTCCCAACGACTAGCTCCTGATGGCTAGCTCCCAACGGCTAGCTCCTAACGGCTAGCTCCCAACGACTAGCTCCCAACGACTAGCTCCCAACGACTAGCTCCTAATGGCTAGCTCCCAACGGCTAGCTCCTGATGGCTAGCTCCTAACGGCTAGCTCCTGATGGCTAGCTCCCAACGGCTAGCTCCCAACGACTAGCTCCTAACGGCTAGCTCCTGATGGCTAGCTCCTAACGGCTAGCTCCTGATGGCTAGCTCCTAACGGCTAGCTCCTAACGGCTAGCTCCTGATGGCTAGCTCCTAACGGCTAGCTCCTGATGGCTAGCTCCTAACGGCTAGCTCCTAACGGCTAGCTCCCAACGACTAGCTCCCAACGGCTAGCTCCTGATGGCTAGCTCCTAACGGCTAGCTCCTGATGGCTAGCTCCTAACGGCTAGCTCCTAACGGCTAGCTCCTAACGGCTAGCTCCCAACGGCTAGCTCCTAACGGCTAGTTCCTGATGGCTAGCTCCTAACGGCTAGCTCCTAACGGCTAGTTCCTAACGGCTAGCTCCTAACGGCTAGTTCCCAAAGGCTAGCTTCCTACAGCTAGCTCCCAACGGCTAGCTCCTAACGGCTAGCTCCCAAGGGCTAGCTCCTAACGGCTAGGTCCTAACGGCTAGCTCCCAACGGCTAGCTCCTAACGGCTAGGTCCTGATGGCTAGCTCCTAACGGCTAGCTCCTAACGGCTAGTTCCTGATGGCTAGCTCCTAACGGCTAGCTCCTAACGGCTAGTTCCTAACGGCTAGCTCCTAACGGCTAGTTCCCAAGGGCTAGCTCCCAAAGGCTAGCTCCTAACGGCTAGCTCCCAACGGCTAGCTCCCAAGGGCTAGCTCCTAACGGCTAGCTCCCAAGGGCTAGCTCCCAACGGCTAGCTCCCAAAGGCTAGCTCCCAACGGCTAGCTCCCAAAGGCTAGCCTTTTATTGACTAGTTTAAACAGTAAATAAAACAATAATAATAATAATAATTTTATTTGTAACGCACTTTCTATCTCCAGTGGAGATCTCAAAGTGCTACAATGACCAAAAAAAGGAACAACAAACAGCAAAATTAAATAAAACCACAAAAAACAAACACTAAAAACTTTGTTGAAAAGTCTTTAGAAATAAAAATGTCTTCAGTCTTTTTTGTGGAGCCCTCAAGCTCTCGGGAAGATCATTCCAGAGCCGTGGAGCAGCTGCCTGGAAGACCCTGTCCCCCATAGTGGAGAGTTTGGTCCTTGGTTGGTGCAGGCAGTAGGAGGAGGAGGAGGAGCGCAGGTCTCGGACAGTGGTGTGGAGGGTTAGGAGGAGGAGGAGGAGCGCAGGTCTCGGACAGTGGTGTGGAGGGTTTGGAGAAGGAGTGCAGGTCTCAGACAGTGGTGTGGAGGGTTAGGAGGAGGAGTGCAGGTCTCAGACAGTGGTGTGGAGGGTTAGGAGGAGGAGCGCAGGTCTCAGACAGTGGTGTGGAGGGTTAGGAGAAGGAGTGCAGGTCTCGGACAGTGGTGTGGAGGGTTAGGAGGAGGAGGAGGAGGAGCGCAGGTCTCGGACAGTGGTGTGGAGGGTTAGGAGAAGGAGTGCAGGTCTCGGACAGTGGTGTGGAGGGTTAGGAGAAGGAGTGCAGGTCTCGGACAGTGGTGTGGAGGGTTAGGAGGAGGAGGAGGAGCGCAGGTCTCAGACAGTGGTGTGGAGGGTTAGGAGGAGGAGGAGCGCAGGCTTTGGACAGTGGTGTGGAGGGTTAGGAGGAGGAGCAGGAGGAGGAGTGCAGGCTTTGGACAGTGGTGTGGAGGGTTAGGAGGAGGAGCGCAGGTCTCAGACAGTGGTGTGGAGGGTTAGGAGAAGGAGTGCAGGTCTCGGACAGTGGTGTGGAGGGTTAGGAGAAGGAGTGCAGGTCTCGGACAGTGGTGTGGAGGGTTAGGAGAAGGAGTGCAGGCCTCGGACAGTGGTGTGGAGGGTTAGGAGAAGGAGTGCAGGTCTCGGACAGTGGTGTGGAGGGTTAGGAGGAGGAGGAGGAGCGCAGGTCTCAGACAGTGGTGTGGAGGGTTAGGAGGAGGAGGAGGAGCGCAGGTCTCGGACAGTGGTGTGGAGGGTTAGGAGGAGGAGGAGCGCAGGTCTCGGACAGTGGTGTGGAGGGTTAGGAGGAGGAGGAGCGCAGGTCTCGGACAGTGGTGTGGAGGGTTAGGAGGAGGAGGAGCGCAGGTCTCAGACAGTGGTGTGGAGGGTTAGGAGGAGGAGCGCAGGCCTCGGACAGTGGTGTGGAGGGTTAGGAGGAGGAGCGCAGGCCTCGGACAGTGGTGTGGAGGGTTAGGAGAAGGAGTGCAGGTGTCGGACAGTGGTGTGGAGGGTTAGGAGGAGGAGGAGTGTAGGTCTCGGACAGTGGTGTGGAGGGTTAGGAGGAGGAGGAGCGCAGGTCTCAGACAGTGGTGTGGAGGGTTAGGAGGAGGAGGAGCGCAGGTCTCGGACCGTGGTGTTGAGGGTTAGGAGGAGGAGGAGGAGCGCAGGTCTCAGACAGTGGTGTGGAGGGTTAGGAGGAGGAGGAGGAGCCTAGGTCTCGGACAGTGGTGTGGAGGGTTAGGAGGAGGAGGAGGAGCGCAGGTCTCGGACAGTGGTGTGGAGGGTTAGGAGGAGGAGCGCAGGTCTCGGACAGTGGTGTGGAGGGTTAGGAGGAGGAGGAGGAGCCTAGGTCTCGGACAGTGGTGTGGAAGGTTAGGAGGAGGAGGAGCGCAGGTCTCGGACAGTGGTGTGGAGGGTTAGGAGGAGGAGGAGCGCAGGTCTCGGACAGTGGTGTGGAGGGTTAGGAGGAGGAGGAGCGCAGGTCTCAGACAGTGGTGTGGAGGGTTAGGAGGAGGAGGAGCGCAGGTCTCAGACAGTGGTGTGGAGGGTTAGGAGGAGGAGGAGCGCAGGTCTCGGACAGTGGTGTGGAGGGTTAGGAGGAGGAGGAGCGCAGGTCTCGGACAGTGGTGTGGAGGGTTAGGAGAAGGAGTGCAGGTGTCGGACAGTGGTGTGGAGGGTTAGGAGGAGGAGGAGGAGGAGCGCAGGCCTCGGACAGTGGTGTGGAGGGTTAGGAGGAGGAGGAGCGCAGGTCTCGGACAGTGGTGTGGAGGGTTAGGAGGAGGAGGAGGAGGAGCGCAGGCCTCGGACAGTGGTGTGGAGGGTTAGGAGGAGGAGGAGGAGCGCAGGTCTCAGACAGTGGTGTGGAGGGTTAGGAGGAGGAGGAGCGCAGGTCTCGGACAGTGGTGTGGAGGGTTAGGAGGAGTATGAGGAGCGCAGGTCTCGGACAGTGGTGTGGAGGGTTAGGAGGAGGAGGAGGAGCGCAGGTCTCGGACAGTGGTGTGGAGGGTTAGGAGGAGGAGGAGTGCAGGCTTTGGACAGTGGTGTGGAGGGTTAGGAGGAGGAGGAGCGCAGGTCTCAGACAGTGGTGTGGAGGGTTAGGAGGAGGAGGAGCGCAGGCTTTGGACAGTGGTGTGGAGGGTTAGGAGGAGGAGGAGCGCAGGTCTCGGACAGTGGTGTGGAGGGTTAGGAGGAGGAGGAGGAGAGAAGGTCTCAGACAGTGGTGTGGAGGGTTAGGAGGAGGAGCGCGGGTCTCAGACAGTGGTGTGGAGGGTTGGGAGGAGGAGGAGGAGTGTAGGTCTCAGACAGTGGTGTGGAGGGTTAGGAGGAGGAGCGCGGGTCTCAGACAGTGGTGTGGAGGGTTAGGAGGAGGAGGAGGAGCGCAGGTCTCAGACAGTGGTGTGGAGGGTTAGGAGGAGGAGGAGCGCAGGCTTTGGACAGTGGTGTGGAGGGTTAGGAGGAGGAGGAGTGCAGGTCTCGGACAGTGGTGTGGAGGGTTAGGAGGAGGAGCGCGGGTCTCAGACAGTGGTGTGGAGGGTTAGGAGGAGGAGTGCAGGTCTCGGACAGTGGTGTGGAGGGTTAGGAGGAGGAGCGCAGGTCTCGGACAGTGGTGTGGAGGGTTAGGAGGAGGAGCGCAGGTCTCGGACAGTGGTGTGGAGGGTTAGGAGGAGGAGGAGCGCAGGTCTCGGACAGTGGTGTGGAGGGTTAGGAGGAGGAGGAGGAGCCTAGGTCTCGGACAGTGGTTGTGGAGGGTTAGGAGGAGGAGGAGGAGCCTAGGTCTCGGACAGTGGTGTGGAGGGTTAGGAGGAGGAGGAGGAGCCTAGGTCTCGGACAGTGGTGTGGAGGGTTAGGAGGAGGAGGAGGAGCGCAGGTCTCGGACAGTGGTGTGGAGGGTTAGGAGGAGGAGGAGCGCAGGTCTCGGACACTGGTGTGGAGGGTTAGGAGGAGGAGGAGCGCAGGTCTCGGACAGTGGTGTGGAGGGTTAGGAGGAGGAGGAGCGCAGGTCTCGGACAGTGGTGTGGAGGGTTAGGAGGAGGAGTGCAGGTCTCGGACAGTGGTGTGGAGGGTTAGGAGGAGGAGGAGGAGGAGCGCAGGCCTCGGACAGTGGTGTGGAGGGTTAGGAGGAGGAGGAGTGCAGGTCTCAGACAGTGGTGTGGAGGGTTAGGAGGAGGAGGAGGAGTGCAGGTCTCAGACAGTGGTGTGGAGGGTTAGGAGGAGGAGGAGGAGCGCAGGTCTCGGACAGTGGTGTGGAGGGTTAGGAGGAGGAGGAGCGCAGGTCTCAGACAGTGGTGTGGAGGGTTAGGAGGAGGAGGAGGAGTGCAGGTCTCAGACAGTGGTGTGGAGGGTTAGGAGGAGGAGGAGGAGTGCAGGTCTCAGACAGTGGTGTGGAGGGTTAGGAGGAGGAGGAGGAGGAGCGCAGGTCTCAGACAGTGGTGTGGAGGGTTAGGAGGAGGAGGAGGAGCGCAGGTCTCGGACAGTGGTGTGGAGGGTTAGGAGGAGGAGGAGCGCAGGTCTCAGACAGTGGTGTGGAGGGTTAGGAGGAGGAGGAGGAGTGCAGGTCTCAGACAGTGGTGTGGAGGGTTAGGAGGAGGAGGAGGAGCGCAGGTCTCGGACAGTGGTGTGGAGGGTTAGGAGGAGGAGGAGGAGGAGCGCAGGCCTCGGACAGTGGTGTGGAGGGTTAGGAGGAGGAGGAGTGCAGGTCTCAGACAGTGGTGTGGAGGGTTGGGAGGAGGAGGAGGAGTGTAGGTCTCAGACAGTGGTGTGGAGGGTTAGGAGGAGGAGGAGGAGTGTAGGTCTCAGACAGTGGTGTGGTGGGTTAGGAGGAGGAGGAGTGCAGGTCTCAGACAGTGGTGTGGAGGGTTAGGAGGAGGAGGAGGAGTGCAGGTCTCAGACAGTGGTGTGGTGGGTTAGGAGGAGGAGGAGTGCAGGTCTCAGACAGTAGTGTGGAGGGTTAGGAGGAGGAGGAGTGCAGGTCTGGGACAGTGGTGTGGAGGGTTAGGAGTTCTTGGAGATAAACAGGTGCAGTGCCGTGTATGCACTGATGGGTGAGGAGGTCTGTATTTAACGGGTAGCCAGTGGAGGGATTTGAGGATGGGAGTGATATGGTCATCTTAGCGCCTCCTTAACATAATGAAAATGTTTTCTATCCTCAGAACTTGATAACGGATCTGGACAGAAGCACAGGTCGCTACCGAGACGCTGTCGGTCTGAAGACGGCCATCATGTCCCTCATCAACGCGGTGCTCAGCCTTGGCGCCGGAGAGGTGGACGTCTCGTTTAAAGAGTCGTTTTTAAACGTGTTTCTGTTTCTTTAATGTTTCCACTTCCTGTTCTTCAGACCAGTCTGGAGTTCAGGATCCACTTACGCTACGAGTTCTTGATGCTAGGCATCCAGCCGATCGTCGATAAACTCCGATCGCACGAGAACGCCACGCTGGACAGGTATGCCACACCTTAAGGGACACTCCCACCCTGTCTCTAACTCACCTTCTCATCCTCCTCCTCAGACATCTGGACTTCTTTGACATGTTAAGAAATGAAGACGAGCTTCAGATCTCCCGGCGTCTGGACGTGGTGAATGTCTCTACACACAAACAAAACAGAAAGTGATTGTTTTCTAACAGATTTTTAACGTTTTTTTCTCAGAACCACATAAACGGGAAAAGCGCGACGCACATGTTTGAGCTGATCAGGAAGAAACTGAACCACACCGAAGCGTTTCCTCATTTCCTGTCCGCCCTGCAGCACTGCCTCATGATGCCATGTAAGCGCCCTCATTCCTCCGAGTCGACCGCTTTTATTTGTCCCAGACGGAAGTGTGTGCAGGCAGGCTGGCACGGGTAGAGAAATGTATCAGGTGTGACGTGTGATAGAAGAGTTTCAGTCCAAACCAAAGTGTTGTTGTATCTTTGGCGTCATCTAGTGATGAAACTTTAGAATTACAGAAAAAAGAAAACCATAACAAGGTTTTTTTATTTAAATTTTTCAAGTCATGACGGGCCGGATTAAAATGTTTAATGGGCCGCATGTGGCCTGCGGGCCGTAGTTTACCCATATCTGGTCTAGAGACAGTGTGGTGAGAGCGGCCATGCTGATTGGTCTAGAGACAGTGTGGTGAGAGCGGCCATGCTGATTGGTCTAGAGACAGTGTGGTGAGAGCGGCCATGCTGATTGGTCTAGAGACAGTGTGGTGAGAGCGGCCATGCTGATTGGTCTAGAGACAGTGACGCTGAGAAAAAGATGGGAAACACAGATGTTTATAGCAGAGATGAAGATGCTGAGATGCTCTCTGGGAGTGACCAGGATGGACAGGATCAGAGGAACAGCACATGTTAGAGGTTTTAAAGTCAGAGAGGTCAGACTGAGATGGTTTGGACATGTGCAGAGGAGAGAGAGTACATCAGAAGAAGGATGCTGGGTTTGGAACCACCAGGAAAGAGGACTAGAGGAAGACCAAAGAGGAGGTTCATGGATACAGTGAAGGAAGACATGAAGATAGTTGGTGTGACCGAAGAAGATGCAGGAGATAGGGTTAGATGGAAGAAACTGACTTGCTGTGGAGACCCCTGAAGGGAAATGATGGAAGGATTTGAGGATTTGTCCTAGAAAAAAATCTCCTAAAAGTCTTCGTGTATCGTGTGGGATTGGAAAAATTAGTTAGACACCTTCTTAATCGTCTATCCCTGATGGGGTTGCGGGAGCCCATCCTGGCTGAATTGAGGCAAGGGTACTGTACACTCTCATTCCTAGGGGCAACCATGTAGCGACCAATCAGCCTAGCGTACATGTTTTTAGAGGGGTAAGAGGTGAAGTACAGGAAAGGTCAGAGAGAGCTGCTGAGAAGTACATGGAAGGTGCGAGGCAGTGAGCTGTAGGCGTGACAGAGGAGCTTAGGAGTGACTTCATCAGTGATTTACTCTGAAGTTTTAATGATAGAAGTACTGAAACTAACATTTCTTCATCATCCTCTAATTGGTTCGTCTTTCTGCAGATAAGCCGGACCGGACGATGGTCCAGTACTGGGTCTTGTTGGACCGGATGATCCAGCAGCTGGTCCTACAGACAGAGAAAGGGGAGGATCCTGATGTGTCCCCGCTGGAGGACTTCAACGTTCGGAATATCGTCCGCATGTGAGTTTGAACCTTCAAGTAGGGCGTGAATGTAAACCCTCACCATGGTAACCAGGATCTATGTTCCTACCCTCACCATGGTAACCAGGATGTATGTTCCTACCCTCACCATGGTAACCAGGATCTACGATCCTACCCTCACCATGGTATTCAGGATCTACGTTCCTACCCTCACCATGGTAACCAGGATCTATGTTCCTAGCCTCACCATGGTAACCAGAATCTACATTCCTACCCTCACCATGGTAACCAGGATCTACGATCCTACCCTCACCATGATAATCAGGATCTACGTTCCTACCCTCACCATGGTAACCAGGATCTATGTTCCTACCCTCACCATGGTAACCAGGATGTATGTTCCTACCCTCACCATGGTAACCAGGATCTACGATCCTACCCTCACCATGGTAATCAGGATCTACGTTCCTACCCTCACCATGGTAACCAGGATCTATGTTCCTAGCCTCACCATGGTAACCAGAATCTACATTCCTACCCTCACCATGGTAACCAGGACCTACTTTCCTACCCTCACCATGGTAACCAGGATGTATGTTCCTACCCTCACCATGGTAACCAGGATCTATGTTCCTACCCTCACCATGGTAACCAGGACCTACTTTCCTACCCTCACCATGGTAACCAGGATGTATGTTCCTACCCTCACCATGGTAACCAGGATCTACATTCCTACCATCACCATGGTAACCAGGATCTATGTTCCTACCCTCACCATGGTAACCAGGATCTACGTTCCTACCCTCACCATGGTAACCAGGATCTACGTTCCTACCCTCACCATGGTAACCAGGATCTATGTTCCTACCCTCACCGTGGTAACCAGGATCTATGTTCCTACCCTCACCGTGGTAACTAATTTTGTGTTTTTTTTCAGGTTAGTGAAAGAAAACGAAGTGAAACAGTGGAAAGAACAAATGGCTGAAATGAAAAAAGGTAAAAAAAAAACCCCACCATTTTCTTGTGTATTTGATGGTAAGTTTTGGATCTGAGTGAGATGACGGTGATGTCTGTTACCCTCCGATCAGAGCACCAGCAGCTCCAGCAGCGTCTGGAGAAGAAGGAGAGAGAGTGTGAATCCAAGAACAAGGAGAAGGAGGAGATGATGGACATGCTGAACAAGATGAAGGACAAGCTGGAGCGAGAGAACGACGAGCACCGACAGACCAAGAGACGAGTGGAGGAGCTCTCTGTTCATCTGGAGCAGCTTCGTTCTGTACGTTCCTTCTTAACCGTCCATTCCTTATGGGGTGCAGCGGGTAACGAAGTCCATCCCTGCTAGGCGAGGGGCAGGGTACTCCCCGAACAGGTCGCCAGTCTGTCGCGGGGCCACACACATTCATTCCTAGTGGCAAACACATACCAGCCAATCAACCTAACATATGTTTTTGGAGGGTGAGAGAAAACCCATGCTTAATGGGTAGAACATGCAAACTCCACACAGAAACACAATTGTTTCAAGCCTTGTCTATGCCCAAAAGACAAGGCAGGTGACAAGACCCATGACCCTCTTGCTGTGAAGCCACTGTGTTACCCACTGCGCCACCATGCCGGCTATTTCCCTCCCATTCTACCCTAACTGATAAATCTCTCATGTGATTGTACCCCTTAGCTGGCATGAGGTGGGGTGTACGGTGGCATCTAAGGTCCTCATTTATTAAGCGAACGTATGCCCAAATCCATGTGTGTGCCAACGCTGGGCTTTCTGTGTGTAGTTTGTATGATCTACCCTGTGTATGTGTGGGTTTTCTCTGTTTTTTCTTTCAAAACATACATGTTAGGTTGATTGGTTGCTGGGAATGAGTGTGTGTGTGTGTGTGTGTGCGTGTGTGTGTGTGTTGCATTTAAA
Organism: Neostethus bicornis; assembly: GCA_902685375.1. Lineage (NCBI taxonomy): Eukaryota > Metazoa > Chordata > Actinopteri > Atheriniformes > Phallostethidae > Neostethus > Neostethus bicornis. Next base: position 976,847 of record LR738552.1, on the reverse strand, counting down.
CAGATTGGCGACCTGTACGCGGTGTATTCTGCTGCCCACTTGCAATCACCCGGCATAGACTTCTGGACCCCACGCCCCCTCTTTAGGGTTAAACGGTTGTTGTTGATGCTTTTATTTTGAAATCCTGTCTGTTCTTCTTCACCTCAGGCCTCCAGTCGTCCAGGAGCATGCCCCCGAACGCCCGCTGGTGTACTTCCATCTAGCTCCGCCTCATCCATCCCCGCTGCGCCACCACCTCCTCCTGCTCCTGGAGGACCACCACCACCTCCACCACCTCCTGGCTTGGCACCACCACCACCGCCTCCTCCTCCAGGAGCTCCTCTAATGACGGGAAGGAAGAAGACCATTCCTCAACCGTCCAATCCGCTCAAGTCCTTCAACTGGAGCAAACTGCCTGAGGTAACGATGTACGCACCTACAGCTGTCGATTTACCAGCCGATCTATGTTCCTACCCTCACCATTGTAACCAGGATCTACGTTCCTACCCTCACCATGGTAACCAGGATCTATGTTCCTACCCTCACCATGGTAACCAGGATCTATGTTCCTACCCTCACCATGGTAACCAGATCTACGTTCCTACCCTCACCATGGTAACCAGGATCTACGTTCCTACCCTCACCATGGTAACCAGGATCTACGTTCCTACCCTCACCATGGTAACCAGGATCTACGTTCCTACCCTCACCGTGGTAACCAGGATCTACGTTCCTACCCTCACCTTGGTAACCAGGATCTACGTTCCTACCCTCACCATGGTAACCAGAATCTACGTTCCTACCCTCACCATGGTAACCAGGATCTACGTTCCTACCCTCACCGTGGTAACCAGGATCTACGTTCCTACCCTCACCGTGGTAACCAGGATCTACGTTCCTACCCTCACTGTGGTAACCAGGATCTACGTTCCTACCCTTACCATGGTAACCAGGATCTACGTTCCTACCCTCACCATGGTAACCAGGATCTACGTTCCTACCCTCACCGTGGTAACCAGGATCTACGTTCCTACCCTCCCCATGGTAACCAGGATCTACGTTCCTACCCTCACCATGGTAACCAGGATCTACGTTCCTACCCTCACCATGGTAACCAGGATCTACGTTCCTACCCTCACCATGGTAACCAGGATCTATGTTCCTACCCTCACCATGGTAACCAGGTTGGGTGATGACCAAAAGAACGAGATCCCGGTTACAGGTGGCCGAAATGATCTCCCCCTGCAGGGTGGCTGGGCTCTCACTCAGAGATCGGGTGAGGAGCTCTGCCATCTGGGAGTGGCTTGGTGTGGAGTCACTTCTCCTCCAGGTTGAGAGAAGCCAGATGAGGTGGTTCGGGCATCTGGTTAGGATGCCTCTCTCTCTGGTGATGTGTTCTATCCCACCAGGAGGAGACCCAGAGGCAGATCCTGGACCTGCTGGAGAGACTATGTCTCACAGCTGGACAGGGAACACCTCAGGATCCTCCTGGGTGAGATGGAGGATGCAGCCGGGGTGAGAGAAGCCTGGGCTTCCCGTCTGAGGCTGTTGCCCCCGGCGACCCGGCCCCGGATAAACGGAAGACGATGGGACGGAAATGATTGGTGTCCAAACGAGATCCGACCGGGTGTCTTCGTTACACGGAGTGAAATGAATCAGAAATGTCTCGTTTGTTTGTTTCAGAACCAGATCGAAGGGACCGTCTGGAAGGAGCTGGACGACCTCAACGCTTTCAAAGTTCTGGATCTGGACGAGTTCCAGAAAACCTTTTCAGCTTACCAGAGACCAAACGTAAGAAACGGGTCTGACGGGCATCATTCAGTACCAACTGGGTACACCAGGGGTGCCCAACCTTACTATCCTAAGATCTAGTTTTTAAGTATCAAACCTCCTAATATCTACCACACACACACACACACACACACACACAGACACACATATACACACATAGGCCTCTAAAGTCGCACCCTACCCGGGGCTTTGGTACGTGAAAGACCACGCACAACGACGGCCTGACATAGCGCCCAGTTTGAGTAGAATTTGGAGGGATGGCATGACAGTGGTTGGCCGTACAGACAGACAAACAGATAGACGAACAGACAGACGAACAGATAGATGAACAGATGGATGAACACTTTTCTTCCACCCACAGAAGGAAACCGAGGAAGACCTGCCGTCTGTGAAGAAGATGAAGGAGCTGTCTGTGATCGATAGTCGCCGGGCACAGAACTGCAACATCCTGCTGTCCCGGTGAGTGTTGCCATGGAAACGGTCAATCAGAGGGGTGCAGCTTCAGGGTTTGGTTCTGGTTCCAGGCTGAAGCTGAGTAATGAGGAGATCTGCCGCGCCGTCCTGACCATGGACGAACAGGAAGACCTACCCAAGGACATGCTGGATCAGGTACGGGGGCAACACAAGCAACGTGGGTTTATCTTTATGCCATCTTTGATTTTCCTCTTGACCTTCTTCTTTCCTCCTTCCTCTCAGTCTGACCTCTCTGACTCCATCTTTAAATTCTCCAACGTAGAAGTGGTCAAACTCCGGCCCGACGCCCATCTATGGCCCCTAAATCTTATTAATCCGGTCCACCAAACATAAAAAAATTACACAGCAAATGTTTTTTTTTCAGGCTGCATGGTGGTTTCAGGGTCAGGGGTTCAAGTGCCGGGTTTGGAACGCTATTCTTTCTGTGTGTAGGTTGCATGTTCTACATGTGTATGTGTGTGTTTTCTCTGGTTTCCTCTAAAAACATGCGTGTTGGATTGTGATTGGCTGCTAGGAATGAGTGTGTGTGTGGATGGTTTTCTGTGTGTGTGGCCCCATGACAGACTGGCGACCTATTCGGGGTGTATCCTGCCTCTACCCTGATATCAGCCGGGACCGCCGCCACCATGGTTAGGGATAAGCGGTCTAATTCCAGACTCAATAAATTGTGGGGTTCAATCATTTGTGTGTGCGTGTGTGTGCGTGTGTGTGCGTGTGTGTGCGTGTGTGTGTGTGTGTGTGTGTAGCTCCTAAAGTTTGTTCCTGAGAAAAGCGACGTTGAGCTTTTGGAGGAGCATCAACACGAACTGGACCGAATGGCGAAAGCGGATCGCTTCCTGTACGACATGAGCAGGTACACACACACACACACCTGTTCCTAACACATGATGTAGTGATGCCAGCCCCAGTACCCGTCTCATACTGTGGGTCTCTGTCTCCAGGATCGACCACTACCAGCAACGACTCCAGACTCTGCATTTCAAGAAGAAGTTTGCCGATCGAGTCGCCGACTTGAAACCAAAGATACAAGGTACGGACACACTGACAGAAGCAGAACGTCTGGGTATCCTCCTGGTAGGAACGTAGATCCTGGTTACCATGGTGAGGGTAGGAACGTAGATCCTGGTTACCATGGTGAGGGTAGGAACGTAGATCCTGGTTACCATGGTGAGGGTAGGAACGTAGATCCTGGTTACCATGGTGAGGGTAGGAACGTAGATCCTGGTTACCACGGTGAGGGTAGGAACGTAGATCCTGGTTACCATGGTGAGGGTAGGAACGTAGATCCTGGTTACCACGGTGAGGGTAGGAACGAAGATCCTGGTTACCATGGTGAGGGTAGGAATGTAGATCCTGGTTACCATGGTGAGGGTAGGAATGTAGATCCTGGTTACCATGGTGAGGGTAGGAACGTAGATCCTGGTTACCATGGTGAGGGTAGGAATGTAGATCCTGGTTACCATGGTGAGGGTAGGAACGAAGATCCTGGTTACCATGGTGAGGGTAGGAATGTAGATCCTGGTTACCATGGTGAGGGTAGGAACGTAGATCCTGGTTACCACGGTGAGGGTAGGAACGTAGATCCTGGTTACCACGGTGAGGGTAGGAACGAAGATCCTGGTTACCATGGTGAGGGTAGGAATGTAGATCCTGGTTACCATGGTGAGGGTAGAAACGTAGATCCTGGTTACCATGGTGAGGGTAGGAACCTAGATCCTGGTTACCATGGTGAGGGTAGGAACCTAGATCCTGATTACCATGGTGAGGGTAGGAACCTAGTTCCCGGTTACCATGGTGAGGGTAGGAACCTAGATCCTGATTACCATGGTGAGGGTAGGAACCTAGTTCCCGGTTACCATGGTGAGGGTAGGAACCTAGATCCTGGTTACCATGGTGACTCCTCCCTTCCTGTCTCAGCTTTGCATCTAGCATCCAGAGAGGTCCTCCGGAGCAGCAGGCTACGGAAGCTCCTGGAGGTGGTCCTGGCCTTTGGGAACTACATGAACAAAGGACAGCGAGGAAACGCTTTGGGTTTCAAAGTGTCCAGCCTCAACAAGATGGCCGACACGCGGTCCAGCAGTGATAAGTTCCGTCCGGCACAGTTTCTTTATGAACCAGGTCTGAGAGAAACTCACCCTCATTGTTTTGGTGTTTCCATAGAAACGTGACCCTGCTTCACTACATGATCACGGTCCTGGAATCCAGATTTCCTACGGTTTCAAGAGTCAGTGAAGAGCTCCAGAATGTTCCAGAAGCTGCTAAAGTAAAGTAAGTGGGGACGCTGGCGTCCTTCTGTCTCTGAAGACAATCGAGTCTACATGAGGTGCACAGTTTCAAAACTAACCTGTCGATTTTGTCTAAGCTTTATTAACTTGATGAAGTGGCGAGTTGTGGTTGGGTAGTACCTAATTGCCCAGGGGCTGCCCGAGTTGAGACTAGGCAACATGGGTGAAGTGTCTTGCCCAGGGACATAGCGACAATTTGAACTCAACAGCCGTCCGACTGGAGTACCAGGGGTTCGACCGTCCCGCTGGAGTACCAGGGGTCCGACCGTCCTACTGGAGTACCAATTCAATTCAATTTTATTTGTATAGCCCAAAATCACAGAATGTCCGTCTCAATGGGCTTCACAAGAAAAAGAGGAATGTATTAACACAAATACACAGCAAGAGAAATAACTAACAAATACTAACTAAACAAGACTAACACATTTATGCACTTAGACTCTCCTTCACGGTGAAGAAAAACTCCTAAAAAACCCATCAGTGGGGAAAAAATAAGAAACCTCATGGGGATCCACGTGAAAGAGAGATCCCTCCCCCGGGACGAGCAAACAATGTGTCAAAGATTATTGTTTAAATATTAGCTTATTCTAATCTACAGTTAAATATCTAAAGAAGTCAATAGATGTTCTTCATCCTGATGGAAACACGGGGGGCTCCTCAGCCCGGAGATGTCCAGTACGAGGATGAGTAGATGTTCTTCATGCTGATGGAAACACGGGGGGCTCCTCAGCCCGGAGATGTCCAGTACGAGGATGAGTAGATGTTCTTCATGCTGATGGAAACACGGGGGACTCCTCAGCCCGGAGATGTCCAGAACGGGCATGAGTAGATGTTCTTCATCCTGATGGAAACACGGGGGACTCCTCAGCCCGGAGATGTCCAGTACGAGGATGAGTAGATGTTCTTCATGCTGATGGAAACACGGGGGACTCCTCAGCCCAGCGATGCCCACGGCGGGGATGAGTAGATGGATTTCATCCTGATGGAGCGGGGATGAAGTAGCACGGAGGTCTCCTCAGTGTGGCCATGCCCAGGACAGGAATGCAGAGTCCTGGATGGGGCTCTCTCCCAGAGAGGAGGGACAGAGGTGGACAACATGTGAATTGTATTGTACCAACTAGCAGTGTAATTCTAAATAAACAGACAATTTAGAACAATGAATGAGATAGAAAGCCAGGGGTTTAGGGTAGAGGGTTAGAGTAGGGGGTACGGGGAAAGAGCCAAGGCAGTCTGGCAGAGAATAGTAGATAGAATTAGAGGACAGAACCCCAGGGGTTCCAGTGGTCTCCCATCCAAGTACAGCCCAGACCCAGCCTGCTTAGCTTCTGAGGTCTGACAGGACCAGGGATCGGCAGGCTGATACTGGTTATTAAGTGTGTTTTATCAGTTCATGAAGTTCTGACCAACCTGTGTGTGTGTGTGTGTCTGTGTGTGTCTGTGTGTGTGTGTGTGTAGCATGCTGGAGATGGAGAAGGACATCAATAATCTCAAGTCTGGTTTGAAGGGCATTGAATCGGTGAGTGAGAAGGTTTCAGAACCTGTGTGTGTATACGTGTGGCTAATCAGTGTGTGCGTGTGTGTGTGTGAGCAGGAGCTGCAGTACCAGCAGAACCGTCCCGTTCAGGTCGCAGCGGACCGCTTCGTCCCTGTGGTTGGACAGTTTGTTACCATGGCAACGTTCACCTTTTCCGAGGTGGAGGATTCGCTACGAGAAGCAAAAGAACAGGTGAGCTGGAAACAGATGACCCGCTTGGTGCCCGGATTAAACCCGTTTACTGACCCGGATGCAGACGTTGGCCTTCATTTTTCCTCCTCATGTTTCTCCAGCTCGTTAAGGCTTTGAGACTTTTTGGCGAAGATTCAAACGTCCTGAAACCAGACGAGTTTTTTGGGATCTTCACCACGTTCCTCTCGGCTTTCGCCGAGGCGAGAGAGGAGAACCGGGATGCAGCTCGCCGGCGGGAAGAGGAGGAGAAGCGGGCGCAGATGGAGGCTCAGGTTCGTACCCCAAGTAGAGGAACGAAGGGGGTAGGAACGTAGATCCTGGTTACCATGGTAAGGGTAGGAACGTAGATCCTGGTTACCATGGTGAGGGTAGGAACGTAGATCCTGGTTACCATGGTGAGGGTTGGAACATAGATCCTGGTTACCATGGTGAGGGTAGTAACGTAGATCCTGGTTACCACGGTGAGGGTAGGAACATAGATCCTGGTTACCATGGTGAGGGTAGTAACGTAGATCCTGGTTACCATGGTGAGGGTAGTAACGTAGATCCTGGTTACCATGGTGAGGGTAGGAAGGAACATAGATCCTGGTTACCACGGTGAGGGTAGGAACGTAGATCCTGGTTACCATGGTGAGGGTAGGAACGTGGATCCTGGTTACCATGGTGAGGGTAGGAAGGAACATAGATCCTGGTTACCATGGTGAGGGTAGGAACGTAGATCCTGGTTACCATGGTGAGGGTAGGAACGTGGATCCTGGTTACCATGGTGAGGGTAGGAACGTGGATCCTGGTTACCATGGTGAGGGTAGGAACGTAGATCCTGGTTACCATGGTGAGGGTAGGAACGTAGATCCTGGTTACCATGGTGAGAGTAGGAACGTAGATCCTGGTTACCATGGTGAGGATAGGAACATAGATCCTGGTTACCATGGTGAGGGTAGGAACGTAGATCCTGGTTACCATGGTGAGAGTAGGAACGTAGATCCTGGTTACCATGGTGAGGATAGGAACATAGATCCTGGTTACCATGGTGAGGGTAGGAACGTAGATCCTGGTTACCATGGTGAGGGTAGGAACGTAGATCCTGGTTACCATGGTGAGGATAGGAACATAGATCCTGGTTACCATGGTGAGGGTAGGAACGTAGATCCTGGTTACCATGGTGAGGGTCTGTGTCATTTCTTTATACCAGTGAAATAAAACATGATTTTTTTTGTCGTCCGTGTTCAGATGAAGAAGGACAGAGAGCAGAGGAAAAGCAGAGCCGCTGAGGAGTCTGGAGAGTTTGACGATCTGGTGTCGGCGCTGCGCTCCGGAGAAGTCTTCGATAAGAATCTCAGCAACATGAACCACAGAAAACGAAAGAAGAACGACTTTTCTGAGAGCGGCCGAGAACGAACGGCGTCCTTTAAGAACCAGAACAGCTGATCAAAAACGTCACAGAGACTCCTGGTGTTTCTGTAAAACTGCAGACATGCCAACTCGGAGACACCCGCCATTAGGACCCTCATCTTCACCCATCACGGCTAATAAAACTCGGGCCTGTTGAACACTTTACTGCATTCCGTGAACATTCCGTTCTGTTCCGTTCCATTGTCTTCCGCTTATCCGTGGCCGGGTCTCCGGGGGCAACAACCTCAGATGGGAAACCCAGGCAGGGTGGTTGGGCTCTCACTCCACTCAGAGATCGGGTAAGGAGCTCTGCCATCTGAGAGGAGCTCAGTGTGGAGCTACTCCTCCTCCAGGTGGAGAGAACTCAGATGGGTATGGTACGGGCATCTGGTTAGGATGCCTCCTTCCCTGGTAAGGTGTTCCGTCCCACCAGGAGGAGACCAAGAGTTAGACCCCTGGACCTGCTGGAGAGACTATGTCTCACAGCTGGACAGGGAACACCTCAGGATCCTCCTGGGTGAGATGGAGGATGCAGCCGGGGTGAGGGAAGCCTGGGCTTCCAGTCTTAGGATGTTGCCCCGGTGACCCGGCCCTCGATAAGCGGAAGACGACGGAACGAAAGGTTTTACAATCAGGAATAACCAATTACCAACCCGGTTACCCCTCACACACACAAACACACACACAAACACACACACACACACACACACACACACACACACACACACACACACACACACACACACACACACACACACACACACACTGTTTTTGCCTTGATTGCTTTCCAAACTTTTTTTTAACAAAATAAAATGAAAGAATAAAACATTTTTTTAAAGACTTGTGACGAAAACATTTTTTTTATTATTAAATATAAACTTTAATTTAAACCTTTTATTAAATAAAAGTTGTTTTAATTTTAGAAAAAAATTGACTTTAATTTTTTTATTTAAATTCAAACAAAATTTTGCAGCAAACTTAATCACATAAAAGTTTCTGTTTATTTAAAATGAATTTTAAAATCTCATTTTATTTTGATAATTAATTTATTCTGAAATGTCTGAAAACATTTCCGGGTTGCTCTGACGTCACGTCCGGAATAGCTTGTTTACCATGAGTTCATGTTCAGTAAAAAGTGAGAAAATCAAACCGAGCTGCTTTTCTTCCTGATGGCGGAATCCGGAACGAACTGCGTTTTTCAGGACATCCAGTACGATGACATCCTGGTGGAGGCGGTGAGTGAGGGGGAGGAGGGGTGTGGCCGGGTGTGAGGTGACCCGGTGGGGTGTGTGTGAGGAGACGCACCAGCTCCCTGAGACGTCAAATGTTCACACATTGGGCTACACGGTGGCCTCACAGCAACAAGGTCAGGGGCTTGAGTCCCAGACTGGTCTTGAGGTGTGAAACATTGTCCTTTCTATGTGTAGTTTGCATGTTCTACATGTGTATGTGTGGGTTTTCTCTGGTTTCCTCCTAAAACACACATGTTAAGTTGATTACCCCTAGGAATGAGAGACCTGTTCAGGGTGTATCCTGCCTCTCCATGAAATCAGCCTGGATAGGCACCGAGCCTCATGCCAACCCATTAGGGATAAGCTGTGAATGAATGCCAGCATCTCTAGAACCTTCCTTTCTACCTATACCCACCTAACCCAGGCATGGGCAAACTACGTTCCTACCCTCACCATGGTAACCAGGATCTACTTTCCTACCCTCACCATGGTAACCAGGATCTACGTTCCTACCCTCACCATGGTAACCAGGATCTACATTCCTACCCTCACCATGGTAACCAGGATCTACGTTCCTACCCTCACCATGGTAACCAGGATCTACGTTCCTATCCTCACCATGGTAACCAGGATCTACGTTCCTACCCTCACCATGGTAACCAGGATCTACGTTCCTACCCTCACCATGGTAACCAGGATCTATAGCCTACCCTCACCGTGGTAACCAGGTTCTATGTTCCTTCCCTCACCATGGTAACCAGGATCTACTTTCCTACCCTCACCATGGTAACCAGGATCTACGTTCCTACCCTCACCATGGTAACCAGGATCTACGTTCCTCCGTCACCATGGTAACCAGGATCTACGTTCCTATCCTCACCATGGTAACCAGGATCTACGTTCCTACCCTTACCATGGTAACCAGGATCTACGTTCCTACCCTCACCATGGTAACCAGGATCTACGTTCCTACCCTCACCATGGTAACCAGGATCTACGTTCCTACCCTCACCATAGTAACCAGGATCTACGTTCCTACCCTCACCATGGTAACCAGGATCTACGTTCCTACCCTCACCATGGTAACCAGGATCTACGTTCCTACCTTCACCATGGTAACCAGGATCTACGTTCCTACCCTCACCATGGTAACCAGGATCTACGTTCCTACCCTCACCATGGTAACCAGGATCTAAGTTCCTACCCTCACCATGGTAACCAGGATCTACGTTCCTACCCTCACCATGGTAACCAGGATCTACGTTCCTATCCTCACCATGGTAACCAGGATCTATAGCCTACCCTCACCGTGGTAACCAGGATCTACGTTCCTATCCTCACCATGGTAACCAGGTTCTATGTTCCTACCCTCACCATGGTAACCAGGTTCTATGTTCCTACCCTCACCATGGTAACCAGGATCTACGTTCCTACCCTCACCATGGTAACCAGGATCTATAGCCTACCCTCACCGTGGTAACCAGGTTCTATGTTCCTACCCAGACCTTGAAGGAGCCCGGTCTCCTACTCTGGTTCTTCTTGTACACAGACCAGGTCAGCCTGTTTTCCAACTGGAGACCCAGATGCCCGTATGACCTCGCCACGTTCACTCCATCCTCCATGAGGTGGACTCGTCCAGGTCAGACGTAAGGTGTCCCTGTTTGTCTGCAGGCCGTCGGCAGAGGGACCTTCGGCGTGGTTTTTAAAGCGGTTTGGAAAGGAAAGGACGTCGCCATTAAAACCATCGAGAGCGAGAACGAGAGGACGGCGTTCCTGGTGGAGGTGAGCCTAAACGCAGCACGGCAGCTGTTACCATGGTTACTATTCACTCAAACCTTGTTATTATTTATTAAAACAAAATATTTTTCACTGACAGAAACCGTATTTTCCGCACCTATAAGCATTTTAATTCTCTTAAAAACCGACATGGGCAGGGGCGGATCCAGGATTTTCTAAAGGGGGTGGAGCATGACCATTACCCAGAACATTTTGAAAAATAAGAGTCATTTTCCTGAATTTTGGTGGCCCATTCACTGGCCCTGTAAGGGGATAGCTGGACTTATTCCCTTTCCTTTCTTCTTTTTTTTTTTCCTGACCAAAAAAAAATGGGGCGTACACCCCCCACAACCCCACCTGAATACGCCCCTGGTGCGTCTTTTTGGATCAATACTGGTTTATTGTGGCTACTGATGTTTTATTTTGAAAAGTCACAGGATCGATGACATCATCCCGTTAAATTTAAACTCTTAAACAATCAAAATGAATAAAAACAAAGATCTATTACAGAGTTACGAAGCAGACTGGACCTTAGAAACACTCGTCAGGTTTCAGGTCAAGATGGGACTGTCTGGTTCCAGCAAAACAAACTCAGAACCTGGGAGGAGCCTAACTGGTAGTTTTAACCACTTTGTTTTTGTCTTTTATTTTGAAGGTAGGTTTACCGTTACCATAGCAACCAGCATGCCTTAGGGCCGGTCTTATCACCTTTAAACTGGTCTCTGAAAATTTTATCAGACACTAAACCGATCCGTGGTAGAGAACAGGTCGGGGATCCCTGACCTAGTGGATGTATAACCCAAAAAAAGATCATAATAAAAGATTCAAACTATTTACTTGATTAATTTGTGTTTGTTTATGTTTGTTTTTCAGCTTCGCCAGCTTTCCAGAGTCAGTCACCCAAACATCGTCAAGCTGTTCGGATCCTGTGACGACCCGGTTAGTGTCTGGTCGGATTCCCGGTCGTAGATTCTCTTTTTCCACCAGCGCCCCAGTCAGTTTAGCACCGCCCGACACAAGTTCGTAAATGCTTGGGTCCACGAGGCTAATGCTCGGCCAATGCTCGGCCAATGCTCGGCCAATGCTCGACCAACGCTGCTTTGCCAGCGTTGCTCTGGCGGTGGCGTGTTTCTAGCGGACATGTTGTTGCTGGAAGGGTGTCGGGCGTTGAAGCAGCGATCCATGGTAGCGATGAGCTTTGGTTACTCATTGGCAATGCCTGCTACCACTATGCCAACACCCATGTTTTCTATTTTATTATTTTGCGTGCATCGACGAGCGGTGTTGAAATTTGGTGCCCCTTTTTAACCCGATCATCACCGTTCAACAAAAGTTGGCGCTCAACAACACCAAGAGTTCAAAGACTGGCACCACGCAAGTTCGGGGTTGCTTGAGTCCGCTAGCCCAACACCGGACCACCTAGCTTTGCCAGTGTTTCACTGGCGGTTACACAAACTTCGGTGTTACTGGAACGGAGTCGGGCGTTGAAGCAGCGATCCTTGGAGGTGATGAACTTTACTTCTGCTATCGCTTTGGCAACGCTTAACCCGGGGTTGCCCAACCAGTCGATCGCGGTCTGGTTCCAAGTCGACCGCCAGGTGTGTCGGGGAAAAAATGCGATAACGTCGGTGTTGCCAACTCAGCGATTCTGACCCTCGAGTCGCGTTTATTTCCCCCAAAAAAGCTTCAATCTGGCGTCTTTTTCTCGCGTTGACGAATTTTGGAGTCCGACGTGAAAGCATGTTGTTAAGTCTGTTAACCAATAAGACCCTGTGTGTGTGTGTGTATATATGTGTGTGTGTCTCTGTGTGTGATGTTAACCTGTGTGTGTATGTGTGTGTGTGTGTGTGTGTGTGTGTGTGTATATATGTGTGTGTGTGTGTGTATGTGTCTGTGTGTGTGATGTTAACTGTGTGTGTGTGTGTGTGTGCGTATGTATATGTGTGTGTTATGTTAACCCTGTGTATGTATGTGTGTATATGTGCATCTGTGTGTGTGTGTCTCTGTCTGTGTGTGTGTGTGTCTCTGTCTGTCTGTCTGTGTGTGTGTGTGTGTGTGTGTGTGTATGTGTGTGTGTGTGATGTTAACCCTCTGTGTGTGTGTGTTTGTATGTGTGTGTGTTTCTGTGTGATGTTAACCTGTGTGTGTGTTTGTGTGTGTATGTGTGTGTGATGTTAACTGTGTGTGTGTATATGTGTGTGTGTGTCTCTGTGACGTTAACCCTGTGTGTGTATGTGTGTGTGTGAGATGTTAACCCTGTGTGTGTGTGTGTGTGTGTGTTTGTGTGTGTGATGTTAACTGTGTGTGTGTATATGTGTGTGTGTTTCTGTGTGATGTTAACCTGTGTGTGTGTGTGTTTGTGTGTGTATGTGTGTGTGATGTTAACTGTGTGTGTGTATATGTGTGTGTGTGTCTCTGTGATGTTAACCCTGTGTGTGTGTGATGTTAACTGTGTGTGTGTGTGTGTGTGTGTGTGTGTGTGATGTTAACTGTGTGTGTGTATATGTGTGTGTGTGTCTCTGTGATGTTAACCCTGTGTGTGTGTGTGTGTGTGTGTGATGTTAACTGTGTGTGTGTATATGTGTGTGTGTTTCTGTGTGATGTTAACCTGTGTGTGTGTGTGTTTGTGTGTGTATGTGTGTGTGATGTTAACTGTGTGTGTGTATATGTGTGTGTGTGTCTCTGTGATGTTAACCCTGTGTGTGTGTGATGTTAACTGTGTGTGTGTGTGTGTGTGTGTGTGTGTGTGATGTTAACTGTGTGTGTGTATATGTGTGTGTGTGTCTCTGTGACGTTAACCCTGTGTGTGTATGTGTGTGTGTGAGATGTTAACCCTGTGTGTGTGTGTGTGTGTGTGTGTGTGATGTTAACTGTGTGTGTGTATATGTGTGTGTGTGTGTGTGTGATGTTAACTGTGTGTGTGTGTGTGTGTGTGTGTGTGTGTGATGTTAACTGTGTGTGTGTATATGTGTGTGTGTGTCTCTGTGATGTTAACCCTGTGTGTGTGTGATGTTAACTGTGTGTGTGTGTGTGTGTGTGTGTGATGTTAACTGTGTGTGTGTATATGTGTGTGTGTGTCTCTGTGATGTTAACCCTGTGTGTGTGTGTGTGTGTGTGTGATGTTAACTGTGTGTGTGTGTGTGTGTGTGTGTGTGATGTTAACTGTGTGTGTGTATATGTGTGTGTGTGTGTCTCTGTGATGTTAACCTTGTGTGTGTGTGTGTGTGTGTGTGTGTGTGTGTATGCGTGTGTGTGTGTGTGATGTTAACTGTGTGTGTGTATATGTGTGTGTGTGTCTCTGTGATGTTAACCCTGTGTGTGTGTGTGTGTGTGTGTGTGTCTGTGTGTGTGTGTGTGTGTGTGTGTGTGTGATGTTAACTGTGTGTGTGTGTGTGTGTGTGTGTGTGATGTTAACTGTGTGTGTGTATATGTGTGTGTGTGTCTCTGTGATGTTAACCCTGTGTGTGTGTGTGTGTGTGTGTGTGTGTGTGTCTCTGTGATGTTAACTGTGTGTGTGTATATGTGTGTGTGTGTCTCTGTGATGTTAACCCTGTGTGTGTGTGTGTGTGTGTGTGTGTGTGTGTCTGTGTGTGTGTGTGTGTGTGTGTGATGTTAACTGTGTGTGTGTGTGTGTGTGTGTGTGTGTGTGTGTGATGTTAACTGTGTGTGTGTATATGTGTGTGTGTGTCTCTGTGATGTTAACCCTGTGTGTGTGTGTGTGTGTGTGTGTGTGTGTGTATGCGTGTGTGTGTGTGTGTTTCCAGGTGTGTCTGGTGATGGAGTTTGCAGAATGTGGATCTTTATACAACCGTAAGTTGGCATCTGATTAATCCAGAGAACCGGTTTAAGTTCTACGGTTCTGACCCACGCTGTGGTTCCAGTTCTACACGGCACGGACCCACAGCCCCACTACACCGCCGCCCACGCCATGAGCTGGTGTCTGCAGTGTGCGCAGGGTGTGGCATACCTGCATGGCATGAAACCCAAAGCGCTCATCCACCGAGACCTCAAACCACCCAAGTAAGATCCGAACCCTGGTGTCCCTGTCAGAGCAGGTCCGGGTTAACCAGGTCTGGGTTCTGTTTCAGTCTGCTGCTGGTGTCCCGTGGCACGGTCCTGAAGATCTGTGACTTCGGAACCGCTTGCGACATTCAGACCTACATGACCAACAACAAGGGCAGCGCCGCCTGGATGGCACCGGAGGTTTTTGAAGGTCAGTTCGATTTGATCTTAGAGTTAGAAAATGTTATTATCCTTGGAGCCGGATTTACGTTCCTTCCCTCACCATGGTAACCAGGATCTACGTTCCTACCCTCACCATGGTAACCAGGATCTACGTTCCTACCCTCACCGTGGTAACCAGGATCTACGTTCCTACCCTCACCATGGTAACCAGGATCTACGTTCCTACCCTCACCGTGGTAACCAGGATCTACGTTCCTACCCTCACCATGGTAACCAGGATCTACGTTCCTACCCTCACCGTGGTAACCAGGATCTACGTTCCTACCCTCACCATGGTAACCAGGATCTACGTTCCTACCCTCACCATGGTAACCAGGCTCTACGTTCCTACCCTCACCATGGTAACCAGGATTTATGTTCCTACCCTCACCATGGTAACCAGGATCTACGTTCCTACCCTCACCGTGGTAACCAGGATCTACGTTCCTACCCTCACCATGGTAACCAGGCTCTACGTTCCTACCCTCACCATGGTAACCAGGATTTATGTTCCTACCCTCACCATGGTAACCAGGATCTACGTTCCTACCCTCACCATGGTAACCAGGATCTACGTTCCTACCCTCACCATGGTAACCAGGCTCTACGTTCCTACCCTCACCATGGTAACCAGGATTTATGTTCCTACCCTCACCATGGTAACCAGGATCTACGTTCCTACCCTCACCATGGTAACCAGGATCTATGTTCCTACCCTCACCATGGTAACCAGGATCTACGTTCCTACCCTCACCATGGTAACCAGGCTCTACGTTCCTACCCTCACCGTGGTAACCAGGATCTACGTTCCTACCCTCACCATGGTAACCAGGATCTACGTTCCTACCCTCACCGTGGTAACCAGGATCTACGTTCCTACCCTCACCGTGGTAACCAGGATCTACGTTCCTACCCTCACCATGGTAACCAGGATCTACGTTCCTACCCTCACCATGGTAACCAGGATCTAAGTTCCTACCCTCACCATGGTAACCAGGATCTACGTTCCTACCCTCACCATGGTAACCAGGATCTACGTTCCTACCCTCACCATGGTAACCAGGATCTACGGATCTACGTTCCTACCCTCACCATGGTAACCGGGATCTACGTTCCTACCCTCACCATGGTAACCAGGACCTACGTTCCTACCCTCACCATGGTAACCAGGATCTACGTTCCTACCCTCACCATGGTAACCAGGATCTACGTTCCTACCCTCACCGTGGTAACCGGGATCTACGTTCCTACCCTCACCATGGTAACCAGGATCTACGTTCCTACCCTCACCGTGGTAACCAGGATCTACGTTCCTACCCTCACCATGGTAACCAGGATCTACGTTCCTACCCTCATCGTGGTAACCAGGATCTACGTTCCTACCCTCATCGTGGTAACGAGGATCTACGTTCCTACCCTCACCGTGGTAACCAGGATCTACGTTCCTACCCTCACCATGGTAACCAGGATCTACGTTCCTACCCTCATCATGGTAACCAGGATCTACGTTCCTACCCTCACCATGGTAACCAGGATCTACGTTCCTATCCTCACCATGGTAACCAGGATCTACGTTCCTACCCTCATCATGGTAACGAGGATCTACGTTCCTACCCTCACCATGGTAACGAGGATCTACGTTCCTACCCTCACCATGGTAACGAGGATCTACGTTCCTACCCTCTCCATGGTAACCAGGATCTATGTTCCTATCCTCCCCATTTTAACCAGGATTTACATTCCTACACTTGGTTACCATGGAGCTGTTGCTCCTACGAGACAAGAGAAGCGAGATGGGGCAGAGATTAAAGTTTGAAATAATGTATTTCCAATTCATTTTATTTTGGTACGTTTAAAACGGGAAGTGGCGGATGGTAGTGGTGTTCAGAAGAAAGGTTGAAGTTTGATCACGTCATGGTCATGCGCGTAAGCGATGAGTAGCTCATCCTGAATGAACTCATAACACGACAGAACACCAGGTCCTGATTGGTCTGATTTGTACCTCCCATTGTTTTGATTGGTCCCTCCAATTGTTTTGATTGGTCCTTCCGATTGTTCTTATTGGTCCCTCTGATTGTTCTGATTGGTCCTTCTGATTGGTTTGATTGGTCCCTCTGATTGTTCCGATTGGTCCTTCTGATTGTTCTGATTGGTCCTTTTGATTGTTCTGATTGGTCCCTCTGATTGTTCTGATTGGTCCTTCTGATTGTTCTGATTGGTCCCTCTGATTGTTCTGATTGGTCCTTCTGATTGGTCCTTCTGATTGTTCCGATTGGTCCTTCTGATTGTTCTGATTGGTCCCTCTGATTGTTCTGATTGGTCCTTCTGATTGTTCTGATTGGTCCCTCTGATTGTTCTGATTGGTCCCTCTGATTGTTCTGATTGGTCCCTCTGATTGTTCTGATTGGTCCTTCTGATTGTTCTGATTGGTCCCTCTGACTGTTCTGATTGGTCCCTCTGATTGTTCTGATTGGTCCCTCTGATTGTTCTGATTGGTCCCTCTGATTGTTCTGATTGGTCCTTCTGATTGTTCTGATTGGTCCTTCTGATTGTTCTGATTGGTCCCTCTGATTGTTCTGATTGGTCCCTCTGATTGTTCTGATTGGTCCCTCTGATTGTTCTGATTGGTCCTTCTGATTGTTCTGATTGGTCCTTCTGATTGTTCTGATTGGTCCCTCTGATTGTTCTGATTGGTCCTTCCCATTGTTCTGATTGGTCCGTCCGTTGTTCAGGAAGTAACTACAGTGAGAAGTGTGACGTCTTCAGCTGGAGCATCATCCTCTGGGAGGTCATCACCAGACGGAAACCCTTCGATGAGGTCGGAGGCTCCGCCTTCTGCATCATGTGGGCGGTTCACAGAGGTGAGTGCCCGACTCACCTGTCCACACACACACACACACACACCAACCCATTCACCCAGCTGAGATCTCCCGGGTCTGTGACGCAGGAACACGTCCTCCTCCAATCAAAAACCTTCCAGAACCCATCGAGATCCTGATGACCCGCTGCTGGGACAAAGAACCCAACCAGAGACCGTCTATGAGCGAGGTGGAGGAGACCATGAGCCACCTGATGAAGGTAGGTACCACCCTCCAGAGGCAGGTGGCACCCAGTTGGGTGGAACTGATCTGTGTGTGTGTGGACCTCTCAGTATTTTCCAGGTTCTGATGAACCCCTCGATCTTCCTCACCAGTCGTCCTCCATCAGAAGTTCCTCTTCCTCCGGTAAGCGGGTGGACCGGGGGGTGTTTCCTTCGGGGGTAGGTCATGTGATGATGTAGGTGTTCTGTGATAGGCTCAGGTGCTGATGAGACCTTCAGGAGTAACCGTAGCGACGACTCGTCGGGCAGAGACGAGACCCTGAAGAGCTTCGAGTCAAAATTCCCGTTGCAGTTCAAACCATCCAAGGTACCATAACGCCAACGGAATGCCAACCTGGACCAATCAGAGTGTTTCTTTATCTTTGGGGAAACGGTCGACCTCACAGCATGCTGCCTGTAACCCCTGGCCTAGTAGCTGGAGGGAAATGAAACTGAGTGGAGGCACTAGGTGGCAGCAGACTAGGTAGTACAGGGGTATCACACACACACACACACTCACTCTCCAACACACACACACTCTCTCAAACACACTCACACACACACTCTCTCAAACACACACACACACTCTTCTCTCACAGCCAGGTGGTGGGCGCGTGGTTTAGGTGGAGCGGTTGTAAGCGTTTTACAAGCGGGCACAGCGTTGCTGGAATAGTGTCGGGCGTTGGGGCAGCAATTCATGGTGGCGTTAAACGTTGGCTTGGCGTTTTCACCGAGGTGTCGGAGCGGGACCGACCAACCTGATGGTCGCTACCGCTAAACCAACGCCAAAGCAATGCCCACTGGTTGGCGACCGTCGTCGAAATCCAGCGTCCCGTCACACCGAACGAGGAAAGCCCGGGCGGTGTCTCTGTGCGGTGTCTCTGGGTCGTTAGCTCCAGTGCCCTTGCCAATCTACCCGGTGTCTCCTCTCCTCTCCAGACTCCCGGTTCCGGTCGGACCGTACCTTCCAGAACCTCCACAAACAGTCACATGGACGATTCTGTAAACCATGTGGCCTCCGGGACCAACAGCAACCAATCAGGACTCAGAATGACTCTGAACTCATCCATTCCAGGTAACTTTATAGAATACGTAGAACAAGAACCGAACGTCTCAGATTAATGATGTCATCACTCTGCGTCTCCAGCTAACAACGGGTTGGACGGCCCGGTTTCATCGGCCTATCAGAAACTGGATCACCAGCTTCAGGTGAGTACCGTGGTTACCGTGGAAACGGAGAGCTGGGTTTTAACGGTTTGTTTACAGCCTTTAGCACCATGCCCAAACTCCAGAGAGTCCATGGCCGTGTTTGAGCAGCACATCCACATGGCACAGGAGTTCCAGAGGGTCCAGGCGGAGATCTCTGACCTGCTGCTCAGAAAGTGAGTACCGTTCTGGTTCTGGACCGATCCATTAAAGTCCCGTCCTGATTGGTTACAGTCTGTTCCGTCGTCTTCCGTTTATCCGGGGCCGGGTCACTAGGGGTAACATCCTCAGACGGAAAGCCCAGGCTTCTCTCATCCCGCCTGCATCCTCCTTCTCACCCAGGAGGATCCTGAGGTGTTTCCTGTCCAGCTGTGAGACATAGTCTCTCCAGCAGGTCCAGGGTCTGCCTCTTGGTCTCCTCCTGGTGGGATGTCCCAGAAACGCCTCACCAGCGAGGCGCTCGGGGGGCAACTTGACCAGATGCCCGAACCACTCCATCTGGCATCTCTCGACCTGGAGAAGGAGCGGCTTGACACCGAGCTCCTCCCGGATGGCAGAGCTCCTCCCTCTATCTCTGAGAGAGAGTCGAGCTGCCCTGCAGAGGAAGCTCAATTCGGCTGCTTGCATCTGTGATCTCGTTCTTTTAGTCACCACCCACACGGTTACCACGGTGAGGGTAGGAATGTAGATCCTGGTTACCACGGTGAGGGTAGGAATGTACATCCTGGTTACCATGGTGAGGGTAGGAACATAGATCCTGGTTACCATGGTGAGGGTAGGAACGTAGATCCTGGTTACCGTGGTGAGGGTAGGAACGTAGATCCTGGTTACCATGGTGAGGGTAGGAACGTAGATCTGGTTACCATGGTGAGGGTAAGAACGTAGATCCTAGTTACCATGGTGAGGGTAGGAACATAGATCCTGGTTACCACGGTGAGGGTAGGAACGTAGATCCTGGTTACCATGGTGAGGGTAGGAACGTAGATCCTGGTTACCATGGTGAGGGAGGAATGTAGATCCTGGTTACCATGGTGAGGGTAGGAACATAGATCCTGGTTACCACGGTGAGGGTAGGAACATAGATCCTGGTTACCATGGTGAGGGTAGGAACATAGATCCTGGTTACCATGGTGAGGGTAGGAACATAGATCCTGGTTACCACGGTGAGGGTAGGAACGTAGATCCTGGTTACCATGGTGAGGGTAGGAACATAGATCCTGGTTACCACGGTGAGGGTAGGAATGTAGATCCTGGTTACCATGGTGAGGGTAGGAACATAGATCCTGGTTACCATGGTGAGGGTAGGAACGTAGATCCTGGTTACCGTGGTGAGGGTAGGAACGTAGATCTGGTTACCATGGTGAGGGTAAGAACGTAGATCCTAGTTACCATGGTGAGGGTAGGAACATAGATCCTGGTTAGCACGGTGAGGGTAGGAATGTAGATCCTGGTTACCATGGTGAGGGTAGGAACGTAGATCCTGGTTACCATGGTGAGGGTAGGAATGTAGATCCTGGTTACCATGGTGAGGGTAGGAACATAGATCCTGGTTACCATGGTGAGGGTAGGAATGTAGATCCTGGTTACCATGGTGAGGGTAGGAACGTAGATCTGGTTACCATGGTGAGGGTAGGAACGTAGATCTGGTTACCATGGTGAGGGTAAGAACGTAGATCCTAGTTACCATGGTGAGGGTAGGAACATAGATCCTGGTTACCTTGGTGAGGGTAGGAATGTAGATCCTGGTTACCATGGTGAGGGTAGGAACGTAGATCCTGGTTACCATGGTGAGGGTAGGAATGTAGATCCTGGTTACCATGGTGAGGGTAGGAACATAGATCCTGGTTACCATGGTGAGGGTAGGAACGTAGAGAGAGAGCCCAGCCAAGATCATTTCAGCTGCTTGTATTAGAGCAGAGCATTCTGGGAGTTGTAGTCCTAATGGTGAATTCAATGAAGAAGCAGGAAGTGTTTTGCTTCCTTTAAAGAACGAACCAGGCAACTTATAAACTGATTGTGTGTGTGTGCGCGTGTGTGTGTGTCTGTGTGTGTGTGTGTGTGTGTGTCTGTTTGGTTGTGTGTGTGTGTGCTCTGCAGACAGGAGCTGGTGTGTGAGCTGGAGCAGGAGCAACGTGAGCAGCAGACGTTGTCACGACGACTTCAGGAACACAGCAAGCTGCTGGAGGACCAACAACGGCTTTCAGAACACTGCCAGAACCTCCGGACCAAGCTGGGCATGGTTCAGAACCACAGCTAGAACCGGTGGCACCAGAACCAGAGCTAGGAAGGGTGGCACCAGAACCACATGCGGGTCGCGACCCTTTGAACCCAATCAGCTCATCTTTTATAAAATTGTACATTTTTATAAACTTTTATAAACATTTTTATTTCAGTAAAACTTTTTAAAAACTTACTTTTTTTCTTGTCGTTTCTTTGAATCAGTTCAAAAAGATTTAAAACGCTGCAGCGTCTGCTATAATTAGGACGCTGTAATCAGGATCTACGTTCCTACCCTCACCATGGTAACCAGGAAACAGAAACCACGTAGAAGTTTGTTTACATACATGTACAAAATTCCTCATGAATATATATTTTGTCCACCACCAGGTGGCGCCAAAGCTCCAGGAAGAGATAGAAACTCATTTTTTTCTCGTGCAGAATGTGAGTGTTTCTGATGGACAGCAGAGGAAGTCCTTCATCAGCAGGTTTTACACACACCTGTAGGAGTGTAACGGTAGAAACGTAGATCCTGGTTACCATGGTGAGGGTAGGAACGTAGATCCTGGTTACCATGGTGAGGGTAGGAACATAGATCCTGGTTACCACGGTGAAGGTAGGAACGTAGATCCTGGTTACCATGGTGAGGGTAGTAAGGTAGATCCTGGTTACCATGGTGAGGATAGGAACGTAGATCCTGGTTACCATGGTGAGGATAGGAACGTAGATCCTGGTTACCATGGTGAGGATAGGAACGTAGATCCTGGTTACCATGGTGAGGGTAGGAATGTAGATCCTGGTTACCACGGTGAAGGTAGGAACGTAGATCCTGGTTACCATGGTGAGGGTAGTAAGGTAGATCCTGGTTACCATGGTGAGGGTAGGAATGTAGATCCTGGTTACCACCGTGAGGGTAAGAACGTAAAACCTGGGTACCATGGTGAGAGTAGGAACGTAGATCCTGGTTACCATGGTAAGGGTAGGAACATAGATCCTGGTTACCATGGTGAGGGTAGGAACATAGATCCTGGTTACCATGGTGAGGGTAGGAACGTAGATTCTGGTTACCATGGTGAGGGTAGGAACGTAGATTCTGGTTACCATGGTGAGGGTAGAGAGAAACAAACAAACAGCAGTTTTTTTCTGCGTCAGGAAAACATTTAGAATTCTGATGCAGAAACATCATTAGGACACGTTGCAGCTCCACCGAGCAGAACCCACACGTGAGGTTCTATTGATCCACGGATCTATACTGAGCCGACCGCCACACAGCACACACGTGGGGCCTGATTCATCAGCTCGCGGGTAGAACCGGAGCACAACACACAGCAGAGCATGTAGAGTTATAGACCCACACAGCAGAAACACAGAAACATCTCCTTCCACCCTCACCATGGTAACCAGGATCTATGTTCCTACCCTCACCATGGTAACCAGGATCTACATTCCTACCCTCACCATGGTAACCAGGATCTATGTTCCTACCCTCACCATGGTAACCAGGATCTACATTCCTACCCTCACCATGGTAACCAGGATCTATGTTCCTACCCTCACCATGGTAACCAGGATCTATGTTCCTACCCTCACCATGGTAACCAGGATCTATGTTCCTACCCTTACCATGCTAACCAGGATCTATGTTCCTACCCTCACCATGGTAACCAGGATCTATGTTCCTACCCTTACCATGGTAACCAGGATCTATGTTCCTACCCTCACCATGGTAACCAGGATCTACGTTCCTACCCTCACCATGGTAACCAGGATCTATGTTCCTACCGTCACCATGGTAACCAGGATCTACGTTCCTACTCTCACCATGGTAACCAACATCTATGTTCCTACCCTCACCATGGTAACCAGGATCTACGTTCCTACCCTCACCATGGTAACCAGGATCTACGTTCCTACCCTCACCATGGTAACCAGGATCTACGGTCTAAAAAAAAAACATTTTAAGAGTTTTATGTACAAATGATTGTTTTTATTTCTTTCTAAAGACTTTGTTTATAGAAAGTATTAATTAACGAAGGTAAATAAAGGATGAGAGAAAGCAGGCTGGCTCCTGCGTTTATTGTGAACAGAACGGGATGAGAACGTTTAAATAAAGGCCTCGTGCTGACACAGTAAGTAAGGTGCTTCCAGACGGGAACAGTCCCATCACGGCCGAGCCACAACCTGAGGATCCATCTCGGTATCAGCCAGGGTTTCCTCACTTCCTGAGTTTAACTTCCAGAGTCTCCTCGGTTCTTCTACCAGGGTTCCTTCACTTCTTCATGATGGAGGAAATGTCCAGGAACATACTCTGAAAAAAAAACAGTACGATCAGAAATGTAAGTCTGAGAAAAATAATCACAAAACTCATCGTAGGATTTTCAAAATAAAGGTTTGGTTTTGTCTTCTGAACTGATTATTCTTGACTGACTCAAAGAGACTCATTTGGGTCCAACCACCACCCACCCACATCAGTGTGGGCGTATGGAAGAAGTCGAGCATCCAGGAACTTTGGCTTCTTCTTTAGGATACCCTAACAGTCTAGGTTGGAGTTTGTGTGTGTGTTTTATGATTCGGCGGCTCCTGCTGTATTGAGGGTTCTGGGGCCCGTTTCAAAAGGAGGATTTGTGGAAACTCAAAGTTTGTTAACCCTAGAATGTCGAAAACTCAGAGTTTTCGGTTTCAGAAAGGGAGGTAACTTAAACCAGTAAACTCTGGGTTAGTTAAGCCGGTTTCAAGAAGAGAGTTAATCAAAACTCAGAGTCGGTTACCAGGGCAACTGACTCAGTAAACCAAACCTGGTCGGTAGCAGGTTTACTTGAGGAAACCCAGAGTTTCTCTCGGTCTCCTTTTTAAAGTGAACAGGGTTTAAATAAACCTTCATCGTTCAATCTGTTTGTACATTAATGGAAAAATTGCAAAAATTTCTCACATGAGGGAAAAATAAAGTATGTAAAAAATAAAAAAAACACCCGTTTCCTTCACGCAGAGACTAAAATGTCCTTTTCTAGATCATAATGTACGTAGATGAGGACGCTGGATTCATTCACAGGGAAATGAATTCATGCCACAAAATAATTTTGAGAACACGAGTTAATTTTCTATCATCTCTTCATTCATGTTTATTTGAGCGGTATCGTTTTTCTTGAGACTCCATAACATACATTAATAATCTTATTCATCAGACACATCACACACTCTTCTATCGCGCGTTGTGTTACGTTTTTTTTTCCGTACGGCCACAGTTTGCAGCTGCTGTATTGATAGATTTAATTATTTAATAAAGTCAGGTGGTCTACCTGTGATCTATGACGTCATCATACCTTACCTGTTTGAATTATGGTTTTATTTTTCATGTTCTTTTAATGCCGACAGGATTATTTATAGAACTACATCAGTGTTGGTAAAGTTTAAAAACACATTTACATTTATGTATTTATTGATCTCCATAAAATGTATTTCATCATAGGATTATTGTTACTGTAAAAATCCCACTTCATCCACAATGAGAAGTTTAAAAAGAACTTTTAATTCATACAAATATTGACCTTCTATTTAATTACTTGAGTAATTCCTTAAATGATTGAAAAATTAAGAATGATTTCGTATTTTACTGGAATATGACTACGATAAAATAAATATATACACGCACACTTTATTCATATCTTAACGGTAAAATTTGGGTGCTGCCGTGAGTTCAGTGGGATTCGATCCATCGAACTTCCAGTCCACGGGCGAACGTTCTACCGCTGAGCTACTGCCTGACCACAGTGCTGCCATTATTCAGTAATTAGTTACACCGAACACTATGATTAAATGTAAACTTATGTATTTCTTCTAGAAGCTCTTTCAGGTTTTTTCTCTCTCTTTGGAGGAAGATGCCTCCAGACATTTTTTAAATAAAAATGTTCTCATACTCCCTGTATGTCTGCAGTAGGACATCCAGTTCTGTTTGTTAGAAATATGAAGACCTCTTTGTTTGCTCCTGTTTCCATGGTGACTCCTAATGTCTGCACTCCATTGATCAGGGCTTTTTTCTAAACTCTGAGTCAATCAACTTGAAGTTGATTAAACCAACTGTTTTCAGCTGATCTGAAACCGAAAACTCAGAGTTTTCAATCTCAGAGTTGATCAACTCAAGGTTTAGATTTAAACTCAAAGTTTCTTGAACTTCCTTCTTGAAACGGGTCCCTGAATGTGGTGCAGGCCAAGATGGGGCTCACCAGTGTGTGTACTGAGGGTGGAGGTGGGTCCCATGCCGCTCTCATTGAGGCGGAAGCACCTAGCGGTAGATTACTGGATTAATTTGAAAGGTAAGAGTCTTAACCACCCTGGGCGAAGGCTCTGGAATGGTCGTGTGAGACGGGTGTAAGGGAAACTTTGAGCTTCAGGTGGGTAGGGGGGGTTGAGGGCACAGGAATTTGGTGTGGAGGATTTGGAGTTGGAGAGGGATGATTGTTTTCATTTGGTGCCACAGTGGAGACTAGGTGGTAACAAACGTAAGACGCACGATTTACCAGCTGCTTTCTCATGTTTTGAAAGGTTTGTTTTACACCAACTGTCATGGCGGGTGTTCTACATTGGCGGATGTGACGTCACATTACGTCATAATCACGCCACTTTTGGCCCCGCCTCATAATTTCCCCCCAAATCTCCTGCTTTGTGAAGCCAAAACCTTGGCATCTCTGAAAATATCACATTAAAAACACACATTCCTTCATAAGATCAGGATGTGTGAGGTCACGGGCAGGACAGGTTTGTTGTTTTTAATCAGAAACATATTTATTCTCCAAACAACCCTCACCATGGTAACCAGGATCTACGTTCCTACCCTCACCATGGTAACCAGGATCTACGTTCCTACCCTCATCCTGGTTACCATGGTGAGGGTAGGAACATATATCCTGGTTACCATGGTGAGGGTAGGAACGTAGATCCTGGTTACCATGGTGAGGGTAGGAATGTAGATCCTGGTTACCATGGTGAGGGTAGGAACGTAGATCCTGGATACCATGGTGAGGGTGGGAACGTAGATCCTGGTTACCATGGTGAGGGTAGGAACGTAGATCCTGGTTACCACGGTGAGGGTGGGAACATAGATCCTGGTCACCATGGTGAGGGTAGGAACGTAGATCCTGGTTACCATGGTGAGGGTAGGAACGTAGATCCTGGTTACCATGGTGAGGGTAGGAACGTAGATCCTGGTTACCATGGTGAGGGTAGGAACGTAGATCCTGGTTACAATGGTGAGGGTAGGAACGTAGATCCTGGTTACCATGGTGAGGGTAAGAACGTAGATCCTGGTTACAATGGTGAGGGTAGGAACGTAGATCCTGGTTACCATGGTGAGGGTAGGAACGTAGCTCACACAGCGTCATGCCTCACCTCCTGACCAGCCAGTGTTGCCCATTAGAATACTTAGATTAACATGGTACCATAGGTGGTACCCTCACCCATGGTAACCAGCTGTGGGTGGTGACCGAAAGAATGAGATCCCTGATACAAACGGCCGAAATGAGCTTCCTCTTCAGGGTGGCTGGGCTCTCTCTCAGAGCTCTGCTATCCAGGAGGCATCCCAAGTAGATGCCTATGAAATCCTAACATGGGGCTGGAGGGCAAGCACCAGGCGGCCGGGCTTTTACTCATGACGCCTGGTCGGGCTGAACTCAAACAGAGGGCAAGGGTCACTGTTCCAGTGGGCTCAAGTGGGGCATAGAGGTCGGGTGAAGGAAGGGAGGCGGAGCAGCTGGCGACGGGCATCCTGGCATTTATGTTAACTTATGAATGCTAAAATCATCTTAATAATGGAATTATTACACTAAATTCCCACATCCTCTCGCTCCTTGCTTGGTCCCGCCCTTTAGAAATGTGCATGACACAGCGTAAATATTGTGTTAGGTCATAAAACACAGTAAAGTATCAAATTAGCATCAAAATTAGCACATGTTCTTTAGTATTTATAAAAATGGAAATCCATGTAGGGACTGAGCATGAGCAGAATACATGCTCTAAAACACTTCCTGGTTACAATAGACTGTGGGCAGGACAGAAAACAAAGCCATAGCCATAACCAAGTATTTGAGTTTTCGGTCGGCACCAGCCAACCAACCTAACATGCATGTCTTTGGAGGATGGGAGGAAACCAACCCAGACACGGGGAGAACATGCAAACTCCACACAGAAAGCCCGAGCCTCGTCCCCGCCTGGGACTCAAACCCGTGACCTTCTTGCTGTGAGGCCACTATGCTACCCACTGTGCCACCATGCCGCCCTCCTCCATCTTCTTCCTGATTGTAATTTGATCTCTGTCTCACTGGAGCTTCATCCCTTCACTCCTCTCCTTGGGGGAGGGACAAACCTCCACTTGTTCCCCGCACATCCCTGATGGGGTCCCCTCTCCTCTGCCGGATGCATCCTTCCTTCACGTCCTCCCATCCTACATACTTCCCGGTCACTCCTGGTTTCCTCGTACAACCCCACACTTCCTGTCTGATCATCCAATCAGAAGCTTCCTCCCTGTCGTTCTCTCTTCTGTTCTTAGTCTAGCTTCTACTCCTCTTTTCGGTGATGTCATCGTTTGGGTCATCAGTTTTATTCCTCTGTGGTTACCACGGCAACGAACATCTCCATGGAAACCAGTGCTCTTCTCGTTCGTTTACATAGCTTTACGAGTCAGTCAGAAACTCCAAACGTCTGCAGGTCGATCTCTGTCTCACCAATCCTTGGAAGACTAGCCTTTCTGTGTAGAGTTTGCATGTTCTCATCATGGTGATGGGAAGTAACGTAAATCCTGGTTACCATGGTGAGGGTAGGAACGTAGATCCTGGTTACCATGGTGAGGGTAGGAACGTAGATCCTGGTTACCATGGTGAGGGTAGGAACATAGATCCTGGTTACCATGGTGAATGTAGGAACGTAGATCCTGGTTAACATGGTGAATGTAGGAACGTAGATCCTGGTTAACATGGTGAGGGTAGGAACGTAGATCCTGGTTACCATGGTGAATGTAGGAACGTAGATCCTGGTTACCATGGTGAATGTAGGAATGTAGATCCTAGTTACCATGGTGAGGGTAGGAACGTAGATCCTGGTTACCACGGTGAGGGTAGGAACGTAGATCCTAGTTACCATGGTGAGGGTAGGAACGTAGATCCTGGTTACCATGGTGAGGGTAGGAACGTAGATCCTGGTTACCATGGTGAATGTAGGAACGTAGATCCTGGTTACCGTGGTGAGGGTAGGAACGTAGATCCTGGTTACCACGGTGAGGGTAGGAACGTAGATCCTGGTTACCATGGTGATGGTAGGAACGTAGCTCACTACAAAACCCATTAGAAATCTTGCCCGTATGTGAGCGGACTTGAGGGAGGGGTTATGGGATGCTTACCATGGACATCCTGCGGCCTCCGGCGGGTGGCATCATGGGCATGTCCCCCTGCAGTGACCCCAGCTCGTCGGACTCCTCGGAGCTGTGCAGCGACGGGCTGCTGGAGGCGGTCATGGAGGACAGGCTCTCTGACGGCGGCCTGATCATGAAGCTGGTTTTCCGGGGGTTGGACATCACCAACTCGCTGCATCCGGACTCCCGTCTCTGCTCATGATCCAGGTCCCTGATTGGACCGGATCGTAATGTGCCGGCGAGCAGTTCCAGGTGGGGCGGTGGCCCGTGTTCCCCAGCGTGAAGGTCCATCTGGCTCTGAGCTCTGGACTCCACAGTGGACATTACCCCCCAGCCCGGATGGTCCATCACCACAGTGTGAACCTCTGAGCCTCTACCAGTTGGGATAGGAGGAGGTGGGCCGGCGGACAGAACCTGGGGGGCCAGGCTGTTGTGTCTAGGCGAGCTGTGATGAATCAGCTTCACATCTGCGTCCTGCATCACCTCGAAGGTCTGCGTGATCGGGCCATTGTGAGGCGACAGGTGGCTCATAATGCAGACCTGCTGCACGGTCTTCCTCCTGGACCTCCCCCCGGTCAAACTGTCCTCCTCCCCGAACCTCTCCCCAAACAGGGTCTGTTTGATCTTACGGACTCCTAGGTGGGAGATTTCTAGAAGGTTCAGGAAGAGCGAAACTCCAGCAATGACAATCATGAAGACCATGAAGATGGTTTTCTCGGTCGGTCTGGAGATGTAGCAGTCCACGCTGTTGGGGCAGGGCAGCCGCTCGCAGCGGTACAGCGGCTCCAGCTGGATGCCGTACAGGATGTACTGACCCAGGATGAAGCAGACCTCCAACACGGAGCGAGTCAGGATATGGACGATGTATGTTCTCAGCAGAGAGCCTCTAAGAGGAGCCTTCTTCACCTTCTTCTGCTCCTCCAGCCTTCTCAGCTCCCTCTCCATCCGTTTGTGCACGTCCAAGTCCACCTCCGCATCGTCCATCTCGTCCTTCAGCTGTGCCCGCCGCCGGTGCCGCTCCTTCTCCAGCGTGCGGATGCAGTAGAGCGCGTGGCCCATGTAGACCAGCGAAGGCGCCGACACAAAGATGACCTGCAGCACCCAGAAGCGGATGAGGGAGATGGGGAAGGCTCGGTCGTAGCAGACCGCCTTGCAGCCCGGCTGCTCCGTGTTGCAGACGAACTCGGACTGCTCGTCGTCCCAAACGTCTTCGGCCGCCGCTCCCAGGATCAGCATGCGGAAGATGAAGAGGATGGTGAGCCAGATCTTTCCCACGATGGTGGAATGGATGTGGACCTCTTCCAGGATGCTTCCCAGCAGGTTCCAGTCCCCCATGGTCGGCTTCTCACCACCTCACAGCCACATAGTCAGACTGAGGAAACAAAACAACACGTTAGAAGGATCACCGTGTTTGAAACGGGTTCCTACTCGCTGTCCGTACACCCGGCCTCTAATGTAGACTAGCCCACCCACGACTATGCCCCACCCACGGTGAGAATGGGCCCTAACAGACCCCCTTTCACTCCATGGAAACAGCAGTTTATTTTTTTTCAGCTTAAGAACTACAAACATGGCGGACGGATGCTTGTGATGATGTCACGCCATCGTCTCTGTTCTCTGATTGGATAGGATGTTTTCATACTGTTGAAATCAGAAGATAATTCCTGCATTCCCTTACCTAGTTGCTGGAGGAATATTGAACTGAGGGCTGGCACTTGGTGACGCCATCCCGTTGGGTATTTCTGGGCATTTGAGTTTTATTTCAAAACTGAGTTCTTACGTTCGAACACAAGCAGGAAGTTTGATGGTGTTGACACTCATGGGTGCTGCCAGATTATATGACTGGGAGTGTGTGTGTGTGTGTGTGTGTGTGTGTGTGTGTGTGTGTGTGTGTGTGTGTGTGTGTGTACATGATATGCAGCTGTTCCATTCTGTCACAGGTGAACCAGCCTCAGACGGGAAGCCCAAGCTTCTCCCACCTCGGCTGTATCCTCCATCTCACCCAGGACAATCCTGAGGTGTTCCCTGTCCAGCTGTTAGACACAGTCTCTCCAGCAGGTCCGGGGTCTGCCTCTGGGTTTCCTCCTGGTGGGACGGAACATCTCACATTTCGGACGCATGTATCCATGATCTCATTTGTTTAGTCACCATCCACACTGGTTACCATGGTGAGGGTAGGAACATAGATCCTGGTTACCATGGTGAGGGCAACCTGGATCTATGTTCCTATGTATCTATGTAGAATGAACTCGTACATCAGCCACAGTCCCTGTGGTTTGGCCTGCTCAGCCATTTGGGTTGGCATTGGGTTGGCCCGTAACCATGGATGCCTGGTTACGGGCATCCATGGTAACCAGGATGCCCGTAGATCCTGGTTACCATGGTGAGGGTAGAAACGTAGATCCTGGTTGCCATGGTGAGGGAAGGAACGTAGATCCTTGTTACCATGGTGAGGGTAGGAACGTAGATCCTGGTTGCCATGGTGAGGGAAGGAACGTAGATCCTTGTTACCATGGTGAGGGTAGGAACGTAGATCCTGGCTACCATGGTGAGGGTAGGAACGTAGATCCTGGTTGCCATGGTGAGGGTAGGAACGTAGATCCTGGTTACCATGGTGAGGGAAGGAACGTAGATCCTGGTTACCATGGTGAGGGTAGGAACGTAGATCCTGGTTACCATGGTGAGGGTACGAACGTAGATCCTGGTTACCATGGTGAGGGTAGGAACGTAGATCCTGGTTACCATGGTGAGGGAAGGAACGTAGATCCTGGTTACCATGGTGAGGGTAGGAACGTAGATCCTGGTTGCCATGGTGAGGGTAGGAACGTAGATCCTGGTTACCATGGTGAGGGTA
This sequence comes from Neostethus bicornis, assembly GCA_902685375.1. Taxonomy (NCBI): domain Eukaryota; kingdom Metazoa; phylum Chordata; class Actinopteri; order Atheriniformes; family Phallostethidae; genus Neostethus; species Neostethus bicornis. The sequence goes on along the minus strand of LR738552.1, from coordinate 945,216 downwards.
GGAATGTAGATCCTGGTTACCATGGTGAGGGTACGAACGTAGATCCTGGTTACCATGGTGAGAGTAGGAACGTAGATCCTGGTTACCATGGTGAGGGAAGGAACGTAGATCCTGGTTACCATGGTGAGGGTAGGAACAAAAAAATGAACAAGCGAACAATCCGTCGGGCCAGATAAGTACCAGCTTGGCGGGCGCATGTGGCCCCCGGGCCGTAGCTTCTCTGTAACCATGTTGCCTGAACACGACGAGCTGCTGTACTTCCCAGCCCCCAGCCCACATTGATCCCCGCTCGCTGCCCACATCGCCCCCACCATCGTGTCCCGTGGGTACGTCTCACTGCTAGGCCTCGTTTCTGTCTGATCCAACTTAACGGTTCACCGAGTGTGGATGTAAACAAAGCTCAACGCTAGAGTTTGGACCCACATCAGGGTCAGAACCGAGGTGGGGGGTGGCATGAAGGAAGTTAACAGCAGCAGAGTGGGCAGCGGGCCCTGACCATCCTCTCCACCGTCATGGATAACCCTGACCATGCTCTCTACTATCATGGATAACCCTGACCATCCTCTCTACCATCATGGATAACCCTGACCATCCTCTCTACCATCATGGATAACCCTGACCATCCTCTCTACCATCATGGATAACCCTGACCATCCTCTTTACCATCATGGATAACCCTGACCATCCTCTCTACCATCATGGATAACCCTGACCATCCTCTCTACCATCATGGATAACCCTGACCATCCTCTCTACCATCATGGATAACCCTGACCATCCTCTCTACCATCATGGATAACCCTGACCATCCTCTCTACCATCATGGATAACCCTGACCATCCTCTCTACCATCATGGATAACCCTGACCATCCTCTCTACCATCATGGATAACCCTGACCATCCTCTCTACCATCATGGATAACCCTGACCATCCTCTCTACCGTCACGGATAACCCTGACCATCCTCTCTACCGTCACGGATAACCCTGACCATCCTCTCTACCGTCATGGATAACCCTGACCATCCTCTCTACCATCACGGATAACCCTGACCATCCTCTCTACCGTCACGGATAACCCTGACCATCCTCTCTACCGTCACGGATAACCCTGACCATCCTCTTTACCATCATGGATAACCCTGACCATCCTCTCTACCATCATGGATAACTCTGACCGTCCTCTCTACCATCATGGATAACCCTGACCATCCTCTCTACCATCACGGATAACCCTGACCATCCTCTCTACCGTCATGGATAACCCTGACCATCCTCTCTACCATCATGGATAACCCTGACCGTCCTCTCTACCATCATGGATAACCCTGACCATCCTCTCTACCGTCACGGATAACCCTGACCATCCTCTCTACCATCACGGATAACCCTGACCATCCTCTCTACCATCACGGATAACCCTGACCATCCTCTCTACCATCATGGATAACCCTGACCATCCTCTCTACCGTCATGGATAACCCTGACCATCCTCTCTACCATGATGGATAACCCTGACCATCCTCTCTACCATCATGGATAACCCTGACCATCCTCTCTACCATCATGGATAACCCTGACCATCCTCTCTACCATCATGGATAACCCTGACCATCCTCTCTACCGTCATGGATAACCCTGACCATCCTCTCTACCATCATGGATAACCCTGACCATCCTCTCTACCATCATGGATAACCCTGACCATCCTCTCTACCGTCATGGATAACCCTGACCATCCTCTCTACCATCACGGATAACCCTGACCATCCTCTCTACCATCATGGATAACCCTTGGTCTGAAACCAGATGTGTCCCCTTTCTGTCTGTCGGGTCTGAAACCGGACGCGTCCCCTTTCTGTCCGGACGCGTCCCCTGTCCGTCGGTCGGACCCGGTCAGAAACCACCCGTCTGATCCTCATCAAACTGCGTCTGCTCCAGTCGTACTTACGTGTCACAGGTCCGGCTTCTTTCTGGGTCGTTTGGTTCTGGTCATCCTGGTTTAGGTTCCCGGGGTCGTCGTGGGTCGGATTGGGTCGGATTGGCTCGGTTCTACCCCATGGAGGACCTGGTTTGGCTCCAGCATTCGGTCTCTGTGTGTGATGGAGCTCTCTTCGTGTGACAGGCTGGGTTCACAGGATGTGAGCATTGATTACCGCCCACCCCTCCCTCCGCCCCTCCCTCCCACTCTACCACTGTCTCTCTGCCAGGATACCCCCTCCCCCACGCTGCTTGCTCCCTCTTCCAGGACACCCCTTGCCCGTCTTCCTGGGGCTCTCCCGTCCAACAGGAGACCCCTCACCCACCCACATGCCCCCCCACTTTCCCCCCCTTCTACCTGGGTACTAACTGGGTACTAATTGGGTTCTATGCCATCTGGTCGAATCATGTGAACTCTGAGTCACGTGGGGGAAAAGTTCACAAAGGTCAAAACATGCCAACCTCGGCGGGGCGCACCAACCTCGGCGGGGCGCACCAACCTCAGGGGGGTGTACCAACGCTTTGATTTGGATCCGTTTGGATCAGAACACCCACATTCCAGCGCCCGTGTTTGTTGTGTTTCTGGTCTCTGGTTGATGCCAGCGGGTCGTACGGGCGTCTCTGTGGGATCGGAACCAGAGCGGGTTCCGATCAGATGGACCCAGTGTGCCCTGGTCGGCTTGCAGCGGGCAGCGTGAGCGTTTCTGCCCCCGGGCTTTAATTAGCTTTCCATCGCTGCCTCGCCCATCGACCCAATATCGATTTCATTTTCCCTCAGAAGCTGCTGCCCGCTGCCCGTTGCCCCGGTTACGCAACCCACCCAGTCCCACCCACTGGGCAAGGGATAGACCCCGCCCCCGCCTTGGCAGAGAGATGAAAGCCCACTTATTAAACGTGGGCACACTCTGGCAAGGGCAGGAATCAGGCCAGGCAGCTGCCCACTGTCCATGCCCACATCCAGACAACCAAAAGTTTTGGTTTGATTTTCAGAATAAGAGTCTCTTTATAACTCGTTTTTCCCACTTTTATTTTGGTAAAAGTAAAACTTCAAGAATCATTCAAATTTTATTTGTTGTTTTATTTAAAAACAATTTAAAGACAAAAAAACAAAACAAAGTTTGTGTCTTTAAACAACAACACTTCTCATTGGTTGTTATTTAACTCTCTTCATTCTGATTGGTTGTCAGCCTGTGAAGCTCCTCCTCCAGCGTGCTGATTCGCTGCAGCAGCTCCTTTCGATCCCGCTGCGTTCTGACGGCCGTTTGATGTTCCACCTCCTGAATCTTCCGGTGGCACCAGCGTTCCAGCTGGACCGACACCGTGTCCAGAAACCGCTGGCTCACCTGGGCAGAAAGTGAGAGTTACCATGGCAACCAGGTCGAGTAGGATGGTAACCAGGATCTATGATCCTACCCTCACCATGGTAACCAGGATCAACCTTCCTACCCTCACCATGCTAACCAGGATCTACATTCCTACCCTCACCATGGTAACCAGGATCTACGTTCCTACCCTCACCATGGTAACCAGGATCTACGTTCCTACTCTCATCATGGTAACCAATGTGGGTGGCGACCACCCACATTGGGGTGACCCGGCCCCAGATAAGTGCCATCCAATCTCAGTCTGATCTTCCGTTGCCATGGTAACATCTAGTTCTTAACATTTGATTGGCAGGTGTGCCCTCACCTCTGCCGCCTGCTGGTTGCTCCTCTGCTGGACCAACGTGGGCTCACTGGGACGATCCGGGTAGAACTCCAGAACCGCGGCGCTGCCAGCTGACCCAGAGGGTCCCGGTGGAACCAGGACGTTCTGGTATAACGACCTTTCACCTCTGACGTCTGGTACCAGGATACTAGGCAGCTCTGAAGATGCCCATGTGGAGGAGGAAGAGAGCGAGTGGTCTGAGCGCCCGTCATCTGGAGGGATATTAGTAAAGAGTCAATGCCCGCGGGTGAAATGGGTGAATGTGACTACGACACGCGGTGCCCGGTGGTGTGAGTTGAGAGCGTGGTGACCGTGCCCAAACTGGACCAAATACCCCGTTACTTTAGACCCTCACACACCCCCTGTATGACTGTAGGGTAGTGCCATGTGTATGGTGGGCTGTCTGTGGATGCCAGGGTGAATGAATGGATGGAGAGATGGGTAAGGGTTTGGAACGTACCCGCGCTGCATCGGTCCACCTTCATTTCAAAGTAGGTCCTCGTCCCAGTTTGGTCCGTTTCAGCCTGGACCGGTTCGGTTCCGGTATCCTGGACGTGCCCGCTCAGAGACGGGCTGCTGTCCCCGGAGAGCAGAGGAACATCTTCCAGGTCGGACGGGTACACGGACGGGTACACGGACGGGTACACGGACGGAGAGATCCGGAGCGTCTGGTACAGAGCGCCATCTGAGACGTCGTCCAGTCTGCTGAGCAGCTCCTGCCGTAAAGCCGTCTCCATGGCAACACGAACAGAACATCAGTATAGAGGTATGTGTGTGTGTATGTATACGTGTATGTATATGTGTGTGTCTCCATGTGTGTGTGTATAAGTGTGTGTGTATGTGTGTGTATGT